>OY720300.1:24192050-25432856 GCA_963082785.1 Philonthus spinipes | reverse complement strand
TTTGTTTTCCTTCTCGCTCTGTTGTATTCTTCTCGGTCTTCTCCTCTTCTAATATCACATATATATATATATATATATATAATATATAATAGCGAACAATACTAATAATTAAATTAAACGCTACAGAAATTGATGCTAGCATAACCAAGTTACAATTGAATAGTAATACCAAAGAGGATATTATATCCTCTTTGGTACTACCATACCATTAAATGTTAATGAATTATTGTCAAATTCCTTAATCATAAGAAAACATAAGAAAATAAGACGTAAATAAGTGCTAATGGGATATAAAAAAAATTAATGGTTTTAATATTTAGACATTGGTAGTTCATATTGTATGAAATAAATATGAATAAATTATTAAAAATCAACCAATAAAACACAGATTAGATTGAATAACTTTAAATTCTCGACTAGTTTCGGGTTATCAGCCCATTTTCAAGAGAATTTAAAATTTGTTTTATTAAATTTCTATGGATATTTACATTAATGGATATATTGATTTTTTAATTTTTATTTTAATTTTATTGTGGGGCAGGCAAAATAATTTCGGTCTCAGCATTTGCTCACAAGGTGGAAAAAACCCCACTAAAAAACCATCCTCAGGATCATTATGGAATTATTTTGCTAAAATTAAACAAAATCAGTTATTTATAAATAAGTTCGATTGTTAAAATTAATAGAAATATAAAGATTATATATATGGTTTAATAATAGAATAAAGTGAAAAGTAGTATTTATAATACATCATAAAGTGAAGAATATAATAGATCTACTTGTTCATTTAGAAGTGAAATTGAGTTAAATAAAAAGATCAACTTCTTAGATTTAACTATTATACACACAATCAGATACAATTTGAGATTTATAGAAAACCAACCAGTAACAAAAATACTATCCCTTTTGATTCAATTCACCCCCTTTGTCAAAAATTATCAACATATTATTCTATGATCAATAGAGCTTTCAAAATTCCACTATCAAAACAATCATTCAATAATGAATTAAATTTAATAAGAAATATTGCTGCAAAAAATGGTTTTCCTTATCACATAATTCAAAAATTAATTAACAAAGAATTCAGAAAGAAAGCACTTTTTGAAATTTATCCAAAAATTAAAGAAAACAATAAAAAATATTTAACTTTAACTTATTTTGGAGAAATTTCAGAAAGAATTGCAAGTATATTTAGAAAAAATAATTACAAAATAGGATTTAGAAGTAAAAATAAATTAGGTAATATATTATACAATAGAAAAGATAAAACAGGAAAATTTAACAAATCTGATATTTATAAACTTATATGTTCTGATTGTAATAGTGTGTATATTGGAAAAACTAGTATTATTGTAAATATCCATAGAAATTTAATAAAACAAATTTTAAATTCTCTTGAAAATGGGCTGATAACCCGAAACTAGTCGAGAATTTAAAGTTATTCAATCTAATCTGTGTTTTATTGGTTGATTTTTAATAATTTATTCATATTTATTTATAAAAAAATATTACGATTTTAGTTACGAAAAAAGAATAAGGCTCAATGTATTTAAATTTATTTTATTAACGAATATTTTTATTTTCCCAAGCGGCTTTCTATTCCTTCTTATCTTTAAAGACGAACCAATAGTCAACATATATTTTATATATGCGTTATAAATATCACATTTACAATTGTTCGACGCTTAATTAAATATGAGTTTCGTTAAGATTTAAAAGATATATTTGAAAATATATACAACTGTTTGATTACACACTTATGTCTAACCTAAGGGAAACAGACGGGGTTACTCTTCTTTTCAAAGCGCTCATCATGGCATTTGTGTACACCCTAAACAAAGCTTAAGAACAAAGGACGAAATGAATGAAAGCTAACTTAATATTTTAGATTTTTTCTTTTCTAGAAAATACATCCTTTGTATAATTTCAATTTTGTTCTCATTGATCACTTGGTGAAACATGTACACTAAGCAAGCAAGCAATACTTTAAATTATTTGAATGCCACACAGCGCAGATTTTTACACTTGTAAAAGTGTTATCAGATACTTCGTTTAATCTAAGGATGTATTTTAATAAATTGTAATTAGTCAATAGATGGCGCTTATGTTATCTTTCCAATTATTATGATGCAAAGGATGTAATTTTGAACTATTCTAATCAAACACTTGATTTTGTATAGTGAAACAAAATCAAGTGTTTGATTTGAAAAACTTTAATTTGTTCAACTAGTTTTGGCTTAGCTTGTTAATTATTGAGGCTTCTATTTTGTTATACATTGTAATTCAATTAATTAATGAAACACTTTTTTACTTCGTTTGTATAACTCCACCTATAGTTTCGACTTGCTGTTATTCTCGAGGGTTTTAAATCCTAGACGAAACTACTTGTATTAATAAAAAATATAATAAAGCAAGATCAAGTGTTTAATTTGAAAAGTTTAAAATTACATCCGTAATAATTACATCATAATAATTGAAAAGATAACACAAGCGCCATCTATTGACTAATTGCAATTAATTAAATAAATTTATTAAAATACATCATTGGATTAAACGAATTACCTGATAGCACTTTTAATTCATAACTTTTAGCACGTTATTTATAATTGTATTTATATTAGTTTATAGATAACATGATTTTTAAATATTTTAATATTATCACTATTGCATTGTAAATACTATAACAACCTATTATTTATTAAAACTTCACTTCTGAAGATGGAAACATAGTTTCCGAAATATATTTAGTTAAATATAAAATAAGTAGGAGAAATGACAACTATTTTTATTTAAATAATTAAAGTCTCCACAATCAACAACCAACATAAAGAACACTTTTATACAATTTTAATAAATGAAACACTTTGTATAACTCCGAGTTATACAAACAAAGTAAAAAAGTGTTTCATTTATTAAAATTGAATTACAATATATAACAAAGTAGAAGCCTCAACAATTAACAACTTTTATAAGTGTAAACTTCTGCACCGTGTTGAATCCAAATAATTTAACGGATTGCTTGCTCGCTAATAAATCTTCGAGACGTATTGAGATGAGACTCTTAAGTCAATTTCAAGACGCTTTAATCTACGTGATTTTATTACGGCTTCGAGTGTTTTACACACGTCGGATGTATAAACACGAATGTTCCTCCGTAACAGAACTCTACAATCTCGTTTATTCGAGTGGTATTTTATCCACGGTGAATTTATTTTCAACCCTTGTATACAATGAGCGTACGTACAGAATCGCGCCCGGTTTGATTAAACTCGGAAGGAATCGACACAATGGAAAAGTGGACCGTTTCGTATTAATGGCGTGTTGTCTCGGCGTTAGCTTATCGGCGTGCGTGCTTTAATATCAGCTACACAGTCGTAATTATAATGTAATTTATGTTAATTAATCCACTTCATATCGCGATTAATTAGCTGCAAATAATATTACTAGGTCCCATGCTTTAATGCCGGCAAAGTAAGCGTGAGATGTTTATTACGTAAAAGCAATTTGTTTACAGGATACTCTGCTAGTTATCGTGCAACTTGTTGGTATTTTAGTATGTTGATGTTTTGTCTTCGATTATTATGCTTTTTTATAAATTAAAAGTGTAATTTAATTTAAACCTTCATCAGTAATAGTTTTAAATGTTGATAAGTGAGAAAACCATTTGAGAAATATTAATTTTCCATTATAATAAAATAATGGCATTATCAAGTGTCAGTTTTTTTTTATTTTGGAATTTACTCTTGATAATGCCTTAAGGGTGCGGTTTAGTAAAAATAGATGGTTATATAATTATTAGTATTTCGAGTTACATTGCTCTTATGATAAATGAAAAATATTGTATTTTACATTAAAGTAATCTTAAAGCATGCAGAACTTTCACCAAATAATTACAATGCATTAGTTTAGATTTTATAGAAAAACAATTATCAAAGAAATAATAAAAATCAGTTTATGTCTATTTTTAATGTATAGTTTTAGCAACAAAAACATGCTTTATAAAAAGTTTAATGATTTCACTAAATTCTTCATTAAAATAGGTTTACACTCATTACCTATTAGATTAATTATATCTTACAATTTTTTTATTCTAACAAGAATTTGGGTGATATGTAATAGACTGTTTTTTTTTTTATTAGGCTAATATTTTTCTACCTAGCATGTGAAAATGCATTCAAGTTATTGATTCTGGAGCTCGACCCTTTTTTCATCAATGATTATTTTCATTTTAATGTATAGCTTTTTTGCTAAACCGCAACCTTAAAAAGCGAAACTAGTCGAGTAAATAGAGAACAATTGCGAAACAAATCAAGAATAATTTAATCTAAACCTTCATCAGTAATGGAATATTAATGTTAAAGTAATTGCAAGAAGAAAAAATAATTTGATTATTGAGTGCAATTCAGTCGTTCAATAAGAAATGATTGAATGAATTAGTATGCCCGACGCATTCACCATTAGTGCTCATTTCTTAGCGGTTGGCGATGATTGGTATTTTATCCACGCAAGAAATGCATTTCAGAAATGAATAAAATACGCGCATAAATTAAACATGAATTTAAGACAATCCACAACCTTTATGTTGTTTTTTATATTTATTGTTTTACTATTTTCGCACCCCTAATACTAAAATATTGTCAACTTTGGTTGGGACAGTGTTCCCTAATATTACTAAAATGTTTTACTAAGTGATTAATGAGACTCAAATTGAAGATATATAATATATTGTGATCGTAAACATTGCCGAATCGCAAATTTCAGAGCATACATCCGTTTAGAGGTCCCAGCACAGACCATAAGCCAGCTCTCTGTATTTTTTTGAACGTTAATAGTAGTCCTTTCTCTCTCCAACAAAACTATTTCCCTTTCAATCAAAAGCGTTTCTGCGCTCCAGGTCGCGCAGAGAAATATAATTTACAGAAATCTGTTCCTCTTTTATAATTAATCTAGAAATGCTTTCATTAGTGCTAAAATGTATATTATTAATAACAAAATATCCCAGGCAACTAATATTTCTGTTAAAAATGAATTATTTGCATGTGGAATATTTACAATTATTATTGTTATAAAATAAATCGGCACACTATCCATGTATACCGAATCAAATAAAAGAGTGTGTAATAAATAAATTGAAAAATATTTTTTAATCATGAATAAATTTTAAATTAAACGAGTACATTCTTATATTATACCATTATTTAAAAAGAAAGCATTTATTTCTACCAACTTTACATAATACCTGTAAAAACGCAGATGACTGCTTCCCGTAAATGCAGATTTTCACATATTAATCTTGTCGTGGCCACCAATTATGCAAAAACTTTTATAGTATTAAAAACACTTAAGGCTGCGGTTTAGACAATAGAGATAGTTATAAATAAATGGCAATCACTAATTCGAGTTAGATAACTGTTGTGATCAATGAACAATATTGTATTATACATTAATGTAATCTTAAAATAAGCAGGTGAATTAAAAATTATTTTAATAATAAATTAAAGACGACGCAAGCTTTAAATGTGAATTATTTTAATGTTTAGTCTGCCTGAAAAACAATTATGAATAACAATGAAAATTGATCAAATTTATAGCAAATTATACTTTTGCTAATAAAAACGTGTGCAATGAAAATTTCAAGGATTTCACTAAATTCTGCATTCAAATAACTTAACAGACACGACCTATTAATTCCATTATATCTTACAGTTTTCTTTTCTAACTTGAACTAGTAAATTCGCGTAATACACTAAAAATTAACAATTCATTTTTTATTCAGACTGATGCTTTATACTTGGTAGATAAAAATGTAAATACATATTCATATTATTAAATCCAAAAGAATGCCTCTTTTTTTCGGACGATTTTTTTTCATTTTTCTATATAGCTATCTCTTTCTACTAAACCGCAACCTTAATATTTTACAAAATAACTTTGACATAGTGTCAAACACATTCACCAAAACAACTTGATATAAAAGCAAATAGGCAACATTTGAAGCTTTCTTATGGGATTTCTTAATAAAAATGCGTACGTTTAGAGAGCTTATTAGTGGAGATAAAGAGCTACCTTTTTTTCTGCAAAATCTTATGACCTTTTTCTAGAACTCATATCGATCAACAATTTTAATTTGATTTTAGTTTTTTTATAATAAATAATTATTTCTTACTAGATTTTTACTCATTTTCCGTTCATATTTATAATTCGATATGTTTTTTATTACGCTTAAAACAACAAATCGTTCCTAAACACAACAAGCGAGCGCGCGCGCTCAGTTTATTTACTTATAGAAGTATCGGATTTCGGCGGCCAGACAATTTGAATCATCTGCTATTACAGCTAGCGAACGTGCCGCTTTGAAAAGGTGAACGAATTCGAATTTTGTTTTTAATTATGGTAAAAAAATAATTTATACTACAAAATATGTTTATGTAAAAATATATATTTTTTAAAATCTACCTTTTTGTATGTTACATTATTATACATACATGTTATTTTCCCTAACAATTATACCAACAACTCAGCGCTATAAGAATTAGTTATATTAAAAATAAAATATTAATTATAAATATTTAATTTGACAAAGAATTTTAAATTATGGCATTAAAATTTTATGAGTTATTTTATTAATTATAACTTATTATTTATAAGAATAAATACAATTATCCTAATAGTATCTATTGTAAAAATAAAAGAGCCACAAAGTCTACGTACCTATTAAAATAATCCATATGTCACGAGATAATATTTAATAAATATATAGGGTGAGTCATTGAAATGCCCATCTTCAAAATCTCCCTTGTCGTTAGAAATTCAGCATTAATTTATTAATAAAACTTGCTTTACTTCTGAAGACGCATAATGCAAAATTGTTTTCATATATACAGGGCGACCCAACTTCTCGGCATTAATATCATATGTGTTATTTTAAATCAAACACCCTATATGTTATATTTTTTATTCGATTCCTCTTTAAATTGTCTTTACATCAATATAACATAATTAATAGTTTTGATTTACTGTTATAAATTTTCTAAAATTGTTGACAGTTGCAGAAGCTTACTAAAAATCATTACTTTTTTTATTTTTTGAGATTGAAAAATGAAATATTGTTTGCAAACTGAGATAATACTATTTTATGCAATGATAGTTTTAAATGTGAAATATTTTTTATGCAAGGTGTTTGAAAAATAACGTTAAATGTGTGAGTTTTCAAACCGACGTACTTTTATTTTTTTAATGGCACTCTATACTTTTCATTTTTTTCTTAACTGGTCATAAAAAGAGGAAAATTTTTTACATAGCATACTTTCGTAGTTTTTAAAAAAATTCACATTTTATACTGCTTTTAAGACATTTTAAGAATTCATAAAGTGGTTGGCCTTGTAAACATAGAAATGACAGTTAAGAAACACAATTATGTTGTATATTATTGAGACAACTAAAATTTCGAATGATTTTTACTCATTTATAAGACAACCATTATTTCTTAGTCACATATAGATTTTCCGTAATGTTAATTTAAATAAAGTATTTATTTGGCATTTGTTTCCATTTGCCTTTATTTGTCATGCTTGATTACTGTCATTTCTATAGTTTTTCATTATCAACTATTAAATCCATTGTTAAAATGTCCTATAAATACTATAAAATGTGAAATATTTCGAGAAGTACAAAAGATATATAATGAAATATTTGTATCATTTTATGATAGTTTAAGAAAGAAAAAAAAAATTGAAAAGTATAGGGTGTCATTTAAAAAAAATATGTCCATTTGAAAAATCATATATTTAAAATTATTTTTCGAGTACCCTGTATAAAAAATATTTCACATTTAAAGTTATTGTTGAATAGAATGGTATTATATTAGTATCTATAAAAAAATATCAAAACACAAAAAAGTAATTTTAGTATAGCACTGTCAATATTTTTAGATTTTTTTTCTATAATAACGGCAACTCAAAACTACTAACTATGTTATATTGATGAAAAAAATAATATAAAAGAGGAATCGAATAAAAAATTGCATATAAGGTGTTGTTCTGGGAAAATAAACACCCTGTATATGTGAAAATAATTTTACATTATGTCTCTTCAGTAGTTAAGCAAGTTTTATTAAAATTAATGCTGAATTTCTTACGACAAGGGAGATTTAGAAGTTGAGCACTTCGATCACTCACCCTAATAATCTTGCGTATGAATACAGAGAATACAGAGACATTAAATATTATACATTTACATATTACATTGAATACATTTTCTCTATTTTCTATTATTACATTCAGATATAGACGAAAGATATGCTATCTTTTATATTACTAACAATATCGAAGATATTAAATTGAAAAGTAAGTAATCCTTAGTAAATTAATACAATGGATGAAAGCTGTGAAAAAGAAGAATATGCTCTGAAATTGAAAATTGATGTTTGGACAGTTTCTGTCTAATATAAGTTTTTGCTAATGAATATTTTCTTCTAAAATCAATTATGAAATTATATATATGATTGTTTAGTTTTTTTCTTCATTTGTTTCCATGATAATCTATGATAGTTTCACAAAATGATTTATAAAAAAAACCTAAACAAATTATATATTTGCAATCTACAAAAAAATCTGTTCCCAATAATGTAATTTTTTACTATAGTCACAATTATAAAAATCGAAGTTTGAGGTTATAACTCAAAAACTAAAAATGATAAATAAAATGAGATAACATATTCGAAGTCAACATAAAATGTTGCTTTTAGAAAGTGTTTATTATATTTTTTTTAATTTTTAATAACAACGAAATTACAGGCATTCTCTAAAACAGACTTGCCGGTTAAAGATTTTTTTTCGCCATTGTTTTTATCATCAAAATTTGAGCTAGAGTCACAAAAACGGTTTTTGTTAAAATAAATGTGTTCCATATGTGGCACCACCCTGTACAATAACGATTACATTAAACTGCCTACCTTTTGAGAAGAATACTGAATGTTATTGAAATATTATTTTATTTAAATATTCAATATAACCTAATGTACCTTACCTATAATATCGTTTAAAATGCCTTTGCACGTATTTATTCTTAGTTGTTTATTTGCGAAATGGATGTTTGATTTTTTCTTTTTTTTTTTTAAACGTCACTTTCTTGCGACACTTATTACGTATACCCATTTTTTAATAAGTCAGTAAGTCACCAAAGAAAAAAATGCTCTTTCTAAAATACTTATGTATTCGAAGGAATCGCAACTAAAATTAAGTTGTTGAAAACTGGCGCCGGGCGCATTTTTAAGGGCGAATTCATCCCCATGGCGGGCGTACGGGCCATGTGGTATATTTCAAACGACACATGTGCCGACTTCAGGTCGCCTCTCCGTTCAAAGGCCCTCTTACAAAAGTACATTTTTATTGTGTATTAAATACGAAACGCGTTCATTAAAATTTATTAATACTTATAATAATATTATATCAGACGGAAAGACCAAAAGTCGATATATATAAATTAAATTATTCCATCCACAGAAATAGCCAACAAAATTTACTAGTTAAACCTTTTGCCCCACGCGTTATTTTATATATTATAGAAAAATACAACCACATTACTATTAAAAATAATCAATTAATTAAAACATATCTTGCATCGAAATTAGAAAATCCAGCGATTCGATTTTATTCCATGTATGCTGCTGAAATCCGATACTTCCCTAAGCAAATAAACTGAGCGCGCGCGCTCGCTTGTTGTGTTAGGAACGATTTGTTGTTTTAAGCGTAATAAAAAACATATCAAATTATAAATATGAACGGAAAATGAGTAAAAATCTAGTAAGAAATAATTATTTATTATAAAAAAAACTAAAATCAAATTAAAATTGTTGATCGATATAAGTTCTAGAAAAAGGTCATAAGATTTTTCAGAAAAAAAGGTAGCTCTTTTATCTCCACTAATAAGCTCTATAAACGTACGCATTTTTATTAAGAAATCCCATAAGAAAGCTTCAAGGTCGATTCGCAACGATGCCTCTTAACGTTTAAAACTAGCGCCACCTGAGCGACGGAAACGATGCCAGAGAGTGAGAGATATAAGCGGACAGAATTCGTATGGAGCTAGCCTGTCCATTTGCTGCAAACTTCATAAGCAAAATTTTTAAAATATTATACCAAAACGGTTGACATGAATTAGTAGTCGAGAAAAGAATGAAATTTATAAATTAATCACAAATTATAAAAATAAATATTCAGTGTTACAAAACATAATGTAAAGAGTATTAAAATATTTATTTTCATTTTTGTTTGTTTTTCATTTTTGTATTCCATCCCCACTACACTGAGCAACCAAAAATAAATCCAACGACCAAATTTTATACTGAAAAATTATACCAACGATTGAAGATTTTACATTAATTTTACTTCGTATAATTTTAATATTTGTAATCGATACGACACTATGTATGTAATGTCATTGATTGAAACGTATATAACTGGGGTCGCTGTTAGTGTCAGTTTATAATTGGTTTTGTGACATAATTGACATCACACGTTCCTGCAGGAGGATTAATGCTAATGCGATCCCTTTGTTTATCACTCGAGAGGCCGTTAATATATAATTTCATCGATATCCCACAAGGTAAAAGCAAATATCTTTGTGTGATTTTAATTCATTTTAAGAGTTCTTATAAAATTATTTTTCTAACTTAGCGTTTTAATAATAAATTATTCGCAAGCCCCACCTTTTACCTAATTTCAAGTGGCATCGTCAACGATTTGGGTCTACAACCGACCGAGAATCATTGTTTCGCCCACTAATGGAAGGCGAACTTGTCCTGTTTATGAAAACAAGGAAAACGAAATTCACATTTCATTAAATATAAATTATTCTCTTTCTGGATTCTATTGTTCCATCCCTTCAGATTAGTTTTTAGCAGGCTATTTGTAAATAAAACAACGTTTTATGTATATATATATATATATATATATACAGGGTGGCGCAAGATTCCGATGAAGTCCAATATCTCAGTTATAAAGAAATATACAAAAAAATGTTACTTACATTATTAGTAGCTACTGTCAAAATTCATATTTTAAAATTAGTTTCATATATATAAGGTGTCCAATAATCACGTAACGTATCAAACATATGTTTTTTTAAATGGAATGATATATTTTTTATAAAGATTTTCGATTCTACTTTTAAAAATAATCATTTTTTATATAAGATTTAATAGGTCAATTTTTCATAGTTTAAAAGTTATAAACAAATGAATGTTAAAATCAATAGATGTTTAGAGCCTAATATTTCAATAATGAAAAATGAAATAAACATTCTGTCAACGCCATACAAATGCAAAAATACTTAATAATAAAATAAATACTCTTTTTTTCTCTTAAAACAAATTTTTATATACAAGGTGAAGCAATACGCAAAATGATTTTTTTCTCTTTTTACTTAAATGGGACACCCTATATTTTTTATGCTATTTTAACAGAAAATTAATCACTCTTCATTTTTTATATAACATATTAAATAGCTACCGTTTACCGTTTTTGAGATATTTAATCTCAAATACAAATTTGGTATAGAATTTTTAATCAAAGTAGGCCGTGCCAGAACAACTAATTTATTTAGTTGTGAAAGTTACGCGAACACAAATATAAAATTATTTAGTGAAACGAATAATCAAGTGTATTAATTAAAATACATCATAATTCATACATATTTTTTTTTCCACGGGATAAATTAGAATTTAATAAAAAAAGTAAATAAATATTAAGCTGTAATTATTTTAATACACGATTATATTGAAAATACAACAATTTAAATAAGTATATTCTTGGCTGTGCGCCAGGATCCAGGTACAACGAATCTTCTTATCTCAGGAATGCGTTCTCGGAGTGAGTCATCGATCGTTTTTTTCTTCTTGATTTGCGATAATTGCGCTCTTGTATTTCGATTCAGTCGTCCGAAAACGCGCAGTGTTCACTATTCCGGTTTAATTTTTAACGTTAGAAATTATTAATAATTAAAAACGCGATTTAATTATGTTTATGAACAAGTGGTAATTAGTGAGTGGTAGAGGTGTGTTGGTTTTCGATTCACCAGGAATGGGTTGGAAGTTATTTTTTCTATTAAGGTAAGTTAATATTAATAATTTATTTTTAAACAGATTTTACGATTCCTATTATTATCATCAATTTATTCTCCAAAATTGCATTTGATTAAATAATTTGGTATAGAATTTTTAACCAAAGTAGGCTGCGCCAGAACAACTAATTTATTTAGTAACTTTCAACGCTTAATATTATAATTAGTAAGTAAAGTACATTTTACGTTATATTTTGTAACACTGGTGCAGTTAAACATACTTCTTCAATAAATGATTAATTTAATTGTTAAAAACTAACAACAACTATATTTTTTGGTTATTATTCGAAAAATATTTAAAATATTCCTATTTGCTTATTAAATTGATTTATTTAAACAATTCATGTTGAGTGAAATACCGAAAATAGATACTAAGTGAAATAATAAAATATTTATATCATTATATTTTGTTAACATTTTTATGTATTTATTTCACATATTAAATTTTTTTAAATTCAATAGCATTCAAACATTTTACAATTTTTTTTCTTAAAAAATATGTCCCAATAACCATTATAACTCGCTAAATAATCGTTGAGCAACTATTTTCTTTATATTTTGCATGCGCCTTTAAATATCGATTGTCATTTGAATATCCTTTTAGGTTAGGGAGTAAGTATGTTATTAAATACCAGAAAACGATTATGAATTGCATTTGTTTTAATTATAGCCTACTTAAATTATAGATTATAAGTGAAACTTATAATTTTGTACTTTGAATTGAAATTGTTAAAAAATGGACAATCAATTTTCTATCGAAATAGTGTAAAAAATGTAGGGTGTTCCATTTAAGTGAAAAAAGAAAAAAATCATTTTGCGTATTGTTTCACCCTGTACACAACATTTGCTTTATGGTAACAAACGATTATTCCTTATATTATTAAGCATTTTTTCAATTAAATTGTGTTAACAGAAAGTTTACATCGTTTTTCATTTTTGAAAAATAAGGCCCCAATCTTCCATTGATTTCAACCTTAAATTGTTTATAACTTTTAAATTATTAAAAACTGACCAAATAAATCTTATGTCAAAAATGATTAATTTTAAGCGTAGAATCTAAAATCGACATAAAAAAATATAGCATTCCATTTAAAAAATCATATGTTTGATACGTCACGTGATTATTGGACACCCTGTATATATGAAACCAATTTTAAAATGTGAAGTTTTACAGTAGCTACAAATTATGTCAGTAATATATTTTTGTAAATTTCTAAATAACTGAGATATTGGACTTCATCGAAATCTTGCGCCACCCTGTATATTCAGTGACTCTTTCTACCCTATCAGGTGTAGGCATTTTTTTCTTTGACCTAATAAATCCTTTCCATGTCTTTCGCTAATTTTATTCCTTCTTGTCTTGTGATTTCTCTCTTCTCAAGTATTTCATTTATCGTCCCTTCCCATGTTTTTCTTGGCCGGCCACTTTTTTGTTTCCCTTGTACTCTTGCTTCCCATACTTGTTTCACTTGTTTGATTTCCTTCATTCTTTGTAAATGTCCCTACCGCCCTAATTGTATCTCTTCTATGTATTGTTCTATGCTCTTTATTTGTAATCGCTCTCTTATTTTGTACATTATTGAAACTCCATATACTCTTCGAAGATACTTCATTTCAATTGATTTTACTTTGTTCTTTTGTTTTTCATTTAATGTCCATCTTTCGCATCCAAATGTCAAAACCGGGCTATATATGGATTTATATACTTTTATTTTTGTATCATTTTTGATTTCTCGTTTTCCCCTTATGTATTTGTTTAATGTGTGGTATATTTTGTTTCTCTGGTTTATTCTATTATTCATATCTGCATCCTGTTGTCCTGAATCCTGTATGATCACTCCTAGATATTTATATTGTTTGAGTAATCTGTGTTGTTTTACTTGTTTCATTTCCTTGTTTTCCACTTTAATGTTCATATCTGTATTCTCTCCTGTTATTGCTGTTACTTTCGGTTTGTCGGTATTTATTTACATGCCGTATTTTTTTTCAATATTGTATTTTTTTTAAGTTTCCAAAAAATATTATCTCGTAGATATTGTATTATCTAATAAAATATTCAACCAGCATTCATTTAGCGTATGGATAACTAGTGATGGCCATTTCATCATTAGACCGCATTAGACTATAGTCTGTTTAATAACTAGGAGGAGTGTTTTAAATTTCACGCGCTAAAACCTTTAACTGTCATTGGCTAAGGGTACGGCCTTTTTACACTATGCTAATTACGTTAATGTTTGACACAACTGTTGATAAAGTCAACGTGACGTTTTCGCCGAGTTTAATCTTTTTCGTATTATCCTTACGTGGCGGGTTTCAATAGTGCTTCGTTAGCGTTTCTTTAGCGTTTTTTCGGGTAAATCCTAGTTTACGGGATACGCTCAAAACTTGATTTAAAGAAGTATTATCATGTATTTAGTGTTTATAGAGACTAAATCTGGTAAAAATAACGCGCGGAAATAAAATTTTATTAAGATTTGACTTACTGTTTACTTAAAATTTACAATTAAAAATTACGATTTTTGACGTTTAACGCGGTTATGTTGGGATATCTAGAATAAGTAAACACCACTTTTAATGATTTTATTGGGTTACTCAATTGAGTTTTGCGAGAAAATGACGAATCTGAAGTTATTTTCTTTAGGAAACTTACCGTTCAGTCACAATTCACTGTTGCAGTGCTTCATTATACTTAACTTCATGTATTATTTTTTCAAAAATATTTTCCATATTGAGAGAAAAATGTGTATTAAACTGAAGCTTCTATTCATTATTCACACATATCTGCCTGTTACACCAGTCTAATTTTATTTGATTCAATAATAAATAATAAGACGTATTTTTTTTTAAATATTTTAGGTTAGACGGTTTCTCAACGTAAAAAGTTAATTGCGGGTGAAAAAAAAAAATAGATGGCGCTATTTCCAAATAAAGTGATTTTTATAGAAAATAAATATTGTTTTTTTTTAATTTATTTCATTAAAAGTAATAAAAATGAATATTATACAATAAACATTTTTGAGATTAAAAGAGTTTATCTCATAATTGATGTAATCTTAATCTAGGCTAGGTTAAAAAAAAATATTGTAAATTCTAAAAAATGTGGTAGTGTTATTAGTTACATCTTAAAAATCAAAACTCATGGCATTGTTTTTAATTAACAGAATAGAAAGTTTTCTTTTGTAATATCACCGGAGGCGTCGCGGCGCTTGGGCGTCGTGGCCGGACGCGGTCAGCACACTCCTCCTTGAGCGGCAATTTGAGCCTGTGAAGGAGTGTACCCGCAAAAATGCGTTACGACCGTGATAAATGGCTCAGCTAGCTCGTTGAGGGGATAGAACACGAGTGTCCTGGAGGTACAAATAAGCACTTACTGCGTGTGTTGTTGTCCTCCAGGTCTCTTCCTCAGGTGGGGGCTCGCCACTTAAATTTTGATTAACCTTTTTTTTTTTTTGATCTGAGCGAACGAATGAGTCAGGATGTGTCGGGGCGAACGAAATACTTCTCATCTGACGAATGAACGTAACTTCTGATGTGTGCGAATGCACGGTATTGTCGTAGGGCGAACGAATAACGTAAGTGCTGCGTCGGGGCGAACGAATAACGTAACTGCACTGTCTGAGTGAAAAGACGTATCTGCTGAATGACTGAACATAACTGATCTGTGCGAGCGAAAAGACGTATCTAATGAGACGTAACTGAAGGACTGAACATAACTGATCTGTGCGAGCGAAAAGACGTATCTAATGAGACGTAACTGAAGGACTGAACATAACTGATCTGTTGTGCGAAATCCTCGGGGTATATAAATGGTTGGTGGCCATCCCTCCACCGCGTTTACCCCTCTGGCGACCACCGAGTTTGATCGCCAGTTAAAAAAAAATGCTCTGCATTTAAAAAAATATAAAAAATGATTTCAGCAAAATCAGGTGCACAACTACTACTTGCACCTGTTTCGCCATTTGTTGTTACCTGCTCTGGCAGGTAACGCACCGGTTAGTGTTCATTGTGGTGGGCGCAGGTAGCTTAACCTAACTTAGAACTAATACCAAACGATGTGGGATGGCACTGCGCATCGTTTGGCATGCGTAGCAGAAATATTCATAAGTAATTGTGCCTGTAATTAATTAAAAACTGAATAACAATAGAAGGGGGGTAATAAAAATACAATAGACGACGTTCAAAATATCAATTCCCGCGCGCGATTTGATTAAGAAATAGTTAATGACACTGACAGGGACGTGGCTATTACCTATGGAATATCTCTGCTAATTGAATCCTCGTCAAAACGCGTAATTAGTGATGATTGCATATCAGGTCAGCATGTATCACCGACGCAACGAAACCAAACACCTATGTCGTGTTTGGTGTGGTTGGCATCGTCTTCCTCTCAGCTATTGTATGGCAAAGGTTGTTAATTAGTCGCATGTGACATACTCGCGAGGCATGTATCCATCTCGCGGCTATTGTTTCGTTTCGGGTGGTTTATTGCCTTCGGCTTAGGCGACCTTTTCGTCCGGCACTTGTCGCTTCGGACACCCCCCAATAAACCACCCGCGGCTCAAGAAGGCTGGTGCGGCCTTTTGTTCGCGGAGCGACCCTCGGCTGGTGCTCCGATCGCGTAACGGTCGGTTCCGCGCGAATTTCGATTTGTCTTTGAAATAGCTGAGAGGGTTGTAGTTTTTCGTCGAACTGCCTGATATGCGTGGGTCATCTATTTGACGAGGATTCGTCAAGGATCCTAAATTATACGCTCCGAACGAATTTTACTCATTTAAAAAAAAATCAAAAGATTGAAGCAATAAGGCGGGACCGTCGTTCCGCGTATTGAAAAATAAAAATGTCGCCCGTAGTTAGGGTGCAGCGTAAATTATTGCTGAGATCTGGTTTCCGGCGTTCACGGTAGAACGCCGGTAACAGTAAGCTGAGCGCATCACTATTATCATTAAAAAAATTGATGTGGGTTTGCTTAATGCTAAAAAATATTTACATTTTCTGTGTGACTAAAACTGTTTTAGTTTAAAAAATATATTATTAGCATTAGTTATCTCTTATTAATAAATAAATGCTTTACTGTTTTAAAATTTTACTGTATTAAGAATAATAGAAATTAATAATATATATTAAATGTTTTTTTTTTTTTGAGATGGAAAGAACTTTCTAATTGATGCATTTATAATGCACTATACTAAATACTATATATTTGAAAAATAATAAGTTCAGAATGAAACACAGTAAATCAAGTTTGACGTAACATTTTGAAATGTACCTATTGATTTTGATTAAATGAAAAAAAAAACAAATGCAGTAATGCAATTATTTAATTAAATTATTATGAGTTATACCTTAAAAATCAAAAGCCATAGTTTTTAATTAGCACAATAGAAATTGTATTATGTAATCTGAGCGAATCACTATCATCATTAACTAGCTCTCTCTATTAGTCATCCCTTATTAAAAATTAGTATTACATAATATTTAAATAACAACATGTTATATATATGTTCAACACAGGCCGAGCCTCGGACTGTCTGCTTTATGCTATAAAATGCGATCTTTTATTTATACAGAACATTTGGAATGTGAAACTATTCTTTCTTAATCTACATGAAGCCTTTATTTCCACTTAGTACTATTTATAGAATCTTAATATAATTGTACCCCTGAAAATATTTGTTCTATCTCCTTTGAGCTCCTGAATAATTATATAAGTTTTTAACATTTATTTTATTCTAAAACAATAATTTGTTGCTAATGATGTTGGCCCACTAAATAAGAGTGTTCATGCAGTTGAAACAATGATTGATTTAATGAAACGTTCAGTCACCATTCATCTAGCGTATGGATAACTAGTGATGGCCATTTCGGTTTTTCGAACCTCATCAGACTAGTGTGTTCCATGTGCAATGCCTTGATGAAGGCGACTGAACTGAAATTGTGTTAGGGTTAAATACTCGATATTATTCATAATAAGTTAAAGACGACGCAAGCGCCACCTTTTGCCTAATTTCAAGTAGACCCAAATTGTTGACGATGCCACTTGAAATTAGGCAAAAGGTGGCGCTTGCGTCGTCTTTAACTTATTATGAACAATGATTGATGTTTAAACAATCTGAATTGTTGGAACATCTCGAACTCTCAAACAGTGTAAACCTTTCCAACAATCGGACTACTCGAATACATCAAATCATTTAAACAAATTAGCCTTATTTTCTCATTATCAGTTAGTACTTATTAAATTTTAAAAGACGAATCACTCTTCTATTGTCACTACTTATACTATCTTAATACCGTTGAACACTTGAAAAATTAACTATACAATTATTTAAATAGAATTAAATAAAAAACAAAAGCTATCTATATAAATAATATACTAGTACCATAGTTTTTTTTTTTCAGTCTTAAAATAAGGAAAAAATTATTGTTTTTAATTTAATTATACCTATAACTTTTATAAAAAAATAAAAACAAAAAAGCTATCATTTTGAGAGTGATAAATGTATAATGTAGGAAACATTTGCCGCTCTTGACGACCAATCTTAATCTTAATTTTTGTGCAAGCTTACGCCTAAGATGAATACTAAAAATTGGTAAAACGTAACCATAAGACCAATAAATAACTTAATTATAAAAAAAAAACACAAAACACAAATATAAAAAAAAAATAAGAATAAACACAAACACAATGAACTTATTAGTATTACTAACTAACTAACTAACCATCTTTATTCAAATGTGTATATGTATGTACAATAATATACAAAAATTAGAATTATATTCTGTAGATGAATCGGCTATCGACCGGAGGTCTTTCAGCCTAGTATTACTATTTGTTTACAATTTCAATGTTATGTCTGTTGTTTACAAATAAGCCGAGAAAGAATATTTAGGCTAATTAAGTATTAAAACTTTTTAATAATTTATTATTATAAAATATTTTTTCATCTGTAAAATTGCATTATTTTTGCACAATTTATAATTTATGTAAAAATACTTTATTTATATTCAAAAATATACTATCTATGGATAATATGTGGTCATGAAAATGATAAGCAAGTATATTTATGGATATGGTTTTGTAGCACCATCTTTGTTTGCCTTTATTCAGTTGTATTGTTTAAAATAAACAAACGTTTATTTAATAACCAAAAATGTTCTTTTACAACATAGCTTTAATTATGGAAATTAGGTAGTGAACAATGTAAAGTAGTGTAAAATTGATGTTAAATAACGTGATTGTTTAAAGATTTATTAAAAATTCTTAAAAAAAATGTATTCCAATGTAACCCCGTTAAACGTCAAAAATCTTAATTTATAATTATAAATTTTAAGCAAACGGTAAGTCCAATCTTACGAAACTTTTTTCCGCGCTTTCTTTTTATCAGATTTGATGTTTACATTGGTAGAAATAGCCCCATTCTTTTTTACATTTTTTTTTTTGGAGCGACTCCTGTAAAATAGGATTCATCCGTTTTTTCGTTTATATTGTTGTTTCGTTTATGTTGTTGCTGGATTATGAACTTCGTACAAACTTGGCGATGGGATCACATTCACCTCCAAGAAAGCGTAGGAGATTGGATTTGGGGCATTTATTATCTTTTTTATCTGGATGAAACATGGATCAGTGCAGGTCAAACAAAATCTAAAGTATGGATGGACATTAGTGTCATAAACCGACGTCAGGCATTTACTGAAATGTTATCGATGGGGCTCAAAAATCCATCAGGAAAAGGCAAACGCCTTATAATTCTACACGTTGGTTCGAAACTGTGTTTTGTTGATGGATGGAGAGTTGCTATTTGAAGGTAAAAAATGTGCCGATTAACACGAGGAAATGTATGCCATGATATTTTAAGAATGGTTTTATAATTTATCATATTGCCAGATAATGTTGTCATTGTAATGGATAATGCATCATACCAGAGTCGCAAATTATAAAAAAACCAACAAAATCTTCAAAGAAAAACCCACTGAGCAAAAAGGACATAAAAATGCTGAACCAATGTTACATTAACGTTTAATGTTGTTTTTAATGTTAATGCAACGTTATTTGTGAACATTTTGTTTAGTGGGACGATATGCAGGATTGGCTACGATTAAAAAAGAGGAATTAATAAATATCCTAATTGGATGGAATAAAAGATAATTTAATAGAACCATTCTTCA
Source organism: Philonthus spinipes (assembly GCA_963082785.1). Lineage (NCBI taxonomy): Eukaryota > Metazoa > Arthropoda > Insecta > Coleoptera > Staphylinidae > Philonthus > Philonthus spinipes. The sequence continues at coordinate 25,412,573 of OY720300.1, read as the reverse complement.
TATCTCTTGATGATGAAAGTGACTAATAGATAACATATTCAGTGAGTGAAGATGAGTGATTTTAACTCACACGTATTTATCTTCTGCAACAAATAAAATCAAAAAGTGCATAGTTTTAGTTTTTTTAATTATTAATATGTAGTCCATAATTTAGTCATTTATTCAATAAATGTAAATTTTATGTAAAAATAATTATTTATTATAGATTTTTAAATATTAATTACACTAAATATTCGATTTAATTTAAATAGTAATTCTAAAATTATTTAAAATTTCCACCAAAAGTATCTAGTGATTTTTTGGTGACTTTTGTAGTGTAAATCGGGCTTTGGCACTTACTCCTTCTAGTTATTAAACAGACCATAGTGTGTTCTATGTGCAATGCCTTGATGAAAGCGATTGAACGGATCTTGTATTGCAGTTAAATACCTGATATTAATCACAATTAATGGCAAAAGATGGCGCTTCCATCTATTATGACTGTATTATCTGCCTGAAACAATTATAACAGTGTCTCTATATTTTTTCCTAAAACTTTAAAACAAAGTTGATATTTGTGTTAATAAAAAAAAACAAGTTGAGTTCACACATACGTTGTTTATTTACAAAATTCTGCACAGCTATACTCTTTGACAGTTTGTCATTATATCCATGTTTAATAATTAGAAGCTAAGTTTGTCGCATAAGTGTTATACAAACAAAGCAGTAAGTGTTTTATTGTGAAATTAACATGTATAAGGAAGTAGAAGCCTCCACAAAAAGAATTTAACAATGGACATGTTTTACCAAGTGTAAAAATAATAAATTATATGATTATTTTACATTATATGTTGTTTTTTTTTATTTTTCCCATATTATTTATATACATATATACAGAAATATTTATTAACAGACACAAACAATAATTTTGCATACAATAGTTACAATTTACAATTGTTAGTCTGTTATGGGCTGTCGACACCAAAGGTCTTTCTGTCCTATTTGAATTAAAGGTGATGGATTAAAAAATGTGTGCTAGCTTGTTGAACCATTTAGAACCACTGAGAAGAGAATGTGAACATTTTGAAGGAATTTTAAATTTTTTGAGGATACAGCATTTTGTAAGGAACGTTCGGTTATCGGAATTAACTGCAAATTTTAGTGTAAGCTTAATTAATTGTACATTGAGATATAGGAGTGACTTGAGTGGATTCTATTATTTTTGAAAATAATAATTTCAAAGAATCAAAGATTCTCATTAATAATCTATAATAATATTATTAAAGCATTTGCTTTATGTCGAATCCGCTGTTTCGAGTGCAGGTAAAAGCGAACGAATATTCGAAAACGGAATTCAATTATCCCCGTGCAATTCCGTTTGTTCTTTGGCAAAGTATCGAGCGAACACTGGAAACGGAATTCAGATTTATGCTAACGGGAAATATTCCGGGGCTACACTCGCAATTAAATGCGGGACATCTGGCATACGGTCGGATGCATCTATTAACATACGCCCTGAGGTTCGGATCGGTAAACTTGTCTTGGCATCAAGTCACGTCACGCACGCACACATTTTGTTTTTACAAGTAAGGATAAGTGCTTTCAGAATTAAAAACAAACGTATTAAGTTTATTTCACTGGCGGGTTTCCGCTAGCAACAGTGATTTCAGCCTACACAGAATCAGTGCGCACTAAATGAGAGCGAACACTGAAAATATGAATTGGCAATCGATTTCAAATCAATGAAAGAATTAATTAATCTCTTTAATCATTATTTAAATAAAAATATATGTCCTTTCTCCTACTTATTTTTTGTAGTTAATTAATCCACATTAAGTAGGAGAAACGATATATATTTTTATTTAAATTATTAAAGTCTCCACAGCCAACAACCAACACAAAGAAGATTATTTAATCATTAATGACGTCTATTTATAGACATATTTCTGTCGCACTTATAATAATAGTAAATGTTCATACAGCAGGATTACAATTCTTTACAAATATTTACATTTACAATACATATTGGTGAGTTAGTAGTCTGTCATGAGCTGTCGACCGGTGGTCTTTCTGCCCTAGTAAATATTTTCAATCATTATTATAATAATATATGTTGTAGCAATTTTTCTGAATAAATGCCTTTTTTAGTAAAAAATATATATCAGAATTCATTCAAGCACCCAATATTTAACTGTAATATTTATTTTAATAAAAGTTACTCTAGGGCAGAACAAATAAAAATACACATTAAATATCATACCTTCGTTCGCTTCTGAGAATTATTTCTGGTTTAGGAAACACTCCTTCGGCCTTACATTGCACCCTGACGCTGTTTTCGCTCGTTGAAAATCCACGCAGGATCAACGACTTTTCCGGAACTGAAACAAGAAAAATTGTATGGAATTATTTCAGAACACCACATGCTTGTGATAAACAAATTTAAAAGTTAATGATTTATAAATGGTATATTTTCTATTAGTAAAAATGGAAATTAAATTTATTTCTTTATGTACATAGTCCTGCATTCCAGTTTCAGTCTTCGATAGCTCAGTTACTAATTAAGTCAGGACTTTGAAATTTTGAAGAGCTTACTTCGATCCTAAGACGTACTTCAGGACTTTATTTATCGATAGCCCATGAGAGGCTACTAACACAATTGTACCGGGTGTCCAGATAAGAAAGGTCACCGGCTATATCTCAGGGACTAAGACTCCTAGAGCTTTCAAATAAAAAATATGTTAATAAAAGTGACCATGAGAAAATGTTGGAAATATATTTCAAGTTCGTATCTCTTCCAGTAGGGGGCGCAATGAACAGTCGAAAAATAATTTTGCGATTATCTCAAAAAAGGTTCAAATAAAGGCATCATAAAACTACACTTTTTGAAATCATGATGAGTTTATAAAAATGTTACAGAAATTTTTCCCTTACTCTTGAAATAAAGGGTGGGGGAAGGCCAGAATTTATAAAGAGCAAATGTCAAATAACTCTTTTGTTTTTTAACCGATCTTAATGATTTTAATTTCATACGAAAGAATTTATCATCCTGATTAAAACAATTGACAACAATTATAAAAATAAGTAATTCAGTCGCCGCTAGGTGGCGCCAAGTTAAAAAAAAAATATAATTTTTCTATTTTTCTTCCAAATTTTAAATGGAATGATATATTTTTCTTAGTATCAATAGAAAGTGAAATTGTAAGGAATTTGGTGAAAACCGCATCTCAATACCTTTATTCTATCACAAGTTATATATAAAAAAAATTTCAAATAAAAAATTTCAAATGTCATTGGAAAACTTTTTGAGGTTAATAAAATTTATAACAAAAACAACAAAACTGAATTAGTTTATCAACACCAGGGGGCATTTTCTAAAGCGTGCTAAATTATTTGAATATACTCTTTCTTGAGAGGTGAATAGATGGGGATGCTTATTTTTTTGGTCACCACAATTTGCCGAATGTTCAGATTTTTACTTTTGAGGCAAATTAAAATTTTTTTTATCAATTCAGACCCAGAACGAGGAATGACATATTTTTTTGGATCTGAAATGCAAAAACTTCAGAAATAGATATACTGCTATTGCTAGAGTGGATGTCGCTGCTTATTTATTGTATAAAATTATATGATTGTATTATATATGACGGTGGAGTCATTTGACAATTTGAAAGACAAAATTTTGATATAAATTTGGCACCTGCATTATAAGAAATATTTATTTATTTAAAAAAAATAAAAAAATATTATTAAAATTAAAAAGCACCGGTAGGGGGCTACCGGTGACAAAATAATGTAATTTTGTTATTTTAATTATAACTTCATTTATTTTAAATTAACACATAAAATTTTAAAATTTACATTAATAATTTTTAATTATAATTTTTTTTTAATTATAACTTCTGATAGGATTTAGATATAGACTTCCAGTTTTCGCTAAATTTCTTACTTTTTAATCCTCTTTCTACTAACATTAAGAAAAATATGTCATCCCATTTGAAATTTCTGATAAAAATAGGAAAATAATCTAAATTTTAAGTTGGCGCCACCTAGCAGCGATAAAGTTAGTTATTTTTCTGAATGTTGCCAATAAATTTAATCAGCATGATAAGTTCTTTCGCATGACATTAAAACCATTAAAATCGGTTAAAAAACAAAAGAGTTATTTGACATTTGCTCTTTATAAATTCTGACCTTCCCCACCCTTTATTTCAAGAGTAAGAAAAAAATTTCTGTAACATTTTTGTTTCACGAACTTTTCGTGATTTCAAAAAGTGTAGTTTTATGATGTCTTTATTAAACATTTTTTGAGATAATCGCAATATTACTTTTCGACTGTGTATTGCGCCCCCTACCGGAAGAGTTACGACCTTGAAATTTATTTCCAGCATTTTCTCATGATCACTTTTATTAACAATGTTTTTATTTGAAAGCTCTAGCACTCATAGTTCCTAAGATATAGCCGGTGACCTTTCTTATTCGGACACCCGGTACATATTGTTATAATAAATTTTGTAAATTTTTGTTATAAAGATATTTGTATATATATTTTTTATTATACTGGGTGTCCCAAAAAAGCGTTACGTCATGATATGATTTATTAAATTGCTTGATATACATTTCATTCATTATTTGGATACCTATGTACCTCCAACATTTTTTTAAACTTATTTTTTTGTATTTTTTTTTTTGTATTTTCAATATATAAGCTAAGCTATTTTTGTAAAACTCATAGTAAGTGGACGATTCTTGTACCTCCAAAATTTTATTGAAATCTGTTCAGTAATACCAGCAAAAAATAAAATGTGAATAAATGTTTTTGTTGTTTGAATAAAAATATTTATTTATATATATATATATATATATATATATATATATATACAGGGTGTTTCAAATTCGAGTCTCACCATGGGGATCTCGCTTATTATAAGATATAGAGGGTAGGTTTAAATTCGGCACTTTTGCAGAATTTTATGCTGATTAATATTCCGTTGAGAAAACTGGCCTAAGTTTCTTTGTTTTGAAGAAAAATGAAAAAAACTGAAAAATGCAATTTTCTTTTTTTATTTATATCTTCGTTATTTGAAGCAATAATTCAATACAATGAAGACATTCGTATAGCACTTTTTTATGATCTAATCGATAGCGTACTAATTTTACTACTAGCATGTTTCGTTTCTTCTGGACCATCATCATCTTCCTTATTTCTTATGGGCGCCATATTGGTTTTTTATCAGATTAAAATCCTCTATTTTTTCTTATTACAATGATATAATATATCATACCTTTATTGTAATTAGTTATCTTCTTTTTTGGAATTTTCTTTATTGACACTAAAGAAGCACTCATTTTTAGCAACTAGATGGATGTCATTCTGTCATTGATTGTCAATATTTAAAATTAAATATTACTATTTATTAAATATTTAAATCGTTCAATTGTTATTACCAAGAGTGTCGTTTTATAAATGTGAACTTAATTTTTTAAGGTTTTAAGTGATTTAAAGGCAAAACAAAGCTTGAATATGAGACCCAATGTTCCTTTAAAATAAATGTTTGGCCAAATGTGTATATTCAGAACATAAATTAGGAGATTATGAAATGTAATAATGAATATATAATATTATATAATATTCAATAAAATTCCTAGAGGGAAATTGTATATTACAATAAATAATTTAATGAACACCTTTGAATTTCTGTTACTGCTAAGGCTTTTTATTGAACATAACTAAAAAAATATTTTTTGTGTTAATATTTTTATTAATATTAATGTTGACATTTCGCATATTACTATTTTTTTTAAATAATTTTTAGTTTGTAAAAAAATCATTATGTAATTTTTTGTTCCATTGTAAAACTTTTTTTATAAATATTGTATTCACAAGGCTACAAGTTACATTATATTTTCTATTGATTACTTTTAATTTCATGGCATGCGTGATTTATTAGTATAAAAAAAAATATTTTGTTATGACTGTCTTTATTTATTAGAATAAAGATATCATATGTGGTATCGTTGTAATCAGAAAAAATAGAGGATTTTAATCTGATAAAAAACCAATATGGCGGCCATAAGAAATAAGGTACGCCATCGATTAGATCATAAAAAAGTGCTATAAGAATGTCTTCATTGTATTGAATTATTGCTTCAAATAACGAAGATATAAATAAAAAAAAGAAAATCGCATTTTTCAGTTTTTTTTTTTCATTTTTCTTGAAAACAAAGAAACTTAGCCCATTTTTTTCAACGGAATATTAATCAGCATAAAATTCTGCAAAAGTGCCGAATTTAAACCTACCCTCTATCTCTTATAATAAGCGACATCCCCATGGTGAGACTCGAATTTGAAACACATATATACAGATATATATATATATATATATATATGAAATTAAATAAGGTCCAACATTCCCTACAGTCAAATTTGATTGATATTAATTATGTAGAGTGTCGAAAATTTGATGTCAAACTTCTTTTTAGTTTTAGTATTTTTTTATTTAGTTATATAAACATGAGTTAAAAATACATAATAAAAGTATTTCCTTTTTTTCATTACAATTAATAAAATAAGTAAAAATTCATTAGTTTATAACTACATAAAATAGTGTAAAGCTTTTTTCGCATAATGAAATTTGTAGACAATTTATTAGTTAAATAGTTTAAATTCATATAAAAAAACTGTCTCCATATTTTACTTGTATTTTTACTAATTTTATAAATATAGGAAACGTTTGATAATAATCGAATAGATGGAAAATATAGCCACGTGAATAAATAACGGTGATGCAAGCAAAATGTATTTTTTTAATTTTTCGCAATCTACGAAATGCTGATGATGTTTAAAAATGAAATATTGTATATGAAAAACCAATTTGTCAAAATAAGTAAAGAAAGAATATTCAGTTTGTTTTTTTTTTTCATATTATAAATATCGATTCCATATTGTTATAATAAGCGATTACCAGGAACAATATAGACAAAAGGACAAAAGCATATTAAATAATTTCCAAAATATATAGCGGCTGCAGAAACACTGTTAGTTAATCAATAATTTAGTGAATTAATAAAAGCCATTAATATTATAATTCGGATTAGCCCGTTCGCGCGTTAATTATCGGAAATATTCACTAAACGTTCTTTAGTTACGGTTTTGCTTCAGTTTATTTGTGCGTAATATTAACAAAACGCAAATATTTCGCTCTAAATAATTTTATCGCCGATATATCGCGATTAATTTTAATCTCCGTTGGGGTTTGCGGATGCGGCCCTAACCCTATCCTTTAGTTAACGGTCTAAGGGGGCACGTTAAATGCTTTATAGGTAAGCCCTTGGTGGAGAGAAAAGCCGAGGGGCATTAGGGTCTACCATTAGCGTCACCGTAACTTACGCCCACGCATACACGCCGCAGAAAGACTATTGTGTCATGCTCCCGCCTTATAATTAAACAGCACAGTATAGCATTTATTATTATCATTATTGTTCTGCTTGCATTAAAACAGATCATATGGGGGAAGGTGTTTTATAGTATAAATATACATAGTGGCTAAAATTTTATTGCCAAGCGTATATCTGTTAAAATATTAAAGATGCAAATTTAATGAAACTTAAAAACGGGATGTCAACTAGAAAACACAAGCTACGGCCTATGTATTTCTCGGTTAGCTCATATAATTTTCTATAATATAATACATAATATGATTTAATATATAATATAATTTTAAAAATTAAATTCTGTATACTTGTAGGCGCTATTTTTGAATTACCCGCCTGTGCACGCCATCTACCGCCGAGGAAAGGAAATGCATTTTATGTTGGCTAAACTTATGAGATTTTAGGGGAAAAAATCATGGAGAATGATTAAAAGATCAAGGTTACGTTACGTTATGTGAAATTGTTGTTAGCGATTATTAGTCTTAAAAAAAATGCAACTACAATACTAAGTTTCATATTAAACTTATTTTTTTTGTATTTTTTCAGCTCATATAAGCTAAGCTATTTTTGTAAAACTCATAATAAGTGGAATACGACGATTCTTGGTTATCTACCTTGTATACTCAAATAGTTGACGATGCCACATGAAATTAGGCAAAAGATGGCGCTTGCGTCATCTTCCATTTATTGTGATCCATACCAGGTATTTAACCGCGACACAAGATCCGTTCAACCGCCTTCATCAAGGCATTGCACATGGGACATACTAGTCTGATGACGTTCGAAAAATCGGAATGGCCATCATTTATTTATACGCTAGATGAATGGTGGCTGAACATTTTGTTAAATATACATTTATTTTCATATGAAATACACCACCCGAATTTAATTCCTATGTTTGTGCGCACGTACCCGAATTTATTGCTACCACTCGTTATTTCATATCCTCGACGAAATACGATTATCATCCGAATAAAATATAAATTTATTCTTTTCATTGCGAACTCACTGCAATTAATAAATAAAAGTAATTATTAACATAATGATTAAAATTCATTAATAAATTTATATACAGGGTGTTTCAAATTCGAGTCTCACCATGGGGATCTTGCTTATTATAAGAGATAGAAGGTAGGTTTAAATTCGGCACTTTTGCAGAATTTTATGCTGATTAATATTCCGTTGAGAAAACTGGGCTAAGTTTCTTTGTTTTCGTCTCGAAATTCAATAAAATTCCTAGAGGGAAATTGTATATTACAATAAATAATTTAATGAACACCTTCTTATAATAAGCGAGATCCCCATGGTGAGACTCGAATTTGAAACATCCTGTATATATATATATATATATATTTTTAATAAAGACAAGCCATTTAATGAGCACCAAAGCTGGCTAGATCTACACCAGCAACCGTGGTCGAGAGTTGCTGAAGACGGAAGAGAACGCGATGGGACATAGAATACCAAAACGATCTTTATTCTCTAGCTGGATCCATTCACCCGATATCCAGAGCTCACGCTGTGGCAAACAAACCCTAGCTACATCCGTCGTGGCAATTGGCATGACCGGAATCTACGACCTCAAAGAGTGGAACTCAAACATCATAAATGCAATTGCGAGAAACTGGGATGCGTACTATCAAAAATGCGTTGGGAATATCAAGGATTCAAATTACGAATTCAAAATGAGCGATCTTTTAGAAGACTGCGAGATTCCTCCGTATAAATTCCAAATACGGCATTAGCCCGTGATATTCTTAATGCACAACAGGAAATATAATTTAAATATAAAGCGTTGAGGTACTTCTTTGACGCCTGGGTCACCATCGCGTGAAGAGAATGGTTTCGTTTTCGAAAAGAAAGGAGAACGTATATTACATGTTTGATTGCCACACTTTCGGGCCACCAATGTTTGCTAATCGAAAAGGAGCTGCTTACATACTACTTTGTACCAATTTAGCGAAGCTGGTGTATGTAATGACGCTTACTTTAAAAGGAGGGGATTTCTTTATCTATGAGGTTATAAAAATTGGATCGTAGAGGCTTTTACTTGGTTGAAATCCATATTCACATGTAAATAAAACACTCTGTACTTGTTAATATTCCACAGTTTATTAGAGTTAACACTGCAACAATTGTTTCGCTACACCGTAGCTTCATCAGGCAGATGATAAGTCTGCCTGATGAATCAGTAGGAAGCCTTACCAGAGAAGGAAAATGATGATGATGTTTGAATTTGTAATGTATATTTTTTGTATAAATTGTGGATTATTAAATATATTTCTCCATACTATTTGATGGCATATTTATTTTTTAACACAATTTTGTGCAAATTCCTGCATCTGAATCCAACTGATTGAAAAATACGCGTATAATTTTTAAATCAATACAAATTAAGGAGGTAGTCCTTTAACTCCATCTGAAAAATAGGTTGTTAATAATTGAGGCTTCAACTTTGTTATTGTATTGTTTATCAAATTAATAAAACACTTTAAACTTAATTTGTATAACATATATCAAATGAATAAAATACTTTTAACTTAATTTGTATAACAAGCAAAGTTTAAAGTGAATAAAACACTTTAAACTTTATTTGTATAACACAAACAAAGTTTAAATTGAATAAAACACTTTAAACTTTGTGTATAACATTCTTAGTTTGATAATGACAAGTGTAATTTGTTGAAACTATAGTCACAATAAATACAACTTTTGTGTTATACAAAGTTTAAAGTGTTTAATTCATTTGAAAAATGGGCTTAGAATATGCATTCGTAATTCTTTTTCTAAGCTCCACCCACTGCGTCTTGTAAAGCAATCGGAGAATGCTGGCGCCATCTATTGAGAAAATTCTCGTATTCGAAATATCTCTCTTGTTTTTTATTCAATTCTCATTTTTCTTTTAATGTTGAATTTACTTCTATCCAAAGAATTGGGCTATCAAAAAAAAACTTATTTATAATAATTTGTTATTGCATAAACATTTTGTTATAAAAAATATGAAAAAAATAATTATAAAGTGATAGCCCAACTAGGATATTTTATTAATATTTTTTAGTGAAAATATAAATAATTTATCAGTTACCGTTTTTGAGTTGTTCGTCATTCATTGTGTTTAATACCCTCTTAAGAACGTACCTCTTAAGAACTTACCAGGAACAATACTATACTACAATGATGAAACTTCGGTAAAATAATGCTTTATTAAATAAATGAGTTTTAAATTCACGTGAAGTGTTGATATCAATAATAACACACAAGTTTTTTCCTTACTTCACTTTTTATTTAACACGTTAGATGTACATTTCGACACCAAAGTGGTCATTATCAATATCAGTTTTTAGTTTGTTATTGATAATGACCACTTTTTGTGTCGAAATGTACTTCTAACCTGTTAAATAAAAAGTGAAGTAAAGAAAAAAATCCTTATGTTATTATTAATGCTTTATTATTAACTAGTAAACGATGAAAGTTTAGTTGTAGTTTGAAATTTAGTGGATAGTGGATTTTATACGAGTGTAATAATCAATATGTTTTAGCAAAAGATAAATGATAAAAAAAACCTTCTGGTATGTTTTTTTTATAAAATTCAAACACATAGCAAGTTCGCACAGCTGTAGATTTAATCAGTTCCAGCTACCCTTTATCACCTATTTAAACGCACAACACGCCATTCACCCATGTTGATACAACTTTCCATTTATTTTTTTATCAAGACTTAATAAACGACCAGCGGTCACTTTAATTACAATAATGCCCCGCCGATAAACGTTAGGTCTCAATCCGTGGCCTCAAAAAACTTTTCTAATTTTAGTTTAATTTAACTTTGTACCTATCGCATAACTCCGGTCCATGCATACATATGTACGTATTACGTGTTCCGGAAGCAGTTTTGCGTGATTAAATCTACTATTCTCGCTTGCACCAAGGAGGGAATGAACAAGGTGGGGATTGGGGGTGGTTCGCCCTTTGTGCGGTGGCTATGAAATTCATCAAGTCATATTTCCTTTGCTCGGGAATAATGAGCACCGAGTCACCCGATATTTCATTTTATTCAGCTGTCGGGATGAACGCCCTTTGTACCAGACTACGATCCAGATTATTATCTTGCGCTCTGTTTAAAACTGTGAATATGCAAGTTTATTTTAATGATTTCTGTGTACGTGTGGTTTTAGTTAGAATGCACTATTTGTAATCTATTCATTTACACGATTTTAAAGAACGAATATTTAAAGCAAAAAATACTGAAAATAATCTGTAGAGTCCTTCCTTTTTATCACTGCCCATAGAAATTCCCCTTAAACCTTCATTAATTTTGTTAGAATAAAAATTGTTGGCATCGGATTTGCTTTTCCCAAAAGATTATCCCATTTTGCATTATGCTTTCAAAATTAGCAATGTAGGCAGTTTTTAGAACACTTTTGTCTAGATATTTTGACAGTTCTCTCAAGCCAACTGACTTTTTCATCAATCTTAATGTCAAGGAATTTAACAGACTTCGATAGTTCAACAGAAGCGACGTTAAGGTGAATTAATTTTTGGTGTTTCTATATTTTAATTTTTGTTGAATACCAGAACATTCGTTTTTTAATAATTAATTTATTTCTATTGAGCCAGTCATTAATGTTAATGAATAAACAATTAGCATATATTTCTAGTTATTGCATATTATTACCAGAGATTGGTACGTTTGTGTCATCTGCAAAGTTGATTATATTGTTACAAAATCGGGTTAAATCAGACTCAGAAATAAGTAAAACAATGTCTATTTATTTATTTAGAGTACCAGGGGTGTTAGTTGAAATTTGCCGTTTTTTTTCGATAAAGAAAACACTTAATTTTCAGAGGAATCTCAAATTTTTTTTATTCAAAGTATTGACCATTGGTTTCTATACATTTCGCCCATCTCTCAGGCAAATTATGGATACCATCCCAAAAAAACTTTTTCTCTTTCGAGGCAAACCATTCGACGAGCCATTTTTCGACTTCTTCAAAATTAGCGAAGCACTGCTCTGCAAGGGAGTGTCCCATCGATGCGAAAAGGTGATAGTCGGACGGGGCTAGGTCTGGAGAGTACGGCGGGTGCGATAATATTTCCCAATTAAGTGTTTTTAATGTGTCTTTCACTAGTTTAGCGGTATGAGACGGCGCGTTGTCATGTTGCATGATAACTTTGCTATGTCTTCGGGCCCATTCCGGCCGTTTTTCGATCAACGCATGATTCAAATTGATCATTTGTTGTCGGTAACGATCCGTGTTCACCGTTTCACCAGGTTTTAACAACTCGTAGTACACCACACCACATTGGTCCAACCAAACACAGAGCATTGTCTTACGGCCAAAGCGATTTGACCTTGCAGTCGATGGGCCGGCTTCACCAGGTGAAAGCCATGATTTTTTTCGCTTCGGGTTCTCAAAATAAATCCACTTTTTGTCCCCCGTGACAATTCAATGCAGAAAAGATTTCCTTTCGAATCGTTGAAGCAGCATTTCACAAACGGTTTTTCGATTTTCCATTTGTCTATCGTTCAGCTGGTGTGGCACCCATTTTCCATACTTCTGAATCTTTCTCATGGCTTTTAAACGTTGGAAAATTGCTCCTCGAGTCACATTTAGTGTTTCTGCCAATTTTTGTTGCGATTGGGTTGGATCAACATCCAATAACGCCTGCAATTCCTCGTCTTCGAACTTTTTCGCTGCACCAGGATGTTCATTGTCTGTCAAATCGAAATCTCCACTTTTAAATTGACGAAACCATGTCTCACATGTTCTAATCACTGGAGCATGTTCACCATAAGTTTCTACCAGCAACCGGTAGGCTTCAGCTGCTTTTTTCTTTTGATGAAATAAGAAAAGCAACGAATGCCGCAAATGCGATTTACTTGGAACGAAACTCGACATATTCACTGAGGTAAACAAATATGACGCTATTATTTTGGGGGAAAGTGACTTGCGTATTTTTGTAGGTTAATGTCAATAGAAACAAAAGACATACATGCCAAATCATAAAAATTTATACATATTCCTAGCGACAACTACTAGTAAAACCGGTAAACTTCAACTAACACCCCTGGTATACTTAATACATTTATTGACATCACACTGTCACTGTTTATTTATAACGAGACATTGAGCACTCGGATGTTCGTGACTGGAACTGACTGACTGACAGCAGCGCCACTAGCGCTCGCTTATATAACGTGCTTGTTTCTCGAACTTTCTCTGTGGAACATTAGAGTGTTGTTTCCAGTTTCTTGTTTCACTTTCGTTACAATACTTTGTTTGTTATTACTGAAACACCCGGCTGCGATATCAGGTGTAAATAATCGAATTCGGCGACGGGCGCGAACGATACGCACGTTTTTATTAATTATTTTAGCTTAATTATTATAACGTCTTTAAAATTATATGATGTAGAGCTATACTGACGAAACAAGCGTCTGCGGATGGCTTTATATTAAGTAACGTTTTTTTATTATTTACATTAAATATCCTCAATTATTGCATTTATATTATGCAACAGCAAGTCCTCATTATGTCAGGTGGGGTGTTTGCCCGAGAATTAGTTGTTTTAACACGCATTTGTTTTAATATTCCTACATAACGTAATTAAAAAGTGTCACAGAGCTAAAAGATGAAATAATTCATTAATAATTTTCAAAATCTTTTTATTTAATGCATTTGTTATAATTCTTATTTGAAAATTTATCAGTGGAAAATTATAAAACTCGCTCATTCCACATAAAAGCTGCGCCGGTCGCAAAACATTTTTAAATCCAGTAAAGCACGGCTATTAGAACAACGACGATCAGCTGGAACTATTGGGATTTAATAGAGCCTTACATAACTCCCCGGATTACGCGACGGGGTTTTAGTGGATGTAGTCACGCGGATGGGGAAACCGAAGTAACGCACACCGCCCCCGCCTTCCCTCCACCCACTCGTCCAAGTATGGCTGATAGAATTCCATTCCTGAACAGTACACGGAATTGTAATCATAGCCGGGAATTAATTTGAATAGAGAATACGTAATGCACAGCAAAATGTTTTTTTTTGCACTGAAGAGATTATATTAGATTGTTTTAAAATCTACTATGTGTTCACAAAAAACGGATTAAATACTAAATAATAAGGCTGAAAGACCACTGGTAGATAGCCAGTTTCAGAGTTGGAAATATATTGTGAACGTTGATGTATTGTTAGATATTGTATTGTAATTGTATATTCCAATCTCATAAAGATGTTTATGTATGTATGTACTAAATAATACTAATATATGTATATGTATGATTCAAAAATTAAATTTATAGCAAATATTTAATGCAATAATTACATTAATAACCAACAAGTCACATTTACGTTTTCGGGGTAACTAAATTCACATTTTATTGGAATTGTTTCGCATTTTATTTATTTTCGAAAAACTGTGCAAATTATCGATATTTATAGTGACAAAAATACTCCAAATCGACCATTTATTCAAATAATATTTTTTTAAATATTATTGCTTCTCTAATTAAAGAGATATTTAGGTGTTTATTTATAGGTTATGTTGTATTTCACAATTACCATCAAGTGATGTTACTCTTATTAACTCAGATGTTGTGATATCTTATCATATAAAAAAATAGTAAATTTCATTGAAATCGGATAACGCATTCAATTGTTATCAATAAAATAAATATTATTTTGTTTGAAGATGAATTCCGGTTTAACGGTTAGCTTTTGTATATAGATAAGTTCGGTTCAATCATCGTATTTTCATCCCAGGAACCTAAGGTTCACGTTAACGGGATACCCTGTATATATTATTAGGTGCGCAACTAAGTTCCCGCTGTTTTTCAATAGATGGCTCCAGTAGTAAATGCTGGTCGATTGTGGCATAACCAAAACGCCATGAACCAAGCTTAGATATAATAGAATTATTAATAGCGCGTTTTTTTGTAATAACAATTTTATATACACTCAGATGCAAAAAAAAAAAACGAGTCATTGATATTCCTGTCCATACTGCCAGGGAACTTCCGTCATGGTTGAGCCGACGCTTAAAGGTGCTGGAAAGCCTGAAAACGGAAATTGATACTGAAAGTCTTTAAGGCGATACATGTTAATCCTATTATTTATTTCTCTCGTTTCTGTTCTCGTTCTTTATTATGGAATTCATCAATTTTACAAACTAAAATGAAATTAAACAAGGAAAATTTCTGACAATGATCAATAAAATTCGATCATTCCCTTTTTTCAACTGCAAAAATTGAAACAACTACTTTCCGAGCATTTACTCCGCCGGACATTGGATCACACAATAGACATTTGTTGTTGCATAGCAGTACTACCGCGAATTGCAACGCTTTGAGTAAGTAGTTTGCAGTTGGAAAAAGGGATTGATCGAATTTTATTGATTATTGCCGGAAATTTTCCTTGTTTAATTTCACTGTAATTTAAATAACTGTAAATGTATGAATCATTTCATTTCATTTATTTCCGGAAAGAATTGTTACATTCATGGGTGTTTCATTTTAATTTTACAAACGTATGCATTTTTTTGCACAGTATTTTCTTCAATCAGCCTTTGACGAAATTGCCGACGATTTATAATTGTTTGCATCCATCTGAGGAATGTAGGCAGAATCTAGACTCTTGTAGTAAACAGTACAGTCCTTCGTTGTGGCAATATCCAATTCAAATATTCGCGAGAAAATTAGAGTCTGGCTAGACGTGGGAGTAATTTAGGTCCAGCTGCTCGTCTACAAAATTTGAAGCCAGCTTTTTGCAATTTTCGATGAACTGTCCATCCTCACAGCTGTACCACGAACATCTCGAAGTTGGTTTCTGGACTCCACTGAAGTCACATGACGTTACTCTACGAGTCGTACGAACGATAAATCGGTCATCGATAAAAGTCGTTTTTCATTTCCTGACAGATTCCGGCCTTTGAGTATTTCTAAACCGCTGAAGTGCTCTTTGAACGGTAGAAAGACTGACATGAAGGAATTTTTATTTAATCGGCTGACGAATGTCTATTTAATCGCACCTTAGCCGCGGGTATTCCACGCACAATTTCTTGCCATAGTTGGCGCTTGAGATCGTCGCATCGAGGTTTACCCGTATGGATATTTGTATTTGGCCTGGGACAGGTATTCTGCCTGCCGGGGTTACATGAAAGAATCTGGACACTTACCGCAGACTTCTTTCATCTGCCACAAGACCAACAGCTTATGCACTATGAACCGTAATCAACGCACCAATCTTCCCTAAGAATGACAGTTAATCGAAATCTCAGAACCCCCTTGACCATCAGCAAAAATATGATTCAAAAAGGGCGATGCAACCCTTGCAGATAAAGAAGGAAGAGGACGGATTCCGAGTTCTGTAATCGAGCAGGCTGATCATGCTGCGCGAAAATTTAAAAGCGATCCAAATCCTAACCCATCCTTTCTCTTCCTTTCTTTTTGCATTTCCTTTTCCTTTATTTCACTTCTAAATTTCCTTATCAAATAGATTTCACTTGGTTTAATTTAACATAATTTAATATAATAAAGCATTAAAATATTATTCATAATAAATTAAAGACGACGCAAGCGCCACCTTTTGCCTAATTTCAAGTGGCATCGTCAACGATTTGGGTCTACAAGGAAAACCAACCGAGAATCATTGTTTCGTCCACTAAAGGAAGGCGAACTTGTCCTGTTTAAGCAAACAAGGAAAACGAAATTCACATTTAATGAAACGTGCACATGGAACACACTAGTCTGATGAGTTTCGAAAAACCGAAATGGCCATCACTAGTTATCCATACGCTAGATGAATGGTGACTGAACGTTTCATTAAATTAAAATATTAATTTAAATATTACTATATTACAAAAACTTTGTGAATGGTCAAAAAGGCTATATTGCCGAGGCCATTAAATGAAAGGAAGAATAAGAAGCAAGAGGACGACCATCGGAGTTCAACGACCACGCCCTTCAAGCGGCCGTGGAAGAAGATTAAAGCCTATTAATACGAATGCCAGCCGATGACTTCAATGTTAACCAGTCGACGATTGTCCTCCATCTCAAGAAGCTCGGAAAGGTGTGGAAATTAACTGGATGGATTCCCTACTAACCCTCAGATTACAAAGGAGCAGAAGGTGAACGCATTTTTACTGATTTACTGCTTTTGCACTGTTTTCAGTACTTAGAACCGTAATCAACACACCAATCTGCCCTGAGATTGATAATTAATCGAAAACTCAGAGCCATCAGCAAAAAAATGGTTCAAGAAGTTCAAAACGAGCGATACAATCCTTTCGGATGAAGAAGGAAGAGGAGGACCATCGGAGTTCAACGACCACGCCTTTCAAACGGCCTTAGAAGAAGTCAACATGAATGCTAGCCAATTACTTCAATGTTAACCAGTCGACGATCGTCCTTCGTCTCAAGAAGCTCGAAAAGGTGTGGAAATTGGCTGGATGGGTCCTCCACTAACTCTCCGATTACAAAATATACAAAATAGCAGAACGTGTACGCGTTTTTACTGATTCGTTGCAATGAAATGAGCAAGCTCCGTTTCTGAAGATTCGAATCTTGTCACGGGTGATGAATCATGGTTACTTTTTAAAAACGTTTGCGTGCCGTCGAATGTTTCTTGAAAAGAAAGATCATTAGGTGTTCACTTTCCACTATAAGAAGGTTATGTGGTCTGCATGGTGAGGCAGAAGCGGAATCATTCACGGGGAAGTTATTTCAAATGGCATTTGGTGGAATTGGTGGAATGCATTGTCGGCTAACAGTGGCCGATTCCGAACAAGCAGCAGTTCAACACTTATGACTTAACATGACCACAATCACTTTTAAATCTTTGTGTATATAAGAGATTATTTCTTAAATCTACTTACTAATAAATTTTCAAAACATTAGTAGTTCAGAAATATCATACTGTTTGTGTTTTAGCGAAACGATGACGAAAAAAAAAACATATCGTTTTCCACAACAATAACGTCCGTTCTCATGTTGAACGTAGAGTCTTCGAATGTATCGCCAATAAGGTATGCGATTTGCTCCCTATATTCATCAACCGAAGCTTCCACAGACTACCCCGTCAATTGGTCATTGAAAAACTGGCAAAGGAATAAAATTTACGACAATTTGGATAATAGAAAAAAAAGATTTATTCACTTGATCACAGTTATTTAAAAAATAATAATATTTAATGACGATTTGGAGCCTTGGGGGTCGATGTTAAAGCGCGGATCGCCTTCAAGAATTGTAACTTCTTCGCTAGTTAAATCGACCGACAGTCAAGCAAATGGGAAGCAGTTTTTGAAGTAAATATGCTATGGAATAATCATTTAAATATGTTTTTGTTAAATATTTTTATCGTGTTTGCCGAATAAAAGTTGTTGAAAAAAAGCCGCATTTTTTTGCACCACTCACACGTGGATATCGGTTTATCCTTAACCATATAACCCAGTAACCTTTTTATATTTGTAATTTTGAATTTGACGGACAATAACACCATTCATACAACGACCAGCCCAATCCTGGAATCGAACCAGAGGCCTACTAGCCTCGCGCTTAACCAGCTTTTTTGTAACCCGAGGTCTTTTATAACATTCAGAACAAATACAAAATAATTTTAAGTGAAATACAACATATTGAAACTTACACCTAATATTTTTCTGAGAAGAAAAATACTTACCGAATAAAACAAAGCAAGCAGTTATGTGTATGTGCCAAATTCCAAGCGATTATGCATTTCTAGCCCGTTCTCCTAATTACGGAGATTTCCTGATTAATGAAATTTTGCTAGATCGCCAAATTTTCTACTCAAAACATGAATTCTCACTTTGTATAACTAAATACTTGAGGTATGCAAATTGAGAATTCATGTTTTGTGTACAAAATTTAGCGACGGGAGTGCCAATTTGAAGAATCGTTAAAAATACCTTTTTTAGAATAACAAAAGTAACTCTGAAAGCTTGCCCTTTTCAAAAATGAATGTAGCGCACAAAACTGTAGATGAACAAAATCTGAAAAATTAAAAATAGATTTTTTTAAATAATCAATTTTGTATTTTTTCTTCAACTTATGTTTTTTTTTTTTCGTACATAACACATAATTTACTCTTTAAAGGATTCTCGGGGGAAAAATGTTACAACGATTTTATTATCTATTTGTATTTGTATATGTTTGTCATTTTACATTTTAACTTATTTATAACTTTTAATTTATTAGCATTTTATAATTATACTTATACTGTAACCCTCCTTTATCTTTTAATGTATAGTTAGTATAAAGCAATATGAATTTAAATAGACTTACCGTTAATAAACAACATTAAAAACATTAAAACATTAAAAACATTATTAGTGTTATTATTTCAATACATTTAAAATTAAAATTGAATTGTGGGAAACAATTTAGGAGTAATGGATAATTAATTTTGCTAATATTTCTAAAATTTTTAATATTTCTCTTTTAAAAAACAACACAATTGGCGGTTTGAAAAATATAATACTTTTTTCAAACCGCCAATTGTGTTGTTTGATTGGATATTTTATCTGTTATCAAAAAAGTAAATTAGTAGTTTAAAAAAAAGTATTATTTTAAGCATTGTTGTAAAGTGTATAAATTAATGTGAGCTCCTACATCAACAAGAAAATTCGGTGGTAAAGACTTTAAATAATTTAATAATAATTTGCACACACAATCTACTTTGTGTATATGTTCTGTCTGTAAAATTTAAAGTAAGTGTGACTTATGGTTTTCGCGTAATCTTGATAATACTTTAAATGAGAGTGAATCGATCAACTATCGATTTGTCGTTTTTTTTTTTGCTGACCGTGGCCGTGACACTTTTTTGTTTTACTATTGTTGGAGTGCATAGAACTTTGACTAACCGTGAGTGAATCATCTGATAGGGGACTTCATTCATTAAATAAAATAGGAAATAAAGTAAAATATACGTATTTTTTTTTTTTTACTTTACTATATTTTCGGAGTGCATTGAACTGTGACCAGCAGTGAGTGAATCAATTTAGAGGGATTTCCATTCAATAAATGAATTAGGAAAATAAAATAATGGATTTAACGTGTACATGCTGTAACACTCCTACTGAAAATCACATGTCAGTGCAATGTTGTATCTGCAAAAGAAATTACAGAATTACATGCGTTGATATCTCGAAAACTGAAGCCAGGAAAATTAATTCCAAAAATGGCCTTACTTGAACATGTAAGTCTTGTATCCAGCTTGGTGATGATTTAAATGGCCTTAAACCTGCAATTATCGTCTTACAAGAAGAAATAACAATTGTAAAAACCTCACACTCATCACCTTCACCTTCGCCATCTAGTTCGGATGTTACCATTGAAACAGAAAAAAATATACAAGAAGTAGCTGAGAGAGATAGACGCAAATGTAATATTATTATCTATGGAGTATCTGAAACTCAAACTGCCTCAAGTAACGAACAAATCAAGAGTGATGCTAATTCTGTAAGAAATATTTTGGCTACCCTTGACGTCGTTTACGATGATAATATAAAACCATTCAAATTGGGAAAGTTGGATCCAACAAAGAGCAGCAATAATCGCCCACTAAAAATAACGTTACCTAGTACATCCCATGTGTTTGCAGTGTTTCGCAATGCACATAAATTAAAAACAAAAGAGGAATTTAAGGGCATCGGAATGTCACGTGACCAAACCCCTTTACAATCCGCATTTTATCGCAGCGTGAAGTGCGAGCTGAACCAGAGGATCGCCTCTGGTGAAACAAATATTAAAATTAAGTTTAATCGCGGTATTCCAGCTATTGTTAAGGAACAGTCGGAAAACTGAGTGCATCCGGAAGAATTCAGCATCTACCACTACAATTCTATTATCAAAACACACGTGGATTACGTACCAAAACGCATACATTCTATTCCAATTCCTGCTCATTTCAATACGATATCGTTTTCTTATGTGAAACATGGCTCAATGACTCTATACATAATTCGGAATTATTTCATACAAAATACAAGGTTGTTCGTCAAGATAGAAGTTATACTTTAACAGGGAGAAGCACCGGCGGTGGTGTTCTTTTGATGTAATTAATACTAGCCATATAAGCATTGTAGCGTCACTCATTGATATAATTCTATGCCTTTGTAAATTTGAGAATTATGTATTTTATGTCGCCGTAGTATATATTCCCCCAGATGTACCGAATGATATGCTTGATTCATTTCTTGAATCAATCGAACTATTAATCCTGGATAGGCCAATTCTACTAGCTGGAGATTTTAACATACCAACGTTTTGTGACGAAATAAACTCTCTCACTTCTCATAAATCAATTTCTATCTGTAATTTTATGAACATACTAAAACTAAGACAATTTAATTTTACGCAAAATGTACACGGCAAATTGTTGGATCTTATATTAAGCAATCTTGATTATAATTTCAAAGTGGGGCATGATGTATATCCACTAGTTACTGAAGACGCATATCATCCTGCTCTGTCTGGTACTGTTGACATGAAAGCTGATCATAACTATAAATCATTTCCACTGAATAATCAAAACAAACGTTACAATTTCCGTAGAGCAAATTACTTTAAATTATATAACGAATTGCTCGATGCTGATTGGTCGATTTTAGATAACTCTTTGGATATTGAAGTAGCAATAGAACGGTTTTATAACATATTATACAAAGTTATTGATGACTCTGTACCTTATTGTAGCAATTACAAGTCTAACAGATTCCCTTTATGGTTTAATAAAGACATTAGACGAAATATTGATTTAAAACTGTATTATCATCGCAAATGGAAATCTACAGGATCTTTATTACACCGTGGGGAATTTGAGAGGCTGCGGAAACTGTCAAAGAGTCAAATAAATGTGGCATACAAGAGATACTTGGATACAATTGAACAAAATCTGAATGAAAAACCTAGAGAATTATGGAAATTTATACATCAGCGGAATGGTACAACCAGAATTCCAGGCGTATTGAGAAACGACTCCACTGAATACACTACCCCAAAGGAAATTGTCGATGCCTTTGCCAATTCTTTTTCAGACGTTTATGTCGCAAAGAGCCCAATAACCACCTGTTCAACACATTCTTATTGTGAAAACTTTTCTATGCCATTAATTACTGAATCAGATGTTATACGCAGTATTAACAAATTAAAAATGTCTTTCATTTCTGGTAACGACCTGGTTCCGTGCTTTCTTATTAAAGATTGCAAATATCTATTCGCTAAACCTTTAAGTAAGATTTTTAATTTAGCAATCTGTTCAAATAAATTTCCCACTATTTGGAAATGTGCAGTTATAACACCTGTCTTTAAAAAGGGCGATTCGTCTATACTAACAAATTATAGGCCCATTTCTATTTTGTCTAATTTTTCTAAAATATTTGAGCAAATAATTTATCATTATCTTTATAATCACGTTCATAAATACATTACACCGCACCAACATGGGTTTATGTCAGGTGGATCAACCTCAACCAATCTGGCAGTCATTACGCAATACCTAAGTGTAATTCTAGATAACAGAGGCCAGAGTGATGTTATCTATACTGACTTCTCCCGTGCTTTCGACATTATCGATCATAATATCTTATTTCATAAACTTAGCCATTTTGGACTTACAGAAAACATTATCAATTTAATCAAATCTTATTTAGACAATAGACGGAACTATGTTTTTTATAATGGATTTAAATCACAAGATTTTATTTCAACTTCAGGTGTACCACAAGGCTCAAACTTAGGACCTCTACTTTTTTTAATTTTTATCAATGATTTGATTTCGTCTATATCATGTCCCGTATTGGCATATGCTGATGACATAAAAATATTTAATTGCATTGAATCCAAAGATGACTCCAATTTGCTCCAGCAAAACTTAGATTTGATTTCCGAGTGGTGTAACATTAATAAATTAAAACTCAATATAAATAAATGCTGCGTTATGACATATTGCCGCAAAAGAGCTTCAAATATATATAACTACTTTATTGATGGTACTGCTATTTCGCGCAGCACATCGGTTAAGGATCTCGGCGTTACTTTTGATAGTCACCTAAAATTCACAAACCACATTAATACTGTCACTAAATCAGCGATAAAGGTACTGGGATTTTTAATGCGTACATCAAAATACTTTAATAACATTGCTCTAAGCAAGACGCTTTATTGTGCCCTAGTACGTAGTAAGTTGGAGTACGCATCACTCATATGGTATCCGTACTATACAAACAGCTCACTGGAAATCGAACAAGTTTAGAGGCGTTTCCTAAAATTTTTGTCCTTTAAAATCGATCGCACATATCCTGAGCGTAATATTGAGTACACAGAATTATTACTAAGGCACGATTTTGCGTCATTATCCTCGCGACGTGAAGACGCCAGTGGATTATTCATATTTCAATTATTACAAAATATCATAGACTGTCCTGATTTATTAAGCCAAATTAATTTTCTAATTCCTAGGTTATCGTCCAGACATTCTAACACCTTTATGTTACCTATCGCTAAGACGAATATAATGAGCAAAGCCCCTTTAACGCATATGTGCCGCAATGCTAACAAAATGTATGAAGACATATTCTTTGTGCATAATGTTTAATTTAGTTTGTTACTATTCATTTATACTTTGTTTTTTTGTTTCTGTTTAAATTTAATATCTGATAGCTTGTATTTTCTTATATTATTTGTATGAAGACATATTTTTTTGCATAATGTTTAATTTTGTTTGTTAATATTAATTTATACTTTGTTCTCTTTTTTTCTGTTTAAATTTAACTAACTTTGCTTGTACTCTTCTTATATTATGATGTTGATTGTATATTTTCCCTTGTTGGATTGTTCCGTTGGAAAATAAAATTATTATTATATTATTTTTTTTTTCTAAGATTGACATAAGTAAAAAAATCAATTTGATTATTTTTTCTAATAAAATGTTCAGCCACCATTCATCTATCGTTATCTAGCTTGTAGACTCGAATCGTTGACGATGCCACATGAAATTAGGCGAAAGATGCCGCTTGCGTCATCTTCCATTTATTATGATTAATATATTTTTATATAAGTCAAAAAAATCAATTTATAATACTCAAAGATTTCAATTCAACAGAATAATTTTTAAACCATTTTTTTATAATAAATAAAAAAATATTTGAAATGTTTTTTTTATCATTTTGAAAGAGACATTAAATATATTTTTAAAAACTTTAGCAAAATTATTCATCCATTTCTCTGAAATAGTTTCCCCGCGAGGAATCGCTGCAGAGGAAATGACCCAATTCCCCGCAGACAATATGAAAACCTCGCTTAATTCCGCTCTGGATTACAAGCATTGTCTTCTTATATTTTTTCTTGCCTCTCGCAAGACTCCTTGATCGATTAATCCCTATAAAATAATCCCGGGGCGGGGTTTCGAGTTCTTCTCGTTCGCACAGATTCCTGCAGTCGTAAATTAAAGAAAGGTCAGGGCAACAAGTCAGAAACGGCGTGTCGAGAAAATTATGGGGGGATTACATCGGCGCGAAACGAACGAGCAGGGAGAGAGATGGAAAGAAGGGAGGAGTGCGCGGTGTACGAAAAGCAAGCTTTTTTGCTTTAGACGTTATATCCGGTTAACAAAAAAAAAATAGTTTGTGAAAGTCAAATTTTGAGGTTTCATTTTCTTTATGAAGTATAAAGATATAAATATAGAAATGAAGTTACAGTCATTTCTATAGAAATTAATAAATATAGCCCATGACAGACTACTAACACAATTGTACATATTGTTATAATAAATTTTGTAAATTTTTGTTGTCATATTGTCTGAATAAAGATGTTTATGTGTATATATATATATATATATATATATTCTAATAAATTTCTGTCAGTTTTGTCACGATGAGGATGAACGAGACAAGGATAGGTGTAGACCTCAAATACAAAAATCAAGAGAGGAAAAGGACGACCCAAGAAAAAGTGAGATAACATAGTTAGTTATAATTTTTTTAGATTTTTGTGTATATAAGACATTATTTCTTAAATCTACTTACTAATAAATTTTCAAAACATTATTAGTTCAAAAATAGCTTGCTGTTTGTGTTTTAGTATCAAGCAAAAAAAAAAAAACATATACGAACTTCCCACTCAAACGTTGTTCGATGCAGAGCTTAAGTGTACATATATTATTATCAAACTTGGTGAATTCCGAAGGGGATAAACTCTAAGCGGAATTAACACGGCGCGCAGCGATTTCGGCCGAGGTGAGTTATTGCATGCATGGATGGAGTCGGTTCAAGATATACTATTAGCTGCATTTAATGAACGAGCCATTGCATCCACTAAGAAATTTAATCAATTAGAAAGTTATTGATGTAATTAATCCGATACTTAATAATCGATAAATAATACAATAATAAATGACAATTAAGAGTGGTCAATTAAATTAAATAAAAACAAACTTCATATTTCAATTTAATAAAATGTTCATCCACCATTCATCTAGCGGATAACTAGGCGAAAGATGGGACTTGCGTTGTCTTTCATTTATTATGGTCACATATCAATATGACAGTAACGAAATGTAAGTTCAACAAATTCAAAAAAGTTATTGTTTATGCCCTTTTGCTTCGAAAAAGTATTAAAATTTTTCATAAAAAGTAGTGTTTGCAAAATCGATCATCTCAAAGATCAATCAGTTGAAGTATTGAGCCGCTTGAAACGATTGAGCCGATTAAAAAAGAAAAAAAAATGAAAAAAAAATTGTAAGAGGCTAGTATGGAAAAAAGTGGAATTTCTTCAAAAAAATCTCCAAACGACTTCATTTTACACCGAAATTAGTTTTCTGAGAAGAAAAATACTTACCGAGTAAAACAAAGCAAGCAGTTATATGTATGTGCCAAATTCAAAACGATTATGCATTTCTAGCCCGTTCTCCTGACTCCGGAGATTTCCGGATTAATGAAATTTTGCTAGATCGCCAAATTTTCTACTCAAAATATGAATTCTCACTTTGTATAACTGAATACTTGAGATATACAAATTGAGAATTCATGTTTTGTGTACAAAATTTAGCGACGGGAGTGCCAATTTAAAGAATCGTTAAAAGTACCTTTTTTAGAATAACAAAAGTAAAGAGGTAAAGTGTAAGAGGTTAGTGTGGAAAAAAAGTGGAATTTCTTCAAAAAATAAAAAATCTATAAACGACTTCATTTTACACCGAAATTTAGCTAAAGAATAGGGGAATAATCTGTGAAAATTTGAGCATTGACAAGTAATTAGGTTCCAGCCATTCTGCTTAACTAGGTAAATTGGGCGAAAATTTTAGTAAAGTTTACGATTTTTTCCTAGAAGCCTCAAACGATACAAAGGCGTTAATTTAAACGGGAATATAGCTAAATTCTTTAGGAATCGAATGCTGAAAATCCCATTTTTCTAACTTGTTCATGAGTTTAATTATTTTGATCGGATTACGGAAACGTCCGGAACGGCCAATCAACGGGTCTCCACTAAACCGTTCCATAAGGCTCCATGTTAAATTTGCAGAACTATGGAAATAATCGTTTTCAATCATTTCGAGCAAATGATTGAAAACGATTATTTCGGGTTAAACTAAATAGTAAACGTTGTTACTGGTATAACCAAATATCTTCGAGATTTTTTTTTTCGGATTTTTTTGGAAAGAAAAACATTTTCAGTAAAAATTGAAAAAAGTGGAATTTTCGTCGAAAATCCAAAAATCTCTAAACGACTTTATTTTACACCAAAATGTAGCTAAAGAATGGGGGAATAATCTGTGAAAATTTGAGCATTGACAAATAATTAGGTTCCGGCCAATCGGCTCGCAAAGTTGACCCTCGCAAATTGGGCACAAATTTTATTAAAGTTTGTGATTTTTTTCCTGGCTGTCTCAAATGATACAAAGACGTTAAATTCGATGGAAATGTAGTTGAATCGTTTAAGAATCGAATGCTGAAAATCTCATTTTTCTAACTTGTTCGTGAGTTTAGTTATTTTGATTGGAATACGGAAATTTCCGTAACGGCCAAACGAGGGGTCTCCACTAGGCCGTTCCCGTAAGGCTCCATGTTAAATTCACGGAACTATTGAAATGGCTCGAAATGACTGAAAACGATTATTTCGGGTTAAACTAAATAGTCAACGTTGTTAGTAGAATAACCAAGTATCTTCAAGATTTTTTTCAGAATTTTTGGAGAGAAAACAATTTCCAGCGAAAATTGAAAAAATCGTATGAAAAAAAGTGGAATTTCGACGAAAATCCGAAAATCGCTAAATGACTTCATATTATACCTGGATGTAGCTAAAGAATAGGAGAATGACCTACGAAAAGTTGGGCCTTGTCAAGTAATTGGTTTTCTGCCAACTTTCTCGCAAAGTTGACTTTCCCAAATTGGGCGAAAATTTTAATAAAGTTTGCGATTTTTTTCATAGCAGTCTCAAACGATACAAAGACATTAATTTAGACGGGAATATAGCTGAATTCTTTAAGAATCGAATGATGAAAATCCCGTTTTTCTAAATTGTTCGAGAGTTTAGTTATTTTGGTCGGATTACGGAAACGTCCGGAACGGCCAATCGACGGGTGTCCAGTAAAACGTTCCCATAAGACTCCATGTTAAATTCGCTTGAAATGGCTTGAAAAGATTAAAAACAATTATTTTGGGTTAAACTAAATAGTCAATGTTGTTAGACGTAATCAAGTGTCTTCTAGATTCTTATTTCAGATTTTTTTGGAGAGAAAAAATTTCAGCGATAATTGCAAAAATCGTAAGGAAAAAATGGAATTTCGGCAAAAATCCAAAAATCGCCAAATGACTTGATATTATACCGTAATGTAGCTAAAGAATAGAAGAATGACCTGCGAAAATTTAAGCCTTGTTAAGTAATTAGTTTTCTGCCAACCTGCTCGCAAAGTTGACTTTCTCAAATTGGGCGAAAATTTTATTAAAGTTTGCGATTTTTTCCTGGCGGTCTCCAACAATATAAAGACGTTAATTTTAGATGGGAATGTAGCTGTATTCTTTAAGAATCGAATGATGAAAACCGTGTCTTTCAATATTGTATGCGAATTTTGTAATTTAGCTCCAACTGTAGACGCGTCCGAAACGGCCAATCGGAAGGTTTCCATTACACCTCTCATAATCCATAATCTCCATTTAATTTCAAGGAGCCAATTCAATTGGCCCGAAATAATTGAAAATAATTATTTTCCTGGAAAATAAACAATAAACGTTGTTAGTAGGATAACCAAGTATCTTTGAGATTTTTTTTTTTTCAGATTTTTGCCAGATTAGACTAGCCAGGATCGATCTTTTTTGTTCGACAAATAACATAAGTTTATAACCTTAATAATGGCGTCTCACTTCACATAAAACAGAATAACTTAAAGAAATAGTGTTATTCAATAATCTACCTAGTAAATGAGTTTTGAGTTCACGTGAATAACGCAAGAGCTTTTTCCTTACTTCACTTTTTTTATTTAACACGTTAGATTTCGACACACAAAGTGGTCATTAGAATTAACAAAATATACATCTAATGTGTTAAATAAAAAGTGTAGTAAGGAAAAAAACTCGTGTGTTATTATTGATCTTACCTAGGCTGACCGATCCCCTAGAAAGGATAATTGCTCATAGATTTTTTTTAACCGAGTTAAGTTAACGTTATTTTCATATTATTTTCATTTGGTCTAATTTAATTATTAAATACTTTTTTCTATTAGTAAAAGTAAAAGTTTTATGCAAAATAGAATTTAAAAGTGTTTTCAAGTATCATCTTTGTCTAAAATTTGTTATTCCATTATATCATTTATATGTAAATGATCTTAATCAAAAATTACTTATTCGGGGCTATTCCATATGAGAAATCTTAAGTTTAACAAGTACGTTATTTTAATTATATTAATAAAAATTGTTTTCCTTTCTCCTACTTATTTTTATTTATATAATTAAAGTCTCCACAACCAACATAAAGAAGATTAAAAGTACGTTATTAATTAAATTCATATTCTATTAGAAAAACTGCTTAGACTGTGA
The DNA here is from genome assembly GCA_963082785.1 of Philonthus spinipes. Taxonomy (NCBI): domain Eukaryota; kingdom Metazoa; phylum Arthropoda; class Insecta; order Coleoptera; family Staphylinidae; genus Philonthus; species Philonthus spinipes. The sequence goes on along the minus strand of OY720300.1, from coordinate 25,383,115 downwards.
TGAAAAAAAAAATAACGTACATGTTAAGTTTATAACATTTCTCTTATGTATTATTCCCAATTATTCTGTTGACTATATTTATTTGTGGTCTATAACTACAAACAGTTACTGTTTATTCTAAAAGGTGTCTACCGTGTATTCAATGAAAACATTTAACTTACCGAACACGAGCATGCTTTTCGTCATCGAGTCTTCGTTTTCCATCGTCGAGACGAGACAGGTGTAATCTCCGGACAAGTCGGGCCCTGGTTTCGATATGTAAAGGGCCCTGTGGATGCTGTTGGCGTCCATGCTCGCCTTGTAATTGAGATTCAAGCGTCCTTTCAAAATCCCCAAATCCTGCGGGCGCTTATTCGAACCTGAAAATTGCTCGTTATTATTTCAACTGAAAAAGTAAATGATTTACATGATTTTGGATTAATTTCTCACTTATCCCGTGGTTAAACATATTTATGTAACATAAATAAATTGGGCCTAAGTGAGCAATCCTGAGGCTGCTGCCACTCGAACCTAACCCTAACCTAACATTAAATCACAACACTTGTTTTTTTTTTTCACTAAATCTTTATTTTATAAATCCGACTAATTATGACAAACGGGAAGAAGTTTTAGTTTACGATTAAATGAACATACGAAAGCGATATTGAATAATAAACCCTCTACAATACTATCAAAACATTGTATTCAAAATATTCTTTTTTTTTTTCAATAATAAGGATTTCAATAATTTATATTCAGTTAATATGGGACGCGATTTAAATCTCCTAGAAGGTTTAGAAATAAATAAAGCAATAACAAAACTGAAAAAGTGCACTTAATAATACCGAAGGCTCTTACTTAAAATCACCTAAGGTCAAAACTAGTAAGAGTTATAAAATAAATATCTAGTGTAACAAAAAAACAGGTGTTGTTATTTAAATTAATATTAATCTACATGCATTTTAAAGTGATACGTTATAAAAGGATGACTGATCGATTTAAATTTTCTACTTCATGTATTGGTTTGTGTATGTTACACGTTCAATTTATCTTGTTTATTAAGACAGCATTTAATATTTTCAGATTTTTTCTACAGGATAACCTAAATTGATCACTTATTTAATATTTTATTAAAATATAATTTATCATAATAATATTAAATATATATTAAAAGCAATATACAAACTTTCACATATTTTTACCTTCTTACGAAAAATCACATTTTGAAGCTAGAGATACAAAGGCAGGATTTTATAAATTTAAAGCGTAGATAAATAACAGGTTTTGAACTTGATAAAAATAGATGTATTATATTTTTAAATACTATGTGGAATCATTTTCAAACTATACCACGGTAGTTAATAAATGTTGTGTTTCAATATTTAATTTCAAAATGCAATACTTAGCACATTTAAATTTCCATTTTTATTTAACACGAAACTTGGAATAAGACCAGAACAACAGTTGTCTTTCTTATAATAATAATAATAATAATAATAACTTTATTTCCCAACAGACTAAAGTCCTATTACAGAGAAATATACAATATTAATTACATCAAGTCGCTATAAGATTTATAATAATATCTCATCTAAATTTAACATACATGGTTAATTAAATAAGTCAGACAATACATGATTTTAACTGGAAACAAAACCGATTCAGTGGCGTACAAAATATATCGATTGCACGCTGAAACTCATGATAGCGCTTTATCATTTTATTTACAGGTGAATTACTATGATGATTGGTACGAGGAATGGATTGTGTAAAAGTATATGATTGACGGGATGACGGCCTGGGAACAGTGAAAGTAATACGATTGAAAATGTATGGATTACTGGTCAAACCGTGAATTAATTTATATAGTTCAAGTATACAATAATATTTATGTTTATTATAAATAGAAATAAAATTAAACTCTTGCAAGAGATATATATATCTAACTGAGTGGTCTGGATATAAATGAAATTTTTTGAAATACAAATATTTTAAAAATTTCTTTTGGACACCTTCTAAAACATTAACAAATTTTGTGTAGGATGGTGACCAGATGCAAGCACAATAGCATAATCTACTTAAGACTAAAGAATTATACAATGAGATAAGTGTTGAAATAGATTTAAATTCACGGCCATTACGAATAACGAAACCCAATAACTTAAAAGCATTATTAACAACGTTTTGAATGTGTATGTTGAAAGATAGTTTCCTATCGAAAAGTATTCCAAGATCTTTGAATTCACTAGTTCGTTCAATAAGTACTGTATTGATTGAATAGTCAAATATTATCGGGTTATGAAGCCTATAATAAGACAAAATATAACATTTTTTTATATTTAGGGATAATCCGTTACTATTGCACCAGCTATATAATGTTGCCAGGTTATTTTGTAAGATGTGGCAGTCATCGGTAGTATTAATGACTCTAAACAATTTAATGTCATCTGCATACATGAGATATCTACAGTTGAAATTAGAACATACCCCGTTAATGTACAAATTGAATAGTACGGGACCAAGATTCGACCCTTGAGGTACACCGCTATGTGAAATATAAGCATTAGATTTATAGCCCATGTATGTAACATATTGAACTCTATTGAGTAAGTAACTGGTGAGAACATTAACTATATTAGTGGTAATACTATAGTTATTCAGGCAAGAAATTAATGCTTCGTGTGGAATACGATCGAATGCTTTAGTTAGATCAGTGTATATAACATCAACTTGTTTACCATTATCAAGATTTTGAGATATATACTCTGTAATATTCATTAGGTTTGTTTGAGTAGATCGTTTTCTCATAAATCCATGTTGATGTTCAGATATGGATCCCTCAACCTGTGCATAGATTTCTTGAACCAAAATGCATTCAAAGATCTTAGAAAAATTGGAAATAAGAGCTATTGGGCGATAGTTATCAATTATATTACGATTTCCTTTCTTAAATATGGGGTTAACGTAAGTAATTTTCCAGCAATCTGGGAATTTTCCTGTAGATAGAATGGAGTTAAAAATATGATTTAAGGGTTGTGTAAAATATTGAGCACAATCTTTGAGCAAAAACGCTGGGATCAAATCGGCACCCATAGTTAATTTAGGTTTAAATTTACGTAGTTCGGCGTATATAATATTTTCGCTAATTATAAAATTACCAAGATGATCAAATGAATTAGACACGTTAGGACTACCACCGTTTTTCACATAAACTTCACTAAAATAATCCGCAAAGCCATTTACTATTGATAAAGGTGAATCAAGTACTTCATCTCCATTAAGCATTCGTCCCGGAATTCTAGTATTTTGTCTTTTATTGTTGATATGTGACCAAAATTGGCGGGGTTCAGTAGCGATTTTTTCTTCTGTTTCGTAGACGTAGCAAGAATACGCGTTTTTCATCATTTTCTTCACTAGTTTTCTTGTGTTGCTATATATTGCGTAAGTGTCCGAATTCTTTGTTTTCCTGTACTGCCGCCTAAGGAGATTTTTGTGGCGTATTAAATGCCTAATTTCGTTGTTACACCAGATAGGCAGACGTTTTGAATGTTTAGGTGTTTTCCTGAGAGGAACACTCTTGTTGAGTACATCATATAGTTTATTATATAGTAAATTGCAAGCTGTGTCTACATCCCTCACAGAACATACATCCGCCCAGTCCATATGGGTGATGTCAACATATAATTGCGATAAATTAGCTGCTTTGAAGTTGTAGGATTTAATAACAGGTTCAGTTCGCTTAAAATCAATAAAACGATCGAAAGAAATATAACAGCATATGGCAGGATGGTGTATGTCTTCGTCAATAAGAATATCCGTTGCTTTGACGACTTCACATAATGATGTAGATGGGAGAATAACAAGATCCAGTATTCGGTTGTTGGCGTTGACCACATTGTTCATTTGGTGAAGATTATTAAGATTTAAAAAATTTAGTAATGGTGTAAGTGAATTGCACATTTTATTATTATTCATCCACTCGTAAAGATAAGGAAGGTTGAAATCACCTACAAAGAGTATCTTGGACATGTTAAAATTTTCTTCTATGAATTCGAAAAGAAGAAAATATTCATCAACTCCTGTATTAGGGGCGATATATACACAGATAAGTATTATAAATGTGTGTTGAAAAAACACACGAACTGCTAGGAAGTCTATAGTCGATCTTATATACGTTAGCATAATCCTTTCGCATTTGAGGTGTTCATTCACTCCAATAAGGACTCCACCACCTTTAATAATAGGCAAAAAATAATGCAAAAAGTTTTTCAAATATGGTATCTCCACTCTATACTAATTAAATTAAAATAATATGGAAGGCTTTTCACCAAACCAGTTAAATAAACCTATTGAATATAATTCTGATTTTAATAACATATAATAGATTCAGACAGGGCAGAGAGATCATCGGTCGATAGCCCAGACAGACTAACATTAAATAATAATAATTACTTGTAAATATTTTAAATTGTATCAAAAAATTGTCTGAATTTATATATTATATATATATGGAAGGAACAGTTGGCTTGATAAATGTGCTTTTAAAAATTACGAAGATATACATAAAAGAACAAACAGAACCATTTTTTTTTTTGTTTAAAATTATTTTTTTATTATTATCATTATTATTATCACAGCTCTACTAAATAATTTTCTTTGTCCTATTCAAAAGGCAGCCTCATGTCATACGTTTGATATTGTATTTATCTGAGTGAAAAAAATGTAATAACAAATATCAATAACATACCTGGAATCCATTGATAAACAAGCGTTTTGCTTTCGTTGAATAACCACTTAACCACAAGATATTGATCGCTTATGTCTAATGAGAAATCACAGTCTAAAACCACGGGGGTATCACTTTTCACTATTGTCGGAACTTCGAGTCTATTTATTTTTACGCCAGATCCCATCTTGATAAAATCTGCAACAAGGAGACATCTTAATTAGTAGACATTTATTAAAAATTATAAACCCTGTATATTTCGCATCATTTTATTACAAATTTTACAATTTTTGGATTTTCTTGTTTCTTCTTGTTTAATTACACTATATATTTTTATCTGCGAAAATATCAAATTTATTCAATAATATATCCACGCATCTACCATTGCGTGCTAAACACATGTGACAAGAAATATCCCTTTAATAGGAAAAGGATTTATTCACTTGATCACAGTTACTTAAATAAATTAAATAAAAGAATTTGAAAATAATTTATTAATTCAAATTCTTTTATTTAAAATATCCCTTTATTTTTATTTTCATTTTCGATTAAAAATAATTGAAATTATTTTTCCGTATTTTTGTTTCATTTTCGATTATTTGTGTTTTAAAATATATTTTCCCAAAACTACCCAAAGAAAATAATCCGCGCGGCAGTTTAAATTTAAAAAAAATGTGTTTCTTCGCAAACGCAAAATTTAATGCAAAACGTACGCTATTTATTCAAATAAACAAAACAACAATAATCTGAAAAATCTTGATTAAAATTCGGAACCAGATGTGGTATTTAGCTTCTTCTATTACAGCTTTTCCTTTAATATTTATTTGATCAAAATCCAGATCAAATGAAAGTATAGATATTAGAACATCAAACATTTTTCTGTATAAATTATTTCCATTTTCCTTTAATTAATTTATTAATTATTTTCAAATAATTTATTTTTATTTAATTTATTTAAATAACTGTGACCAAGTGAATGAATACTCTTTTCTACTACTACAATATCTTCATTCAAAGTTATTTGTTTTACATATATTTACAATATATTGATTTACTTAATATATTAAGTGCAATTTTTTTTTCTTGCTTGCTTGAACAGGGCTATCGGCCGATGGTCTTTCCGCCAATAGGTTACTATTCTTGGTTTAAGATGATTGCATAGATGATATGTAGGAGAGGAGCGTGATTGATGGATTTTTAATATACAAACATCTTTATTCAGACAGCAGAATTACAATTCTTTAAAAATATTTATATTTACAATACATATTCATGAGTTAGTAGTATGTCATGAGCTATCGACCGGAGGTCTTTCTGCTCAGGATTTTTGAATTACTCTTTTCTAACTAACTAAATATCTTTATTCGTGAAATTTTGTATACAATTTATTTACATTTAATTAATAAAAATAATAATACGTTGTATTTTCTATTTTTCTACATATTCCATTTTCATAAATCGCTAAATTTTCCAAGAATTACGAAAAACTTTATCTGTCATTTTATTACTGTAGGCATGCATACGAGATACCATGGAATTAAAGAGGAAAGGAATTGCAGGATAAAAATAAATGTATGGAATTATAAATACGAACAATACAACAAAGCTGATTTGATGCCGCGGGGATAAATCTCTCTGTTGGTATTAGCCTCGATATTCCACTGTTTTAATCCTTAGTCAGCTTTAATAAACCAGATAGGGCATTATTAAACTAGCCTTCATTTAACAAGCAAACAATTATTGCTGTTGATTTATTTCTAATGATAAACAAATGAAATAAACGATTTCAATATAAACATATTATATAGGGTGGCCGATAAATTATTGATAATCGTAGAGTAATTCGAACTTTCATGCATCATGCAATAATTAGTTAAGTTTTGAATGATGATTCAAGTACAACTATTGATAATGTCCACTTGGTGGACGAAATGTACATTTAGTAGTGTAACGTACACGTTTCGCTATCTTTTGTTTTTCAATTAAAATATATAATAGTTAGTAGTGTTAGTTGAAAAATTAAGAATAAACCAAATTAAATTAGAAAACCAGTTTTTAATGTAGGCAACCCAAAAATCATGATCATTAATGATCAATTTTTATTAATTAATATACTAGCTGTCAAATGTTTGTTGTTATTGTCAATAGATCGAAGATGCCAATCGATTTATTAGTCCAAGTGGGGGGCGTCCGATTCGATTAATCTTTGTATTAATCCTTCGAATTTTTAATCTGGGTGGAGCTATGTGCTCAAGAGGTTTTTTTTTTAAAAAAAAAAGAGGAACGACGAAAACGTGCTGTGTGCCGTGTCGATTTGGAAAATTTATAATCTGCAAGCATCTGTGTGATTGATTTAGCAAAACCCAAAATAATAATTTTTCTAATTGAGGCCGCATTTCATCTTCAGGCCTCGAAGTTTGAGTGGTTTGAAATTCTCATCAGTTAAATATTTCGGATTCCGGCTGGGTGCTGGTGGACGTTTTCTTTTCCGAGCGAGGGTATACTTTTTTGCGGTTCGAATTTCTTCGAGGAGTTAGCAGAGGAAGTTGGAATTGGTGGAGTTTAGAATTGCTGTCGGAAATTTGGGAGTTAAAGTTGATAGTGGAAGGTAGATTGCTGGAGCCTGGATATTTTTTCAAAACGTGAAGGACGGAGTTTGAAAACAGAATATTAAAGATAAGTCCATCGAGAATTTTTTTATTAATATTTTTTTTGTGAGTGAATAAAGCCAAACAGACATTTTAGAATTAGGGAGTTTAACTTAAAGTTGTTTTTTTAAAGAGTGTAAAGGTTTATTATACAGGGTTAATATAATTATTTTTTTTTAGAACAAAACAAGTTATTGAAATTTAGTGCTTTACAAAATTGTAAAGAAGGTGACGCCATTTTCTGGGGGGTTTATTTGTGTGAACATTGAATATGATTTTTTTGCTTATTTTAAGTTTGTGGTCTCATTACTATTTTTTTTTTTTACAATTCTCTAGATAAAATATTTTCTTCGTTTTTATATTATTCAAATTTAAAAATAATTGTTTTTGGTTTATGTAATATTTTTCATATTTAAATTTACTAATATATATTTTTTTTTAATTTGAAATTTTTTATTAAGATCTTATTATTTTGCCTCCCTGTAATTTCTTGATTTTATCCAAGGGTAAGCATCATCAATATTTTTTTCAAATCAAGTGGCGCTCAACATTTTTTTTGTTTATATTAATTTTTTTGAATCACGACTCAGCCTACCGAGATCGAGTGGCCGTTCGCGGGTAACAGTAGTACAAAATAAATCAGGATATTTAACCCAATGGAGTTACTAGTTATTGAACTAGTATGCACATATAATAAATAATTTGATATAATAGATGAAAACTCTAGAGGAAAGACCTATTCCGACTCAAACATCAACTAAATTAGAAACGGATATTATTTACACTTTTGCACTTATTAAAATTAAATAAGAAAAAATACTGAAAATAATCAATAAAATTCGATCATTCCCATTATTTAACACTACAAAATTTAGTTGAACTGCAGATATTTGACAAACAACTACTTTCCGAAGAAAATATATAGTAAAATAGAATATTTTTTATTAGGATTTTGTATACAATCCGATGTTTTTCAGTTTAAAAATGGGTGATACAAACAAAATAATTATTTTTCAAATTTAATATAGATTACCTTGTAGTAACACCATCACAATATTAACATTTCCGTAAGGGAAATTTTAAGTTATTTTTGATCGTCTCAGTCTAAGCAACCTTTGTGATAAATATACATATAACTGTATAGTTTCGAGTTTACATGAAGTGATTAATTACAAAATAGAAACACTGATAATGAGCACATTGTGTCTCGAAACATAAAATAAAAAGTGTAGTAAGGAATAACAGTCTTTCTATTTTGTGATATACATATCGATTGAATGTGAAGTTAATTAATAACATACACATTAAAATTAAAATTTTCTGTGCCCCGAATAATTTATTGACAATTTTTGCTTGAATTTTTGTAAACAAATATTGTCTCTTCAGAAAATTTTGTATTTTTGTTAAGTTTATGAAGTTATTACTTTGTTTATAATAAAAACAGACTTTTGGTCGATAGCCCTTACTTAAGTAAAGTTTGTACATACATCATAAGTTATATATAATATAATTACATGTAAATTCTTAAGTAATAAAGATTTGTTAGTAGTATAAACATAATAGATCATTTATTTTACAAACACTTATAAATTCCAACAAGCTATTAAATTTTATTGCCCCGCAATAATTCACTTAGACTAGGCGATAATTCAGTCTAGCAGTCACCAACGTTTCTAATTGTTAGTAATTCCCCCAGAACGGGCACAATTCTATTCCGATGGGATAACATCATCAACTGCAGTTAATAGCGCGGCCGTAAAGTTCATAATCACCGCCGTGATTACGTAAGAGATTTCATTACGCAAAAAATGTGTATGCAAATATACGGATTGGGGAGGGCGAGAGACGTTTTTTCTTTTTTTTTAATAAAACGTAAATGGATCTCGTAATTAAAGCGAATATTCAGATATTAATATCTCGCGGGGGCAATAAAGAGGCGCTTTTCTCGTTAGCATAAAATTTCCGCTAGAAAAACGCCGCGCGGAGAGCGTAATGAAGATGATTAATTAAAGGACTTACAGTGCGCGCTTGGGTGTGTGTAAAAATAAGAACAACGAGATTTTTTGTTTGGGGAATGGTAATATTTGAGAGCTTCGTAATTATTCTATTAGTTTAGAAAATTATATTCGGCTTTATGTAGTTGTTAAGAACAAAAAAAAACGCACAAGCGAAACAAAGTTTTAATTTAATCGAAACTAAAAACAAAACTACTAATAAATATCCTAAGCACTACAACGAAATTAAATATCTATGAAAGTTCTCATTACCGCCAGCCCGAGATTCACTTCCGACCAATCCCGAGGTGAGGATCGAGAAATGGATTTGAAATTGTTTCACTTATTCTATATTTTTTTCACAAGATGTAGATAGTTGGTAAGATGTACGTATATAAATTAGAGGTATATTATTATTATTATTAGGAAAGTCCGAAGTGGTTCAGGTAAAAAGAGACAAAAGTGGAAACAATCAACCTGATTGGGACAACAAACAAAATGAGAATATCTTTCGGGATAGGAGTAAAAATAAAAATATTATTATTTTTAAAAAATGGATGCTGATTTATCTGTCTATTTCTGGAGGAGAAGGAGGGTTTCTTTAAATCTATTGATTTCCAGATTTTCTAAGAGTATTCATGTTGCCCCGACCCCTCTTCATAATTTCTAGGTCAAAATATTGCACTAGAAAGATCTCAATTTCTAAATGATACACTCCCAAAGATACGAAGTTATATCGAGTTTGACCTTGAAATTCAGAGAGGAAAATAACATAGTGGATTTGAAAACAATTAATTAATAAATTATTTCCCCTTTACCTGCTGTGACATATTGCCAATGTCATTCTCTTCTAGCTTTACATCATGGATTATGTATCCGTGCAGGAAAAAAATGAAATGATTTTTATTTAAGGTTGCAGTTTAGTGGAAAGAGATAGCTATATGGTAAAATGGAAATAATCGTTTGAAAATAGAGCTATTCTTTTGGATTTCATAATATGAATGTGTATTTACATTTTTTATCTACCAAGTATAAAGTATCAGTCTAAATAAAAAATATATCGTTAATTTTCGTGTGTTACGTCAATGTACTAGTTTAAGTTAGAAAATAAAATTATAAGATATAATGAATTTAATAAATCATGTCTGCCAAGTTATTTCAATGCAGAATTTAGTGAAGTCCTTTAAATTTTCATTGCACAAGTTTTTATTAGCAAAAATATAATTTGAAATTTGCTATAAATTTGATCAATTTTCATTGTTTTTCATAATTGTTTTTCACACAAACTAAACATTAAAATAATTTTTAATTCATCTGATGAAATTCCTGCTTATTTTAAGATTACTTTAATGTATAATACAATATTTTTCATTGATCACAACAGCAATCTAACTCGAATTAGTGATTGCCAATATTTATATAGCTATCTCTTTCGTCTAAACCGCACCCTTAATGCAGGAGATATTTAGACGATGCTGTCAATTTGTATGCTGAGCGTTTTCCCGAAAAATCAAGATCACGTTCTTTATTCGTTAGAGTTGTTAATCAATTTTCTACTTACGGAAGTGTACAACCGAAGAAAATAATGCGTAAAAAGCAACTGACCGTATATTTATTTTAAATTTAATTTCACCCACTGATTTAGAACAGGATGATGCCTCCTTAGGAAGCATTCATTTTTGGTCTCCTAACGTTTTTTTTTTTTTTTTCGTACGATGCGTATTATTCGAGTTATTTTGATTTGTCAGATTAAATGGTATACTCGGCATATTAAATGGAGGGGAAGGCTGGGACGTGGCACAAAAAACTTTGGGAAATACTGCTTTAGTGTGTTAATCAGATAGAATATTTCAAAACTATTTCACTTAATTTAATGCTATCTACTTTATGTCTATATTTTTTTTAATATAGAAATATTTCATCACTATCTTATTATTATTATTAGTTTTATTTTAATATAAGGGTTGTTCAAACCCCTCTTTGATCAGATTATCTTTGGAAATACTTGTAATTACTCAACTAATGTTTGGCAATGCTAGTTGTGTTTGTAAACATCACACTGATCAGCTCCAATCAATTAACCAAGGTTGGACCATTTAGGTTTTTTATAGACCATTTATTGCGAGACTAGCGAGACTAGTTCTGCTTCTTGCAAATATTTGTAACTATTGTGAGCGTTGTTTACACCCTAAAAAAATAACCTCATTTACACATTTAAATTAGTTCCTATCATTTATATACGGCAGCGATTTTAAGTATTGTGACTTTATAATGGCATTGGTCGAAAATATAACCAGCGTGCGGTCATTCAATTTTTATGCGCTGAAGGTTTACAACCTTTGCAAATTCACACGTGAATGCAAGCAGTGTTATGACATTGTTGATGTGCATTGACTACTGCATCAACAGACAGGAATGTGGCATGTGTGCAAGGCTTAATTGAAGAAAATCGTCGAATTTCAATCAGAGCAATTTCAGAAAATATTAGTGTTAGCAGGATTGGTCCATACAATCGTAGACAAACTGGGTTACAGCAAAGTTTGTGCTTAATAGGTTCCTCGCCTTTTGCCAAAAATCTTGAGAATAGGCTTATCTTTATAGATAACAGTTTGCTATAATGAAATCACTTTGTTTTGTTAATTGTATCTTACTAACTTGGTCGTCCTGGGTAGCCTCCACTTCTGTTCTGACTAATTTAAATTTTAGTATTGTTCACTGTTATTTTATATTTATATATCAGTTAGAATATTATTTATATATATACAGGGTGTCTCAGCGTGCGCGCCGAGTAGCTTTACGGCTAAATGGTTTATTTTTTTCAAAATAGGCTTTCGCAGGCCTATGTAGGTCTATTAGGACCATATTTTAAAATTAGTTTCAAATATACAGGGTGTCCCATAAAAGCATGGCGTATCATAGTTATATTTTTTCTAATGGAATACCCTACATTTTATATTTTTTTCAGATTCTACATTAAAAATAATGTTAACTTTCATAATATATTCATATACCTAAACCTAATAAATTTTGAAATATATAAATATTTTTGGAAAAATTGACGTTTCGAAAAAAAAATCATAACTCTCAAATGGATGAATGAAAACAGATGAAATTTTGTACCAGTATATTAGATTAATGGGTAAATATTTTAGACTAATTACAGGAATTTAAAATCTTAGGATATTTTGATAATTTAACATAACTCCAGAAACACATTCAAGGTCAAATTTCATGCTTATTTTAAATGGCACACCCTATATCTAATAGCCCTATCTTCTAGGAAATTTTATTGTCTTTCAAAAAGTATAAAAGTATTTTTTACCCAAACCTAATAGTTTTCAAGATATATCCATTTTCGTTAACTTTTGACATAATATTTATTATTCATAATATGGAAAGTCGATACAAAGATTCAATTCAATATTTATTATTATTATTCCATAAAGGCAGGTGTTTAGTTATTGTTTATAAATAAAGTCAGATGACCCAACAAATGATTTTCGAGATATTTCCTAAATTAATACACTAATTTTATTAATTGAGAATTTACTAATTGCGTTATTTATTTACACATGTGTAAATTATTTGATAAAAACTTGTTAGAATTGTAAGACAAATATAACGAAATACATCAAATAAATTGACAAAATAGTATTAAAAGTAATTTATAATAAATTTTCAAAAATACTACCATCGAATTAATTAAGTTTTATTTTAAATGATATTTTGACATTTCTCAGCATATTAGGTATAATTGATCTAAATGTATTATTAATTTTGCCTTCCATGTATTCGATTGTTGTGTGAGGAGTGCTGTATATTTGATTTGACAGAAATAAATCCATGGGGATTAAATCAGAGGATCAAGGTGACCATGCTCTTCCAATTTATTGCTTATTAAACCACATGTTTTGGCGAATATTCAATGGAATTAAACTTGTAATTGTGTCTCCTCATTATTAGTTGCTGTATTCAAGGTAGTTTTTTTTTTTCAAATACTTCATACTGCCTACAGTTTTGAATGTATTTAAAACTTCCTTTACAGTCTTCTTATTAGGATGTCTTCCATCAAAGGACATTTTGTACACTAAGAGACAATCTTAATGAGGTTACATTATTATTAGAATCATGTTAATTCTTTCATTTAAGGGAAACATTATTTTTTCAATCGTTAGTAATAATACGAATGTGTCAATTAAATTTGCTTATAAACAAAAGCCTATTAGAATAACTGGCAATAATGATTATTAAATTAAGCAATAGATGGCGCTTTATGTTACATTGCCATATTAAAATAATAATGATAATGTCGAAAATTAACAAAAATGGATATATCTTGAAAACTATTAGGTTTAAGTGTAGAATACTTTAATACTTTTTGAAAGACAATAAAATTTCCTACAAGATAGGCCTATTAGATATAGGGTGTACCATTTAAAATAAGCACGAAATTTGACCTTAAATGTGCTTCTTGAGATATGTTGAACTATCAAAACATCTTAAGATTTTAAATTTCTCTTAATAGTCTGAAATATTCACCCATTAGTCAGATATAGTGACACAAAATTTCATTTGTTTTCATTCACCCATTTGAAAGTTATGATTTTTTTTCGAAACGTCAATTTTTCCAAAAATATTTAAATATTTCAAAAGTTATTAGGTTTAGGCATATGAACATATTATGAAAATTAACATTATTTTTGATGTAGAAACTGAAAAAAATATAAAATATGGGTTATTCCATTAGAAAAAATATAACTATGATACGCCATGCTTTTATGGGACACCCTGTATGTTTGATACTAATTTTAAAATGTGGTCTTAATAGGCCTACATAGGCCTGCGAAAGCCGATTTTGGAAAAAATAAACCGTTTAGCCGTAAAGCTACTCGGTGCGCACGCTGAGACACCCTGTATATATATATTCGTAATATATATACTTTTTGTAGCATAAATGTATTATTATTATTTTGTTTTATCAAAATTTTATCTTTGCTGCATCTCACGGAATGCATACAGAATGTGTTAGGGTCCTGTAATCCAAAACCTCGTAGTGACCATTATTTTCTGGGAATCAGGGACGATGCAAGGGATTAGTTCTGTAAACGTACCAATTGAGAAGAAACTAATTTATGTACAAGCACGTCCGGTTTAACGGTCATTTTTAGAAAGTGCCATTATTGTATTAGTAAAATGTGTTTCCTCCCACTCTTATGCATATGTAAACTTTGTATATATTTTGGAAAATAGTAGTAAACAAAGCGAAAACATCAAACATTTTATTTCATTTAAACATTTAAACAAAAAATCTAAACGTATGTCAGAATGTCAATGAAGAATTATTATAAACGACGTCGATATAACAAAATGGTAATTACTCTCTTTCATCAATAATTGCTGGCGAATACCTTGGTGTCATTATTTTTAACCATCCAGTAAGCTGTCATTGATGCAATTGAAACGCACAAATTCTCCACCACCAAAAAAAAAAGTTTAAAGTTCACACTCCTGCAGTCAAGTCATGTTAACATATTTTTTGCCATGAAGTACACTTGTTCATAGAGTTTACAGAACCTAGTGTGCATATCAACGCAAACCCGTATAAGGAAACTTTCAACAAGCTCCATCAAGCAAAAAAAAAACTAAAACGTGCAGAGAGGCTGAATTCTGGTGTCATTCTGCTGCAGGACAATGCTCGGTCTTATGTTGCTGGAAAAGTGAAAGAAAATCTACAACGAAAAAAAAATCGAGGATATTAAAGCATCCACCCCACAGTCTTGATTTATCATCTTACGATTTTCACATCTTTGGTCCACTAAAAAAAAGGCGTTTTCGGACGAAGAGGTACAAAATGTCGTAAAAGGAATCTTCGAGCAGCATCCACAAGAACACTTTAAGCACCCTGCTACATCAGGTTGGTGAAATAATGGGATACATGCCTTAATTTTAGTGGTAATTATTTGTAAATACATTTGCTAATAATTTTATTCTGCACCAAAGGTGGATTTCAATTGAACACTCCTCGTATTATTAAGAAATATTTCTAAGAATAACTAGAAATACAGAATCTAAATTAATATTAAAATAAGGAAATTATTTTTGTAATCATAAAAATTTGTTGCATGATGCAATACTTTATTGATATGCAACAGCAGGTGAATATTATGTACTTCAATGTCCGGCGGGGTATTTGCTCGGGAAATAGTTGTTTTAATGTGCATTTGTTTACAGTACTTACGTAAATGTCACAGAACTAAATGTGGAAATAATTTATTGATTATTTTCAAATCATGTTTATTTAAGTTATTTTATATTTCAATATTTGCGTTTTGTTTACGTTAGGGTTTCTAACCGTAGCTTCATTTTCAACTATAATATAACAAGGGCTATGATTATTATTGATAATATTCATGAGTGAAACCGGACTAATAATTTCTAGTAAAGACAACAAACACACCATCCGTACCCATCGATCGAATACTACGAACTAATTTGACTCATCTATAACTAATGTATATAATACATGGATAATGAAGGTAATGAAATATTTTATCACCTTTAATCATCAAGTTTCACCTTGTGTTAGATAGGTTAATAGTAAGAAAATAACCTAATGATAATTATTAGAAATTTTAGGCGGAAAGAAAGTCGATAGCCAATTGGCAAACTCTTACAGCATGTATTGTAATATTTTGTGTTATATGTAGATGTTGTAGTACGTTTGTCAATAAAGATTATGTATATATATATAGAAATTTTAAGTGATGATTTTTAAAATAAATGTTAATTATTTTCAATTTTAATTAAATATTTTTACTAAAATATTCAAACAATTAATTGTATTTCATTCAGCAAAACCAGAAGAAATCCATCTAATCTTGCATAAATTCGTGACGGAAACTAATTGGATTAAAATTGAAGGGCGACTCGGGGGGCGTTCTCTTATATTAATTAGGGTTTGTTTGACGCGGGATGTGTGCGGAATACTGAAACACGGATCGGCGTCACGTCGTAAATCCTCGAAAAGTCGCCCTCTCGCCTCCGGCCCGAATTTAACTTCATTTTTTTTTTTTTTTTTTCGTTCAAACTCAATATTAAAGTAGGTATCGCCTTTTCCACTCCTGCGTCCGAGAGCTACGGCCATGAATAAACAATGCCCGGTGAATTTAATTGAGACAAAGACGGACCCTCGTGCCGGGGCCAGGTCCACCCGACACCGACGGATTACGTAATGGGCGCCCTTTGAGTTCATCTCCTTGTTTGAATTGGGTTTGGAATGAAGGGTGGATTGTGAGAGTTAAAAAAGGGAAGTACAGATGAAAGGATGACGGGGGATGCCTTAAGGTGCGACTCCAATGAGGCTGGAATTTGATCTTTAAAGTGGATCTTTTGTAGCGGTAATGGTGCAATGCGCGGAGGGGATTGGGTTACTTATGATTGGGGATTGTTTTTTGTTCAATTGTTCCTTATTCTTATCGTATTGTTTGTAAATTTATACGGAAATCGAATACAAGAAAATAATCGTAATAGGGCTTTATTTAAAATCAATGTTTTATTTTCACAATTATACACATATTTTATTTTACATGTAAAATCGCTATGATTGTAATACAACATAAGAACTAAAGAAAGGATCATATAAAATTTGTATGTATTCAGCATTGTTATAATATTTATTTATTTATAATATCACGGAATAAATCAATATCCGTGTAAAATTTTATCCCAATGAAATATAAGCTACAGGAAAAACTTGATAGTAAGAATTGCTATCAAGTTTTATAACAATGCTGAATACATACAAATTTTATATGATCCTCTGTAAACACGTGTAGGAAACACTTGATAGTAAGAATTACTATCAAGTTTTTCCTGGGATAGTTTTAGTAGCTTATATTTCATTGGGATAAAATTTTACACGAATATTGATTCATATCTTGATATTATAAATAAATAAATAAATAAATATTATAACAATGCTGAACACATACAATTTGGGAAAACATCTATGATAAAAATAAAGGCGGCGATGGAAAGGATTTTGTGCAAAAAAATACTTGATGCCAATAATCTCAAGTGATTTGATGAATGTGGATAATTATTTTATTTTTATTTCATGCACGCTTTTCTTTTCGTATAATTATCATTTTATGTCTATTTAGATTTTTGCCTGTTGATTGCCCTGGATCACTTTCTGTCATTATCATTGTAGAAATTTTATATGCGTTTTAGTTGTGGGTTTAGTTTGTATTTAATGGAGACTTTTTAATTTATTGTTTGAAATATGATAAATGTTAAGAGTGCTGTGTGTATTGAACTGTAATGAATTGTGAGAGGTTCGCATATTCATCAGTTACGGCGTGGAAAAGCGAATCACTAACGTGTAATCCATGGTGCATATATGGTGGATGCGCCGGGCACGACAATCGTGGGGTAACTTCATCCTTCATCTTACGAGGGGTAGGATTGCCAAATGGCAATGGATCAATGGTTGATACGATGCATTAATATTGAATGTGGTCAGATTCTGTTTTAAAATTTATAATATTCATCTGGGTTTCCATAAATATACGCTAAAATTAAACAAAGAAAATTTATGACAATCATCAGTAAAATTCGATCAATCCCTTTTCCCAACTGCAAAACATTACTTACAGTATAAGTTTTTGACAAACATATATTGAAACAACTACTTTACGAGCAAATATCCCGCCGGACATTGGATTACACAATAGATATTAGTTTGTTGCATACCAGTCAAAAATATTTAATGAAAAAAAAAAAAATGCAGGCAATCTGTAGACACGCGTTTCGGTATTAATTTCTCATCAGTAAAGCTCTGCCCCGTAAGCCCTTAGTTGTTAAACGTACCGTCTTCACCGGGATATCAGATGAAAATGATCGCGTTCGGTAAAGGAGGCATGCATTAATGGAAATACCTCATACATAGATAATAAAGGTAATGAAATATTTTATCATCAATGTGCGGTTCGGTTCGGAACAAAAAAATATCGTGTGAAAAATTAGAAATTTCCCTTGTTTAATTTTATTGTAATTTAAATAGCTGCAAATGTGTGAATCATATCTCTCGTATTCCATAAATATAGTATTGCGAAATATGTGATAGACATACGATTTTTTTCTTTTAAAAAAATCTACGAACAAAATAATTTATAGACATTTTTATGCCTACTTTTCATTGCTATAAATATATTATTTTACAATATTTATTAAATAGAAAAAATTGAAATTTCCCTTGTTTAATTTTATTGTAATTTAAATAGCTGCAAATGTGTGAATAATATCTCTCGTATTCCATAAATATAGTATTGCGAAATATGTGATAGACATACGATTTTTTTCTTTTAAAAAAATCTACGAACAAAATAATTTATAGACATTTTTAATATATTTATAGCAATGAAAAGTAGGCATTACTTTTCATTGCTATAAATATATTATTTTACAATATTTATTATTATTTATTTTTTTCTAAAAACTTACAGTAATGAAACCCATACATTCGAAAAGTCCATAACAAAATTTCCTCCATACCATTATTTACCTTTCACATTTCTGCTGTAGATAATAATTTTCTTTCCAAGTTCCGTGTCTCCACCCCCCAGGGAGCGTAAATTGAAAACGCACGATACGACGCACACAAGAGGGACAAAACCCGTGAAAGGGCGGAAAGGGTTTGTGTCGTGACCCGGACGGTCGCCCGATACCTTTTCACCGCTTGATTTATGACGGGCATTACTTATTTAAATTCGGCGATAATGGTCCGCGGCATGTTTGCACATGTTTATTAGCAGGATAAATATGTATTAAGAGTTGAATATTGAATGTTCCATGCGCCGAAAGTGCGCACGCGAGATCAAAACGATATTTATGGATGTTGTATATAGGTAAATTTAAGTTTGATACTTTTGCGAAATTTAATGTTATTAAATGAAGAGATTTTATTCAAGGTAATTAAGTTAAGTTTCTTGTTTCAAATAAGGTGAATTTCATGGTTGCGGAATTTGAAGGACTGGTTAAAATGAGTTAAAATGAACTGCATTTGCTACAAATAAGGCGACCGATGTGTTTCCAGCCCACATTCTTTTTTATTTTTCATTTTGATGTTAATTGGAATATATTTCGAGAATATAAAGTAGGATGTTTTATCAGAGGCGTAACTACCTTTCGTGGCCCCCCGCAAAACAATTATTAAGGCCCCAAAGCGCTCACTGTCAACTACGGAATTAAGTTTACTTTAAAGAGTTGCGCCTACATGGGTGCATAGGTGGTTAGGAAATTTCATTACTCGTGCTTAAATAAAAACAAACAAATATGTTTTTGTTATGCCGATCCAGATGGACTCTTTGGCTTTCTTGCCCCCCCCCCTTCCTCGCAATGCGGGCTCTAGCGCCATTACAGTTACGCCACTGTATTTCATTTATTGTTAGAAATATAGAAAATATTAATGTGGCTGAATTCATTCATCTGCATATAATTCTAATTTTATATATTATTGTACATAACCATACACATTTTAATAAAGATGTTCAGTTAGTTATTAATAGAGACATCCCGGCGCATCCACCATAGTGGAAGCGTCAGGCACAGAATCATGGGCTGGAAACCGTGGGGTAACTTGACATAGGTAATAAGGCGAAAATAGCAAGGACCTCCGGTATGAAACGGCACCAGAAGAATCTATCGGATGATTTCTTTACTCACTCCACTGTGTTTTTCTCGAAATATGATTTTTCAAGACGGTGTACACTTTCATTTGAGAACGGTTCAATGAAAAAACTTCTTAATTAAATGTGAGTTTCGTGAAGATTTGAAAGATATATGAAAACACTTTGTACACTTTTCTTCACTTATTTATTTATTAACAGATGTACATTTCGATCCACCATGTGATCATTCTACTTTTACTTCTACTTCTACCTTTCTCCAATCGATAGAAAACCTTTGTGTTGGGAGCATAGACCTATAAAATTGACAAATTGTTTGTTTAAACTATTTTTATGCGCCCCTAAAATGGAAAAAATAGGCCGAAAATCGACCTCAAAGTTTAAGATTGTGCCAAATGGTCAAATTTTTAGTTAGTTTCAAGTTATTTACATCTATGCTCCCGCTAGTTTATTTGACTTTTTGACATTGTTGTCATTATTTCGTTACGTATAGTTCCAGAGACACCGTGGACCAATCCGCGCTGACATGGCCCATTTCAAATTTGTGTGCTTAATTTTATTGCACGACTTTTATCAGTCGTGTAGTGCAATATTTTGCAAACGTTCTATAGAATCAATGGAGTAATTAATTAATTTATGCAACTAATACTGTCTATTTCGATGAATTTATGATTACATTTTTATAGAATTCCATGAAAAACTTATCTAGCTATCTGATATATTTTTTTTATAGAGTTCAAGCCGTCGTGCAATTTTCACGAGTTGAAAATAGCCAGTAATATTAGGATCCAGTAATAATAAAGGCGCGGGTCGTATTAATTAAAACCCGGCCGAGAGACGGTGTTTGTTTTTGAAAATACCCCACCCGTTATTAATCGTCGCTAATTGCGGCTTAGAGCCACCCCCTTTTCTTAATTGATATCCATATTTCAATTTAAAGTTACATTAGGGGGTAATACGATGCGGGGTCGCATCCGGCGAACGTACCCAAAGTTTAATTTAGTTTAGATTGCGTTCCTTCCTATTAATTATCAAAAACTAACGGTTCTCCGTTACGTAAATAAATTGGAGGCATACTCGAACATTCATATTTTGCGATGTGCCGAAATCCAATAAAATTAAGGATATATTATTAGGTTGATGCAAAAGAAATGTCGGATTTTATATTATTATGGTTTACAAATTTAATAATTTTTTTAATAATTATTGACATATATATTATTTTAAAGCTTATAATATGCTCTATATTTTTATTATAAATATTCTATGATTTTGTTATATTTTGATCATTCTAAAAATGCTAGAAAAGAAGCAATTAAGAGCGATATTTTTGTATGAGTTTAAGTGAGGTTAAAAAGCAGCTGAGGCGACTCGCAATATCAACGAAGTATTTGGCCAAAATACTGCTAATGAACGTGTTGTGCAACGATGGTTCATCCGATTCCGTAATGATGATGAGAGCCTTGAATTGAAGATGAAAAACACGGTAGCCGACCATCAGAAGTTGATGATGACCAATTGAAGGCCATAATTGAAGCTGTCACAAGCAAAATGACAAGAAAAGTTGTTGAAGAGCTCAATGTTGAGCAGTCAACTGTTGTTCGTCATTTAAAGAAAATTGGGTGAAAAAGCTTGACAAAGGGGTTCCGCATGAACTGAACGAAAATCAAAAAAATCGCCGTTTTGATATGTCATCTGCACTACTTCTTCGCAACCAAAACGATCCGTTTCTCAACCGAATCATCACCTGCGATGAAAAGTGGGTTCTTTATGATAACCGAAGACGTTCAGCCCAATGGTTGGATCATGATGAAGCTCCCAAGCACTTCCCCAAGCCAAATATGCATCAAAATAAGGTTATGGTGACTGTTTGGTGGTCTATGGCGTGTTTGATACATCACAGCTTTCTGAATCCAGGCGAAACTATCACAGCGGAGAAGTATTGTCAACAAATCGATGAAATTCACCAAAAACTTCGACAAAAACAGCCGCCATTGGTCAATAGAAAAGTTCCAATTCTTCTTCATGACAACGCTCGGCCACATGTTTCAATTATGACAAGACAAACGCTGCATGAGTTGGGCGACGAAACTCTCGACCATCCACCATACTCGCCCGAACTGTCGCTTACTGATTTCCGCTTTTTCAAGCATCTGGGCAACTGCTTGCGTGATAAATGCTTCAAAAACGAAAGAGATGCTGAAACCGCCTGCAATTCTTTCGTTGCTTCAAGAACTTCAGATTTCTATGCTACCGCCATAAATAAACTTTTTTCTTGTTGGCAAAGTTGTATTAATTCTAATGGTTCTTATTTAGATTAATAAAGTTTATTCTATAAAAAGTTATACTCAATTAAAATTAATGATTAAAATCCGACAATTCTTTTGCATCAACCTAATATTTACATTTAATGAAATGTTTCGTTTTCCTTGTTTTTATAAACGGGACAAGTTCGCCTTCCTTTAGTGGACGAAACAATGATTCTCGGTCGTCTACTTTGTAGACCCAAATCGTTGACGATTGATATTATATATTATTTAAATATAAAAATTGTATGCTCATTCAAATTTTCGTAAACATTTTAGACAATCAAAATTTGTAAAATAGTTTCATAATAGACTAATCAAGTTAACGTGTAAAAAAAGCAAACGTAACGTATAAAACATCCAGTCGCAATCAACATTATGAGGCAATTCAAAAATTGAGAAGGCAATGCAAAAAGCTAAACGAACTGCTGTATAATAATTATATACATTCAATTGAAAATAAAAGAAATAATAATAATAACTCTAAATAATTTTTGAATTATGTTATCAATAAAAGAAATAATAACTGTAAATTATTTTTGGATTTTTCCTAAAAAAATATTTTTTTAATTACGTGGGAAAACCCTATGATGCATTTTCAAACGTAATACCGTATAATTGTATATATTTTTTTTTTTGTAATACTTTCGGACTAGTGTATACCATATATCGAGCGAATAACAAAAATCGACGATGAAGTTGGCATTGGAAATCTAAAGTCATGTCTGAACTAAAATCACACGTGTACGCGTAAAGTACTGGTTGTCATATTGACCGCAACCAGCATTTCACGCGTGTGATCTTAGTACAGACATGACTCGAGACTTCCAACGCCAACTTCTTCGTCGATTTTTGTTATACGCTCGATATTTACATTTGTCGCTACTCAAAATAAATATTATTATTGTACTCACCAGAAATGAAAAGTACCATCCAGAAAAACATGAACTTATCCAGGAAAAACATATTGATTGGCGTTGTCGTCAACACTGCGGCACAGACACTTCCACATATTGGTCAACGCTCTAAACATTTCTGACTATACATCGAAATCGGGCGATCGTTTGTTCTTCTTTTAAATCGAACCGTCGGGTGTCTCGCAAATGCCTGAAATAAAAATTAACAAGATCAGTTTTCGAAAAATGTTAACTTCATTAAAAAAAAAGTATAGTTAATATAAGCAGAAATGCCTAGGTCTTTGGGTGGTAACTGTAAATAATATGGGAGTGTGTCTTTCAAAATCCTTTCACCATTGCATTGAAAATAAAGCAACTGCAGATTTATCTGAGTATAAATGTTTTATATGATGTTCTTTAAATCTAATCATAAAAAAGGGACATAAATTCACAATTAATAATTATTGAAAAAATCATCACATTACACATAATCTCTGTTTTTTTTTTTTTTTTCATTTAAATGGGTTTTAACATACAGAGAGGTTTTTTAATCAGTATACATTAGGCGAACTGTATACCTGCAAAAAACCAAGTCAAACGCATTGAGCCGATTAATGTGTGTTGCCAATAACACACAACTAAACGTCAAATGCTAAACTTCAAAATATGTGAAATATTTGATCGAAAATGTATACAAATGAACAAAAAGTCGAATTTCAAGAGTGTATTACAATTCATCTAACACTACTAGAGGAGGATAAGACATGTTTTTAATGAATTCAAAGTGGCCGAATACCTCAGTTAGGATAATTTTAAAAATAATTAAACTAAAACATTTTCTTTGGAAAACGCAACGAAATAAATCATGACTAACACTGCATGCATTACTGTTACAAGCAATTTCCTTTTTTATCAAAAATAAGTCACTTATTATTATGGAGAAATTACATGTAAAAAATATTAAGAAATTTTATTAAGACAATTTGAAAGAAAAGTAACAGTGAAGAACAATACAAACTTGAAATAAATAATTAGAATAAGTGCTAGAAATGACCACCAGAAACTGCAAGATATTAAATTCTTCCGCATTGTGCATTCGATATTGTCATAAACAGAAATAGAAAATTGTTTAGTTGTTTTTTTTTAATTATCCTAGTTGAAGGAATCGATTGTTCGGGTTGCGTATTATAGGCAACTAAACACATACATCAATGCTTTTGACTTGGGTATTTTACATGTATACATAGGGGATATGTATACTGTTAAAAAAACCTCTCTGTATATGTGTAATGCTAGAAGCCATTGAAATGAAAAAAAAAAACATAGAGATTATTATTTTGATTTAAACCTTTTGAAAAAAAATATTTATCGGTTTTTCCTTCTTCCAATGTTTGATCATTTTCTCACTAGGCCAGTAATCTTTTAACCAGAATTCATCAACGTTAATCGGTTTTGTAACGACACCATCATTATCTTTATTTTGCTATTCTTTTTTAGCTCTCACCACCCTAACTTATCCCTTTTTGTTTTATTTATATAGCCACCCGCATTTTTGTTTCAATTTGTAATCGCCATTGATAATAGTCAAATAACGACTGAAATGTGCTTTTACAAATTTATTATTATTAAACAGAATAATAAATTTGAAGAAGGCAGAAAGACCGATGGTCGACAGCCATTTTCTGAGGCTTAACTAGATGTTTATGATTTATTATATTGTAATGTAATTTAATGTTTCTCTCAGAAATAAAGATTTTCTATATATATACAAATTTGAAGATTGGCGGAAAGGCCATAGGTCAATAGCCTGTTCAAGCAAGAAGGCATAAAAGAAACAAACATACAATTAATTATTATAAATATATGTAACAAATAACTTTTATTTATTTATTCGTTATTAGTATAAACATACAAACAGGCATAAGCCTAGAAGAGGATCATATATGTATAAAAATAATACTAAAACATAGTATAAGTTCACTCACAGTGTGGTTTCTACATTAGCTACATAAACAAAAATGTAGATAAGCAAAAAGAATATGAAAAAAATATATAAAAATGCATATAACATAATGCAAGACATAAGTGACGTATATAACAAATAAGCCCAGAAGAGTATCATATATGTATAACAATAATACTAAAACATTGTATAAGTTCACTCACAATGGGTTTTTTACGTTATATACATAAACAAAAATGTAGATTAATAAAAAGAGTATGTAAAAAAATATATAAAAATGCAAATAACATAACGCAAGACATAAGTGGCGTATATAACAATATTATTTACTTTTTTACAAGAAAAATTATTATAACAGAGTTAAGACATTATTAATATTAATAAATACATAAAACTAAGTAAAAGTAAACTAAAAATAAAAAATAAGATAAAAAATAATTTGTAAAGAAATGGAAGAAGACAGGAATAAAATATGTGCGCTTTCTTAAAAGAAAAAGTGTAAATGAAGGAAAACGTGGCAATTAAGTACAATATAAAATAATAGATATATGAGTAACGATAAATTTGAAAAAAGGTATCAAGTAATATTTATTCACACTGCCTGTTATGTTATAAAACAATTAAAATTATTTTGTATTATTAATATTATTGCATTTATTATTACAACTTTATAATTTTCAAATAACATTCCAAAAAAAAAATCAGCAAATTGCATCGAAGAAAAACAAGTCACGATCTTCAGGAAGATTTAGAACGGGTTGGATAAAAATCCATGACTATAACACGCAGAAAATTCTTGGAAAAGAAAATTAAAATTTAGAATGGGTTGGGGCGAAAATCCATGACTATAGCACGCAGGAAACTCTTGGAAAAGAAAATTAACATTTAGAATGGGTTGAGTGAAAATCCATGACTCTACATTACGTAGAAAGCTCTTGGAAAAGATAAGGCATTTAATTATCAATTTATAATTTTCAAAAATAATTATTATGTGCAATTCGTATAATGGTGAATGCGCCGGGTAGCAGAATCCATGACCAACTTCTCATATCCGGAGCTATTCACTATGGGAAAAATTATGTTTAATGTGTACGTTATTAATTACATTTACAATCTACGTATAAATATCTATTACAAAAGTTGCTTAGACTGTGATGATAAAAATAAAGTACACATTAAACATAACATTTTCCATAAATAGAAAAGAGTATTCATTCTCTTGGTCACATTCACATAATACAATACATTTATATAAATTAAACAAAAATGATTTGAATATAATTAATAAATTATTTCCATATTTAGCTCCGTGACATTTTGACTTACGTTACGTAAGTACTTTAAACAGTACAGCTCTGCCTTACAATTTAACATCTTTAAATTATGTAAGGCAGAGCTGTACTGACGAGGCATAGATCCCGAAACACGTGTCTGCAGATGACCTTACATTAAGTAGCGTTCTTTAGCGTTCTTTTTGTTTTGTTTTTTTTGCATTGAATTTTTCTCGGATCAATGCATGCATGCATGACGCAATATTTTGTTGATATGCAACAGCGGGTGTACATTATGTAATTCAATATCCGACGGGTTATTTGCCCGGGAAGTAGTTATTTTAATGTGCATTTCTTTAAAATATTTACGTAATGTAAGTCAAAATATCACGGAGTTAAATGTGGAAATAATTTATTAATTATTTTCAAGTCATTTTATTTAATTTATAACATTTCCCTTGCAGAATAGCCCCGATTATTACCGTTTTGATTAACAATACCATCTAAATATAACGGGTATTTTAAGTGCCTTTAATAATTATACTAATGTTTAATAAAAAAAACATTATTTTTTAAGAAGGTTAATAATTATTAGATGTTACTATTAATTCAATTGACATTAATTAATGGTATAATATAATTTCGTGGTTTGTGAATATTACCCATCCAGTCACGATTATATCCCATTGGCTACTGTGAAGGGACCGCATACAAATTTGCGGACGAGGGTAAATTGATGCGGCCAGAGCGACACGTGTCCATAGAAAATTTCAGTCTTACAAATAAAAACATCACCACCGCAACCACAAGGAAGCGGATGTATCTATTTGAACCAACATTGATTAATTATACCTACGCCAATTAAACAAGCTGGTAATTTATTAGTTTATATATTGGAAATAATTTGTTAAGGCAAGACAGTGAATTTGTGTTATAATAAATGTTTGAGTATAAATAGAAAACAGTATTCATTCACTTGGTCACAGTTATTTAAATATATTAAATAAAAATGATTTGAAAATAATTAATAAATTATTTCCACATTTAGCTCTGTGACTATTGAGTTACCTACGTAAGTACGTTAAACAAATGCACATTAAAACAACTACTTCCCGGGCATATACCCACGCCGGACATTGAATTACATAATGTACACCTGCTGTTGCACATCAATAAAATATTGTATAATGCAACAAATTTTTGATCCGAGAAAAATTTAATGTAAAGACAACAAAAGGAACGTTACTTAATACAAGGCCATCTGCAGACACGTGTTTCGGGATCTATCCCTCGTCAGTACAGTTATGCCTTACATAATTTAAAGATATTAAATAAATTAATTAAATTAATTCAAATACAATCAGCAAAATTAAATCAGTTATATTAAATCAAATTAAACTAAATCAATTTAAATTAAATTAAACCAAATTAATTCAATTTAAATGAAAACCGAATAAAATTAAACGAAAAGAATTGAATCAAATTAATTAAAAAGAGCGACCCTGTAATTCAATGTCCGGCGTGGGTATTTGCCCGAGAAATAGTTGTTTTAATGTGCATTTGTTTAACGTACTTACGTAGGTAAGTCAATAGTCACAGAGCTAAATGTGGAAATAATTTATTAATTATTTTCAAATCATTTTTATTTAAAATGTTTGAGTATAATTGACAGAAGATTATAAATGGTGCAATGAAAATTGTTCTTAAAATTTCTTTCTATTCAATTTTACCAAAAAAAAAATTGTAAAAAATAACTTGAAAAAACCCATATGTTACGATTCTGCCATATTTAATTAAAAAAAATGTTGTACGGTATAAACATATTTAAAGTTTATACCTTACAACATTTTTTTATATGGAATTTAATTAATTACGTCACATTTGTTTTCATTCTGGCACACTTTCCACATATTACGGACAATATTTGATTTCCAAATAACTCAAACTTTCCATTTAGGGATTTCGTCCTTTCCGGGGGCGTTTTTATTGTTTAATTAATTAATACCTTGAAATGAATCAAATCAACAAACATTAATATAATGTAAATAATGATCCTTGATAAATACACATGGTTCATTTTGGTTATTTAATATCATATAAATCCCAAGCTGGAATGTTTGTATTAAATAATACTTGAATACAGGCATTAATGGATTTTATTGAGCGAATTTCAAATTGTGTTTTTTATATGCTCAGGAATTAGATTAAGTGTGTTTACCTATCGGCGGAATCTAATTCTGGAAAGTGGTAAGAACGCCGACCGTGATCTGCAATTGACGTGGATCCGAACCGTAAATATACATAAGGGAGATGGATTAGAGGGACGCGGCCCTCGCCATAATTTCCGCACAATTTACTTAAACGCGGTTCGGCGTTTTATGGGCCACTTCAAAACCGCCCCCGCGCCATTATCATTTTCACTCACCTGATCCCCCCCTTTTTTTTTTCGGCAGCCAAGTGTACGTGATGGCGAGTGATAAACTTCATTCCTGCAAAACCTGTAAAACATGAGTCCGAATGTGGACGGGGCTCAACTTTCATGATGTAGAAATCATACTGCTATATACGAGAACAGTTGAGTTTATACAGTGTGGCCCATTTTAATTCATCCAGTGAAATATCTTGACAAATATGCATAATACAAAAAAAAATAAATATAAAAGAGTATTTTCATTCACTTGGTCACAGTTATTTAAATAAATTAAATAAAAATGATTTGAAAATAATTAATAAATTTTTTCCACATTTAGCTCTATGACATTACTTTACACTTTAAACAAATGCACATTAAAAAAACTACTTCCCGGGCAAATACCCACGCCGGACATTGAATTACATAACTAGTCGACAATTTTAAAGTTATTCAATCAGTGTTTTATTGGTTGATTTTTAATATTATATTCATATTTATTTCATACAATATGAACTACCAATGTCTAAATATTAAAACCATTAATCAAAAAAATGTTTCGGACAAAAGTTTAATAGTTTCAGGGACATCTGATTCTGTTAAAAAATGTTCACTGCTAAACCCCAGGGGCGGTTAACTTTGAAATCTTAAAAGGGAACCCATTTTGTTAATGCAGATTCGGATTCTATGCCAGGAGTTTTTGTTTAAATCTTAATAGATGGCGCGGTATTTGCGCAGTTAAATCCAAATAAATAGGGTGTAAAATATGCATCGTAAAGAAAAATGTTTCGGACAAAAGTTTCAATGCTTTACCCGAATTTCTTAAGAAAAGTATTAACACATCAAAATTATTTAAAACAAATTTATATACAATAAATTAATATGTACATTTTGTATAAAAAAAGGTGAAGTAAGGACTGAATCTGTTTACTTTATTGTATTAGAACAACTTCATATAATTATAATTAAAACCTAGTGACAAATCTATATAATTAATACAATTAGAATAATATAGTCTAAAATAATTGCTTAAATATTTTGCCATGGACTTACCACCTTGAACGATGTTTAATATTCCGAAAACTCATCCAGTGTTGTGCAACGAAAGATCAATTCATGATCACGCGTAATGTTTCGTATTTGTCACGCATTGAACAATAAATTTCACATACCTGCAAAAAATGCAGGGAAGACATAATTAATCTTCAATTATTTTTTATGATTTATTTTTCACAAGCTCTCCATATATCTACACCCTTCTGCTGTTTATGATAAATACGTCGGGGGAGGCGGTATTTCGCGCTGATTTTTTTTATGAGGTAGGTGCATCGGAGGTCAGGACGGCAATTAATAGTGGTGCGAGAGTAAAAAAAAACAGAGCTGCCATATTTTGGCAATTTTTCACCGCGGGAATTCGTGGGTGATTTATCACGATGGCCGTTTTTGTCGGGCTAATTATTGCGGCGCTTAAACAAAACCAAAAAATGGCGATGGATCCATCACAGTACTTTCCCATTAATTTCATATGCGTATGGTATTTTCATATTGAGACTAAAATAACGGATTTAGGATATGTTATTAAACAAAATTTGTTTATGTTTTCAATATCTACAATTTTCATTTGAATCGTTTTTAGATAAAATAAATATTAATCAAATGCTTCTGATGAAACAAAACAAAACTGCAAGTCAATAAAAAATAAGATATAAATTTAATAAAAAAATACTAAAGATAGCTACTATAATACAATTTTTGTATTATATAGTACCATGCTCCAGTAATCAAAAATGAATTAATAAAAACAATAAATAGTCTCAAGAAAAATTATTCAACTGGAATAAAAAAAAAATCAAGTGGAAAATATTCCATGAATAATAAATTAAAGACGACGTCAGCTTTAAATGTTAATTATTTTAATGTTTAGTTTGTGTGAAAAACAATTATGAAAAACAATGAAAATTAATAATAATAATAATACTTTATTTAACGCTAACTGCTTTTACATGATAAATATATACATAAATTATTCATAAAGTGCACAAAGTAAGATAAACAAATAACACATAACAGGTGACCAGTTATTTGATATGTCTTAGCTGGGCATTGAAAGTCGAATAGGAGATCCCAACAACATCTACTGAAGAACCCGCACTGTTGACGTTTCTTGCGATCCGCGTCATGGATCCATGCATTCCATAATTAGTCCTGTGGTGATTCACATACAAGAAGTTGTTACATCGCAATTCACGGCTTGGTACATTAATACCGACTAAATTTAATAGATATTCAGAGTCAATTCGCCCATTCAGTAATTTGAATGTAAATGCGAGGTCCATTCTCTTTCTCCGAGTATTCAGCGAAGCGAGGCCAACGTATGCACTGGATTGCTGGGGTGTAAGGTGTATTCCCGCAATGCTAAGTTTGAATGACAAAACTTTAGCAAATTTGTTTTGTACCGCTTCTAATCTGTCCACATGGGTTTTATATATCGGTGACCATATGATGCAACAATACTCCAGATGCGATCTTACCAACGCGTTGTACAAGATAACCAGGGCACGTATGTTACTAAAATCACTCGTACTCCGCTTAACGAACCCTAGCATTTTATTGGCCTTATTTATAGTGTGGTCAATGTGCAAATTATAGGTCAGTTTATGGTCCAATAATACACCGAGATCCCTTATGTAATTCACCCTACTAAGGGGAATGCCATTCAAGTTATAGATGAAATTTACTGGCGTTTTACTACGTGAGAAAGGCATAAACTGACACTTATTTATATTAAGTTTCATATTGTTAGATATGCACCAAGTGTGAATTAAAGCCAAATTGTTCTGGATAGTAGAACAATCATCTGATCCACTGATTTTCAAAAATATCTTTAGATCGTCTGCAAATAGTAAATGCGGGCAGGTAAGTACTTCAGACAAGTCATTAATAAAGATGATGAATAGTAATGGTCCCAGATGGGAACCTTGGGGTACAACGGACGTTGCGTAAAATGTATCTGAGATAGAGTCGTTTATCTTAACAGATTGAGCCCTGTCAGTTAAATATGACTTTATCCATTTCAGTAAAGGGTCCCCTATACCATAACCACGCGATTTTTGCAATAAGATAGAGTGACTTACGCAATCAAAAGCTTTGCTGAAGTCTGTGTAAATAGAATGCATTTCAGCTCCACTTTCGATAGCCTTGACAATATAATCCGTGAATACAAGAAGATTCGTTTGTGTGGAACGACTTCTAAAAAAACCATGTTGGTTTTGGGTGATAATATTGCGAAAAGCATGATCCAACTGATTATATAATAATTTCTCAAACACCTTGGGTATAACTGACAGTATAGAAATTGGTCTATAGTTACTTACGTTGGATTTAGAACCGGATTTGTGGATTGGTGTTACATATGATATCGGGAGTTGTATACAAGCTGTTTAAGTTTGTTGTTAAATTAAGAGTAAAATTTAATTGTGCTTCATCAGTATCTGGATTGTATACAGAAGAAATGTACTTCGCAAATAGATTTGATATGTTGTCACCTGCTGTAGCACTAACGTCATTATAGGTCATATTCATTGGGATGCCAGATGATTTATACTTATTATGAACAAAAGACCAAAAAGACTTAATGTTATGCGGAATGGAAAGTTCAATGTTATCCAAATAACGTCTGTAGCACAACATTGATTCAGTTTTACATTGCATTCTAATACACTCAAATAAATTGTAGTCAGCGGGATTTGAGGTTAGTTTCCATTTTTTGTGAGCTTCCTTTTTAGATTTTATCAAAACAATTAACTTTTTCGAAAACCAGGCAGGGTAGTATTCTAACTTTACAGGTTTTTTTGGCACATACAGATCAATTGCAATAGTATATTTCATTAGGAGTTCAGAAAAAAGGATTTTTCCGTGCGCGCTGCAAGCACGGAAAAATCCATTTCTGGACGTGTAATGAACGCTATTTTTTATTATACTTATCTGAAAACAACAATATAAAACTAAATATTTAAATTATTTGATAATTACACTAATTCTAAAGAAATTTAAATGCAATACCTGTTTTTCGGAATTTGATCTGGTAAGCACTTTATTTCAAAATACAATATCAGTATATTCTAAGTCTGTGTACATTTGAACAAATTTACGAATTTCACAGACGGAAAATAAAACGTCAGTGAAACACAGAAGTGAAAAATACATCGTTGCTATGGAAATCGGTTAGTGTACGGAATGATCGCACAAACAAACTTTTTCTGTGCGGTCGCCTGAAAAAGTGACGATTCCATCATTCTAGAGGCATATGGAATCAACGTGTTTTCAGATAAGTATAATAAAAAATAAATTATATCGTAGAAAATCTGACTAGCAGTATTAATGTCGGAGCACTTATTTAAATAAGATCAATCCACACATGAAAAGAAGTTATTTATGCTCCGATAATTTGCACGTTTAAAATCAGGTTTATATTTAGTACTATCAGCTAAAGCATCACATTCATCTACAATAATATTAACATTTAATGGTGGGTAATATCTATCAATTTGAATTATAGAAGGACAATTACTCACTGAGAAATAATCATAATTAGAGAAACATAAATCCAATGTCCCTTGATCATATTTATAGCAAATTTCAAATTATATTTTTGCTAATAAAAACTCGTGCAATGAAAATTTTAAGGATTTCAATAAATTCTGCATTCAAATAACTTAGCAGGCATGACCTATTAATTGCATTATATCTTACAATTTTCTTTTCTAACTTGAACTAGTAAATTAACTTAATACACGAAAATTAACGAATTATTTTTTATTTAGACTGATACTTTAGGTAGATAAAAAATATAAATACATATTCATATTATTAAATCCAAAAGAATGGCTCTTTTTTCAAACGATTTTTTTTTTTTTCATTTTACTATATAGCCTTCTCTTTCTACTAAACCGCTACCTTAATTAGTAACATACTAAAAATCTTTAAAAAGAAAAAACGCAAACAATCGCATTTTGTTTCACAATTCTAACGCGGACGAACGGCATAAACAATAGAAAAAGTATTTATTCACTTTGTCATAGTTATTTAAATAAATTAAATAAAAAGAATTTGAAAATAATTACCATAAATCATTCCGCACTTCGGCCGACGATTTAAAAACGGCGCAAAACGTTTAAGTTTTAAATTATTCAAAACGAAAATCCGATACAAAATTCAGTAATTTAGCCGTCTTTAGTATTATCCATTCACTTGGTCACAGTCATTTAAATATATTAAATAAAAATGATTTGAAAATAATTAATAATTATTTTCACATTTAGCTCTGTGACTTTTGACTTACGTTACGTAAGTACGTTAAACAAATGCACATTAAAACAACTACTTCCCGGGCAAATACCCACGCCGGACATTGAATTACATAATGTACACCTGATGTGCAACAACTTACGTAACGTAAGTCAAAAGTCACAGAGCTAAATGTGAAAATAATTATTAATTATTTTCAAATCATTTTTATTTAATATATTTCTTTTTAATTTAATAAGTCTTTCACTTTCGCGAGTTCACACTTTTCGGTTTGGGATTAAAACCATGGCTAATAAAATTAAGTACTCGGTTCCTTTGGTACGTTTTTACTCGACACATTTTTCCGTTTGACTTAATAAAATTAAGTTCTCGCTTTCTTTCGATTCCCTGGATCTTATCAAATTGGCGAGGGATAAAAACCCTCGAGGATTATAAAGAGAAGCTACAAGGATGAAGCGTGGAATGATTTTTATTATACTTTAATACCAGAATTTGACGATTTAGATGATGCACATAAATTGCAAGCAGCAAAAGCAATCTGTGACAAATGGAGAAATATACGGGATTCTTTGAAAAAAAAAAACAATACAACAACAGTTCGAAAAAGTACGCCTACTTCGATGAGCTCTCTTTCCTGATAAGTGTTATAAAGGTAGGAAATCCTGATGTGAATAATATAAACAAAATCTTTCTAAAAACAGAACAGAAACCTGCAATCACGGTGGATAAATCCGAAGATGAATATTCCATTCCCACCTCGTATCCGACCATAAAACAAAATGAATTCAAGTCGGAAGAGCCACAGATTAGAATTTCTCAACAAGTGATGAAAAACCAGTTGATGGAATTAGATGAAGATATGGCATTTATTGCTCCTCTCTAGCCGTCTTAGAGGAAATTCGACGACTGTGAAAAATTGGAGTTTCGAATGGAGGTTCTAAGATATTGAAGAATTTGATGGAAAAAAGTATTTTTAATAACTGAGGCTTCAATATTATTATATCAATTGAATTTTTACACTTGTCATTGTCAAACTAAAAGTGTTATAACACTTTTACAAGTGTAAATTGTTGAAACTATGGTCAATAAAATTTAGTGTTATACAAAGTTTAATGTGTTTTATTCAATTGATAAAAATGTATGTTAATGGAATGAAATTATTAAAGTTAATAACTCTGAGACACTTTTCAAACAAAAAATTGTTTAATAATAGGAAATTCACTTGGTCACAGTTATTTAATGCAACAATTTTTTAATCGAAAATATTTAATGCAAAAAACAAAACAAAACAAAATTAAAAAATAAAATAAAGGTTACGTAATATAAGGCTACCTGCAGACACGTGTTTCGGGATTTGATCCCTCGTCAGTACAGCTGTGCTTTACGTAATTGCAAAGTTATTAATTAAGTTAATTAAAGTCCTTATGTAACATAAGTCATAATATCACAGTAGCAAAAGAGAAAATAATTTATTAATTAATTATTTTCAAATTCTTTTGTTTAATTAAAAAAAAATGATTTTATAGATCATTATGAGAAAGTGTGAGTTTTTGAAAGTGCCTTAATGAAAATAGATATATTTTGTAAGTAGAAAACATTCCATTATAATTGTTACACAAGGAAACCTCTCTATAAATATATCAACTGGTTTACTCAAAGATAAAATACTTAACTGACAACCAATTCGGATTCCAAAAAAGTAATTAACACTGAATGCTATACATACATGAATAAACAAAATTAACACACATTTAAAAAAAAAAACAACATAAGGCAATAGCAGTATTCCTTGATCTATCTCGTGTATTCAAGGGGGGGGGGTTAGTAAAGGGAGTAATTTATTTATTTATTTGACGGAGGCCATTACATACAGTAACATACATACATGATAAAATGAATAGTTACAATAATAGAATAATAGAATTAGAATATACGACGCAAAGAACTTACAGAACTTAATGTGCGTGTAATGAGAAATAATCTCATATGCTGACTATAGAATTAGGTGTACCCCAAGAAATATTACTATAGGACCGATATTAACTTGCATAAACGTTCTTACAAAAAAACTCAAAATATGGAGAAATAATCTCACAAGCTGACCATAAGAATAGGTGTACCCCGAGGAACTTTATTAGGACCGATATTTTTCCTAACTTGCATAAAAGTTCTTACAACAAAACTCAAAATATGGAGAATTAATCTTACATGCTCACTATAGAATTAGCTGTGCTCCGAGGAACATAACAAGAACGGATATTTTTTCTGACTTACATAAACGTTCTAACAAAAAAACTCAAAATATGGAGAAATAATCTCACAAGCTGACCATAAGAATAGGTATACCCCGAGGAACTTTATTAGGGCCGATATTTTTCCTAACTTGCATAAAAGTTCTTACAAAAAAAAACTCAAAATATGGAGAATTAATCTTAGATGCTCACTATAGAATTAGCCGTGCTCCGAGGAACATAACAAGAACGGATATTTTTTCTGACTTACATAAACGTTCTTACAAAAAAAAATCAAAATATGAAGAAATAATCGCACATGCTGATTATAAAATTAGGTGTACCCCGAGGAACATTGCTAGGACCGATATTTTTCCTAACTTGCATAAAAGTTTTCACAAAAAACTCAAAATTTGGGGAAATAATCTCATACTACCATTGTATTTCATGATAAAACATGGAATGAAGTAATAAATGGAGTTTCTGAATTCATAAATAATATAAAATCAACACTTGGTAAATTGAAATTGTCAATAAATATTGAAAAAATAAAATATATCCCATTCACACCAACAAACGTATATTTCTGTTTATTCAATATTTATTGACAATTTCAATTATAAATTATTCAGAAATAAAAATAAAGGTCACATTGTCAGGATTTTTTAAAACCCGGACACTGTCCTTACTGTAATATTAGTTTTAAAGACAATGCCTGACATAACTATGAATGGGTTTCAGACAAGAAAATATGTCAAGGCATAGTTTTAAATTTGAGACCGGCTAATGACCTTAGCAGTCGAAGCCGATAAAGTAGATGGGGTTTTAGTGTTAAGGAAGGGGTCCCACACTCCGTTCGTAACTAGATTTCCCCTTCCACGGCCCAAAAAAAAAAAAAAAACACTGATAATTAAGGAAAGACCACACCTACTGCGTTTTATTTAAGTGTGACCATAGGATTTTTTTTATAGTCATTGATCTTTCTACCACTGTGTGGTGTAAGGCACCATAGGAATTTACATGGTAGAAATTAAACCCCATGGTAACTTTTGCTGTCGTCGAAATTTGAAACATTTTTTTTTGCTTTATTAATAAAACAACATTTTTTGATTTTAAAGGTTTTTTCCAAATAGTCACACTTTTCCAAATTTAAATAATACAAAAATATTACATCATTGCGAAAAAGGTAAAAAAAATAGATATATTGGAAGCAATCGAAATTTATTTACACAATAAAGACACTAATTCATCACTTCTAAATGAACAAGTAGATCTATTATATTCTTCACTTTATGATTTTTTGATTTATTTATTTCGATTTTTGTAGTTTTGCATTCAAAGTTGTAATTAATAACAGAAATAATTAAGACAAAAAATCAACGTGGCGTAAATGCTTATTGAAATTTTTAAGTTTTAAAGTTTGTTAATGTGAATTTATGAAAAAAAATGTATGTCTGTTTATAATATTGAAGAACGAGTAGAAATTTTGTCGGAATGTGTAAAAGCCATGTTAAGCAAAGGAATCGCGGACCACTTCGCTGCGGCACAGCCAAATTTAAATTTTTAAAATATTTTCATTATATAATTTCAATTTGGTCTTAATTGATCACGTGAAAACATTTTAACTAATTTTTAAAAGTACTATACTTTTTAAATTAATTAATTTTAAATTTAAAAATTAATTAAAAACGAAGTGTTTAATTTATAAAAGTTTTTAAAAATTAATTTCATTATTGTATGATTGTAGAAAACCCTCCACCCATATGGGTAGAAAGGGTCATTGAATATATATATATATATATATATATATATATATGATTGTAGAGACTTTCCATCTTTTTGTATTTATAACTTCTTTGTAAAATTTCCTTTTAATATAAACTAACGCGGAAATTATAATATAATTTACTACAAAAGATGTTGATATTAGTTTTAATTGCGATTATCCCACAAAACCAAACGCGGTTCAATTATTCGCTACGTTTATCAAACTTTTAATGAACCCGCGAAAGTAACGAACGGCTTACAAACATGCACTGACAATATATTTGTAAATAATGGAAACATCAGCAAATAAAATACAACAAATAGGTATTCATTGAAATCCTTGAATCATTTTCAATTTTGAGAAACAGTTTGAGAATTAAACCAGTCACATTGAAATAAATTATTAAATAGTATAAAACAGTTATTTTCTTTATCCTAATATTCATTGAAGTGCCTGCTCTAAAAATTCAAATAAAGAAAACAAATTAACTTTAAAATTAAAAAGACGTTTTGATTAAAACAATCTAAACAAATTCGAAGGAGCAATTAATTACCCGGACTGGAATGGTATTTATAAAACAATGGAATGAAAAGTATATATATATATATATATATATATATATATATATATATATAACATCTTTATTTCTGCAGACAATTTTATACACAATAAATTAACAATATAATTCTTATAATATGTTATACGTTGTCCTTAGAAAACGGCTATCGACCATCGGTCTTTCTGCCTAAGTAAATATATTAAATGTAATTAATAGTTTTAATATTTAAACATTGGTAGTACATGATTTAAAAGAAAAACACTTGATTAAATTTCACTATCAGTTAGAGTTAAACCTCGACACCCAATACAGGTAAAAAAAAGTATAAGATTAAGAAAGTTAGAGTTAAATCGTCAGATTTACAAAATAGAGTAGCAGCTAAGAAACCAGTACTAAAAGAAAGAAACAAACAAGCCCGTATTATATTTACATTAAATTACGTTTACAGAGATGGGAACGATTATTATTTACAGACGAAAAAGTATTAAAATCCCACCAACGACGGCCACATTCGTATTTATAGACCACAAAATTCAAGGTTCGAAGAGAGATACGTGAGCGCAGTCCGAAAATCAGGAAGATTCAGTGAAAATGTCCCACAGAATGCATCATAACATTTTCTGAAATTTGTAATTAATTGTTCGCACTAAATCGTCTTTCCAAGAAACTCCCATTTCTTTGCGTCTTTGAAAGACGATTTAATGCGGACAATTAATTATAAATTTCAGAAAATGTTATGATGCAGTTTTCATGTTCCAGCATGACAATTGCTAATAACGTCAGAAACTGGTTTCAATATAACAATGTTGAAACATTACCATGGGTTGCAAATAGTCCAGTCATCAACCCAATTGAAAATGAATGGGGCAGAATGATAGAAATATTATACCAAAGAAATCTTCACCCTGAGAAAATTATGGGAGGCAGTAGAAAATACTTGCGAAGAAAAACATTTTAACTGATTTTTAAAAAGTCTATACTTTTTATATTAAGGGTGCGGTTTAGAAGAAAGAGATAGCTATACAAATATGGGCAATCACTAATTTGAGTTAGATTGTTGTTGTGATCAATGAACAATATTGTATTATACATTAAAATAATCTTAAAATAAGCAGGAATTTCATCAGATAAATTAAAAATTATTTTAATGTTTAGTTTCTGTGAAAAATAATTATGAAAAACAATGAAAATTGATCAAATTTATAGCAAATTTTAAATTAAATTTTTGCTAATAAAAACTTGTGCAATGAAAATTTAAACGATTTCACTAAATTCTGCATTCAAATAACTTAGCAGACATGACCTATTAATTTCATTATATCTTACAATTTTCTTTTCTAACTTAAACTAGTAAATTGACGTAATACACGAAAATTGACGATTTATTTTTTATTTAGACTGATACTTTATACTTGGTAGATAAAAAATGTAAATACACATTCATATTATGAAATCCAAAAGAATAGCTCTATTTTCGAACGATTATTTCCATTTTACTATATAGCTATCTCGTTCCACTAAACCGCAACCTTAATTAATTTTAATTTTAAAAATGAATTAAAAAGCCAAGTGTTTAATTTGTAAAAGTTTTTAAAAATTAATTTCATTATTGTATGATTATAGAGACTTTCCAATTTTTTATTTATAACTTCTTTGTAAATTTTCCTTTTAATACAAACTAACACGAACAAAATTAGCCGAGGCAATTAATTCATTGAATTCATCGGCGATTAGATGCAATAATTGCTGGAAATTGTATCATGACCCGTTATTAGAAAAAAAAGCTTGGTCGTATTTATTACGAGCATTTATTTATTTATTTTATTATTATTTTTTTTAAAGGTCTTAGTTATTTTAATGAAGGTTTTAATGAAGTTTGGTATTTTATCATTTATTGAAACTGCTGCTAAACAATTAAAACAGACCCGAATTACACAACTAGAATATTGTGAAAAATTGTTATGAGACTTGTGCTTAATTTTATTGCATAGAAGTGTACATTTCGAGCACAAAAAAACATACATTTTGTAAAGGGCATATTGTGCTCGAAATGTACATTTATTTATTTATTTATATTTATTTTATTTACTGTTTAAAAATAAAATAAGTGAAGAATGGAATAAAATAATATTATGTTAAACAAGAATAATGAATTCTTGAATCTTTGAGGCGTTTACTTCGTGGTACATTTTCAATATTAGGATAAAGAAAAGACTTAATAATTTTTTTATACCACTTAAAGATTTATTTCACTGTGACTAGTTTCGACTACACTGTACTCAGTTTGAGAATGATTACCGTGTAGTCGAAACACAGTGAAATAAATCCTTAAGTATATTAAATAAAAAAGATTTGAAAATAATTAATAAATTATTTCCACATTTAGCTCTGTGACTTTTGGCTACGTAAGTACGTTAAATAAATGCACGTTAAAACAACTACTTAAGTAGTATAAAAAAGTTATTAAGTGTTTTCTTTATCCTAAGTATAATGAAGTAAATACAAGACATATATTAGCAGTCGATTTAATTTATAATTTAAAACGTTTATGATCGCATTAGTTTCCCTATACATTAAACACTGTTAAAATAAAATAAAATATCCATTCGACATGGAAATCGAAATTATCATTAATTCGAACATCAATCACCCACGATTAATAAATATGCATCGGTATTTGTACGTCAATCGAAAATTGATGTTTGAGTAATTAGAGTTCAAGCATAAATACAAACGCAAAGAGCCATGCATATTTGATCAAAAACGATTCCATGTAATGGCAATACCGTGACAATAAAATCCCGTTGCAATCCGCTCCCCTCACGTCCTGGAAACTCCCGAATAAACACGCACAAAAGTTTTTATCAACAGCAATTTTCGTAATTGCGCGGAATGTACTTTTCGCGAAATGTTCGAGGGTGCAGGGCGTCGCGACGTCTACGTCAAACGAGCGGGCAGGTTGAACTGAGGCGAATTGTTGCTGGCGGAGCGCCGCTTCCAGTCGGCGGCATGCGCGGAGTTATCTTTTCTTTTGATAACAATGTGCGTATTTTCATCCAGGTAGATACACAGACTGTGGTTGTAATTAATGTGATTTAAAATTAGTTAATGCGAGCGTTGGGAATATGAAAATGCCCCGCGCCGTTTAAGTTGAAATGATGTGCAAGGGCTCAGCGAGATAAACTTTTTACTCGGCTATATATTTTTCATAATCAGAAGATTCCTTATCAAGCATCCGTATTGGAATATTGAACGTATGAATTGAATAAACAAATTAACGAATATATATTTTTGAATTCCTTGGTATTTCGCATAATGAATCCAAGAGATTTATTAGCTTTGCAAATGATTGAATTATAATGTTCTCTAAAATTTAATTTGTAATCGAAAATGATGCTAATATCATTGTATGTTGACAGATTTTCTAATGATTTATTATCTATACAATACGTGAACGGAATCGAAAGCTTTTTACGTGAATACGTAACTACTTTACATTTAGCTACATTTAGAGATAGATTGTTAATGGAGCACCTTGTGGAGATTCTATCATGTACAATTTGCAAATGTAAACAGTCTATAAGTGAATCAATAGTAGATAAAAAGATCATCTGCAAATAGTGAGTGATTACAATCTATATTATAAAAATAATAAACAACAATGGCCCTAAGTTGGAACCCTTAGGAACCCCTGAGAACTTGACAGCTGAAAACCCATTGATAGAACTAAGGTCATTTATAAAAATAATAAACAACAATGGCCCTAAGTTGGAACCCTGAGGAACTTCTGAGAACTTAGCAGATGAAAACCCATTGATAGAAACGCACAGATGACGATGCAGTAGATATGTTTTAAATAATTTAATTAAGTTAACGTGAAAGCCATAAGTATTAAGTTTGTTAAATAAAATGGTATGATCAACACGATCAAAGGCTTGGGCAAGGTCCTTGTAAATGCAATCAAGCTGGCCATTTCTGTCAAGTTTACTGCATGCAAATTCACTAAAGCAGCACAAGTTGATCATTGTGGATCTTCCTGTTATAAAACCATGTTCACGACTTCTAATCATGGAAAAAATATTACGATAAACAACTATTTCAAAATTTTTAGAAAAATTAGACAACAAAGTAATTTGTCTATAGTTGCCAATTTCTTTAGAATCGCCACTTTTAAGTACTGGGCATATTTTGGATTCTTTCCAGACTATCGGAAACTCAGAAGTCTTTATATTTGTTATACTTATATTTATATTATATATATATATTAATACATCTTTCATGACGTTTCCATGTACAAATACTTTCATGTATGTTTGCAAAGTGTGAATAAATACTAGTGTTGGGCAAAATCGAATAATATTAGTAATCGAGTATTACTAAAAGTGTCATTTTAAGTATTTAAAACGAAAATGTGGCTTCAAATTTATGTTTATTTATAAATGGGAAGTTATTTTTGATATTTTTATAATAAGTAACATTCATAAAATTATAATATATTTAATTTAGCAATAATAAAAGATCGACTTTGCCCATCACTAATAAATACTATTATTATCATTATTATACAAAGTTAAAAAAGTGTTTTATTTAATAAACACTTGTTTTTTTTAAGGGCGTGGAAGGTGAAATCCAGTTACGAAGTGTGGGGCCCCTTTCAGTCAAGTCTTGACTGGTTTTTGTTTCACAGAAATATAAACTTATTTATCGACTGGCTAGTTTCGATTAGACGATCAAAGTTACAAGATTAATAATTTTTCTTATTACGTAATTTATTTTAAAATCCAATTTAAAATGCATTTTCCAATCGAGCTGTTGAAAAGAACACAAACATAATATTAGGATCCTCTCAATTTAGCTTAGCGCATTTGCATTAATCCCTCCATTCAAAGAGTGTTAAGATTATTTAGAAGCCGCACAAACCGCGCGTTTTTCATTAATATTTATGAGAAACCAAGTTGAGCGTTGCGATTGCCCCTCCTCGTGCACAACCAAAAAGGAAAATCGACTAATAAACAACATAATCACTAAATTAAAATTAAAGTTATTCAAACAAAATAAATGAGCGTTTTTATTAAAACTTAAAACA
Organism: Philonthus spinipes; assembly: GCA_963082785.1. Taxonomy (NCBI): domain Eukaryota; kingdom Metazoa; phylum Arthropoda; class Insecta; order Coleoptera; family Staphylinidae; genus Philonthus; species Philonthus spinipes. The sequence continues at coordinate 25,339,283 of OY720300.1, read as the reverse complement.
ATGTATAACGAAGTAGAAGCCTCTATTGTCAATAATTGAATTTTGAAAAAGTTGCACGTTATTTTTTTTGCAATTGAAAAAAAGGGATTAATCGAATTTTACTGATCATTGCCAGATTTTTTTTGTTTAATTTCAATGTAATTACACGTTACTGTTTTTCACTTTAAAAATATTTTTACATACATCAACATCTTTATTTCTGAGATTGGAATATACAATTACAATACAATATCTAACAATACACTAGCGTTCACAATATATTTCCAACTTTTGGATCAATATATTCAAGAACTATAGTTATTGTAATGCGGCTATAATGTTATACTACCATTTTTATATCTTCATATTTTCTCAATGCTATGTTTGTATTTGATTATTGTATATTTGTTCTGTAATTGGGACTTGTTTCCTGTTGGACAATAAAGATTTATTATTATTATTATTAACTCTGAAACTGGCTATCAAAGACCAGTGGTCTTTCAGCCTAAATATTTTTAATTTCAGCTTCTTACACTTAGAATAAAACTGAAATAGTTCAACCCCTGGTATACTGCAAATATAATATTCGATTCATACCTACGTTGTGTTATGTTGTGTGTAGTAACCCAAAATTCTTTGCCAGGTTCGCTATTTGCGTAAATATGCATTTTTGTACTTACCGTGTTGTTTTACTGCTAATAAAGGATAAATGAAAGGACAACAAATAAAAGACATTGAGTTAGTTTAAATGCAAACAGCTCCTGTTTTTAATTAATTTAAGGCATAATTCATTTGACAATAATTTTACATTATCATTGAATGTTAACGCCTTATTGTTTTAATAAATTAATTAGAGAGCTACATGCATTTTTCTTTTAAACCCAAAAATATATATATGGGGAGTACGCGCTTCTGCTCCGCAGAGAGGAGGAAAAACCCACTAAAATAACCTACCTCGGAGCATGACTTCATTAAAGTATATTTTATTTTCATATTTTTCTTATTTAGATTATTTTTTTTTTTATCGAGATATGGAATTTGATATATTCGTTGGATTAGGTGTATCTTATGATATACATTTTCCCTTCGTTGTGTCATTCTTTGTTGCTTATAAGTTTGGCTCAAATCAGTCAGTTGCGTTTTCAGGCGCAAAAGACTAACCTCAAGCATTTACTTTTGGAAGTTTTTGTGATTACCGTAATAAAGTTATTATTATTATTATTATTATTAATGCATATCGCGCTATACTCTTAATGCAACCGGATATTACAATCTGGTAAAAAAAGAAACACTTGCTTACTTTATTTGCAGTTTCCTGATACGTGTTTCGATCTTTTTAGATCATTATCAAAGGTTAAACTTAAATTAAAAATAAAGAAGTCTACAATAAATACGTTATGGTTAATTAACCATCGAAACTCGTATCAGGTAACTGCAAATAAAATAATGGAACATGACAAGTATTTTCTTCACCAAATTTCTAATAATTTAATTTTTATTTTATACTTATACTTATATTAAATATCTTTCAATGCCCATTGTAATCTCGCTACAATTGTTTCACTACATTGTGGCTTCTTCAGGCGAAGGAAGTAATTATGAGCTCTCAACAATTATCAGCCTCATCAATCGATTATTTAAAAAAATAGTTTGTTATGCCTAACTATGTATAAAAAATCATTTCTGTGGTATATTTTTAGGAGTGAATTTAATCCAAACTAAATTTCTTATTCCCCGCATGTGCGACTGCACAATCCCGAAATTATTTCTACCTGGCTCTGCCTTTTCGACTTCTCCATTATTATTACTTTTTGTTTTCATTTCCCAAAAGCGGAATGAAGAGAAATCTGCAGGTAGGCAGCTGAGCCCGACGCACGGACAGACGGAAGCATTTTTGCATTATTATTTTCATCACACCGTTGATTTCTTTTTTTTTAAGAATTGAGCAGTTCTGTTTACTAATTGGATGTAAAATTAATAAAACCGAATATCAGTTTACTTTAAATAATATTTAAAGGATAAATTAATCACTTGGTTTGTTTCATTATTGTTTTCTATTTACTTGATTAGTTTCGCTTTTTTACAGCATTATCAAAAGTGGATTACAAATGAAACCGAACGGCTTATATGTAGTCAGGTAATAATAGTTCAAAATGTTTCACCAAGTGATAAATGAGAATGTTATTCAAGAAATACTCAGTTTACTCGTGTATTCAAGTAAGGGGTAGTCAAATTTCATTAATGGTATTAACTGATACAAATAGTATGGGTCGCGAGAATTTTAACTTGTGATTAATTTTCCATTTCGTGTAAATACGAAGATCAAATTGCATACTTCGAAATAATGCCATGAATAAAATATTGACTAATGAAGGAATTGTCTGTGTAATAAATTCTATATATGGATTAATAAGGAAATATTATTTGCCCTAAATCCAACCATCCGCCACCTTATACACACTCTAAGTATCCCACGTACTTGGGGTACACAAGACTTATCCGTAAAAATATTGTTTGTTATATTGTGCAATTCTTTATTTGCTGATTAGTTCGGCTCAAGTCCGTCAGCATTTTCTTTTAGAAAACATTATTTCATTCAATATCTCCATAAATCATCTAATCAGTTAATATAAAACAAAAGAAAACAAATTAAATCAATTTTCATTTTAAGTCTGATTAATTACTTTTTTCTAATATATTTATTTTAATTTACTTACATGACTTCCATTTTTTTACGATTATTGCGGATTGTATAACTTTAAAACATGCTACCGCGACCAATTCTCGACTTATTATTTAACGATTCATTTTGATTTATCTATTTTGTATTTCACGTCCGCTCGAGCCACGACTACTTTGAATTTTTCATTTAATTTCCATTCCACGTCTGTTCACCACCGCAATCAACTTCCGAATCCACGATTTTTCTTTCCTTTCTCTCTTTTAAACCAATTTTTATTATTCTACGATTTATCCCCTCTGCCCAAATATGGTCATGAACGCTCCCACATTTTTGCAAACACATACTCGTTTTCACGCATAAGATTTTCGCTTATGAGTCGATTTCACATAAATTTGGTTGAAGCGCGTGCGGGATTTCCCGCCATAATAATAACATTTACGCTATACAAAGTAAACTGTTTTCGCTTAATTTTTAATTCTGTACAATTTCGAGTTCAAACACGTTCGGGACTTCCCCGTCTGAAATCTCAACATTTATCTAGTACAAAAGTAAGTTCTTTATGCATAATGTTGCGTTTACGTAAAATTGAGGCCAAGCGCGTGTGGGACTTCTTCGTCAGAATATGAATCAATTACATTGTACAAAATGTAAACAAATAAAAATGCCGCAGTACAGATACAATGTACAGATAATTTCCGTTATTTAATTATTACCTTTTAATTATTTTTTTCGAAAAATAAATTCTGTATACACCCCAGTTGGAACTATAACAAAACAGTATATAATTTGCAATTTTAAACATTATTATTCTGCATCATAATAAATTAAAGACGACGCAAGCGCCACCTTTTGCCTAATTTCAAGTGGCATCGTCAATTTAGGTCACAAGGTAGATGACCGAGAATCAATTGTTTCGTCCACTAAAGGAAGGCGAACTTGTCCTGTTTATTATTCTCATTTATTTATATTTTTTACTCTACAAGTAATTTATACTAATGAATATAAATATGTTTATAACAGGCATAAAACTAACACGAAACGAAGCAAAAACGAATTGAAGTAACAAATCAAACACAGTAAACAATTAAGGAACAGACACAATGACAACAACGTGAAACTTCAAAAATCAATATAATAATAATAATAATAATAATAAACTTTATTACTCAACAGACAAAGAGCCCAATTACAGAGTAATTAACAAAATAACAAAATATTATTATAAACATTAACAATAACAAAAATAAAATATAATGGAAAACAATATAATATAATTAAATCTAACATATAAGCAAAAAGAATAGAGTATATGAACAAAAACAATTAATTCTATGCAAACTGCAGAATATTCGCTCAAACAGGTACCAGCAATTTGAACTCTCTCAAATTGCAACAAAATATATCATAATTAAGAAAATTGTCACGTAGATATATACGACGAATTGGAGAGAACTCAAGGATATTGGTACGTGCATTACAAATGAAAAATTGTGTGGAATGCCTACTACATAAACGAGAAACATTAAAGTTGATTCTAGAAAGTAAATCCGGTCAGTCAATCATATTATGAATAAGTTTAAACAAGAATAGCTGACCTAAGTTATCTCTGCGTACTGACAGTGACACTGCTCCAAACTCACATAAAAGCAAATCATTATTAAAGCCCTGAGGAGAATAAGCACCAAATTTTACAGACCATAGATATTTGTAGAATCTACGTTGAATATTCTCAATAGACCGCTGATGTATGTGATATAAAGGATTCCATATCAAGGAACCGTATTCAAGTATCGAACGTATATATGAATTGGATAAGGAGATTAATGAATAAATATTTTTGAATTCCTTGGTATTTGGCATAATGAATCCAAGAGATTTATTAGCTTTGCAAATGATTGAATTATAATGTTCTCTAAAAGTAAATTTGGAATCGAAAATGATACCAAGATCGTTAAATGTTGACAGTTTTTCTAATGATTTATTACCGATAGTATACGTGAACGGAATTGGAAGCTTTTTGCATGAATACGTAACTACTTTACATTTAGCTACATTTAGAGATAGATTGTTAACGGAGTACCATGTGGAGATTCTATCAAGTACACTTTGCAAAAGTAAACAGTCAATAAGTGAATCAATAGTAGAAAAAAAATTAAGATCGTCTGCAAATAGTAAGTGATTACAATCTAATATTGAACTAAGGTCATTTATAAAAATAATGAACAATAATGGCCCTAGGTTGGAACCCTGAGGAACCCCTGAGCGGGCCATAAACCTAACAGATGAAAATCCATTGATCGAAACATACAGATTACGATTCGATAGATATGATTTAAATAATTTAATTAAGTGAACATGAAAGCCATAAGTATTGAGTTTGTTGAGTAAAATAGTATGATCAATACGATCAAAGGCTTTGGCAAGGTCCATGTATATGCAATCAACCTGACCCTTTCTGTCATTGTGGATCTTCCTGTCATAAAGCCATGTTGACGTGGAGATATAAGACTTCTAATCTTGGGATAAACAACTATTTCAAATATTTTAGAAAAGTTAGACAACAAAGTAATTGGTCTATAGTTGCCGATTACCTTAGAATCACCGCGTTTAAGCACTGGACATATCCTGGATTCTATCCAGACTGTCGGAAACTCAGAAGTCTTTAATATAATATTGAATATAACCTGTAATGGTTTTATTAAAATGAGAGAAATATCTTTAATTAAAAAACTAGGACATCCATCTGCGCAGCAAGTCATTGTACTGCCCAAGTGTGATATGGCATTGCAGATGTCATCAGATGTAATATATGAGATATTAATTAATGGAAAGTTATTGTGCGAATCAAATGTTGTAGCAATGGGCGTAGGGTCAGTATATACGCTGCTGAAAAATTCAGCAAATGCGTTAACGATACATTTGGGTGAGTCTAATAACGTGTCATTAAATTGCATAACTTTAGGTATGCGCGATGTGCATTTTTTAGAATTGATAAAATACCAAAATTGTTTAGGATTTGCAGAAATATTAGCAGAAACTTTTTCAATATACTCCTTACATGCGCTACGAATGAGTTTTTTACTTTGAGATCTAACATTCCGAAACTGTTCAAGTGATTCGGTGCTTTTAGTACGAACGTATGCTTTACGTTTAATATGTATTAAATTTAAAATATGAATAACGTCAGGCGTAAACCAACACGGATATTGGAGTTTGGATTGCTTATACGTCGGTACATGTTTATCAATACAAGAATACAAAGAGTCATAAAAGGATTTAACTATATCATCTAAGCTTCCCTCAGAGTTATATTTTGGCCAATCACAAGAACTAAATTCAGAATAAAGATTGCCTAAATCACATTTTCTAAAGTTATAATTCCTATTATTAGATTGGTTAATTTGAAAATAGCCTAGTGGCGAGTGTACTATATCTAAATTAAAAAGTAAAGCAGGGTGGTATTGATCTTGTTTAATAAATGTATTATTGTCTATCAGTAATGTACAATTTAGGTTAGTGAAAATAAGATCTAATCATTTATCGAACTTATTCACAACAGAGTTAACTTGTTTGAGATTAAGGAAAGAACAAAAATGTTTTATTACATTACATAAATTATTATCAGCGCTGTCTTGATACTTAACGTAGTAAGGGATGTTAAAGTCGTCCATTATTAAAATATTATCAGCGTGATTACATAAATTACAAATGTGTTCAAGAAAGGATTCCTAATCGCGAACATTGGGCGTACGCGGTATATAAATAACAAATACAAGAAGTACAACATTGTCTATTACAACCTTAGAACCAACTATATCAAATAAGGGAAACAAATTTAAAAGTTCAGATGTGTCAAATTTATGCGACTGAAAAATGTTGTCAATTGCTAGAAGGACACCTCCACCACGAGAAGATAAATGCGGACAGCGATATAAACGGTGTAGGTTGCATTAGGAAAAAGTTCATTGTTTAGAACCGATTCTGTAAGCCATGTTTCGGTAATTCCTATTATTTGAATATTATTACATGCCACTAAACAATTGAAATCATCAATTTTGTTATTAAGGCTCATAGTATTTTGATAATAACAAAATAGATTGAAAGTTTTGTTGTTGGGAGTTATGCGTTTAAAGTGATGATTTTGGGTTGACCATTAAAATATTTAATTTTTAAGTTATCTTCACCAGCCTTAATACGGGCGTCTAATTCAGATTTAAGTTTTTTATAATAGGAAAGTTGACGGGGGGTCCTATCAAATGCAATTGACACACTTTTATATGACGCTATCTGTTTGAGACGCGAAGCATTTTTAATCATGTTGAATACCGCACTTTCTGATTGCAAGTTAATTCGGATAGGACGATGTTTATCAGCACTAAACTTGCCTAAACGGAGGGGTTTGATAGTCGTAGGTACTGGAGTAGACCCATCAGAGAGAGTCTGCAATAAAGATGTAGCAAAATCACGATCCTTATCTAAGCATGCTGCTGCTGGAAGTTTAACATCAGGATCGGGAATCCCAAATAATAATAAATTGAATTTACGTTTCTCACGGTCGGCGATTTCACTAGTAATATCCTTAAAGATTGATATTTAGTACGGAATCAGCACCTCGGTTATTAGACTGTAATAATTTAACTTCGTCCTGTAGTGCAACGATAGCGACTTTTAGCGAATTAAGGTCAGATCCCATATCTGTGCACTTTTTACAGTTCCAAGATATTCCTTTTTTTGGAATTGATTGTCCTTATTTCTGAAGTAGATAGTTTGACACATGTATGCCTGAAGGCTTTCTTGTATACAACAGAAGCATTTATGGGCAGCCATGTTGTTATATCAGGAAGAGATAAGGGAAAATAATCTAGTAATATGGGAAAGCTGACAATGGTCACAACTTTCACGCAAACGGGGCACTTCGTAGCGTCTTAGAAGAACAAACACAAGAGTTAAGGCCACGGATGTAAAACAATAGAGAAACACAGATGTGGAATAAATAGGAGTAAAAAAAATATATGTAGTATGTCAAATATGTAAGTGGGAAAGAAGGATGTGATGACGTCACGGGAGTAAATAACGCTTTCTTTGTCACACATTTTTAATGACATTACGAGGCGGCCAATCTTGGGGTGACACGAGATAAATATACAGAGAGCTTTTTTAACAGTATACATTTCCGCTATATATACCTGTTAATTATTTTTAAAATCGTCCTAACCGAGGTATTCGACCGTATTTGTATACATTTTCGATCAAATATTTCACACAATTTGAAGTTTAGCGTTTGACATGTGTGTTTAATTGCGACTTTATAGGCGTTTTTTGCAGGTATACACTTCTCCTAATGTATACCGGTTAAAAAAAAACTCTGTGTATTTCATTGTAGATACGACAAAAATATTACTAAAAATGGACAAGAATTCATATTCCTTCATAATAAGTCCATAGATGTAATAAATATTCCAAAAATTCATCACAAACGATCACATGACTCGTTTTGTAAGCCGTATTGTACTGGAACTCGTGCACTCACTCCCCGAGTCAGTTTCGTTTTCTTGCACTCAAATTGAAAAACATAATCATTAATACGGCTTAGTTTTCATTTCAAATAAATACATTTAATCTAGAAATATATAAATTGCGAGTAAGGGGATAAACTATTAAATGATTAAAACCGAGAATATTTGATCGCACCGGTGATATTTTTCTTCAAAGAATTATCCACCTTCTGCGGGAAGGTAGTTAGGCGTTTATGGAAATTTTTTTAATAGCGCGCTCGGAAATTTCTCGGCTTTTATTAAATTATTCATTCCGGGAGAAAAGCGATGTCGGGGCGAGGGAGAATTAATTTACCGCCGTCTTAATTATGAAATTTGTGTAAAAATCAACCTTTCGCAATTGAAAAGAGAATAGCGCAAAAAATAAAATTGCGCAGTGGTCGAAATCTGTTTTATATATTCTGGTGTGTTCAAAATATTTAATTATTTACACCTGAGAGCGCAACAGGAATGCAACGTTTAATTAATTTAATTTAATAACGTCAATAGTAAAAGGAGATTCCGTTAATAAACTAAACTAAATTAAAGGTTAATTTAAATAGAAAAGAGTATTTACTCACTTGGTCACAGTTATTTAAATATATTAAATAAAAATGATTTGAAAATAATTAATAAATTATTTCCACATTTAGCACTGTGACTATTGACTTACCTACGTAAGTACGTTAAACAAATGCACATTAAAACAACTACTTCCCGGGCAAATACCCACGCCGGACATTGAATTTCATAATGTACACCTGCTGTTGCACATCCGAGAAAAATTTAATGCAAAAACAACAAAAGGAACGTTAGTTAATACAAGGCCATCTGCAGACACGTGTTTCGGGATCTATCCCTCGTCAGTACAGCTATGCCTTACATAATTTAAAGATGCGTGGGTATTTGCCCGGGAAGTAGTTGTTTTAATGTGCATTTGTTTAACGTACTTACGTAGGTAAGTCAATAGTCACAGAGCTAAATGTGGAAATAATTTATTAATTATTTTCAAATCATTTTTATTTAATAAAGGTTAATTTATTAACCTAAACTAAACCAAATTAAAGTTTAATATATTAAGGGAATCTCTTTTTATACAAAATTATTACAAATTAAAGATACAAGATATTTTTAATAATATAAAAAAGGATTTATTGACTTTATCACAGTTATTTAAATTAATTACATAAAAATAATTAATAAATTATTCCCTTTTTAGCTACTGCGACATTTTGACTTATGTTACATAAGTACTTTAAAACAAATGCTCAACAATTGCCATTTGCTGTTGCATAACAATAACAAATTGTATGCATCAATTTTTGAATCGAAAATATTTAATGAAAAAAAAAAAAAATTATGAAATATAAGGCCATGTATTATATTATCGAAAATATTTAATAACAAAAAAAGAAAAATTACGTACATGGCCTTATATTTCGAACAATACTATATACTATATTGTACATGGCCTTATATCATCGAAAATATTTAACGAAAAAAAAAATACGAAATATAAGGCCATGTACAATATAGTATTTTGCATGGCCGTATCGAAAATATTTAAGGCTGGCGTTTATCGTATGTAAAATGAAGCGATTTTGTACCAATTGAATTCCTCTAACAAACAAACCCTGAATGATGAATTTCATCATATTATATATCAAAATAATCCTAAAACTCCACAGATTTCGAACGAGTTATTGAAAAATTAATCTGATTAATACTTTAGAAGAAAATTACGTCCAAAGTTAGCACATTTTATGCAAAGAATGTGCTATATTTTTACTTATTAATATAATTATTGAAAGAAAATGAAATATGTCGTAATAATCTACATTGAATGTAGTTATGGTTCAATACATTTTTTCGTCAGAAAACAATGCTGTTTACTGAGGAAAGTCGTTCCGAAAATATCATCAATTCCCGTGAAATTCGGCCATATTGAATAAAACCGGCAAGTTACATATAGTTTTCTGCATTTGACTAGACAAATATTAGTTCATTAAGTCTCATATAGATAGCGGGAAATAGTTTACTATATTTTAATAGATGTTATTTGCGTTTATCACCTTTAAATTATTTATAAAATTAATTTTATGAGTAATAATTTAAATAATTAATACTATGGAAAAACACAAACAAAGATTTTTAATTAATTTTCAAGAGATACTCAATAGATGTTTCTCCCCTCTTCTTGACAATGTTGTGTATGTATGCTTATTGCTGTTTCACATTCAATGAATATGAGAAAGACAAAAATATCTTTTATAGTTATCTCTGCGCGTCGCGTTTTTAAAACACCGACGATGCACATGCCATTCTAAAATAATAAACATTTTAAATAAAGTTCAGTAAGCAGCATACAAATATGAATGAATCTTTTTTTGCCAATGTTTGCACGGTGAAAAATTATTATTATGGATTTCTTTTTTATTTTATAAAAAAATGTAATGTTTTCAAATAATTTTATTTGAGCCTTAGGAATGTAATAAAAGGCTAATGATCTAAAATAGATCAATATAATTGTAAAATTAAAATTATTATTAAAAATTATTAAATTGTATCAAGTGTTACTTTACTTACTGTTTCATAGGTTCTTTTGAACTGTATGTTCTATTTTTTTTATTTTTGAAGTATACATTTCAAACCAAACACTTATTATGGTGGTAGCAGTTTTCGTCATATTTCACAAAATATATATAAATGTTTGCCTTCATATTTCCCGATAGGCCATTTTTAATTTCACTTTTATTTTATTATATTTACGGATACAAAAAATAATAAAAAAAAATATAGAATGATTGTAATGTAAGCAGAAATTATACTTTCCAAAAATGTATTTAGTTCTACACTATGTGTAGAATAATAGTTGGGGTTATTCATCCCAAATAAAGAGAATTTTAAATTTTGGTATACTTATGACATATGATTATTAACATTGATGTCAATTTTTTTATAATTACAATTTAAAATAAAATGGAATCCCGGCCAGGGAAGGTTCATTTTTATTTCGGATAGAAAAATGTTTCAAATAAAAGTTGAGGATCTTAAAAAATAAGTAATTTTTGTTACCAAACTTTTATTGTAGGACTTTCAGTTTTCATTTTATAAGCGGAAGAATTTCATCTACCTAATAAATTCCCTTAGAAATAAACAATTATTTTTATAATCTTCTTTGTGTTGGCTGTGGAGATATTAATTATTGAAATAGTTATTTTAATGACAAATAAAACGTCAAAGTTCCCTCATATTCAACATATCATTCACAAACGCCTCCAGTTTGAAAAGAAAAGGGTGTAGAGAAATGTCTTTAATCCATTGTAAGGTAATAAATATCACACTAAATTATAATATCCTTCCAAGTACTCGGCTTTAACTGTGAAAGACAACAATCCATTTTTTTAATTAATCATTTTTGATTTCCTATTAAATTTTCAACCAGAAACTTATTTGACCAAATTCACCGGGGAAAGTACCATGACGGACACATCACCATTTTTTAAAGAAATTTAAAAGAGAATAGGACGTTTGATAATGCTATACAAAAATATTTAGTTATTCAAGTTCTACACTTCTATTTAAAATATTTGTCTATCCCAAAAAAGTATAATCCAAGAACCGACAATACTAAAACAAATGGTTAATGAGGGAAAATAAGAAAATTCCTTCAAGATAAATGAGTGAGTAAAGCGCAAATCATATTTTCTTTTTCATATTCTATATAATGTAACATTGGAAAATTTAAAACAAAAAGAAATGCTGCGTTTTTTTATTATATTTTATTTCGACGGAATGTTATTCGCCATTAAGAGTGTTATGTTAATATTCTTTTAATAAACCAATTTATCTATAAAAAAATATCATAACTTTGTAAGGTTTCAACTGTTTTTTTAGTGGAACCTCTGTAGATTTTTATGCAATCAAATTCTCTATCGATTCATATTCGCATTAAAAACGATAAAGATAGATGGATTCGAAATTTAGGTCTGCAGAATTGGCCTGCTAGATTTCCACATCTTTCCTAAAGAATATTGATGCACGCGTAAATAGAACAGGAATTACTCAATTATGAAAAAAAAAATGTGAGGAAAGAAATTTAGAAATAACTCAAAAACTACTTGCTCTGGATATATAGATATATAATATTTTTATGTTGCAAATTAATTTGCTAATCGATCTGTGAGATAAAATATTGAACATTCCATTAAAAAAAATGAATTATGCTGTTTTTAATTGGGCACTGAAATATGGATCTTATGGAAATACCTATTGTCAAAATTGACAAATGTTTTTTTAATACTAGAAGGATCTATTAGTAAAAATTGAAGACATTTTTCGAAAGATCTATTTGGTGTTAATATTCGAAAAGTAAATTTTTAACTCAAAAACTGTAACAATTATGTGGATATAAATTCATATAAGTGGATGGACAATTAAATGGGGAATCCAAAAAATAATAATATGTAGTGTTCTATTTAAAATAACAAAGTTGGTAGCCATTTCCGATATAATCAGTCAAGATCCCCGTAAACTTTTAATGGCCGTTATTAGTGGCCCACCCTGTATACATAATTTTATCCATTTTATTTCACTAAATTACTCCTTTAATTTGATGTATATATTATCTTACTATATTTATTATTTCAAAATGCATTTTATCTCGCGAAATATAATTTGAGGATCAATTCTGCATAAAAGGTAATTTTTATGAATATTCAAATATTAATAAAAACGGTTAGGTATAAGTATAACGACTTTTTGCCGCTTTTTTTAATAACATCACACGAAGAATCCAAACTTACAGTGAAAATGATTTTTTCTTAAAAATGAGAACAAAAATATAATAGCATGCATTGAGTAATTCTTTCGATGATACGACAAAATTCATCAAATATATTTATACACTGTCTAAATAATAAATAACATATTCATTAATAAAAAAATCGATCGCGTCAGCGTAAGTTGTCGAATACACAGACACACACATGGATAAGGAAACCAAACTGCAGTGTTCTACATATTTCTCAAATAGTTCGCTATTAAAATCGAGAGGCCATCACCTCCTTGACGATTGGCAACTATCTCTGTCATCGCATCATTCCTTTTCTAGTAAACGCCAGCCTTAATGAAAAAAAAATTACGTATATTACGTATTATTTTTTTTAGGAGGAGGATATGAGGAGATCCTTGGAGACCTAGATGAGCGAATATATGAGTAGTGTTATTTATTCATCCATATAATATAAATCATTCATAATGGTAAAGCTAATCCATGATTTAGGATTATATGTCACTTGTTTCGAGATTTAATTCCTCATTAGTACAGCTCTGCCCTATATAAAGTACTTATGTAACATAAGTCAAAATCTCACAGTGGCTGAAAGGAAATAATTTATTGATTATTTTCAAATTTTTTTCATTTAATTTAAATCACTATTGCTTTAAAAAATTCATAGCTGTATGAATCACATTTATTTTTGGCAGTTATATAAAATTCAAACAAAAGTTGCGTGATGACTATTACTCGAGGTTTTTTTTTTTATAACTTGTAATTTTTAAAATTGTTGGATAAATGGTGGAAGCGCCGGGTATTCGCCAAACAAAATTTTGCATAACAAATTATTTCATAATGCAATAATTTTTGACCCGAAAATATTATATACAAAATAAAAATCGACCAAGGGAATAAATCCTTTTTTAATCGATAGAGTTTGGCGACTCTACGAAAGACATACTCCTCAATGAAGACAGCATGTTTTTCAAATATTAATTATTTTATTAAAATTTTAAGTTTTTGTATTAAATAAAACACACTTTCAAAATATTTATTTATTTAAATGTATGTATTTGAAACAAAAATGTCAACAAATATGGACTTTCAAAAATTAACAGCCTCAACAGTTAAATTATTAATTATTTTAGTTCTGAAAATACTTGACGAATAAAATTAAGTAAGCAATGTCTTATATTTTTTATTAACAATACATTATAATATTTTTTAAAAAAAGTTAATTTCAATGCAAATTATTATTCGATAATATACTTAATAAACATTCTGCTACTACTACTAATAATAATAAATTTATTACCCAACAGGAAACAGTATGGCCTAATGTTTCCTGTTGGGATAATACAAAATAATTTTACATTATAATAATAGCAACACAAACATGAATATAAATATAAATAAATACAAGACAATTTTATGAAGCATAGTGTGATCAAATCCTTGAGAAGTGTAATGCCCAAGTTGTTTAAAATGCAGAAATTTTGCAAATTTTCTTTGAACACTTTCAATTAGTAAAATTTGTTGTTGAGTGTAAGGAAACCAAATCAAAGAACAATTCTCCAGTTTAGATCGGACGTAATATATAATATAATCAATAAATGTATTCATTTTTAATACTAATCTAGCGAATTCACTAATCATAACAATTAAAAAATACGAAATATTACCTATTTAAATGAAGTTGGCTTTGCTTTAATGTAACCGGATCTTATTACTAATTTATTTGGTGTAAATTAAGTTTTAGTACTGTATGAAGTCAATAATACTCGTATTAACAGTCATGGATTGATCCAGAATTGAGTATTAATTCTTATATTGCGTCAAAATATATAAAACAGTCGACATAATCCTGGATTATATTGAAAACAATCCATGGATCCGCCAATAATATTCGCGAATCCGCGATTCGTGAATCCTACATTGATTCCAGGAGTAAACTACGACCATTGGTACGGCGAAAAGTCTTGTCGGGAAAACTTTAACTTATTATATTAACTTTATTAACGGAAATTTACCATTTAACAAAATAATATATAAATATTATACCAAAATATATTAACGTAATTTAAATTTTATCCAAGCAAATTATAAAATTCGAATTACCACCTTTTATTTTCAACATTGGCTGTGATTTGCATTTTCAAACACGCCTTTAGGATATTTTAATCGACTTTATATTAAATGGTTTTAATATTTAGACATTGGTAGTTCATATTGTATGAATCAATTATTAAAAATCAACCAATAAATTAAAAAAAAAATTCAATATATCTATTTATGCAAATATCCATGGAAATTTTAATAAAACAAATTTTAAATTCTCTTGAAAATGGGCTAATAACCCCAAAACTAGTCGAGAATTTAAAGTTATTCAATCTAATCTGTGTTTTATTGGTTGATTTTTATTAATTTATTCATATAGATTTTATATTTGTATATGAAAAAAAAGATAAGGACTATATTTTAGATGAAAGGCTATGATATATATATTATATATATATATATATTAAAATTGTATTAAAATAATAATAAAGAAAAAAAATATTTAATTATTTTCTTTCTAGTCGCTTGACAATTAAATCCTGACAAAATAAGTATACAAAAATAGAAATTTCTATTGAAAGAACTGTTTTCAAATTAAGAATTTATCCTGTGTTGGATTTTTCCGTTTGGATAATAAACTTATTATTATTATTAACTACTTCCCGCATAAATACTCACGCCGGATATTGAAGTACACAATAGATATTTGCCGTTGCATCTCAGCAAAGCTGACAAAGCAACGTTTTAAAAAAAAAAATCAAGAAAACAAAACTAGATAAGTTAAAAATGTATAAACACGTGTTTCAGGATTTATCCCTCGCCAGTACAGCTTTGCCTAATAATTGTTCAAAAACGTACCGTTTACTCCGTGAATGTGGTGGATACGACGGACGTAACAAGTAATTATTTTTATTTCTTTTTAATTTCATTGAAAAATTCTCGGGGTTTCGACTTTTCAGTCATTTTGGGAAAACTTGGCTTTTTCTCGGAATTTCGAGTTTTCGGTCATTTTTTGAAAGTCGGCTTTTTCTGGGGATTTCGGCTTTTCGGTCATTGTTGGAAAAATCAGCCTTTTCTCGGAATTTCGGCTTTTTCGGTCATTTTTTTGCAAAATCGGCAAATCGGTTTTTTTCAGTCATTTTTGGAAAACATTATTGTATTTAAAATATGGCTTTGCGTCGGGATTTAAATGGAATGGAAAATTTCAAGAGTTTTTATTGATATTGATCAACTGCCATAAATTTGACCACAGCTATTTCTCATATATAATTATATAGATTTTGACATATATTTTTTAGACATAATAGAAATTGACCTTCTTTCTTCTTCCTCTTTATAAATTCAAAATAAAGGCCCATAAAAATTGTGCAGGTATACCATTTCAAATACGCTTACTTCAATAACGAACCGTCCAAATATATGAACTTACGTTATCGTTTGTTTTACTGTACAAAACATTATGGAAATAATCGGCTTCAGGATATATCCCTATACTCAATTGTGTCGCATCGCTCGTGCCGTCCACGTAGATATCGGTGAAATATTTCAGAATAAACAAACCCAAAAGGAAACCCACTTTCGGGACAATTTTACAAAATAACAACAATTTCACGTGAAGAATCTAAAAGCAGATGAGTGTAAGCCATAGATATCGATGTCAAATTGTGTCAAATAATTTATTAGTTGTCATGTACAATTGTCAACATAATCAGACCATATTTCCATTCTAAATTTTGGTAATCACAAATGAAATTAATTAAAACAAGAATTCAATGGATGCTAGTTTCTTTTGTTCGACGACATTTCTAGTAGCGTTATGGGCAATCGTAAGTAATTTAAAAAAATAATAACTGTAACATTTTGTTATTTAATATTATTATAATAAATACCAATTTCTCGAGCGCGTCTTAACAAGATAAAATAGATTGCGAAGTGAAAAACTCAGACAATTATAAGTAGAACAGATTTAAAGCACATAGAAAAAAACTGGACTCCTGTCTTTTTTAGTTTTTATACAAATTATTATTTATTCGTTATGATTTACTACTAAAAATAAGGGAAAAAATGAGAAACTCAGACGATTATAAGTAGAACAGATTTAAGGCACATATCTACTTATAATCTTTTGAGTTTCTCATTTTTTCCCTTATTTTTAGTAGTAAATCATAACGAATAAATAATAATTTGTATAAAAACTAAAAAAGACAGGAGTCCAGTTTTTTTCTATGTGCTTTAAATCTGTTCTACTTATAATTGTCTAAGTTTTTCATTTCGCAATCTATTTTATCTTGTATACTAGTAAAGCATAAGGAATAAATAATAATTTGTATAAAAACTATCCAAACAAAAAAAGCATTGTTATATTGGCACCATCCAAACAAAGCAACAAACGCGACAGTAGTTGATAACAAAGAAAGGGACAGAGAAAGAAAATAAGTTGGAATGGTATCTGTAATAAGGCATGTGCACCGTATATGTAGTTTTTTTTTTTTATTTTCTATCCAAAGTTTAGCGTTTACATCGAGGATGCATTGAGTGATATTCCAAACAAATCGGTTATAATTTATTTTATGGAGATGACGAAAAGTGTAAACCTGAAAAAAAGTACGTAAACAAGTCTTTGTACTTAATGTCAAAATCTCATGATGAGAAAAAGTGCGATTGTCCCCTTAGTGCTTGTCTACATCCCAACCAAGAGGAGGAGGATGCTGTGCACATTGAAACTTCTTCAATTCATTGATATAAATATAATTTAAAAGGAATATGAATTCAATTAATTAATTAAAACAAATAATTAAAGGATAAATTAAAAACACACAAAATCTTATTCCTAGAAAAACTTTCTCACTTATCACTTGGCGAAACGTTGTGAAAATATATTTAAATGATAAATTAAAAATCACTTGGTGTGTTTGGTTAGTTATTCAAGAATTAAGAAAATAAACTTTTAAAAATCTTACATCTTTTTTCAAATGACCAATTCAATTAATTTCAATAGAAAAGAGTATTCGCTCACTCGGACGCAATTATTTAAATAAATTAAATAAAAATGATTTGAAAATAATTAATAAATTATTTCCAGATTTAGCTCTGTGACATTTAATCTTACTTATAGCCATATTGTAATTTCAGATGCGATGCATTTTATGTGCTGTTATTCTGTCTGGAGATTTGAGGCAAATAAACAAATGTTCAGATTTCAAATTGTACAAAAGTGACAAATGGGGGCCGTATGGACGTAAGTCAATTTTTATTTTACTTTAGCGCAACAACATTTTTTTTTTTAGTTTTTCTGATATGATTAACTCGTATAAATTAATATATTTATATATTATGTAAAAAAATATGATATATTTAGCTAATTTAATGTATACTTTTATTTTTTTAATTGGTAGTTAAACGATTTACATGACATACATTTAGTTTTAAATACCCTATAATACAATATGATCGAGAACTTTTCTCCTCTAGAGTGCTTTGATTTTTATATCTATATTTTACATTATATTGGCACCAGTGAATAAAAACAATTAAAACATCACATGTGTCATTATTTATCAAATAAAATTCTTCAATTTGTTAGAATAGCATAACATATAATATCCTGGTTACTTTTATTGCCAACATTGTAGTCGTGGGGTTGGCATTAGACGGACTGCACCTGTTCAAAACTTCAACAATCGCTAACAACAATTTCACAAAACGTAACGTAGTCTTAATCATTCAACCTGAACATAGCTCTTCTAAAATCTCATAAGTCTAGCCAACATAAAATGCGTTTCCTTTCCGCGGCGTTAGATGGCGCGCGCAGGCGGTCAATTCAAAAATAGCGCCCACAATATCTTTTGTTTTTTTCTAATAACAAAATTTGAAACACTCTAGAGAAGAAAATTATTAAACGCATTATTAAACGATTTTAATTATGTTCTAATTTTTCTCTCTAAACAAACGCTACCAGAGAATTAAACCAATACAATGCTCGGAGAAACATACACTTAGAAGTAAGTGTGTGTTTCTCTGATAATTGCTTATATCTTTCGGTTCTTTGTTACGTCCTCCTAGTCAACATTCGATATACAATCATTATGTGGTTGTTATAAATGAGTTTGTCAAGTAAGAAAAAAAAAATTCATGATTTAATATTTTAGTATCCATCTGTAAAAATTCAAGTAATTTGGACAACGCACTTATTCAGGAGGAAATTGAAAATGATTTTAGGTTGGCGCTTAGTCTGTGGTTCATGATGGAACTTATATTGGGATCATGTGGAATAATAATTCTCGGTATGTATAATAAATTTTATTATAATTAAAAAGATATTCATAATACAAGGTGGGTAAAAAAAGTGTGATTGTCTTTATGTAGCATAATTCGGTAATTTTGGATAAATCATATTAACAAAAAATATTAATAATAGAAAAGAGTATTCATTGTCTTGATCACAGTTATTTAAATTAAATCAAATAAAGAGAATTTAAAAATTATTAATTTACTCAACTGAAAAATTAATTAATTATTTTCTCTTTAGCTACTGACTTACGTTACGTAAGTACTTTAAAAACTAATATCCAATAAAACAACTACTTTTCGGGCAAATGCCTCTCCACACATTGAATTACACAAATGGATACTTGTTGATGCATAGCAATTACTTATTGTATTTATATTATTGGTAGATTTTTAATAATCTATTCATATTTAATATTATATTATAAACTATCAACGTTTAAATAATAAAATAATTATGGCTGAAAAACCTACGGTCGATAGCCATTTTATCATTAATTAACCATAAATGTATTACATTGTACCATGTATTGAATTAACGTCACAATAAAAAATTTTATGTATAAAAGAATTATGAAATAATTCTTGAAAATGGGCTAATAACCTGAAACTAGTCGAGAATTTAAAGTTATTCAATCTAATCTGTGTTTTATTGGTTGATTTTTAATATTTTATTCATATTTATTTCATACAATATAAACTACCAATGTCTAAATATTAAAACCATTAATTATATAAAATAATTATGATATAAAAAACACTCAACTTTTTTATACCACTTTTATTTTACTTTAGTGTCTAGTTTCAATTACACGGTAATCATTACCAAACTCCAAGATCCAAGAAATAAAAGAATTATTTTAATTATGAAATTAACTAGATTTGTTAGATTTATAATAATTATTCAATGCTTGTTTATTTCCAAATTTACATTTCTTTAAATTGTCTCGTGAGGAATTATTAGCAACAATACAATATTTTTTGTTTAATATTTCTATCATGAATTATTCAATAAACCACTCTACCTGAAGATTATTGCACTTTTTATGGCCACCTTGTATAATGATGAAATTATATTAATAATTAATAATAATAATTTCTAAATGTATTTATTTTTAGTCTCTGGATTATTAAGATCCATGTTTATTCTACCAATCACCAAAGTAATACTTGTGGTTATAAGTTACACACTAATAATCACGGACGTCACGTTCGCAATGAACATAATTGGGAGATACGAGTGGAGAAATGTAATGTAAAAATATAGATTTTATTTAAAATAGTAGAATGTTTTAATAGATTTTGTTTTAAATACTAGAATGATTTAACGGATTTTAAAAAAATGGTTTTATCAGTATTTAAATTTATTGTGAATAATTCAATTATCTTAAAGTAAAATATTATTCCTTTTAAATTATATTTATATCTATGAATTGTAGAAATTTTCAATGTATAACATTCAGGTATAATTTAAATTTAAGGGTGCGGTTTAGACGAAAGAGATAGCTATATAAATATTGGCAATTACTAATTCGAGTTAGATTGTTGTTGTGATCAATGAACAATATTGTGTTATACATTAAAATAATCTTAAAATAAGCAGGAATTTCATGAGATGAATTAAAAATTATTTTAATGTTTAGTTTGTGTAAAAAACAATTATGAATAACAATGAAAATTGATCAAATTAATAGCAAATTTCAAATTATATTTTTGCTAATAAAACTTGTGCAATGAAAATTTAGAGGATTTCACTAAATTCTGCATTCAAATAACTTAGCAGACATAACCTATTAATTTTATTATATCTTACAATTTTCTTTTCTAACTTGAACTAGTAAATTGACGCAATACACGAAAAATAACGATTTATTTTTTATTTAGACTGATACTTTATACTTGGTAGATAAAAAATGTAAATACATATTCATATTATTAAATCCAAAAGAATGGCTCTTTTTTCAAACGATTATTTCCATTTTACTATATAGCTATCTCTTTCTACTAAACCGCAACCTTAATTAAATATAAAGATCCTGCAATACCCTCTACGTTAAAAGTCATAATTCACAATCGGGCCACAACCAGAATAAAGTCCGGAAGTGTGTATGAGATACGGTCTATATAAATTAATTTTTTTTTTGGTAAACAAACTGTATGCATAATGTATTTCAATTAAACGAGTATTTTAAAATCGGTTAAAACTTTTCTGAATCAGACAGATATTTAAATATATATTTTATTCATAGATTAAATTCAATTCGCATTACATATTCATTTTTTTAGGATTTTAGAGAGTACATGGATCAAACGATTGGTATAGCATACAACAATACAGCAATGGCCATTTCAAAGGAGCACAAAATCAGTTCGCTGTCTAATTTAACTTCCCGGAAGCTGCAAAGTATATTTTATCGATGTGCAAGCCATGTCATTACGTTAATATTTGTGTGTGTCACGCAATGGCGTTTAGTAATGTATTGTGGTCGAGAACAATAGCACATGAAATATGTAAAAAAATATTTGGTTGCACAAATACATTTCATTTATGAAATATAAATAAAATAATATTTCCTTTGCTATGATGAACGTTACATACGCATATGTAACGTTCATCATTGTTATATAGCTTAATTATTATGCTTTTTTATTTATAATATAAATAATGTAATTGTGCGATTATATAATAAAAAATACATTATGTTAAAATTTTAATATAATAATGTAATATAATATTGGTAGGTGTAATTTAATTTGTTATTAGTAATGTAAAATAATCATCAAAAAATAAATAAATTAATTTGATTTCTCTACAAAATATAAATAAATATAAATTATAGACAAACAAATCGGAATTTATTATAATTATAAGTTAATTTTTATTTAATCTGATATTATCTTACGTGATCATTTTACAAAAATGGTGATGTGTTCATCATCGTACTTTCCCTGTAAATTAAATAAGTTTTTCAATGAAAATTGAACAGCAAATGAAAAATTATTAAATGAACAAATAGATTACTGACTTTTAAAGTTAAAAAAAGCTTGGACTGGCTGAGCTTATGTGTCAGAGCGAGCGAAGCGAGCTTAATAAAAAAATCTGGGAGGGGCGAGCTTAGGTAGGCTTAATAAAATCCTCATTAATTTATTATTTTCCAGATGTACAAAGTAACCATGCTACAATTGTTTTACAAAAACAGTTGTTGCAAATAAATTGAGATAAAAAATGAAGGAATATAATAAATGAAATTATATATAACCCGCCTTTTATATAATAATTTTCTATATAACCTTTTAATTTTTATCGCAATTTTTGCATCAACTGTACTTCTCATTTTTCATTCAAACCCACCCACCAGGAAGGTAAGCCCTTATATCTTATTAGAGCCAGATCGCTCTAACCGAGAAAATGTCAAAAAAAATAACGTCACAAATTTGGCCAAACCCAAACTCCTTCAGAGTAATTACGTAATAATAAATAAATGAGTTTTGAGTTCACGTGAAGTGTTAGTATCAATAATAACACAAGAGTTTTTTTTCCTTACTTCACTTTTTATTTAACACTTTAGATGTACATTTAATGTAATAAATAAATTACGTTTTCCATATTAAATAAAAATGATTTGAAAATAATTAATAAATTATTTCCACATTTAGCTCTGTGACTATTGACTTACCCACGTAAGTACGTTAAACAAATGCACATTAAAACAACTACAGATGGCCTTATATTATGTAACGTTCCTTTTGTTGTTTTTACATTAAATTTTTCTCGGATCAAAATTTGTTGCATTATGCAATATTTTATTGATGTGCAACAGCAGGTGTACATTATGTAATTCAATGTCCGGCGTGAGTATTTGCCCGGGAAGTAGTTGTTTTAATGTGCATTTGTTTAACGTACTTACGTAGGTAAGTCAATAGTCACAGAGCTAAATGTGAAAATAATTTATTAATTATTTTCAAATCATTTTTATTTAATATATTTAAATAACTGTGACCAAATGAATGAATACTGTTTTCTATTTACGTTTTCCATTTTTATTTTCGTTTCTTTATTTTTTAGTAGTAACATAATGTACAATTAAAGGAAAATAATTTAAATAAAAGCAAAGAATTATATTTCGAATAGTATATTGCTTGATTTTTACAGCTAAATTTGTAGTAGAATGAGATTATTCCATATCTTCTGCTTCGCCTGCTTCCTTGTCTTTGCCCTTTCCCTTGCCTTTACCTTTTCCCTTTCCTTCGCTTTTCTCCTGCCTTTTGCCCTCGCCCTTACCCTTCCTTTTCTCAGCACCTTTGCCTGAAAAAAATACGTGTGAATCATCTCGGTTTCTATATTTAAGATATTGCACTTTAATCATCACCGTTTCTAATTTAATTAAGTTTTTTTTTTGAATGGTAATTCAATTTAAATAAATAATTTATGCATATATAACTTAAATCTATAGTTTTTCTAAACTCTCGAATTATTTTCTGATTTAACACTTGGTGAAACATGAAATTAATACGAATAGATTATTAAAAGTCAACCAATGAAAGAAATAAAATACAAAAAGTACGTACGTAACGTAAGTCAAAATGTCACAGAGTTAAATGTGGAAATAATTTATTATTTATTTTAAAATTATTTTTCATTTACATTATTAAATAAAATACAGATTAAATTCTCGACTAGTTTCGGGTAATGAGCTCATTTTTAAGAGAATTTAAAATTAGTTTTATTTAATAATCTATTCATATTTATTTTATACATTTTATGGCATTAAATTATACAATGCCAGTCTAAAAAAACTAAATTCGACAAATTTTAAGTATGAAATCAAAAATATGTTACTTCTTAACGCGTTCTATTCTCTGGATGAATACTTTGTTAGATTTAAGTAAAAGAACAAGTGTGACGTATGTACCTATGGTCATGAATAAATATTATTATTACATTATGAACTACTAATGTTTAAATATTAAAACTATTAATAATATCTTAGTGAAACTTGTTTTGATAATTAGGTAAAAAATTAAACGTCATAAATAATTTATGTGAAACAAACCACGGGTTTAATTTTTTACCTAATTGTTATAGTTTTTCATTATTAAATAATTACATATATTTTGCGTTTACCTTTTTCTCCGGCTCCCTCTGGCCTGGCTCCGAAAACTTGTGAGTACAATACCGGGTTTTGTTGCAGCATGAATTGCCTGACAGCTAAATCTTGCTCGCTGAATGAGCCAACTCGCAGGGCTTCATTTTCCTGATAAATTTTAAAAAATCACACTTAAAACTATGTATCTTAGTGACGTATTACTTGTAATAATTTTTTGATTTAGTTTTTCGCTAGTGTAATAAAACTTGAAGCTCCTGATTGGCTATAAGGAAATCTCCAACCTAAGTCATTCTTCTTCAGACGAAGAATGTTATTTGCACAGACATTTATATTTTTATTAGATCGGAATGGCACGAAAAGCTACAGCGTAGCGAAACCAGTGCAGTGAAATTAAATATAAAAAAGCTTGAAAACTAGAAATATTTTATTTATTATTAATTCATTAAAATTATCACGAATCAAAATTTAAAAGAGTTTTATTTAATTAATAATAATAAAGAATTTAAAGCGTCAAGTATTTAATAATTTATCTAATTTGTTGATTGTTAATGCTTTCGTTTGGTTATACGTTTTGAGTTCATTAAATAAAATACTTTTTCACTTAAAGTTTACTTTGAACTAAATAATAATGCTCTATACTTCGAACCCATAGTCACTAAAATAAAATAACAAGTTATACAACAAAGTTTAAAATTAAAACACTTTTTTTTATAAATTAGACTAACTATTAAACAGTGTAGGCTTTCAAGACTAGAATTGTTGATTAGAATTGTTGATTTCCGGGGTATTAGGCCGTGATCTGGCTTTTAATTCAAACGTTTCGCTGACAACTACGGTCGGCATCTTCAATGGACGAAGGGCCTATGGAATCATAGATATATCAGTCGCCGAAGAGACATCGACTGAAGATGCCGACTGTAGTTACCAGCGAAACGTTTGGATTATACTCTAACAGACCACGGCCTAATAATCAATATCAACAATTCTAATTTATCTAATTGTTTTCCGAATATTATTAAACTCCATTTTGTGATAACACATTTAATACTTACAGCAATGTACGCCACAACAAGAAGAGTGATGAGAATTAATTTTAACATTTTTTTTACTTATATATTTCTTTGCGTGCTACTGATTCTGTTCAGTGATTCGAACTGACTCTTCAGCGAATAATTTCAGCTTTTATAGGAGCGAAAAGTTAATGGACCGCAAAGAAACAAAAAATTCGTCATTTATGTCCATCAAAATCACAAAAGGCTGATGAGATAGTTTATTGAAATAATTCGATCAAGGATAAATTATACTAAACATAAAAATATACGTGAGCTAATAATTAATAACAATAATTTTCATTAGCATATATTAAAATGGTTTTTGGATAATTTATTTCGCGCCATTAAAAAAATTAATAATTAGTAAAAAATAATTTTCATTAGCATATATTAAAATTGTTATTGGATAATTTATTTCTTCATTTCACGCCCTTTTAAAAAATGGATTTAAATTGTTGAGCTGAGCTTTTCATTATCATTTTTAGTCGGACTGCTACAATAAAACATGACAATTTCAATTAACATTACATCTGTTTTTTTTATTAAAATATACGTGAGCTAATAATTAATAAAAATAATTCTCATTAGCATATATTAAAATGGTTTTTGGATAATTGATTTC
Organism: Philonthus spinipes; assembly: GCA_963082785.1. Taxonomy (NCBI): domain Eukaryota; kingdom Metazoa; phylum Arthropoda; class Insecta; order Coleoptera; family Staphylinidae; genus Philonthus; species Philonthus spinipes. Next base: position 25,313,183 of record OY720300.1, on the reverse strand, counting down.
TTCATTTCACGCCATTTAAAAAAATGGATTTAAATTGTTGAGCTGAGCTATTCATTATATTTTTAATCGAACTGCTACAATAAAACATGACAACTTCAATTAATATCACATTGTTTCATTTTATTTTATTTTATTCGGTAAATTCATTAGAGGAAAAAAATCTGAAAGACAAAGTTATTTTAATTACTACGCATATTGGTAAATAAAGCACTAATAACCTTTCTTCACACTTTATTTGTTTTACCAAATGTACATTTCGGACACAATGTGACCATTATCAATGGATTTAACACTCCGAAATATACATTTGGTAAAACTAATAAAGTGTGAAGAAAGGTGCTTTATTTATCAATTTACTATGCATATGATATAAATGTTTCCAATTTTTAAAACAAAAAATATTACATAAATCAATTGTTTTTAATGATAATCTAAAAATTCTCATAGTTATAAGCGAATTATGTGAAGATGATGTAATTAAGTAAAAACACTGTAAACTCTTCTTCAATGATCGAAATGTTCATTCGAAGTATAATTTTGATTTTTAATTTTGTATTGAAGATATATATTCAAATAAAGTGATGGTTGATACACTGAACATTTCCATGCCTTTAGATTAATTCATAATACAAGCACATTTGCCAATTATTTATTAGAATGCAAACATAAATTCTTAGAAATAAAATTTTAAAATTTCTGCATTGCTATACTAAAGGCATAAAATTAAACTTCCTGAAAACCGTCGAAATTTTAAAACATTCTATTAAACCCATAAAGAGCTAACGGATATTTTGTTTTCATCTCTCTTTGATACCCTTCTTTCTTACAGTACAGATTGTAACCGTAATTTAGTATTTCCTGTAAATATAACTACCTGTAAATAACTCCTAATTCCAAACTTGCAGACCGGAAATATATTTAAAATATTTTTAATTTAATGAGAAAAATATGATTTTTATTACAATTTTATGCATATATAAAAATCTTAAAAAAATATTATTTTCTGAGAAATCCTTTTCAAACTGCATGGAGATGTAAAGCATAGTTTGTCCTTTCATAGTATGTAAAAATCAAAAAACAGCCCATCCACAGTTTTTGAGATATTTTCAATTTAATGGGAAAAAGACGATTTTGTTGCGATTTTCTGCATATACTCAATTCAAAAAATCATAAAAAATATTGTTTTCTGAGAAATCTTATTGAAACTGCTTGGGGATGTAAAGCAAAGCTTGCCCTTTCATAATATTTAAAAATCAAAAAAACACCCCGTTCACAGTTTTTGAGATATTTTGAATTTAATGGGAAAAAGACGATTTTGTTGCGATTTTCTGCATATACTCAATTCAAAAAATCATAAAAAATATTATTTTCTGAGAAATCTTTTTGAAACTGCTTGGGGATGTAAAGCAAAGCTTGCCCTTTTAGAATATTTAAAAATCAAAAAACACCCCATTCACAGTTTTTGAGATATTTTGAATTTAATGGGAAAAAGACGATTTTATTGCGATTTTCTGCATATTCTCAATTAAAAAATCATAAAAAATTTTATTTTCTGGGAAATCTTTTTCAAACTGCGTGGGGCTGTAAAGCAAAGCTTGTCCTTTAAGAATATGTAAAAATCAAAAACACCCCATCCACAGTTTTTGAGATATTTTTAATTTAATGGGAAAAAAGATTATTTTATTGCGATTTTCTGCATTTATTCAATTCAAAAAATCACAAAAAATATTATGTTTTAGATATTTTCATGAAACTGCGTGAAGATGTTAAGAAAAGCTCGCTCTTTCGGAATATGAACAAAAATAATAATAATACCCATCCCCCTTTGGAATTTAATACGTAAAAGAGAATTGATATTGCATTGTAATGGATACCATGCAATATTATCAAATATATTTCTGAATATACATTTTAAAATACCTGTTAGATTATTAATTATTAATCCCTCATAATAATCTCTATAGTGTCATTATAAAAGACTTTCAATCATTTCGTAAAACAATATATAAATTTAATATGTACGGTTTTCCTATTAAGTTAATTAATTCATTATATTAATAACACCCCAGATACACCACCCACCGATTGGAGATTCCATTTTGGCTTTCGTTTAGCTCCCCAGGAAAATCCACATCAAACAAACACCAAATTTTAATTACGGCTCTCTGCTGAACTACAGCCGAATTAATAATAGAATAAGAAGAAAAACCTTTGTGGCTTTATTTTCGGATAATAATTACCGTTCAAAGGAATACAATGAATATTAAAAAAAAGAGCAGGTTACGGTTTGAAACTTTAATAATACGTCAGAAATTAATTGAAGCATTATGTTATAAATCCTCTTAACGAATTATTGAATGTTCAATAGATTCCTTTTATGTTGTTTTATCAGTACGGGAGGGGTTTTAATTATATTTAATACGTATTATATGTTACAATTTGTTACAGTGATTTTCTTTCCATCCCGATTAATGTTGAGACAAAAAAAGGGTTATTTTGGGAGGGCGAGCGGGGTGCACAAAAAAAACTGGAAGTTGTGTTTGCAGCCATAAACTAGATGTAATCAGCTAAAAAAATATAAAAAGAAAATCTACTTCAATGTTCCCCTCGCGAATGTTTGTACTTTGTTAATAACCATTTCGCGTTAATCTTTATAAATTGAGGGAAAACTGTCTAGAAAGGTAGTCTGAACATGTTTCGAGGATAAGATTAATATTTGTGAAAAAAGTAACGGATATTACTTACAAAAAGAAAATAATATCTCATACATAATTAATTACATAAACTAAGCTAATACACTTTTTTCTATTCCCATCCCAATCTAAATACGATCTGTTCCATCTTCTCTCATCCAGTCCTCTATGCTTTATATTCCTCCTGTCCTTTCTTCACGCACTTCCTTGCATTCCTCTCCTAAATGGCTCCATGTATCCCTACCAATTCCGCACATCACATATGCACCATATAATAAGTAGATATAAGGTTAGCGAGTTCTGGGCTAAGTAGTATTCCCAAGGTCATCCTGCGGTATTGAGATAAGAGGACCGGAAATAGTGTTTTCCGGTTCTTTTTTCCTCCTCCTTATCTTATCAACCGGATAGATAGATACTGATTGGGTGACCTTTACCACCGCGACCTTTTCAGATCTGTTGTGGATCCCATATATCTCAGGTGACTAGCTCTAGCTTCGCCTCCTTGATTAGCCATGCTAACCCTGACAGTGAGCCTTGGATGTACCTTTCTGGGCTAGGTTCTGTGTTCCCTATCTGTAGGTATCTAATCCTTGATAGGGCTTCACACTGGCAGTGTATGTGAAGGGGGTCTTCCTCCTCCTCTTCGCAGAATTTGCAAATCGCATCTTCTAATAAACCTAGTTTGCATATATGCTTGTATAGCCTGCAGTGTCAACCGGAATCCGCAACATATTATTTTTACCGGAAGCGAGATAAGTGGACCTGATGTTGTGGTTGATAAGATAAGGCATATCTTATCAACCACAACATCAGGTCCCCTTATCTCAAAACTGCTGAATGACCTCGGGATTACTTCGTGGCCAAAAACCCGCTAATTTTATCTACTCACAATAAGTTTTTGAAGTGATTTCCTCCATTTGCTTAACTGAGCGCGTCTAATCCATCCTCCACTCTACGCATCGCGCAAACCAGCATGTTGCCGAATTAACTCGGCAGAAGCATATATGCGATTGCACAACTCTTCCTCAGTATTCTCTTCGGATAAGTACAGCAAACTTTTAAAGTGTCCCCAAAAATAAAAGTCAAATGGACCTAGGAGGCCAAGCAATTGTACCTTCACGGTCTATCCAACTTCAGGGACACAAGTTATTAAGGTAATTTAGTACAGCTAGTCGTGCATCATCATGAAAGAACCACATTCGCAGTCGAACATCAAGATTAACTTCTTCCAGCAAATGATAAATTTTCTTGTAAAAATTCTAAACAAGCATCACTAAGTAAGTTAAACGATTTGGCATTATAAAGGGCCCAATTAGTAATCGTTTCACGATTTTCCATATATTCACAGAAAATCATTGCCGAAACTTGGTTCGTCGAATAGCGTGTGGGTTTTCCATGTAAAAATTGCCTCATCCGTAACTAAAATATTTTGAGTAAAGTACCTAATCATGTGATCTTCCCATTCGAATAGAGTTATGCGAGTGGCTTTTACAATTCGCATAACCCTATTCGAATGGGAAGATCACTTTGAAGTAGAACATGTGCTCGTATCATGTGAATAGGGTGCAGTAATGCGATAATTATACCAGTTCACCAATTTCAACATGGTTAATTCGTTATCTCAATTAATAAAAAATGTTTACTACATTAGATTTTAATGAAAATTCGTACTTCACTTAGCTAATACGCAAAATTGCAAGGAATTATAGTTCTTGATGTGAAGAACTATAATTTCTAGCAATTTTGCGTATAGCCAAGTGAAGAAAGTATGTTCATTAAAATTTAAGAAAGCATAAAACATTAAAAGTTTCATCCATCGTTAAATGGATTTATTAGAATCGTAAGTATACATTTTTTATGCCGGACATCGATCTGGTTTTCACCTCGGCATCCGCCCCATGCATCAACCCTAATGGCCCTATAATGGATATATTATATTAAATTAGGTCCACCCTATCATGTGAGACATCCTCTTCCACCTAGAGGAAAGAAAAACCACCTCATAATGCGCCTTTTTTCTTCCTCCCCTTCCCTCTCCGCCTGCTCCACCGGTCGGGTATCTGATAATTGAATTCCCCGATGTACCCGCGCCGAGCGAGCGCAATGTTCCGTTATAAAATATTATTATGTTCCCCTGTAGAGATTTAGTGAAGCGAAATCCCGGCTTAAACTTCTTATATTTAATGAATATTAAGTCAAAAATATGATTTGTTGGGGCGACGTTAATGGACTTGTGGTCTTGTAATAGGATTTCTGACTTATGCACACGCCGTGTGTTCTATTTAAGGATTTAGCGACGGAAAGTTCGTGTTCGCCACTTTATTGCCCGAAAACGGGTGTTTTAAAGATTATGTTTATATAAGGATTATTTGGCAGAAATAAATTTCGCAATGAATAAAATTGAATTACACGAATCCTTTTTAAAAAACTTTTATAAACTGTTAAGTTTATATTTTTATTATATCGCCTGCTTTGTGTGCGAAAAAGGATATTTAAAAAATTACCGGGAATTAATCAACAAAGCTATTAAAATGGCTATTTATATTTTTATTAAAAAATTATTGTATGAGCAAATAAATTTAAATAAATTCAATTTTTAATTCTGTTGAAAATGTAAAAATAACCCGAAACTAGTCGAGAATTGAATGTTATTCATTTTAATCTGTGTTTTATTTATTTTATTGGTAGATTTTTAATAATGTATTCATATTTATTATTATAATATTTTAGTATTAATTGATTGTACATTTTTTAAACAAGTTCATTTAGCAATTAATAACGAAACAAACAAGAAAATTATACATTATGCACTGTTTAATTTACAAATAATAATTAATTTAAAAATAATACTGAAATCACAACTCCCCGTTGCCCCAAAAAAAAATCCCCTCGCGTCTCTCCTGTAATTAGCAGGCTTTGTAAATATTTTAATTAATGACCAGCCGTGTTTTACAAGACACCCGGTCCTCCGTAAACACTTCCCGATAAAGAAAAACAAGCCCGCGGTTCGTTTGCATGTTAAACAGTTTCTCTATTTATTTCGGTCCCAGTCCCTGTTTATCACATTCGTACGTCGCTTGTAGAAAAAGCCCTTCGCGCTCTTTATATATTCATGTATTCTGAATTATTCGGACCGGAATTGAAACTGCAAGCAAAATCAATTTTGTATTTATCGCTGGAAATTTTAAAATTTAATGCACCATCAGGTAGTTGATTAATAATATTATTATTAATTTTTAGAATACCAAGGGATTGATTAGCAAGAAAGGTACCTTATGAAGGAAAGGGACAGGGAAAGCGGAGTGGTAGAGGGGAAAAAAGGTGGTATGATGGTATTTTACATATTCCCCTTTTATTTAAAGTAGCTGTGAAGAACAATATAGAAATTCTTCATGAAATTAATTTAAATTGTATGCCTTAAAATCATATATGTACCAAATTCCAAGTTGCTAAAGAGTTTTTGCCACATTATCCCTATTTTGAGCTTATTCAATGCCCAAATATTCCATAACCTTTCCAACTGGAACCTGAAATTATGAGCGCATTTAATTTTCCAAAATTAATCTCCCTCGCCGCCACCACACTTATTTATTAGCAAAAGAAAACTTCAAACATTTTTGTGTAATAACGTTTTCTAACGATTACGGTAAAAAATTAATACACCTAAGTGTTTCAAGTTTTCTGTTGCGTATAAATTGCGAATTTTCCTCAATTTTAAAGACAGTATTCGTGTCTGAAATTATAGAAGAAAGTACTACGTTAGATACTTCACCATTTTTTTTTTTGTAATTACCATCAAACGCTCTCAAAATAAAAACTACAGATATATTCAGGATTGCTGTGTAACGTTGTGCATTGATTTTCCGCGCTTTGTACTTTTATATTGTCAACAAACTGAAACTAGGCGGATAAATAACACAGACTACAAAAATATGTGAAACAAACGTGATATTCGATTTATACATGTGTAACGAACAGGGTTTGGACAGTGCAAAAAAATGGAAACTTTTTAATATGCAAACCGGCTGTTGTTTACACAGGACGGGGACGTCTTATGAACCACGTTTTATCATTAATTAAATTATTTACTAACTTGACAAATTGCAACTGACCGAGGAACAATGCTTGTTCAGTTGGGCAGCACCCTTAAAATAAATTTCTTACAGGACTTTATAAAATCAATATAATACAACGATTCTCTTCGATTGTATTAGTATAATATTATTAACATTTAAAATAATTTAATCGAAGAAATTAGTTATAATCGCTCCATCGATTTTTTTTAATTCCTGTTAGTAAATTATTTTAAGGGTACTGCTGCAATAAAATATTTCTGTTGGAATAACAGTATGGAAAAATGTATCCCACGTAATAAAAATTTTCGGGATAACCCTACCTGTAGACTATGTATGGAAGATGACGAGACATGTCTGCTCAGCGAAGCGTCAAACTTCAAATGTAAAATCCTCATGAATTCTATACATCAAAACATGTTTTTTTTTTTTTTCAGAAGTTTCGATTTATTTATAAGAAACCATTGAAAACTAATTTTTGGAATTTAAAGAAAAATACCCTTGGCTTGTTTCACAAAATTTTGTGAAACAAACCAAGTCTGGTTTTCTTCAAATATCAAAGATTATTCAAAAATGTTTCACCACGGATTAAATGAGAATGTGATTAAAAAAAATGCTGAAAACTATATGAAATATTTGTTATTATTTAAATAAAGTAATAACCGACGCAATATGCAAATACTCCCCATCGATAGTATTAAGCCAAGTTAATAATTAATTCTAATTCTTGTCGTTTCTCTATTATTCTCTTTCGGTGGCGCGCACCCTTTACTACAAATTTCGAGCGGAATCGCATCACTTGAAATTATACATGAATACATTAATTCCGTCGGTAATTCTTTTTTTTTTTTTTTTCGGCGAGCACTCTCGCGAATTTTTCCCTCATTCATTATAATTCCATCGGGGGGATGAAAATTATCAGGGTGGAAGTGCGCTGTGTCATTTATATTCAAATTTTTGTTTATCGTCCCGCGGCTCGCTTTAATTTCATCGCAAAGAGGAATTCCCCGGAGATACGATATGGAAATGCGCCCGTTATATTTTTATCACCCCTTTTGCAAACACATAACAAACAATTTACTTATTTTCATTTTTTTTGTTGCTGCGTAAAAAGTGAGAGTGATTTATTGGAATTGAAGTAATTATATTTCGCGCAACTGATGTAGTGCCATCTTTATTATTATTTCATTAAATTTATCACAATAAAGTGTATTTATTTATTTATTTAATAAACGATAAGTATTTTTACAAATTGAAAATAATCAAATTCCCTGTAATTATGAGTATACATAAAGATAATTTTAATAATAATTGTAATGAAAAAATCAGGATGTACCTTGGAAAACATCTGAATTGCGTCTTTTTTTTTTCTTGTATCAGAACTACTCTTAGGATTCGTTTATATATTTTTTTATATCTTTGTTTTTGTATTTTTGTTCTGTTCTCGAAAATAAAAATAGATATTATTAATATTATTATATTGTAAGCATAACTTACTTTTAAGTTTTCATTAGTACAGATTATCTTGCTATCTAATCATACCCACATAAAACGTTATTGACTTTTAAGAAATAATTATTAATAATATATTTTGTTGTAATTGCATATTCATTGATAATAATCAAAATTTATATCTGATACAAATAAATCTATGAAAATAATTTCCTACTATTATTGATAAAGGTTTTTTTAATTAAATTACACTTGGTTTGTTTCACAATTTTTTTCTCTCTATTTACTCGACTAGTTTCGCTTTTTTACAGCATCATCAGGTGTAGTGTAATTTAATTTAAAAAAACCTTCAAAAATAATAATTCAATATATTTAGCAAGTGATAAATGAGAAATTCATTCAAAAAATAATTCCCTACTAAATAGTAATATAACGTAGATATTGATTTAAACCTAAATACATAAAAAAAACAATGCTAGCTAGCTGAACTGTCATTTATGCATGAGTTATGTGATTATTTTCGTGCACATTCTCGAATGGCTACTTCGCCTCCAGGAATTGCATCGACTGAAATGATGAAATGAACGTTTCTTTGCAGATGGTGAATGGGTTTCTTGTATAAAGTTGATTTAGAATCAAGCCTATATATTCCTTCTTTCTCTTGCGACATTATTAAAGTTATAACGTACCCATCATCGGCTTTAGCCGAAGTGAAGAGAGGAATTCAAAGTGTTTCTTCACTTGTGAAGAAAGGACTTTAAAGTGTTTTATTTTTAATTGTTCGAATCTCTTCACGTAACTCACAACAACACATATATACACACATCCTTATTTAGACTATACAGATAATACAAAACATTATAACATAAATAATTACAATACATGTAGGTGTTAATATGTCTGGACTATCGACCAGAGTTCTTTCTGTCCCCTAGTTAATACTCATCTAAATTATTGCAGGTGAAAATTAAAGCACAAACATACATTCAATTGCGGAAACTGTTAAATATCTTAAACAGTAGCACCGCGATTTAAACTACTATTACTGAATGCGTCAAGTAGTATTCGTAGTCTCAAAAAATAATTAGTTTGTTAACAAATTAAAAATTTCCCCATTCAAACTTAATAAGGTAAATTTTATTCCTTACTTTATTAAAGACTTAAAAGTGCATATCACGCAATTATTATGACCACCAAGCGTGACCTTATTATTTTCCATACGAAATCCATCACTTTCACAACCCTTTACACGACCCATAAATTCCTATCTTTATGCGCCAGTAAAAAACATGGATTCGCTCACACCGCCAGTTTTCTGACGACTAAAATCATCGTATCGTTCTTTCTTCGTCGAGCAGATGTGTTGTGGGTTAATAATGTTAAATGTTATTATTTTGTCTGAATAAAAAATATTTTCTAATTTGAAAAGTTAAAGAAAGAAATAGAGATTCGCAGACAAGTAATAACTATTTCCATGCTTTCTAACGACTAAAATCATCGTATCGTTTTTTTCTTCGTCAAGCAGATACTTTGCGTGTTAAATGCTATTATTTTATCTGAATAAAGAATATTTTCTTGTTCAAAAAGAATTAGAGAAAGAAACATATAATTTTAGATTAAGTAAACATTTGTTACTACCTGCAATTTTAAACCCATAGTTTAATTAATAGTTTTAATATTTAGACATTGGTAGTTTATATTGTATGAAATAAATATGAATAAAATATTAAAAATCAACCAATAAAACACATATTATAGTTATTCAATCTAATCTGTGTTTTATTGGTTGATTTTTAATATTTTATTCATATTTATTTCATACCATAGTTTAATTATTATTTTTTAAAAATATTACTATTATAAGTAATATACTTCATAAATTACATATCATATCAATTTGTTTCGTCTAAACAATATTAAAAGAAAACCTAATTACTAAAATTAGTAATATATGTAAATTTCACTAGAAAAGAGTATTAATTTGTTGATTTTTAAGGCTTTCACTTATTTATACAAACAAAAGTGTTTTATTTAATAAACTCAAAATGTATAACCAAGGGAAAGCCTTAACAATCGACAAATTAATAAATGCTAGTGTAGCTTACAAGGATAAAGAGTACTTTAAATTACAATTGAAGACAATGAAGGCATCTCTAAACATCAAGTTTTTACAACAGTGTATAAAACTAAATATAATACCAAACTTTGTACAGTTAAACACGAAAGTTAGAACCAGAGCCTCAAGAACAGCAATAAAAACTGCAGAAACACGCTGGCTGACAGAAGAATTGAAAACTTGGTTCCAGAAGCGCGTTAAAATCCTTGACTGTGAATTAACTTATGGCTTACACCAAGTGTAATTTGATCTGTTGGACGACTACGTCAGAGGAAAAGTAAAAGTGAAACATAAAAAAACAAATGTTTTAATTTTCTATCATCACCAACTTGTAAAGTTTTTATATAATATTAAAAATAGTCTCTTAACATCTGCAACAGAAATTAAGAACCTGTGCGTTATCTTCTTTTCAAAACTTGATTTTAATTAGCACAAAAACAACGTATGTAATTTATCTTTGAAAATGTTGGGATTGATTTATTAATTTAGATTGGATTTTAGTGTAACCTCATTGAACTAACTTCCATTGAGCGCCTAGAATCTGTTCAAAGTCGATTTTTAAGAATTATTTACTGCACATTGGGTGAAGAGACTATCAACTTTAGCCACAGTTCCATGTTAAATCAAAGTATGTGTCACATGAGAGTTTTGCTTGATTTATGTTTTCTGCATACGCTAGTTTTTTTTAATAATAATAGAAAAAGGATTTATTCACTTGGTCACAGTTATTTAAATAAATGGAATAAAAATAATTTTAAATTATTTTCTCTTTAGCTAAAGTAGCTTAAAGTACTTATGTAACATAAGTCATAATGTCACAGAAGCTAAAGGGAAAATAATTTATTAATTAATTATTTTCAAACTCTTTTTATTTTATTTAGTTCTTTGATACCCAAGAATTAATTAGTAGGTTCAGGCCCGCGCCTAGCAGTTTCGGCGCCGTTGTGCAAAATTTGATAATAAAACAATATTTTGATAATAAAAAGAGACGGCCTTTTTATTATTAAAGAAAACGTATTTTAGGTATTAAAGAAAGGAACATAAGTAAAAATATAAGAAAATTAAATAAACGTGTATAATATATATAAAAAATTGCATATATATAAACATAACATAATATGTAGATTCTGATCAAACATAAACATTATAAATAAAATATAACTATTTTAAACACAACGAAAATTACATGTATAGTAAAATTATATAAAAATGTATTATTCAATAAAATAAAAACATTAAAAAAATTGAACTTTTCGAGCTTTTGCTTTCGCAAAATCATGAATTAATCTATCAATACTTAGTTCGTTTAGTAGATCAGATTCTATAGATAGTAGCAAGATTATTCAATCTGTTTTGGCCCATGGACAATCTTAAATAATTTTTTATAAATTTTAGTTTGGAGAAAGAACGCTCCGCAGTTGCAACAGGCACCGGCATTGTTAGTAAGATACGAATACTTCTTCGTATCGTTATGTTTGGAAATGAATTCGTTAAATTATTATTAATTAAATAATTTAACATTTCTTCTGGAGAATGCATGAAATTGAGATTTATTTTATGTAAAAATTGTAATTCTTTTACAAGCTCTAGACCAATAATATCGCGTTCATTTTGTTTCTCATCTGTTAATATCTTCTCCACATTTTCACAAAATTTTATTTGTTCTTGTTCAGAATAATCTTTGAATTTATCCAAATTCCATAAGAACTCAAAATTTGTTGCATATGAAGATAAACTTTGGAATCGTTCTTCTATGGAATTATTTATTATATCTAAAGTATGAAAAAAACAATTAACTTTAAAGTTTAATGTTTCGTCAATTATTGGTTCATCATCAACTTCATAATCAAACAGGTTTTTTTTTATTCTACGTGGTCTCAAGCCCCTAAGAACGGAAAATTGTGGATCTTGTATATCTAAATTATTGGCCATTTCTTTCGCTTGTTGTATGAGCTCATTGAAACCTTCGTGAGATCGATATTTATTTAAACATTCTTTCAAATTACCTAAATATGTGCAACACTCACTTACATTTAATTTAGATCTCTGAAGAATTTTACTTACTATATTAATTTATCTTAAAACATCATGCCAAAAAATTAGAATACAAATGAATTAAAAATACTTCAATTTATTCTGAATTAATTTCTCACTTAACCCGTGGTGAAACATATTTAATTAATAAACTTTGATTAAAACACTTGGTTGAACAAACCAAGTTTATTTCAATTTATTCGCTAACGAGACTGCTAAATGTTTTACACTCTTTTCGAAGTTTCCTTCACTTATTTCAAAGAGCGCATCATACATTTCACCACGATAGTACCTTAAAAGTGTTATGGCATCTATTCTACTTACCAGCGAGTATCAGATAATGGTTTTACAGTTAATTGTGTTAATTGTGTGAATAGACCATCGTTTGGTAGAGGCTGAAAAGAATACAAACAGATCTTCAACCAATGGAAAGAAATTAATTGTATGATTATTAGACTCTGCGGCGTCATTAATTACTAAATTTAAACTATGGTTACAGCAAGGAACAAAGAAAGCTCGTGGATTTAAATCTAAAAGTTTTTCTTTGTAAGCCATTATGCTTACATCATTTAAAAAAATAGTTAAGCCTTCTCCAGTTGTGTCTTCTATTGGACTAAATAGCAAAAAGTGTTCTTCTACACTAATTCCTGAACTTTTTAAATTAACTAACCGTATACAGACAGAAATTTGTTCTTGATGACTAATGTCAGGGGTACAGTCCAACAAAATTGAAAAATATTTTGCCTTTTTTTCTTAATTCTACAATTTTGGTTTTAATATTATCGCCCATCATATTAATAATTTCATTTTGTATTTTATCACCTAGATAATGTTTGAACTTGAATTGTGTTTGGGACCGTTGTATATGCTCTGTTATAATTGGGTCAAATTTCGAAATCATTTCCACACATTTTAAAAAATTGCCATTGCTTTTCTGAAATAACTTGTTACTACTTCTACGAAAAGCTAAGTTTTGCTCACTTAAAAATTGAATTATATAACAGATTCGATTATTTCATTTTTATTGAATCGTTTGGTAAGATCGAGCCATTTTAAAACGTTTTCCAAATGTAATTTACTTTTTTCATGAATTTGTACATGTTTACTTAAATGCTGCCAATTATTATAACCGTTTTCATCATTGAGTCGAATAGATTTAATTTCACTATCGTAAAAAATTTTGCAACAATAACAGAACACTGAATTTTTTGCTTCAGAATACAGTAGCCAAAAAGTTCAATTTTTTTCTTTGGTAAAATTCTGTGGAAATATTTATTCGAAAATTTACGTCCCGACGTGCTTGGATAAATATCCAATTTAGTCTGATAATAAGGTCCACGTTCAATTAATTCTTGGATATTTGTTGAATTTATTTGTTTTGGCCACAGTGCAACATCTTTAGATATTTGTTTTATATCTTCTACTGAAGTTGTACTACATGAATGAATGAATCCTTCTGCTGTGGAACAGGATGGCATATTAAGAATATTTATTTCTTGCACTGACGACTCGGTTACACTTGGAAGCTGAGAAACTTCGTTTTGATTGAGTGGTTGTAGTTGAGTTTCAGGCTTTGAAAAAAAAATGTAATTTTAATATATGACCTTTGTTCTTCTTCTTTCTTCTTCTTCTTTTGTAAACTTTGCCACCCAGAATTCTTTTTTCTCTTTTCTGACATAATGGCGAATAGCAACTGTAAAAAGTATTTTAATAAATATTTTTTCGTTTCATTTATATTCAAAAATTTTATGATCGTAGTATTTTCAAAATTCGTTTGCTCTACATATTTGTTTTTTTTTTCTGTATGAATATAAAATCAATAATAATTGAATCGGTGATTTTAGAAGGAACTATGTCCATATATTTACATTTCACTTATTGACCGTTTGTAGATGTCACATGCAGGACGATTCAGGTAATCAGTAACAACTCATTTTAATGCCTAAATTGTGCACATATGATAAAAGAAACTGGAAACAAATAATTGATAAGTCGTATTTCTTAGTTTTCCGAAAATTCAATAATTGAGAGTAAATTCCTTTAAAATATTACCGATTCAATTGTTAATGATATTTTAAAATTTTGTTTAATTATTTTCTACATTTCACTATCACTTCAACCATTACTGAATTAATTGTAAAATAATAATATCTATGGGTTGGTGATTGCGCGAATTTTCGACATTAGCCCTTTTAGCACCAAGTCTTAGATATAAAATAAAATAAAAAAATGCACAAACTGCAAATTAATCGAATATATTATGATATAGGTGATGTTATTTAATTGATTAACTGCCGATGCTGGGTGTTTATTAAATGTAAAATAATTTAATTGCTGATATGGTTAGAGCCTGGTTCTTAATTCAATTAATCACTATATATATTTTTTATTTTATAAAATTAAAAATAATTATTAATAGTTACATGCTCGTCAGAATAGGAAAACAATTTTCACAAAATTTAACGCAAATGCAATGACTGGCTTCGACAAGAATTGGATTAGAAATGAGTGACATTATTTTAATAATGCATTAAAGCATTGAATTATCTTTATTCAATGCATAAAAAGGTTCTATTTGATACAAGATAAATAAACCTAAAAACTGCTGCAAACGCTGAAATCCCTTATTTAACGAGATGTTTATAAAACAAACAACTCACGCCCAGAAGAATAACAGCGAGATAGAAGTACAAGGCATGCGAAGTTATTTAATAAAACAAATATGTAATAACTTTTTTCTGGGTTAAAATGTAAAGCAAATAATTTTTATATAATTTTGAGAAGGTGTTCTTTTGCAGCGCAATATTTTGAATTGTTTTCAGCCGTGACCGTAATTTTAGTAGTATTTATTTTTATGTAAAAACAAAGAAGTAATAGATTAAATGTTATTGGATAATGTTCAATGATTGACCATTTTGGCGCCGCCGCGAAATACACAGCAGACAACTTAAAAATTGTTATTAATAAATACTTATAATAATTAGAAAATATTAATTTGATTGAGGGCGCCGAGTGCCCAAAGTCAATAATGCACAAGAGCAAACGTAGAAAATATTAATTGAATTGAGGGGGAGCCAATTTAAGGTTTATAATTAATGTCTCTATTATTTTCATTGCTCAGAGTCAATATTGCCCAGAAGCAAATTTAGATTTTTTTTTATTTGAATGAGGTTTATTTAAGGTTTTACATTTTTCTATTATTTTCATGGACGCCAAGTGCCCACAGTCAATAATGCACAGAAGCCAATTTATAAAATACTAATTTCGTTGAGGGGGCGCCTATTTAAGGTTTATAAATTTCTCCATTATTGTCATAGGCGCCGAGTGCCCAGACCAAAAATGTTCTTAGAGTTCGAACGCGCCTTCTTTTTTCTCGGTGTCGATTATTGTTATTATTGTTTTTTTTTTGAAGTCTTGGAAATTTTGGCGCCGCTCTGGAGCTGGCGCCGTCGTGCAATGCACGACTTTGCACGTATGGTAGGCGCGGGCCTGAGTAGGTTAACTTTTAATATTCCACGAAGAGTTAGTTGTAGGCAGAAGCCATTATTTCGTTCCTCTTTTAACCCTACCATTTACGGTATTCATAATCCTATTGATGGACTACGCAAAATAATTGCAGAATAATACCTGTTTAAAATTATTTACTTCTTCTACGTCATTGTTTAAATATAGTCCCCATCGCATTTGCTTATCTGATATCGATGGACAAGGTAAGTTATTAATGTATATGTTTAGATTTTAATTCTGTATTCTACTAATTATACAGTTTACTATTGGTACGGGATGCTCTCGCTAATTATTGATTTATTGTTAATTGAATTCTTGTCAATGTTTGGTAATTACATAATGTATTTGTATTTCTACATTATTTGCAATATAATTGTGTTCAAAGTATTTTTCCATTAATAAAGATTTATTATTATTATTATGTTTTAATTATTTATGTTATTTTGATAATAGAAAAAAAAATTATTCACTTGGTCACAGTTTTTTTTTTAAATAAATTGAATAATTATTTAATTTATGTTATTTTGTTTTGTATTATCTATTGCCTGAATAAAGATTTGTTCAATAAAAGTGATTTGAAAATAATTAACAAATTATTTCAAAATTTAGCTCTGTGACATTTTGACTTACGTTACGTAAATACTTTAAACAAATGCATAATAAAACAACTACTTCCCGGGCAAATATTACATAGCAATATAAGATTGCATCATGCATTTTTTTTTATTTTGATCCGAGAAAAAATCAATGCAAAAAACAATAAAGAACGTTTCTTAAAATAAGACCATTACAATAATTACTTCTATTTGAACCGTTGCGTCTTAATTAATAATTAAATTTCAAACAATACGTTAATGTATTATTTGGAAAATGCGTATGATTTTTATATTCAAAAATTTATACCACACCTAAATTGAATTTCTCGAGCGCTAATATTTCGTTAGACGTGAGTGGGGAAGGAAGGAGAGTAATTCCGGTTAGGCAGCTTTCCAGTATTTGCATATATGCAGTCGGGTACGTTTGTTAAGTACGTGAACGATCGCACAAAACCCTCTTTATATGCGTTTGCACACACCGCGCTCCCGGCGCATTCACCCGACAGCACGGAGAGCATTTAATTATAAATGCTGCGAAAAACTGTCGAAAAATATTTTCTTTCGGATATAAAATATCAAATTTATGTTTACAATGATATGTGTGAAAAAATAAATAATTTTTAAATGTATTTAAATATACATAGTGCATTCACAATAAAATATTAATAAGAAAACTATTTACAATGAGATTAAACAAGGACAATTTACTGATTAATAAAATTCCCTTTTTTCCACTGCAAAAATTACTTACACTACAAGTTTTTGACAAACATCTATTAAAACAACTATTTCCCGATCATAGACATTGGATTACATTGGATTGTTTATTATATAAAAGTACTACTATTTTCGACTGAAAATATTGCAATTCACAGAAACGCTTTCAGTCAAAAATATTTTGTGAAGGGCACCCATTAATCATAATTACAAGGCTATCTATAGACACGTGTTTCGGGATTCATCCCTCATTTGCCAAGCTCTGTCCTGTAAGTCCTATTTATTATTTGACAGCAACAAAGCGATGTGTGCTTCAAAAGACTCCATTGCATCCGTAATGTGAGAGTATGATGTGGATTTCATGCTGGTTTTTTGATAGAACCGTAATTTTTATTTGATGAAAATGATCATTGTGTTACGATAAATGTAGTTCACCAAGACTATAATTACTTGGAATGATCAATTTCAACATTCCACGCTTGTCATCACGCCAACAAACCACATTTATGTACCTAAAGCTAAGACAAATATTATGTTAAAATCGCTTATCTATTATATGAGTGTAAACGCTAACAGATGCTATGACGATAATTGTCTGATATGTTTGTTTTTGTTTTCAAATTGTATTAAGAATTTATACTATTTCGGATTTTTCCGTTTGGATAATAAAGTTATTATTATTATTATTAAGTTAAATAAAAAGAAATTTGAAAACAACCGTGTAATCGAAACTAGTCACGATTAATAAAAAATCCAAGTGGTTTAAAAAAGTGATTTTGTTTTCTTTATATACTATATTGAAAATATACTACCAAGTTAACGCCGGAAAAATTGATGAAAACAATTAATTTACACAATTGAATAATTTCTCTTCAGCTACTGCAACTTTTCGCGTCCGTTGCTGAAATCGATCATTTACTTCTGAGATTGCAGCAGGGACGATACGTTTAATTGATTTAATTTATTGCCTGACTCTTTTTTATTGCTTACGTTCACTATAAAATCTCTATGTTGTGTGATTGTGTCTAAATCTTCCTTAAAAAAAACTTAAACATTATAATAGATTGTAAAAATAAATAATAAAAAAATATATCATTACATAATTTATTTGCATTGCTGCACATATTTTTGACCAGTGCAGTATAATCTGGGCTATTCTGTAAAGTAAAAGTTAAGTTTAACCTGTGGGATATAATTTATTATCACAATATAAGGCTGCTTTTGTATGATATGTATAATACATAGAATGTGACGTTAACATTAACGTTAAACTTAATATTTTCCGTACGGAATAGCCCCGAATATTGAAACGGGGAGTTAAAAACTAGTGATGGAAAACATTAGTTTACCTCCCCGTTTAAATATTATACTGCACTAGTAAAAAATATGTGCAATAAATTATGTAATGATATATTTTGTTACTCATAACTTACAAAAAATCCATGTACTGTAATATTTCTTTCTTTCTTACTTGCTGTTGATGTTGTAGTTTAAGTAATTATTGTTTCGATTTATGTCGCCTTTGAGCAATAAATAAATAGAATTATGAAAAGGATTGTGATCTCTCTATTAGCACGCACCAATTTTTCAAAGATTTTTTACAATTACCGCGAGTCCATCATTTAAAGCGACGTCCCGTGAAATTCCCAATTTATATGCCTCGACTTTTGAATAATCATGCGGCCTCCAAATATCATCAGCCGATACGGTCTATATCCACAAATAGGACTCATTGATGAATAATTCGGGTTCAAATGGTCCGCGCGATCGTCAGATTTAACCCCCCCTCGGGGCGGAAAATTACTGGAAAATGATTTGGTTATCGCCGTCCGGGGACGCCTTTTATGCGCCGAAACCTATTTAACCCGTCCGGGCAGTCACGAAGGATAAACGCGCTTATCCTCGGGAAGGAAATTCAATTCCTCGCCCCCGCCGACCGACGACCGCCGGCGACGCGAAATTTCCTAATGAGACCGAAGAGATGGATTTTAGCCACCGCAATAATCGAATTCTTTAACGTAATTGCGTAATTTTATTTTCGCGCGGCGAATTTTAATGCCGTTTGGGAATATTCATGTTTAAATAGTGAGAAATATTTTCCGTACTAAATTCAGGTAATTTTTATGACAACTAAATTATTTAATTGTTGTGATTAATTCGATGAAGCGCTCGTTCGCAATTTTTTTTTTTTGCCAAATTAAAAATAACGGCAACTCACCGATATTTGGAGCGCAATTTTTATCATGTACAAGAAACAGAGTAATTTGTATATTTAGGAACGTGATCCTAAATATACAAATTACTCTGTTACTAAAACAACAATCGACTTATATACGAAATCAAATATTTGATTTTTCTATAATCTGTACTAAAAAAAAAATTGAAAATATTCGTAAGTTAAACGAATTGTAGTAAAAATTTAAATTACACTTTTTTTCTTGAATGATTTTCCTACTTATTACTTGATGAAACATTTTGAATTATTACTGATGAAGATTTAAATTAAATTTCACATTTTTTTAAAGAATCCAAGTGTAAATTAAATAAAAATTAAAATTTCTTCTTAATAATTAAAGAAAAAGAATTTGGCAATAATTAATAAATTATTTCCTCTTTAGCCACTGTGACATTTATTTTTAAATTTAATTAATGTAATTAACAACTTTACAATTACGTAAGGCACAGCTGTACTGACGAGGGATCAAATCCCGAAAAAAAATGAAATTGTCACAGTAGCTAAAGAGGAAATAATTTATTAATTATTTTCAAATTCTTTTAATTTAATTTATTTAAATAACTGTGACCAAGCGAATAAATCCCGTAAAAACCAAGTGTAAGTTGATTTAAACTAGCGATGGGCAAAATCGACCTGCAAAATACTGCAAAATTAAATATATAACAATTTTATTAATTCTATTAATATCAGTACTGAAAACACCCCTTCTTTTGTGGTCTTCATTCATCGTTCAGCGGGGACATAAAAATTCCTTATAGGCTTTATTTATTTAAATTTGCCTACTTAGAAAAACTCGATTACTAATAATATTCGATTTTGCCCAACACTAATTTAAACCTTCATCATTAATAATTAAATTACACTCTAATGCATAAACAGTTTCAATTTTACTTTATTAACGGAATCTACATTTCCAAATTACATTTTAAAAATTTACAAGAAAAGTGTGATAACTTAAACATATTACAATCTAATCTTTTAACAAATTAATTCACTAATTTTTGTATACTAATTACAACAAATACTTCTAATATAATTAATGGTTTTAATATTTAGACATTGGTAGTTCATATTGTATGAAATAAATATGAATAAATTATTAAAAATCAACCAATAAAACACAGATTAGATTGAATAACTTTAAATTCTCGACTAGTTTCGGGTTATTAGCCTGTTTTCTCTTGAAAATTCATATTTATTTCATACAAATACTTGTGTTTGCACAAAATTCTTCATAAATTACTCAAATCGTGTATGTTGTGATTTATATGTAGCATTGATAAAAATATAACTGGTGTAGAGTGCATGGAATATTCAAGAATTTTTATCTTCAGGTCTTTGTTAGAAGTAGGTTATCATATTAAAAATCCCCGCCCCTCCGAGGTGAGCTAAATTTAATGAGGACCAAAACATCGCACTTTTGATTTATATTTCTGGAAGCACGCAGAATGAAAATGTTTTAAAATTGATAACTAATTAAATATTATTCAGTAAGTTTTATTTTTCGCCACTTTATAAAAATTGTAAGATTTTTATAAATGAAAAATACAATGGGATCCATTGCTAAACAATCCTGATTTTTTCACATATCTTTCTTTCTTAATCTTATCCTCTTTTACCCGTATTGGGTGTCGAGTTTTTTCACATGTACAACTCTCAAATGGTTAAAAATTGAAAATTTGTTGCATTATGCAATATTTTATTGATATGCAACAGCAGGTGTACATTATGTAATTCAATGACCGGCGTGGGTATTTGCCCGGGAAGTAGTTGTTTTAGTGTACATTTGTTTAACGTACTTACGTAACGTAAGTCAAAAGTCACAGAGCTAAATGTGGAAATAATTTATTAATTATTTTCAAATAATTTTAATTTAATTTATTTAAATAACTGCGATAAAGTGAATGAATACTCTTTAAAATTTAGTTGGATTTTAACAAAATTATTTAAAAAATCTTTAGTTTTAGGGGAGAGTTGCCATAATCGTACTACTTAAGGAAATCGCTTAAAATTGCCAAACTGGAAACGTTATATATAAAAGTAACTAACGCAAATTTTAGAATGATACTTTATTTAATTAATTTAAAACATATCAAATAGATAAAAAAAGTTTATTATTTGTGAAAAATATACTTTTTAAAGACACTGAAAAAGTACGATTTTGGAAACCGGTATCCCAAATCGTACTCCATAGTCCCCTAAATCGTACCTTCATAATAATATCATGCATCTATAATAAAACAATATGGTTTGGCTCCCTAGGGTATATTTATTAAGTAAAAAACATATTTAAAAAAAACAAACATATTCTAAAAAAACATAAAGAACTCAATTAAAATACAAAAATGTCAATTACATTTACAACATAAATAAATTCTTTCTTCTTTTAACACTCCTGCCCACGTACCCACGTTTTGCATCCTATGCACTGAATCATGTTTTCTAATCTTATTGCATCACATAAAATGCAATACCAATCTTCTTCATTTATGTTTACTAGAATATCTGAGGAAGAATTGGTTGTTGCATTATTCATACTAACTTTTTTTACTTTTTTTGTTTTTTCTTCTTTATTCTTATTCTTTACTTGGGAAGTGGATTTCTTCTCTCTCAGACTGTTTATATAGCTTGTACTTGTCAGCTCAGTGGCTGTTTGAGCACTTCTTTTCTTAATGGTTGCTTTAGGAATGGGAGATAGCTCTGATATTGGAACTATCAGAGAATTAGCCATATTATCGGTTTTGCTATTATCTTCGTTGTCTAAAACTTCTATTTCGGTGTTTCCTTCTGGTGTTTGGAATTCAGCTGGAATATCATTGGCCACATTATTTAACAAATCGCTAGCCACAAAATCGGCTTCGCTAAATACAAAGCGATTAACTGGCCAACAACCAGTGGCTTCAAATGATTTGGCTGCATTACAAACAGAGGCAGCTTTATAATAAGCTGTAGTTATTAAAGCTGCAACATCATATTGCGTAATACATTGACCAGCGTGGTTTGTCATCCACTGGTCTAAAGCTTGGTTATAATAACTTTGCATTGGTCCAAAAACTCCAATGTCCAATGGTTGTAGCCTGTGTGTTGTATGGCCTGGCAATTGCAATAAAATAATGCCGTTAGCTTGTGCTAGTTCCAGAGCTTGCAAGTTTTTAGTGTGAGATGTGTGCCCGTGAAGTAATAAAATGACCTTTTTTTCTAGTGTCGGCTTCACATTATAAATAAAATGTTGCAACCATTTGACAAAAAGATCGGTTGTTATAAACCCATGATCAGCAACTTCTATTAAACTTTCAGGAGGAGTTCCTTTACCTAATGCTGGATTTAAACGTTTTCTTTTAAAAATAAACATTGGTGGAATAAAAAAGCCTAACGGGTTTGTGCAAACCACAATGGTAGTTTGGCTCCTCTTTCTCCGCTAACCACCCCACCAATCCTCGTTTTTCCTTTCTCAGCAATTATTTTCGCACATTTTTTTGAACTGTAGAGAATCCGGACTCATCCATATTAAAGATTCTAGAAGCATCAATACCATTACATTTGACAGTAGTTTCTAATAAATTAAAAAATTGATTCACAGCATCTCTATTAAAACCCCTAGCCCGACACATGGAAGTATTTTCAGCTTGTCTTACTGAAATATTTGGATGTCTTTTTAAAAAAGAATAAAACCATTTTTTTTCCAGAAAGCTGGACTGTTCGATTAAATTTGTGTGACAAATTATTTTTTTCCGCTATTTGATATGCCAAACTCCTGATATCTCTAATGCTTAAACCAAAAAATGATGATTCTAAACGAATAATATGTTCAACAAGTTGATCTTCCACATCTTTTGGTGTTGTGATATTTCCATTCCTTTTCTTCGATGATAACGATCTTTTTACTGCACCCTCAAGATGTCGTTTGAAAGTAGGCTTTGGTATATTAAAACGCCTGCAGCACTCATTGAATCCGTATTTTTTTGAACGGTATGCCTCTATTGCATTTTTCATATTCTCTTCCGTCCATTGACCATAAATTCTTTTTGGCATGATTTCTAAAGCCTACAAAATATTTGAAAATTTTAGGAAGTTGCAGTGGTTGCATATTATATAACGCCAGTTGCGTAAATCGTACCAGTACGATTTTAGAAACTGCACAGGAGTACGATTTAGGCAACTATGCATTATTTTTTAAATAGGCGGTTATTGCAAAAATAAGATATTTCACCTGCAATGTGAAATAGTAAATATGTAATTTAGATATAAAAGCTGGCACTAAACACAAAAGTTAGAAGTATTTATGTTATTTTCATAAGCATAATGCTTAGCAAAAGTACTCAAAATATTACATCAACTTTACCTGATTTTTAAACTCGTCTTTTATTCACACACCCGGCACGTAAACCTATAACTTTTAGGTTATGTAGTACATACGTCAAACTTAGTATTAAAATACACCGTTAGATAGCATTATTGTACTATATTTAAGGAAATATGCATGAGGTACGATTTTGGTGACCAACTCTCCCCTAGATAGCAACAAGCTTAATGAAAATGACAGTAATTTTGATCATAGAATCCAAAAAAACATATATATAATAGGTATTCTATTAAAAAAAACACTTCGATCATTTTAAGTTACTTAGGACACCCTGTTTAATATGAAAATAATTTTAGGAAATAAGCATTATAGGTCTTTAAGTGGTATCTTTGGCCATAATAATCCGTTTTGTATAGCTTGAATAACCCTGTATATGTGATTAAAAATAAAACGTTATTATTAGCATCTCTATATTTTAAAGGCAACAGTGGCGAATGCGCCGGGCAGTTAATTACATTTATTATTAGTTCTAATATTAATATGTACCTATTGTTTATAAGATGATTATTAAATAAAAAAATGGTGATGTGTCCATCATGGTACTTTCCCCGGTGAATACGATCAAATAAGTTTCTGATTGAAAATTTAATAGGAAAGCAAAATGATTAATAGAAAAAATTGATTGTTGTCTTTCAAAGTTAAAACCGAGTATTTAGAAGAATATTATAATTAAGTGTGTTATTTCTTACCTTACAATGTGTTGAAATCACTTCTCCACACTCTTCTTCATGGAATGGACTCAGGAGACCTCAAAACGTGCATATTTGTTGAAATTGGCTGTTCGAAAATTTTCACCATCACAATACTTTCCCTTGGACAGGGGTCCGGGGAAAGTAATAAATGCAAATTTTTATTGTTTTATTGTCATACTTTTTAAATATTTTATTGAATTTCATTTTGACATCTTGATATATTTATCATAAAGAAAAGGACATGCTTTAAATGTTTGTATAATATAATAATATAAACAAAAGAGTTTTTACGACAACTATTAACAAACAAACAAAATCAACTCAATTTGGAGCAGAATTGTTAAATATCTTTCAATTGGATTTCCTCTTGCTCCCACGTATGGGTTTTAAATGTGCCTTTCATCTCACTTCCGCGAACGGTCAAGATAGGCGGTGTTAATATCTCGCCTCCGGATTGAGTTATAAATTTGAAATGTTCTGAGTGTACAGTTTCAATTATTGATGAAGGTAATTCAGGATGATTTAATTGAAATTAAAACACTTGGTTTGTTTCACTTATTCCTGAATTAATTCAAAAATGTTTCACCACGGGTTAAGTGAGAAATTAATTAAACATTGATGAAGGTTTTTTTAAATTTAAATTATACTCGGTTTGTTTCACAATTATTTGATTTATGAAACACACTGAGTATAATTTAATTAAAAAAACCTTCATCAATAATAATAGGATATGTTTCGCCAAGTGATAAATGAGAGTCATTCAAGAAAAAAAGTTTTAATGTTCTACCATTCTTAGGGAAAAAAAGTCTCTTAGCGTAAGGTACAGGTTCATACATTCGATTTGAAAAGCATTGGCACTTTTTTATTATCATTTATTTTAATGACTTGAATCCTTCGTATTTAATTGATGAACAGAAATAAAACACATTACAGATTGATATTCAATGCATTGGGGAGCAAATTGGTGCAATTCAAGTTGTTGAATAACGCTGTGTATAATTTGGAGCAATGGTTGGTGATTTTGATCTGATACATGGTTAATATTATTTCTATAATTTGTAATAATAGAAAATAGTGTTGAACACGAAAACTAATTCTGGTTTACTAACTGATTTTAGATAATCGCTGAAAAAAGATCAAAGAAAAGGGCAAACCTGCAAAATAAGGGACAGAGAGCATCCCATCGAAAGACTATTTTTCTACACCTAGTAGCTTTACGGCTATATGGTTATTTTTTTTTTAATGGAACATGCCATTTTTTTTTCATATCTACATCTAAAAAAAGTTAACTTTCATTATAAGTTCAAATGCCAAAACCTAATAATTTTTGAAATACATACATAAACATTTTTATTTCTGAGATTGGAATATACAATTACAATACAATATCTAACAGAATACAAACGTTCACAATATATTTCCAACTCTGAAACTGGCTATCGGCCAGTGGTCTTTCAGCTTTTTTGAAATATTTAAATGATCTTTGAAAAATACACGTTTCGAAAAAAAAATCATAACTTTCAAATGAGCGATTGAAAACAAATGAAATTAATTGTTATTTAACGGAGTTAAATCGAAATAAAAAGTTTACTAGAATTTTAGTGCATCTCAATTGCTCCTAACTAGACAAAAAATATATTTATTTTCCGGAATATTTTTATTAGATTACATAAACTCAATAACAATAAAACATTCAGGGCCAGTCATTTGGGGAGTCCCGCGTACGCATTTTTTTTACGGCGACGGGCGTCACGTGAGCGATTTTTCATCTCAACTTCCGTGACAATAACCAACACCCCCTCTTTTGTGGCCTTCATTCATCTTTCAGCGGGGACATTAAAAACCCGCCGCAAAATAAGTCCCTCTCTCTGGCGTGCAGGAACTGACGTCGTAATTCCTATCTGCAGCCATCCAACCGTGAGATTATGACACACACAAAATATATACTCCACGACAGCAAGGGTAAGTTCTCTTGTAAAAGATATATACGAGGGTGTGTTTAAGTTATCGCAAATAAAAAGGGATTTTTTTCTACAAATAAATAAGCGTTTATATTTAAAACCTTTTCGATTTTAAATCTTTCTTGTTTTAATAAATAATGCTTTTTTTTCATGAAATGCTGTGTTGTATTTCGAAAACCATATTTTCTGCATTATATTGAATCTTTGCTTCCAAATTATACATGAAAAACTAAACCGCAAACAGTTTATTTGAGCAAATATAGTAAATTCTATCCAGCACGCTTCAACACCCTCATATATGAACATCCTTGCTGAAAATTATGCACTTAATATTTTCAATTACAATCTTCTCAAAACCGTATGCATTCAAACACCACATCCACACCGAAAAATCCATCCACATCATTATTTCATCGCTTCATGACAAAAACAGAATTAAATCATATTTCGTATTTTTAATCACAAGACATAGACAGGGGCAGAAAGACCGTCGTTTGATAACCGATTAACAGGCGAAGAATTATGTTTCATAATTAGGTATAAAACCACAACACAAGATCCGTTCAGTCGCCTTCATCAAGGCATTGCACATGGAAGACACTAGTCAGATGAGATTCGAAAAAGTGAAATGACCATCACTAGTTATCCATATGCTAGATGTTTATATATAAAAAAATGTCAAAATATGAATTATTTTTTACTTTGTGTTTTGCATTATCTAGTGCAAAATACAAATATAATAAAACATTACTAAATGAAAAACATTCGAAGATATACAAATCGTACACACAACTTATTCTAAAACTCCCTCTTTTCTGGTTAATTTTTTGTCCGTTCCACATTTTTAAATTAAAAAAAAACATTCGAAGATGTACAAATTGTACACACAACTTATTCTAAAACTCCCTCTTTTCTGGCTAATTTTTTGTCCCTTCCGCATTTTTAAATAAAAAAAAAAACATTTGAAGATTTACAAATCGTACACACAAGTTATACTAAAACCCCCTCTTTTTGGCTAAATTTTTGTCCGACTCTTAATTCCCATTTACAATGTTTAAAAAATGCACGCAGAAAGTATTTTACGTTATGGATGTAATTGAAAGGACGGGAAACGACGACGACACTGCGAAGAAGTAAAAAAAATAACGGGGAAAAGCGTCCCTTTTCATGCGGAAAGGTATAATGAAATTCTGCCCAGACCGCTTCCAACATAAACTCGCTTCCGCAGGATGAAATAATAAATAAAAGCGGCAACGCTTAAATTACTTTCCGTTTCTATTGGGCCAGAAAGAGATTATTTTTTCGTTTTAATGAGGCTCCATTCTGTTGCCATTATTTATCGGCATTATACGGATAACTGTACGATGTGATGAATAGTGATGATTTCAAGATTTTTCTTAATGACTTAAAGGGCATTGAAATAAGTACAATTTAATTTTGATAAAGACACTGGTTCACTTTGTTTGTATAACTTTAATTTTATTTTAATGATTATAGTTTCAACAATTTTTACTTGTCATCAAAATAAGAGTAAAATTGTTAAAAGTATAGTCTCTAACACACACATTAACACACAACTGTGAGTTTTCTAATTTGTTTATACTACGTAAAACATCACTTTCCAGAGCAACAAGCATCGTCAGGAAGTCGCGATTACTAAATGTATCACCATCAATGAAGTCTTAGTTAAAATATGAACATATCCAAAAAATAAATATCAGAAAATTCGCAAACGATTTCCTGTGTTATTGAAAATGTTGCGGTTACTTTTTTTTCATGCAACCGCAACATTTTCAAAAACATAGGAAATCGTTAGTGAATTTTCTGATATTTATTTTTTGGATGCGATTGAAATTTTAGCGAAAATCGAAAAAACGCTAAAATGACTCAATTTTATACAAACATGTAGCTGAACAATGGGAACATAATTGTGAAAATTTTAATAAGATTTAGTTATAAATTTCCAGTCAATTCACTCGCAAAGTTAGAATTCGTAAATTGGGCGACTTTTTGGTAATTTTTGCAATTATTTTTTAGGGATCTTTGCTGGCGTAGGAATATTTTCTTTTATGGAAAATATAAGTTGATTATTTAGCAATCGAATGCTGAAAATCCCGTTGTTCTATATTATCTATGTACTTAGTAATTTTCATTCAACCGTACATGCGTTCGAAACAGCCAATCGGCGGACCTTCACTAAACCGTTCCTATAAGAGCACGTGTATTTTACGGATCTATTTAAATGATTTAAAATAGTTAAATGGGTTATTTATCGAGAAACTAAATAGCCCACGCTCTTTTCATTATAAAAGACTTTCTGATTTTTTTTCAGATTTTTTTGTAGAGAAAAAAAAAATCATCGAAAATTGAAAATATCATGCATGGAAAAAAGTGAAATTTCGGCAAAAATTCGAAAATTTCCAAATGACTTCATATTATACCAAAACAAATCTTAAGAATGGAGGAGTATTCCGTGAGAGTTTTAGTACTATCAAGTGATTAGTTTTCGGTCAGTTCACTCTCAAAATAGGCCCTCACATATTAAACGAAAATTTTATTTATGTTTGCTATTTTTTTATGACGGTCTCAAGCAGCATAACAAGATAATATTAGGTGAAAATGTAACTAAAATCTTTAGCAATCGAATACTAAAATGCTTGTTCTTATAGCTTATCTGTGCACTCAGTAATTTTGGTTGAACCGCAGATGCATCTCAAACGGCGAATCGGCGGGCTTTCACTAAACTGTTCCCATAAGGCCTTATGTTAATTTCGCGAAGTAATTCATTTGAACAAAATTGATGTAAAATGATTATTTTTTCGAAAATAAATGGCCTGCATTCTTGCAACTATCATTAAGTGTATTCCAAATTTTTCCATATTTTTTGGAAAGAAAAAAATCGATCGGCAATCGGGGGACATGGATTCAAATCCCATCAGAAATGTTTTTTTTTTTTTTCACTTTATATTCAATTAATTAAATTATACCTCTATGTTGTACATTAAAATTTCTGCAATTCATAGATATAAATATAATTTTAGAGGAATATCAATTTAATGTAGGGAAAAAAAATGGTGATGTGTCCATCATGGTACTTTCCCCGGTGAATACGATCAAATAAGTTATAATTTATTGTGTTATTTCTTACCTTACAATGACTTGATAAAATTTCTCCACATCCTTTTTAAATATTTTTAAACTGGAGGCGTTTGACTGCTCTTTGACGTTTTATTTGTCACTAAATAATTATTTCAATAATTAAAGTCTCCACCGCCAACATAAAAATAATTGCTTGTTTCTAAGGAAATTTATCAGGTAAACGAAATTCTTCTGCTTATAAAATGAAAACCGGAGGTCCTACAATAAAAGTTTTATAACAGAAATTATTTATTTTCCAAGATCTAAAACTTTTATTTGAAACATTTTTCTATCCGAATTAAAAAATGAAAAATAGCTAAGAGTAAAGTTACACTTAATGAGTTTTGATTTTAACCAAAAGCTTTTCAGATCATTCCACTGTTATATAAAGCTTAGAAATAAAGTTTGGGCTTAATTCATTTAGCCGTTTAGGCGCTATCGCGGAAACGCACAGACACACACACAGACATTTTTCAAAACTCGATGGAATGGACTCAGATGACCTCAAAACGTGCATATTTGTTGAAATTGGCGGTTCGAAAATCACGATCACAATACTTTCCCTTGAACAGGAGTCCGGGGAAAGTAAAAATTACCGAAAATTGAAAATATCGCAAGATAAATGTGGAATTTTGGCGAAAATTCAAAAATCGCGAAACGTCTTCATTTTATACAAAAATATAGTTAATGAATGGGAGAATCAGTTGAGAAAATTTGAATGAGATTGAATGAATAGTTTTCCATCAGTTCACTCGCGAATTGGGCCTTCGTAAAAAAGGGGAAAATTTTGCTAATTTTTAATAATTATTTTCGGACGGTCTCAGGCGATTTAGGAAAATAGTTTTTAGATAAAATATAGCTAGATTTTTTAGGAAACGAATGTTAAAATGCCCGTCCTTCTATGTCATCTGGGTACTTAGTAATTTTGGTCCAACCGCAGACGTGTTCAGAATAGCTAATCGGCGGGCTTTCACTAAACCGTTCCCATAAGGCCCCATGTTAATTTTCTGGAGCTATTCAAGTGGCTAAAAATAATTAAAACAGATTATTTCTCGGAAAATTAAATAGCCCGCCTTGATTGTAATATAATCAAGGGTCTTCCTTATTTTTTTTTTTTTCAAATTTTTTTAGAGAGAGAAAAATTATACCGAAAATTGAAAATATCGTAACCGTTTCCATAAAACACTATGTTAATTTAGCGAAGCTATTCAGTTGACCAAAAATGGTTTAAAATAACTATTTTCCGGGAAATTAAACAGCCTGCATTCTTTCTAATATCATGAAGTGTATTCCTGATTTTTTTTTAGATTTTTTTGGAGATTTCACTGAAAATTGAAAATATCGCAAGGAGATAAATGTGGAATTTCGGCAAAAATTTGAAATCAAGGGTCTTCCTTATTTTTTTTTTTTTTTCAGATTTTTTAGAGAGAAAAAAATTATACCGAAAATTGAAAATATCGTAACCGTTTCCATAAGACACTATGTTAATTTAGCGAAGCTATTCAGTTGACCAAAAATGGTTTAAAATGACTATTTTCTGGGAAATTAAACAGCCTGCATTCTTTCTAATATCATGAAGTGTATTCCTGATTTTTTTTTAGATTTTTTGGAGATTTCAATGAAAATTGAAAATATCGCAAGGAAATAAATGTGGAATTTCGGCAAAAATTTGATTTTTTTTATACCAAAATATATCTAAAGAATGGGAGCATAAATTGTGATAATTTGAATGAAATTGGGTGATTAGTTTTCTATAAGTTCGTTCGCAAAGTGGGCCTTCGAAAAATAGGTGAAAATTTTGCTAATTTTTACAATTTTGTTTTGGCGACCTGAGGCGACTTAGGAATAATGATTTTTAGGAAAATGTAGCTAGATACTTTAGGAATCGAATGCTAAAATGCGTTCTTCTAAGTCGTCTACTTACTTAGTTACCGCAGATTAATAACGTACACGTTACACTTAACATTTTCCGCACGGAATAGCCACGATTATCGTATTTCATTCGCATATTGTGGTGATGGAAATGCCTTAAATTAAATTAAAAATATTTAAAGATTATAAAAAAATATATTTTTATATTAGGGCGCTGCTTAATACCTTTTAAATTAAATTTAACATTATTCCATTCTGAATATGCAAATAGCGCCATTCGTGCCACTTAGGTAATTGAAGAAAAAATGAAAATATATTCGGCAAACCCGGGATACGATTCCAATACCGCCATAACATTCCCTATTTTCCCGGTACTTAACGCTTATTGGTATTCCCCTCACTGCGCCGATATAAATTCCGCCGCAGGCTCCTTTCGAAAATATAAGATTACAAAGAAAATGACTTTCTGGCCGCGCGGAGGAAAGTCGGGCATCGTTAACGGCCCGAATTATCGGCGGCCGCATTAATTTCCCATTTGTTTGATCTACTCCACGAAGTATTACGGGACGGCCATACAATTATATTTTTATTGTGTCCGGTATCCCCCTCGGCGTCGTAAAATTTTTACGGTTTCCGATATTTTAATAGATATTACCCTATCAACAAGTTCCCAGCGAAACGCTCACCCTTTTCTTTCCTCTTCCCTTTTCGTTTCGCCTTTTTTCTCCTTCTTCTTATTCTCTTTTTTATTCGAGATTGAAAGCGTATCTTATTTTCCCCCCTGTGTAACCTCTAAGCCCAAATATCAATTCAATATCAAAGATAAAGCCGGGAGGTTTCGCGTTCTTTCGCACAAGGGAATGCGGAGACGAAGGGGATGTATAATATTACTTGTATTTTTGTTTTCTTTGTACAATAAAATTTATTAACCATTTAATCAATATTTCCAAGGCGAGAATTTAATGCACGAAGAATTTTTAATTCACAAAACACGTATTGCTCAAAATTTTACAAATATTATTTCTGTATAATTAAATATGAATAATCCTTAAAATTATTGAAATTAATATATTATTATAAAAATAATAAAACGTGGCCAAGGTGCATATGTTACCGTATCAAATTTTATTAGCTGCAGAATCAGGTAATATTTTTTTTTTTCATTTTCTGTAATTGTAATATATATATATATTACAATTATAGCATAACCATTAAATTTTCCATTAGCGCCATGACCGCATTTAAAATATCGTAAACGCGGTTTCAAGTTCATTACAATTAAATTTTTATTAAAAAGAAACAAACAAGCCTCTTTATTAATAAAATGCAGTGCATGGGAAAACAATTTAAATGTTTTAATACAACTTTTAACACTATGATTTTGTAATGTATTTATAAGATATTTATATATATATATATATATTACAATTATTTCCAAAAGTAACCAACAAATTTATATTTGTATACAGAATATTTAAAACCAACAATTTATCTATACATACAATGTACTTCAGGGAAACGGCTATTCAGCCTAATTGTAATATTTTAATGAATTATCAAACAGCGCCGTTTATGTTTTAATGTCGGGGCGTGTTTTATAAACATTATTTATTCTCGCATTATAAATACATTACAAAATCATAGTGTTAAAAGTTGTATTAAAACATTTAAATTGTTTTCCACGCACTGCATTTTATTAATAGCATCAAGAGGCTTGTTTGTTTCTTTTTAATAAAAAATTAATTGTAATGCACTTGAAACCGCGTTTACGATATTTTAAATGCGGTCACGGCGCTAATGGAAAATTTAATGGTTATGCTTTCGGCATTTTATTGAAAACGGCGCAATTTGATATTATTCAAATTCACATCAGTGAAAATCGGATTACATTTGTTTTTCTCGCGTTTCATTCTATAACCATTTCATTTCAAAGAGTTGTTTATTTTCATGACCGTCCGTATGAAGTTCCATTATATGCATTACTCTCTGTAAATAATCTGTATTTATAAATACAAACGCTAACAAAATATTTTGCTATTTAAATTACTTTTTTTGTATTCACTTTTTTAATAATTTGCACTTTTTAATTGTCTCAATAAAGATGTTTGTACAGGATTTATATTTGTGATAAATTAAATAAAAATATTTTTTTTTTAATGGTTTTAATATTTAGACATTTTATACAATATGTAAAATAAATATGAATAGATTATTAAAAATCTATCAATAAAATTCAAATTAGATTGAATAAATAGAAAAGAGTATTATTCATTCACTTGGTCACAGCCATTTAAATATATTAAATAAAAATGATTTGAAAATAATTAATAAATTATTTTCACATTTAGCTGTGTGACCCCTGACTTACGTTACGTAAGTACGTCAAACAAATGCACATTAAAACAACTACTTCCCGGGCAAATACCCACGCCGGACATTGAATTACATAATGTACACCTGCTGTTGCACATCAATAAAATATTGCATAATGCATAATGTGAAAATAATTTATTAATTATTTTCAAATCATTTTTATTTAATATAGATTGAATAACTTTAAATTCTCGACTAGTTTCGGGTTATTTTTAAGAAAAAAAAAAATTAAATTCTCTTGAAAATAACCCGAAACTAGTCAAGAGAAAATTTTAAATTCTCTTGAAAATGGGCTAATAACTCGAAACTAGTCGAGAATTTAAAGATATTCAATCTAATCTTTGTTTTATTGATTGATTTTTAATAATCTATTCATATTTATTTTATTTAAATAACTGTGACTAAGTGAATAAATCATTTTCCTATTATTTATATTTGTGATTTGAAAAATATATTTCTCCGGGCAATCCTTCACTTCCATCCATGATTGCAATTCATTCCAATCCAGTATTCAAAAATTACTCCGTTTAATTGAAAACCCTAAACATTTTGAATAATTTACACCCGCCATCCCTAAAACATTCCTCTCGCTTATTATCAGTTTAAGAGACTCCGCACTTTACTACCCACACCGAGTATATATTTTTTATTATTTCAAATGTCCCTTTCTTTCCGTACACTTCCATTCTCCCCTCTCGCGGCGAACAAAAAAAAAGAGCATTTCCTTTTATGTTACTCTTGGAGACAGTGAGAGGAAGAGAAAGGGGGTGGAACGTGGATTTTGTTTGAATTTACAACGCGGACTCGGCTTATATATTTTTATTATTCCGGAAGGCGAATAAAAAAAATATAAGGTGTTTTCCTCGTTTTCGCGGGTGATGGGGTTCGTTTGAAATGATGTCGGGCCACCATCCTTTCCTCCCCATTCGCGCTTTTAGTTGAATGAGTAAAAAAGGGAATTGCAATTAAATTAACAATAATAATGGTCAATGTGTATGTATGTAAAGTTGGCAATAAACCAGCGCCTCCACCAAAACCAATTATTATTAAAATAATTATTTTGACAACAATTACAAAATGAATTCAAAACGTTTACATACTCACTGTTTACAAGCAACATTGTTTCTGGACAATGTTGCTTGTAAACAGTAAGTGTGCAAACGTGATAAGTTGCGTCAATGTACATTTTCTCTAACAAATTTGACGTTATTTTCAAAAATTTTAAAATGTCTATATATTTTTATTCAGACTATACAGATAATTTTGACAATATAACATAAATCATTACAATAAATGTAGGTGTTAGTCTGCCTGGGCTATCGACCAGATGTCTTTCTGCCCTGTCATGAATTTATGATGACGTTAAAGAAAAATCTATGCTAGCTTGCTGAACTGTCCTGATGATTTGCGCAAATGAATCCTACCATCATAGGATGTTTGTATTTAGCAGAGATATTAAGGTTACAGGGAATATAGAATTTTGTAAGAAGGTTTAGGTTATCAAAATTATTGACAATTTTTTATTTAAGGCGAGATTTGGGTGGAAAATGTCCATATTTAAAAAAATCAGCAATTTATTTTTCTTTTTCTTTAATATTCCGCTTAAATAATCAACAAACTATAAATATAAACCTTCAGAAATGTGTCGCCTATAATTATTAATTTGTTATCGGGAGTATTGCGAGCTCGCCCATTTGTTTAATTTAGCGAAAAAAATATAATTCGCCCTTTTGTTCCGATTTTCGTTTATAATACATGCAAACGTTCATTAAACAATAAATATTAACTGACAAAAATGTAGCAACAACAATGCTTAAATTATTATCAGACTTATTGCTAGCTTACCCTTACATTCAATATGACGAAAATTTAAAAAAATCATAACTGAGAAAGTCCACTGTTTATATATAATTTTCTTTCATAAAATGTTTAAACTCGCAAAAAAATATTAACAGTAAAAAATGTGTCGTCAACTATTGTTTATTTGTTATCAGACGCAGCAATAATGCGCTCGCATGCATTTAATTGGGAGAACGATTAAAAAATTATATGGGAGTATAAAATTGTTGCTGACTGATACAGCATGATGGTTACCAATATTTTGCTGGTCTCCAGACTTTGTAAATTACTTATTGTAGTAAATAATCCTAGAATATTATGTATTACATGAAAACTACAATTTCTACAGAATATTTAATGTCCGTGGTCCCGGCGCTTCCACCATTTATGTACATGGAGAAACTACGACTCTTTTATAGGAACATTCGCAAATGATTCAAGTTATTTGGTGTTTCTATATACATTACTCTCTTTTCATTAGTGCGGCGCACATTTTTTCCTTCTTTCAAGTCGCGCCATTTAATATTGCTCAATGTGTGGAAGCTTACAATTAATCGCAAAATTATTGCTGACTGATATATCATGATTGTTACTCATATTTTGCGGTCTCCAGACTTTGTAAATAATTTATTGTAATGAATAATCCGAGAATATAATGTTTTAGATGAAAACCACAATTTCTACAGAAATTAACTCACCATTAATTTGTTTAGGATGCAATTATTAAATTGTGTCTTATCGCGTTTTATAGATTTTGATTCTTTTACTTAAATGGTTATAAAATGTTTACCTTTAGTCGCTGATTTGTTGTAAAAAATATTATTTAAATTATTTTAATAAATGGTGGAAGCGCCGGGTTATTGCTGGAATTATTGCCAGCTTCACACACATGCATATTTAGCGTCCGTGATCCCGGCGCTTTCACCATTTATGTAAGTAGAGAAACTACGACTCTTTTATAGGAACATTCGCAAATGATTTAAGATATTCGATGTTTCTATATACATTACTCTCTTTTCATTAGTGCTGCGCAAATTTTTTCCTTCTTTCATCAAGTCGAGCCATTTAATAATGTTCAATGTGTAGATTGATCGCAAAATTGTTGCTGACTAATATAGCTGATAGTTACTCTTATTTTGCTTGTCACTAGACTTTATAAATTATTGTTTTTAATAAATAATCCGAGAATATAAAGTATTAGATGAAAATCACAATTTCTACAGAATATGTAGTGCCTGTAATCCCGGCGCATCCACCATTTGTATGCATGAAGAAACTGCGACACTTTTATAGGAACATTCGCAAATGATTCAAGATATTCGATGTTTCTATATTCTTTAATCTCTCTTCATTAGCGCTGCGCACATTCTTTCATCAAGTCGAGCCACTTAATAATGCTGGAAATGTTGGAGCTTAAAATTGATTGCATATATGTTACTGACTGATAGCGTGTGATAGTTACTCTTATTGTGCTAGTCACCAGGCTTTGTAAATTATTTATTACAATAAATAATTCAAGAATATAATGTATCTGATGAAAACCACAATTTCTACAGAATATTTAGTTCCGTGATCCCGGCGCTTCCACCATTTATGCGCCGAGTATCTAATTTAGAAAGGTCATCGGCCATATCTCAGGAACTATGAATCATAGAGCTTTCAAATAAAAAAAAATGTTACTAAAAGTAACCATGAAAAAATGCTGGAAATAATTTTCAAGTTCATAACTCTTCCGGTAGGAGGCGTAATGAACAGTCGGAAATATAATATTGCGATTATCTTAAAAAAAGTTTTAATAAAAGCATCATAAAACTACACATTTTTAAAACAGTTCATGAAACAAAAATGTTACAGACTTTTTTTATAGTATTATTTATTATAATAAATAATCCCAGAATATAATGTATCAGATGAAAACCGCAATTTCTACAGAATATTTAGTGTCCGTAATCCCGGCGCTTCCACCATTTGTGCACCGGGTGTCCAAATAAGAAAGGTCACCGG
Source organism: Philonthus spinipes (assembly GCA_963082785.1). NCBI lineage: Eukaryota > Metazoa > Arthropoda > Insecta > Coleoptera > Staphylinidae > Philonthus > Philonthus spinipes. Next base: position 25,275,517 of record OY720300.1, on the reverse strand, counting down.
CCTTATCTCAGCAACTATGAGTCATAAAGGTTTAAAATTTAAAAATCTTAATAAAAGTGAGCATGAGAAAATGCTGGAAATAATTTCAAATTCATAACTCTTCTTGTAGGGGCGTAATGAACAATCGAAAATATAATATTGCGATTATCTCAAAAAAGTTCTAATAAAGGCAACATAAAACTACACATTTTGAAATCATGATGAGTTCAAGAAACAACAATGTTACAGACATGTTTGTCTTACTCTTGAAATAAAGGGTGGGGGAAGGTTCGAATTAGAATCGTGCAAATGTCAAATAACTTTCGTTTTTCAACCGATTTTGATTTTTAGTTATACTGATTATGTTTGATATAATATATTAGTCAATAAGGCTCTGGTCTAACTAAGAAAAATATATATATATTTTATAAATTAAATATCAATAGATTATTAAAAAATCAACCAATAAAACAAACAAAATACAGATTAAATTGAATAATTTTAGTTTCGCGTTATCAGCCCATTTTTAAGAGAATTCAAAATTTATTTTTTGCGCTAGAAATTCCACTTTATTCATCAATTACTCTCCTTTAAGAATGATACGTTCATTCCAATGCTCCCTTTTACTTTTCGCTGCCCTTTCATAATAATTCATTTTATTAAATAAAATGAAACAAATATCTATTGTGTAATCCAATGTCCGGGGTAAATGCTCGGGAAGTAGTTGTTTCAATAGATGTTTGTAAAACTCATAGCGTAAGTAAAGGGAAAAAGGGATTGATCGAATTTTATTGATCATTACCAGAAATTTTCATTGATTAATTTCATTGTAATCCATTTTATTTTTATCCATTTTTCTTTATATTACATAAACCAAAGTATAAAATAAGGATGTTGTGATTGTGGTTGTCATGGTTAATTTATTTATTGAAACTATCAAAATTTATTGTGTCAAAAAATACTTCTTGAGATGAAGAATTGAATCAAACGAAGGACATTCACCAGTTGAAGTAAGTTAGGTAAAGTAAAAAGACCTTCCCTGTATAAAGACGTTAAAGTGTAGATATTTTTGAATCACAAAATATGGCTTGTTATTATAAAACATCGTTTTTTTAATTTAATAAAATTATTAAAACACAAAATTGCTATCAATAGCTTCATAATGACAAGTAGCATTTCCCAATGGTTATATTAAATGCACATTAAAACAACTACTTCCCGGGCAAATACCCACGGCGGATATTGAATTACATAATGTACCTGCTGTTGCACATCAATAAAATATTGCATAATGCAACAAATTTTGAGAAAAATTTAATGTAAAAACAACAAAAGGAACGTTACTTAATATAAATCCTCAGTTTTACAAAATTTAAAATATTTTTTTAGCATATGTATATCTAGAAACAAATAAAGTAGTAAGAAAAAGCCCGTACTAATAGTAATGGATTGATTCGGAATTGAGAATTAATTCTTGGATCGCATAAAATTGTATAAAAAATAGTCGACATAATTATAGATTATTTTGCAAGGAATCCTTGGATCAACCAATAGCATTCGCGAATCCGGGATTCATCAATCCTAGATCGATTCAAGGATTAAGCTGCGACTATTAGTAAGGCTATAATGCCCATACTAATAGTCAGAGATTGATCCGGAATTGAGTATTAATTATTGGATTTGAAAATAAAATAATCGATATAATCCTTGATCATAATGTAAACAATCCTTGGATTCACCAATAATATTCAATAATTTGGGATTCATCAATCATCGATTGATTCTATAATTAAGCTGCGACGAAACCAAGTGAATGTTATTTCTAATTTTAAACTAATTATACTTTAAATTTTGTAAAACTGAGATTTTTAATATTGTTTTCGGTAAATGCTACTTGTCATTATGTTTAATAAAATCCAGCAAGCATAGATTAGGGTATTTTGTGAAATTTCATTAATTACGTTCAATAGTAATCACCGGTGGAACTAACCGAACGTTTAAATTCAACTAATTTCTTCAGATAGTAGTGAATAACTGTAGAATACAACGTAATTAATAGGTTCAGTGAATTTCCTAAAGTTTATAATCACCAATAACTGAGTTTCTCTCGACCAGTTAGTCCCACCGGTGAGTTTGCCGAATGCAATCATTAAAAGCACTCATCGTATGTGATTTACTGCTCATTATACGCATATATGTAAAATAATCTATTACAAATAACAGTTCGTATGAATGTTCAATGAAATAAAATTCCCACTGCATAATACTCAACTTAATATAAAATAAATCAAATGAAAATTATTTATTTAAATAACTGTGACCAAGTGAATGAATATTCTTTTCTATTTAATATAAAATATTTTACACAAATTGTTTAGGAACAGGGAACCACCGAGACTGATAATTCCACAAAATCATAATGGGCATTAGAAAAAGTTGCTATATCAACAGTTACTGCAGAGCCCCGCCATCTCCATGTTCTTATTATCGGGCGAAATGCACACCCCCAGACGACAGAATACCTTGGGGTCGCGGGAATCAGGTGACGCTCGACGGCAGAAATTTATTCAATCCTGGATATTGCCACGCGTTCTACCCTTGTACGAGCTATCAGATCTAGTACTTGCTTAAAGAATAATAAATATGTGTCATCTGAAATGAGGCAATAAAGTCAGGAATTTTATATATAGTTCTTATGTGCATTGTAAATAATAATGACTGGTTAATAAAATGTAAGGAAATGTTTTGATTAAATTAATTTATTTATATTTATTTACAGAAACTCCATTTTACAATATAAAGGATTATTATAAATGATTGACCCATTTTTAAAAACTCGTATTTATTAAAGTTTTTTTTTAATCATTGATCTACCACTGTATGGTGGCAAAAAATATTTATTAAAGTACAACTTCAAAATTAACAAACTTTGTAGACATGAAAAGAGGAAGTTTCAAAATTTTTTTTAATACTTTAATAATAATAATTTATAATATTTTTTATTATCAATTACATGTAACAATATATAATTGCTTAGAGTAGCAATTAAATGTAGCAGTAGTATTCTAACGGAGTATAGTTGCTCTCTTAAAGATTCACGCTACAAGTATTTTATTGTAAAGAAGTGCCGGATAAATCGTTTTTCTTCGTAGTGTTGTGCCTCACTGAAAATAAAACCCATCAAATTAAAAATGTATAAATATTTACAGGTTTATAAATCAAACACTTACTTTGTTCTTTTTCTTTGGCATCGGTAATATTTTTATGCAATGTATCGATCATATTGGCTTCAACTAAAAAGTAAATTATTTAATACATTTTCAATTTGAATCTCATTAATCACTTGGTAAAACATTTTAGTAATATTAGGAATATTAATTACTGAAAATACGTACAATCGTATTAAATAAATAATTGTAACTATCTTGTACATTCATTCTTGATAATGGCAAAGTGCCGAAACTAGTCGAAAATAAAATTTTTGCGTGTAAAATAAGTGAAACTTACTCAATAATTCCTAATAAATTATTTAATTTTAATATTTTAATTAACTAACGATGATATTATTAAATTTCCCATACACTTATCCCGCCACATAACGACATCCTTTATAGATCAACAGAAATCGTGAGCGACTCCAAAAATTAACTAAAAAATCTCACGAAATGAAATCAACCTTAACATCCTCTCCTAATTTTGCATCACTAGAAATCCTGACATAATGCCTAAATATCATAATCTCACAGAACCGCTATTTCAAACTATAATGACTCTCAATAACCAAAACACTAAATAATAGTCTCACAAAACATAAAAAAATATTTAAATAGAGTATTTATTGTAAATGATAAAACTAAAAGTTGTTTTACTTATAAAGTAGTTAAAATAAAATTTCATGAAGTAACAGCCTTCGCCATGGAATATTTTTTATCTTAATAATGATAATGAATTTAAAACCCAGAAGTCTGTCAAAAAAAAAATCATTATTCACTCACGATCTATCTCCAATGGCATCTTAGACTGTGTAGCCTTTTTCATTCTCCGCTTTGCCTTGGACTTCTTCTGTTGGGCCTTTCCACTGTGTAAAAGACATGAACTCGACGGCAAAGATACCTAAAGGAATATATAGCCGTTACAATTATGACCGCAATGAAATGGGGCCGTTTATTTTATGTTTATAGTAAAAGCGATTAGTACCAATTCAGCAATGTCCTCCTCGCGTTCCATGATATAATATGGACCAACATCATCCGACGGGATTATTAACAGCATTGTCTGAGCACAATCCACATCAAAGAGTCCATTCCGTGGAAAAACTATCTTTTTGATATTTCTGTTGAAAATAAAATTTAAATTAATGAATTTATGTAATGTCAAAATTTATGGAAAACGCTATAAGTTGTCGCTTGTGGGAGTTATTTAAAGAAATATGAGTTAATATATTACAATCAGAATAGATTCAAACAATGTCATACAACGAAAACTGAGTCATATAAGTTTAAGGAAGAAGTCAGCATTTGATAAAAAAAACATCATATTGCAATGCTGTTATTCGGCCTATCAAAAAAAAGGGAGAGTAAAGTGGCGTCAATTAATTGCAGAAGATAGACGGAATGATATAGGTATTGTAGATTGGAATTATAATATTGTTATAATTTTAAACCCAATAAAAAGAACAGTACCGATTGACAAAAATAAGTAAACACTTTCACAAATATCAAAAACTTTTGATAGAGTTAATATAACATGTGTCTAATATTAATTAGAAAACCCGGAATGCATGGAAGAATTTCTAATCGCCACTTGAAATTACGCAAAAGGTGGCGCTTGCGTCGTCTATAATTTATTATCATTTATGAGTGCTAGTTTTTTTTTGTAAAATGGATTATTAACTTCTTAATTGTTGAGGCTTCTACTTTGTTATACATTGTTTTTAATTTTAATAAATGAAACACTTATTTACTTTGTTTGTATAACTCAGATTAGCAATAGCAATCCGAGTTATAGGATTGCTATCGCTATTGCGACAAAGTAAACAAGTGTTTAATTTATTTATCTTAATTTAGTACTGTTGAGATTTTAACCTTGGTAACAATAGCGGTGCTATGAAAATTTCGGTGCTATCGTAGTCTGCAGCGATGCCCTCCATCAAAATAATATCCTCCATAATTTCCGGTATAACTACGAACATCTTGTAGCATCGCAGACTCGGCATGAAAGCGCGCCCTAGCTTCAATTTGATCTCATCGTGAGTGTAGGACTCATAAGCTACCGAATCCATTAATACGGCGATAGCGATATTCAAAGTCGCGTGCTTCCACAACCTGGCTTCCAATCTAACATGTAACAAATTGGTTTAATGGTTTTAAAATAAATGCTATATCAAGCAATTTTATTTTGCAAAGCAAAAGAAATAAAAATAATTCGAAAATAATTAATAGTTTTTTTCCTCTTTTGCATCTGTGATTTTTTTTTGCTTATGTTATCTAAGTACTTTAAAACACATATACATTAAAACAACTACTTCTCGGGCAAATACCCCGCCAGATATTGAATTACGCAATGGACAATTATTTATTTTAATTTAATTAATTCAGTTTAACTTCATTAATTTAATTTTTTTGAATTGTGTAAGACTGAGATGTACTGACGAGGGATAGATCCCGAAGCACGTGACTGCACACTATATTGCTTAGTTTTGTTGCCTTTTTTCACACAAAAGAAATATCTATCATTTCAAAATGTTTTTTGTATTCTTTCAAGATATCAATCGTAATAAACAATATAACACAAAAAATCACTATGCTTAGAATTATCTCTTCTCTCAAAAACAAATATAACTTCAACTCACCCATTGATCGGATCATTTTTCAATTTCATAGCATCCCGAACTTTGTCGTTTGTCAATACGTATCCCTGACCGGGAGCGTCCGCAGTTATGTCGCAATCATAAGCCCTCCCTGTTAATAAACTGAGCTCACCGATCGAGGAACCACTCATCATGTTATCTTCGAACGGCTTCGTTATATTTAACGAAGACAAATAGTCGACAATTGGCAAGTTTCCTATTTTTAAATATCTCTCAATTGTCGAAGCCTTTGGTTGATAGTTAAGCTTCAAATAACCTAAACAATGAAACAATTATTTGTTGATTACCGAAGCATCTAATTTTTGTAAAGTATTTTGTATATTTTCTAGTTACAAAAAAAATATGTAAATATATTAATTTCTTTAATTTAATTTTATCATTTATTGAAACTGCTGCTAGGCAATTAAAACAGACCCGAATTACACAACTAGAATATTGTGAAAAATTGTTATGAGACTTGCGCTTAATTTTATTGCACAAAAGTGTACAAAGTCATTTTTATAACTATCAAAAATAAAACTTGTTCAATATGTTAAGCATTAGACGATTCACAAGGCTACCTAGATTTTAGAAGAGTATTGATATAACATGTGAATTCGTCTAGGTCTTGATCAGGGAGAGTAAAGTGGTGTCAATTAATTGCAGAAGATAGACGGAATGATTTAGATATTGTGGATTGGAATTATAATATTCTTATAATTTTAAAGCCAATAAAAATAACAGTACCGATTAACTAAAATAAGTAAACACTTTCACAAATACTCACTAAAATAAATCGTTTAGTCCAACACTACTATTATTGCATTATTAAAAATGTTCAAACTGTTTCAGTGGAATTACTGTATTGATTGATTTTTTTTCTATATCCTATACTCAAAGTTGACTCATTTTTTTTCAGGTGTCAGGTCCAGTACATTCTTTTAACATTATAATTTATTTCAAATAATATTTAAATTTATGTATTATAATTTATTTGTAAATAATAAGGTTAACAAAGAGTGAATATTAAAAAACAACTTTTCTATATTACGTACCTGTGACGACAATCATCAAACATGGAAGTTTCTTTCCACTTTTACAAATGACATCGCCCACATCCCACTGCCTTATTTGAACGTTATTGTAGAGGAACTCTAGAGTCTCGTCGTCGTTCGCCATCCAAGGTACTTCGGTGAAGATCATCTTCGGTGGCAACGGATGGACGTATTTTAGATTCCTTAGAAACTTTTGCTTTTCGAATATTTCTTTATATATCGTCGAGTACTCAATATTGTCCACAAAACCTTAAATAAACAGTTCATGTGAGAATTTGTATAATTATTTTTAAATGTTTTCTTAGTTTTTAATATGAGTCTGCAAAATAAATCGAATGGAACGGAACAAACCAAAGGACGTTATAGTTCACCCGCTAAATTATTTTATTGCCGAATTTTGAGAAACGTACACTAAAGCTGAATTCCGAGGGCCATGTTTTATCGCTCGAAATTTTTCCCGATACGAACAAAGAGGAATAAATACAAATACTTTCAAATAGTTTAGACATGTCAGGTAGTCGCAATAGTATATATATATATATATATATATATATATATACAGTGCATTTTTTTATTTTTTATCTAGGCCTCATAGGGATTTACATAGGAAAATCTTTTCGTCGTGTTAATGGTTTTTCTATGGTATGAATTTTGATCAAATTAAACACACATTTAATTTAGAGTAATATGTACAAAATTCAGTAGTTTTTAAACTATTTTAAATGCGTTTTATGTTTTTAAAATTGATTTTAAATGATAATAATTTTGAATATTGTTTTTAAATAGTAGGCTTAGTTCACTGACATCAATCGTAATTGTCAAAGTATTCCAATTTATTGTAGTCCTTTTATTGAAAGAATGTCAGTTTATACCACCCAAGAAAAGGTTAAAATGGTGATGGAATACATAAAAGGGCTATCAAGTAGACAAGTGCGTGATTATTTGTTTGATAACTTCAGTATATGTCAGAGAACTAAGCCTATTAATTAAGAAAATATTTAAAATTATCATTATTTTAAATCATTATTTAAAACATTAAATGCATTTAAAATAATTTAAAAACTGCTGAACTTTGCACAAATTACTCTAAATTAAATGTGTGTTTAATTTGATCTAAATCCATACCATAGAAAAACCATTAACACGACGAAAAGATTTTCCTATGTAAATCCCTATGAGGCCTGGATAAAAAAATGCACTGTATATATATATATATATATATATATATATACAGAGAGATTTTTTTATCAGTATACATTTCCCCTAGGTATACCTGCAAAATACGCGAGTCAAACGCATTTGGTGTTGCATTTGTGTTTAGTTGCTTATAACACGCAACTGAACCAAAATAATCAACTAAACACACACACATTAATCGGTTCAATGCGTTTGACTCGCGTTTTTTTGCAGGTATACACTTCCCCTAATGTATACTGATAAAAAACCTCTCTGTATATTCAATGACCCTTTCTACCCATATGGGTGTAAGGTTTTGTTATGTTTTTCTTCTTTTTCTCAATTCTTCATGAATTTCAGGTATTTCTGTCTTTTGCCATTTTTGCAGCGTCTTAGTCGCAATAGTAACAAAGCCCTAATTAATTAACTCACAATGAATATGTCTATACACGAAAATAATGGAATTTTTAATAACCTTACCGGAAAATTTCAACTGATTGAGTGACTCCTCCATTGAAGTTAGCGCAATCCTTATAACCTGCTTCGTTTTCATCGTTATGGCTACCCAAGGCCGGGCTTTCTGCACCGTATCCATCATTTTGATGAGGTCTTGCCTTTCCTTGTGGATCTTCTTCATGTATATCTCCCGAATTTTGTTCACCTCAATTATTTGCAAGATAAATTCCAGGATTTCATCAGAACAATTCAACAAAGCCTGGACATAAATATCGAGTTGAATTTTTTAAACCTTAACTTTATTTAAAGCATGTTTTTTTAGTAAAGCGAAATGATGTGCCCTTTTAACTATATATATATATATAAACATCTTTATTTAAAGGAACATGTATAACAGAAAAATTATATGCATTTTACAATTAAGTTATATTGACGTATTTTCTCATAAACCGAATGATCTGTGGTCTTTTCGTCTATCGTTATCCAGTCTATATCATTTATTTAAAAGTCATAATCACTAACGTCAATGTCCGGATGATTTGATGAAATGCACTGATAAATGGTTGATCTTGTTTTTTTTATATCTAGGTAGAATACTTGAAATTGATATTTAAAATGTCAGGGATTGGTGGAAAATTTTAGGGCGATTTTTTTTAAGGCAAATCTTTGATTGTTGGAATTTTACACGCGTCTTACGGGAGGTATTGCAAGCATTGTATAATGGATTGTTAGGGTATGTAATTTTAGTAAGGGCTCGCGGAGCTGCTCTACTGTACCGTTCTTTTTAACTTAACTTAATTATTAATTATAAGTTATAATTTTACTTGAAAAATGCTGTGCTAAAAAATAAGTCTTTTATTTACAAATATATTTAAAATATACCACACAGACAAAACAATCATTTAACATTTGCATTAATTATTTCAAATAATGATACAATAGAAAGAAGAAGGAAAAAAGGAATACCAAGAACACGCTAGAAAGGAGAAGTAGAAAAATTAAGAATTACCAAATGAAAACAAAAAGCACAGAACAAAAAGAGGTGGAAGAAAGTTATCAATGAAGCAATGGGCCAGCTAGGCTTGGAGTGCAAATATATGTATATATATATATATATATATATATATATATATACAGGGTGGCGCAAGATTCCGATTATTAGTAGCTATTGTCAAAATTCACATTTTAAAATTAGTACAGGGTGTTCAATAATCACGTGACGTATCAAATATATGTTTTTTTAAATGGAATGATATATTTTTTATGAAGATTTTCGATTCTACGTTTACATAAGATGTAATAGGTCAATTTTTTCATATTTTAAAAGTTATAAACAAATGAATGTTGAAATCGATAGATGTTTAGAGCCTAATATTTCAATAATGAAAAATGAAATAAACATTCTGTCAACGCCATACAAATGCAAAAATACTTAATAATAAAAGAAATACTCTATTTTCCTCTTAAAACATTTTTTTATATACAAGGTGAAGCAATACGCAAAATGATCTTTTTCTCTTTTTACTTAAATGGGACACCCTATATTTTTTATGCTATTTTAATAGAAAATTGATCACTCTTCATTTTTTATATAACATATTAAATAGCTACCGTTTACCATTTTTGAGATATTTAGTCTCAAATACAAATTTGGTATAGAATTTTTAACCAAAGTAGGCCGTGCCAGAACAATTAATTTATTTAGTTGTGAAAGTTACGCTTAATATCATATTTAGTAAGTAAAGTACATTTTACGTTATATTTTGTAACACTGGTTTAGTTAAACATACTTCTTCAATAAATGATTAATTTAATTGTTAAAAACTAACAACAACTATATTTTTTGGTTATTATTCGAAAAATATTTAAAATATTCCTATATGCTTGTTAAATTGATTTATTGAAACAATTCATGTTGACTGAAAAACCGAAAATAGATACTAAGTGAAATAATAAAATACTTATATCATTATATTTTGTTAGTATTAACATTTTTATGTATTTATTTCACGCACTCACATATTTTTTTTTAATTGAAACATTTTACAATTTTTTTCTTAAAAAATGTGTCCCAGTAACCATTATAACTCGCTAAATAATTGTCGAGCAACTATTTTCTCTATATTTTGCATGCGCCTTTAAATATCGATTGTCATTTGAATATCCTTTTAGGTTAGGAAGTAAGTATGTTATTAAATGTCAGAAAACGATTATGAATTGCATTTGTTTTAATTATAGCCTACTTAAATTATAGATTATAAGCGAAACTTATAATTTTGTACTTTGAATTGAAATTGTTGAAAAACGGTAACAGATAGGAGTATAGTTTATTATACAAAAATTAAAGAACAACCAATTTTCTATCGAAATAGGGTGTTCCATTTAAGTGAAAAAAGAAAAAATCATTTTGTCTATTGTTTCACCCTGTACAAAACATTTGCTTTATGGTAACAAACGATTAGTCCTAATATTATTAAGCATTTTTTCAATTAAATTGCGTTAACAGAAAGTTTACATCGTTTTTCAATTTTGAAAAATAAGGCTCTAAACTTCCATCGATTTCAACATTAAATTGCTTATAACTTTTAAAATATTAAAAATTGACCTAATATACCTAATGTCACAAATGATTAATTTTAAGCGTAGAATCTAAAATCGACATAAAAAATATAGCATTCCATTTAAAAAATCATATGTTTGATACGTCACATGATTATTGGACACCCTGTATACATGAAACTAATTTTAAAATGTGAAGTTTTACAGTAGCTACAAATAATGTCAGTAATATTTTTTTGTAAATTTCTAAATAATTGAGATATTGGACTTCATCGGAATCTTGCACCACCCTGTATATTAAATAATAAATATTTTATGTAAATAATTACGTGCGAGCGTGAAATGATATTTTCTAAAATAAAATAACTCACGGTTGCCAAGTCATATCCAGCGGAAGACTTTTCATCGGAGTGCACATCGATCATGTTTATGAATTTCCTGTACAAAATTTCAAGGATGAAGAAAATCTTTAAGATGTGAACTAGTCCTATTATTTTGACAATCAAATACGCGACTGGTTGCGAAATGGGAACCCCTATTGAAGCCATGCCTAAATCCACTAAGCTCAGTATCAATAGGAATAGATCAAAAATATTCCAATATAATCTAAAAAGGAACGAGTTTTAGTTTTATTATTATATTTGTTTACACTTTATATGAAACACATTGTTTAACAAATGTACATTTCGATCACTATGTGATAAATATCAATCTCATGCATTCTTTGTAAAAGATTAATAATGATCTCACTATGTGATCAAAAGGTACATCTGTTTAATAAATAAGAAAGTGTAAAAAGTGTTTCATTTATCTATCAAATCTTCACAAAATTCACATTCAAATAAGTGTTTAAACTCTCTTTAATAACAAGTTTTATATCAATCTTGACAGAAAAATAAATATTGTAAAAATAATTAATGAAATCAGTTATTTCCTTTGTCTACATTGCGGCATATATTTAAATTATCAATTCAATAATTAAATAAAATGAAACAAAGATGATTCACACATTTGCAGTTATTTAAATACAATGAATTTAAACAAGGAAATTTCGATCAATACCTTTTACCAACTGCAAAAAAAATCAATAATTAATTCAATGTCTGCAGAGGTATACGTACAAATAAATAATAAACATACATGCATACATAATACATAATAAAATAACATAATAAAATGCAAAAAGTAAACGAAGTTCAGTTGATTCAATTGTACATTGAATATTCATTTCTATACAAATATTATAATTTGTATCTGTCATTGATATAGATTTTTTTTTTAATTTTTGCTGTATGTTAAAGGACTCCTTGTATATTTTTAAGAAATATAAAATAATCTCCACATATAAGTATTCTGATAAGTGCCTGAGCTGACACTCGTGCATCACAAACCGAGCTACTCACCTAAAATAAATTTTCAGCGCGACGAAGACGTTGCTGGCGTAACCCAGAATCTTCACAAAGAAATCCGTGAGGAAAATGAGATTGAAGAAAGCAACGCAGAATGTATGATAGATATTGAACATTCTCGTATGGATGTAATACGCGTTCACGACGAAATAAATTATATTGAACGTGAAAACGAAGTAGTCGTACGCAAAGTGCATCATCAAATAATAACACAGTTTGTGCAGCTGCCCTCCGTGCGGGGGCACCGTCATTCGGTGTGTGTCCAGCTTCACGAGGAGCTTTCCGAGATAATTCAAAAATCTCTGAAAGAAAAAAATGAGTTAACAAAAAAAATATTTACATATTTTTATATGAGAATGAATATTTTATTAAAAAAAAACGGAGATGATGCATATTTTAGCAGGCCCTCTAAATGGCCTTATATTACGTATATTTTTTGCATTAAAATCGAATAAAATGTGTTTCGGGATTTTATCCCTCGCCAGTTCAGCTTTTGACATCTTTGTAATTACATAAATCAAAGCTGTACTGACTGGTTATCCTTAACGAGACCTGTGAGTATGCACAATTTCCACTAAATCGTAACTGGTTTGTGTGAAATAATTGAGTGTGTTACTGACATGTTGCATAAGGTACGAGCTTAGATCCACGGCGTTGTCTTCTTGATTCGATTCAATCATAATTTCGAAAACGTGGATGAGAACGTCCAATGAACTCCTATTTATGATCCCCGTTTCGTATTGTTTGATTATTGAGACTTTTTTCGACTTGATTATTTTTATTTGTGCTTCCCTAAAATATGAAAACTGTATCGAATTTTATAGATTTCGGTGAAAAAAACAAAATAAAATCTTTTTTAATAAAGTTAATTTATCACATTAATTACAATGAAATTAAACAAGGAAAATTTCTGGCAATGATCAATAAAATTCGATCAATCACACATTAATTGCTCCAACATTTTACTAAAATGTTATTAACGAATTGTTTTATACATTACTTCAAAACTTCAGCAAGTTCTTTATCCGTCATATCGAAGGAGATGTCTTTGAAGCATATCGGACAAATAGCACTGGTAGCGTTCCATAGGGTATCATCATCCTCATCATCGCTTTGCTCGTCGACAAGTTTTATACGGTACGGATGTTTCATTATTGTTTCTTTAAACACTATCGACCAATTTGCGTCTGATAAATATCTGAAATACGCAATAAATATATTCATAAAAATTGTCATTCGTATCCCCCGCATTCACGGAGAAAACAGTACGTTTTTGAACATTTATTCACGGTAAAGCTGTACTGACGAGGCATAAATCACGAAACACGTGTATAAATATGGCCTTTTATACATAATCAGTTTTTTTTGTGTAAACTTTTACAAAATAAATATTTTTTAAATGTCTGTATTGTTTGAAATGTTCTTTTCCAGAATTCTTTCAGTTATTAAAATTTAAAAAAAAATGCGCACTACTTTCCACCGGAGGTTTGATATTTTTTCTCAACAATATCCCACAAACCCAAACGTTTTACCAAAATTATAAGGTTTTAATCATTTGTAGACGCGTATTGTGATCTTTGTATCGTAAATGATAGCTTTTATTATATCCAAGAAACTTTTATGTATTTATTTTTCACTGTTTGAAAATTATTTCGGTGTTCCGCTAATTTTAACTAACCCTGTATGATACATAAATGAAACTGGGACAATTATACAAACAAAATTAAAAAGTGTTTCATTTGTGAACTACGTAGAAGCCCCCACCGTTATTTGTATGATACAGTGTGATCAACAATGAATGCAGGCAAGTTAAATTTCCCGCTGAATATCGCTAAAAATGCATACCAAGGAAAAATGAATAATATTTAACACTAGCAGCACAGATATACGTCATACGCCATATTTTGAAATTCATTATTGGTTCAAACTAAGTTAATTTACCCACTGTTTCATAGACATCAACTTAACAGGACTACCATGCGTAAATCTTAATTTTCTGGTAGGTTAATTGCTATTTTTAAGGTTAAAAAATTATAATATTTAAATATAATTCTAAATTTACAGAGTTTAAGTGAATCGCCTTTATTTACCGTGATTTTTAAACCACAACTTGATGCTTTCATTCTAAAAGCTCATTAATTAAAATTGAAAAAAATATAGTTATGAATAAATATTTAATTTAATTTTATATGTTTCTCAAATTAAGTTAAATATTTTATATTTATGTTTGATACGCCAATGGCAATCTAGGGGATACTCGTTCATATGATCAGTTGTACCAGCAAGCGTATTTGGTTACCCACCTATCAATCTGCAACCATTATTGATCACTCTGTACATGTCTTCCAATCTTCTTTATGTTGGTTGTGGAGAGTAATTATTTAAATAAAAATAGTTGACCTTTTTATTGAAAAATTAAAATAATTATCCCAAATAAAAATAAAATGTCTTTTGTTGTATTTTTGTAACATATTTATATTGTACCTTTGTAAATTAAAGATTTTTGTAAATAAATAAATACTAAATAAAATATATATATATACAAAATCCAAGACTGATAAAATTAAAATGTATTTTACTTAATTCTTACCTATTCATTCTTAGTATATTGATGACAGAAAATCGTTTTTCCAAAATGAACTTCATGCAATTATTCATGTTAGTCCTCCTAGTAGATGACAGCTCAGACAATCCCGTCAGATGCAAAACAATCTTCATCGTGCTGCTGTTAACCAAAAGCGTCAGGAACACATAAATAGTCATCTCAACTGGAAAATGTTTAACGATCTCGTTGTTTGCCGTTCTGAAATAAATCATGAGGGCGCACATCATATTGAGGCTCCCCTTGATCCCGCTCCAGCCCAACACCAGCGATCCCTTAACGTTGACCTGGTAAGCAGACTTCATCTTAGGATACCGCACAATTTGGAAGAACATGAACCTCAGGACGTTCCCGCAGAAGTAAATTATAATTATATCGTAAATGCTCTTCAATTCAAAATGGTCGTAGACGAATTTGAGCATCTCGCTGGTTATAATAAGCATCGCGGCGTTTTCCGCCATGTAGTAAAGAGTCTGCCAGAAGCTGTCGATGCATATATCGACTTCCGAGGAAAAATGGTGCTTCGCGTTCACGACGAAACACACCAAGCATACGACAGCTAGGGGTCCTGAAACACACACGACGTACTGGCAGAAGAAATACGTGAAGAAGATCGACCCGATGAAAACGCAGAGCAATCCTTGCGGCTCGTTGTAAATCCAGCACATTATTATCGATGTCAATTTCCCCAGTATGCACCCAATTGCAGTGCCACCGAATGCCGATTTGAGGATATGGAGGATACTCTGGTACCAAGCGACTTCGTTTTCTACTATTTCAAATAACACGTCGAAAAGAATGAACGTCGGAACGGAAGCCAGCACAGCTTCCGTTTCTAACATGGTCCCCAGGAACTTGTGCTTCGCCAGTTCTTTGAACATAAGGATTATTGTGAACGGTTGGATCGGGATGAAGCATAATGCGGCTAGTAAGCTCAGCGGGTATGACCATTCGCTCTGCAGGATGAACTTGAAGAGGGCACCGAGGAACGTGACATGCAGGGTGACTTTAAAGCACATGATGCAAGTGCTTTGGAGCAGGCAGCGTTTGAAGACGTTGAAGTCGATGCGGTAGAGGACGAAAACAATGTAAATTGGTATAAATACGGATAGGACGATGTCGGGGGATATATTTGAAATTCCGATGAAGTGTCTCCCGTGGAACCACATCATGGCGCAGCCCAGGCATATTCCGAAAAGTCCCATGAAGAAGTTGTGCGGGACGACGAGGTTGTAGCGTTTGATCATCAAGCGGACTGGGATGCTCAACACCATTGACAGCGGAACTAATATGATTAAATAATTCGGTTGAACATGAATTCGATCCTGAAATTATAAACATTTAATATTAAAATATATACAGAATTACCAAAAATAGGAGTGACAATATATGTTTAATAATTGACAAAAAGATATAAAAGTGGAAACAATCAACCTGATTGGGACAACAAAAAAATGAGAATAGGAGTAAAAATATGTGTTTAATAATTGAGGACCAAATATAAAAAGAAATTAATTAAAAAAAATCTCCACATACCGAAACAAATAATAACACTTCACGTAAACTCAAAACTCATTGTTTTTACCAAAACAAACAAAAATTATAATTAAATAATTAATTAACATATGATGCGAATTATATATAAATATGCTGCGATAAAAGAAATGAAAATATTAAAAATAATAAAGATTTCTAGGCGGAAAGACCTTCGGTCGTTCGCCGTTTTATGTATCATGTATTATATGTGAACATAACTTAATAAATAATTGTTCAAAATATCTATGAATGTTACATGAATAAAGATTCAACATTTCTCTAAATTAGAACTTAGTCCAATTGTTACTTCTTCTCCTCAATTATTCGTGTCATGTATTTCTAGTCCAGTATATTAATTTCTGTATTCAACTTACCATTCTTATTATTTAAATAAATCTTCAACAAAACTTATAATTCAATCAATTGTCACTTACTGATGTTTCTATTGACAGGTACTTTATTTTGAGTAAACAGTTGAAATAATTCCAATTACGAAGCATTTAATTACAATAATAATAGCCATTTACAGATAATCATACATTTTATAATTTCATGCATAATCCATATTTAATAAGGTAAGACAAGTAGAGAATAAGTCATATAAAAAAAATATATTGAATTAAAACGTATTTCAAGAATTATATTATATTTCAGCAAGATTAATCAATCCACAGTCAAGGAAAAATTGTATGAAAGGAAATTGTCTTTTATATATACAAATACATATATATTAATATTTTTAAAAAAATTATGTGACCGTTATAGTATTTTGTAAATGAATTTCGTGTTGACGGACATTATTTAAATTTTAAAAACATCATTTATTTAAAATTTCAATGCTATAATATCTATGTAACTAGAAAATATTTAAAACTAATTCTATTAATCATGTTTTGAAATTTCTGATGTTTTTAGCTGATACCCATATTCAAATGTTTTTAAATGATCTAAACGCACTGAAATTATATCAATTGTTTTACTTAGCCCTGTTTTATTTTCAGTATATAAATCGTTAATACCTTCCCCACTAAAATTTTGTTCCTGTGTTCAATATGCGGATGATACTCAAATATTGTATTCATTCTCCCATTCTAACTTAGTTGAAGCTATTGGAAATATTACTTTCAAAACCCTCACTAGTGTCAATGAAAAGGTAACATTTCTCAATGATTATCTTGTATTTTCAATTGACATCCATGCCCCTTTAATAACATCACGAATTACTAAAAAAAACTGCCTGCAACCAAAGCCATGATAATAATAATATTTCTTTATTAGTGCTGCTAAAACAACATATTTACACTCGTCATTAATACAATGAGATACAATAATGAATCGTAAATATAATAAATAATTTAAATCAGTCTCACATTTCGGCAAAAGTGGAAGCGATGTAAAGTGACTAAGCTTGTGATTGATAAAGGTTGCATGACTAATGTTTTGTTGTAACTAATAATAATGATGTTAGACCTACAAGAAATTAAAAATAAAAAGATTTCAGAGAATACGAATTCTAAAAAAAATGGTAAATTACGTGGTAGCTCGATAAAGGAGAGCTTTCTTAAATAACAATATATCTATAGATCTTAATTTCCTGTGGAAATATATAAAAACAAATTAAAAATCGAATGATGATCTTCCAATTTGAAGAAAAAAAAACACAATGTTCCATTATTTTATTTGCAGTTTCCTGACACGTGTTTTGAAGGTTATGATAATGATCTGTAAAGAAGGAAACACGTGTCAGGAAACATAAAATAATAGAATATAACAATTGTTTTTCTTCACCAAATTGTAATATCCGGTCGCGTTACACTCTTGATGTAACGCGACAAGCGACAAGCATTAACTTTAAATGATATTCCACATAAATTCTGCGATGTAGAAGCGGCAAATGTATACGTAACTAATAAAATCCGTATTTGTGTTGTCGTTGTTGCCTTCGCCAATGCTTTCTAAAATAGAAACAATTTTTAGTTTTATATTTAAATATTATTAATTCTACTTACACTAATACTAATCTTGATTTAATATCATTTTACGAAAATAACTCACACCTTAACTCAAAAATTATTTTAACTTTTCATTAATAGGTAATGATTATTGCCGTCAAATATGCTACTAAATATTAAAACAAATGCAGTCGATTCTGATGGCATTAGTGCTTTATTAATCAATATCTAACGCACTAATGAATTATTATTTTGAAAGAGGATAGTTTCCTTCAGCAACAATTAATTTAATCCCAAAGAAAGATAATCTAGATTATTTCAAATATTTTAGACCAATCAGTAAATTGCCAATACTTTCTAAAATTACAGAATCTACAATAAAAGATCAGCTAAGTAGTTCATTAATTAATTTATTTTACGGAAATCTCCTTTCTGCAAAATAATAAGCATTTACATAAATCATCACAAATAATAAATACACAAATAAGTCAACTTTATCCCAGTTACAAATAAATTTGGATGCTGTTCGACCGCACTACTGGAGATCACTGACGACAAAATATTAATGCTCATGATAGCATCAGCTTAATAGACTACAGTAAGATACTTAATACACTCAGCTGTTCGACCGCACTACTGAAGGTGACTAGCGACATAATTAATGCTACTGATAGAATCATCTAAACGTTAGCAGATTACAGTAAGACCTTTGATGCACTCAGTCAGGACCTCTTACTAGCTAAATTTAAAAAATAGACCTAAGTTCAAATGCTATAGATCTGATTGTTAATTTTATTTATGATCGTCCGCAACAAGTTAGAATAAAAAGTATCCTATCTAGTCCACAATCTATAAAGGCTGGTATGCCGTAGGGTTCTATTTTAGGCCCTCTTTTATTTTTAGTTTATACATCGTTAATACCTTCCTCACTAAAATGTTATCATTGGTATAATCAAATATTGTATTCATTCTCCTGTTCTAACTTTATTGAAGCTATTTGAAATATTAAACTAAACCTTTCAAATCTCTCACTAATGTCTGAAAAACATGCCTTATTAATAACTCCCAGTGAAATGATAGTTATTTTATTTAGTCCCAGAAAATATCTTAATGGCATCAATGCCCTTATTCCTGAAATTAATCGCTCGTTTCGATCGTACACAACTGTCAAATTCACATATTAATTCATATCTAAATGACAGATTTCGTACGACAGAAACATACGACCAATTTCAAGAACATGGCCCAGGTAAATACGAATTATCCAGATCAATAACACTGCAATTGAAATTGTAGAACCCGGGTGAAACTTAAGATCAATTTTAGACTTCAATTTTCGCTTCAAGTTCCATATTAGTCTATGTATCACACGAGCTTACAATAGTTTAAGGATGGTATATCATCTATAAATTATTAATAGAAAAACTTCAAATACTAAACGTATTCTTTGTTAAGTCACTTCCATTTTTCTGATGTTTATAATGCTTGTTTAAATAAGGTAACGTATACAGAAAGTTCTTAATTCCTGTGTATAAGGTTAATTTTTGGAATACTAAATAATTTGCACAAATGAATTGATGAATGGTGGTGGGAGGACGTTTGTATTTAGCAAGGATATTAATTAGGGCTACAGGGAATACAGAATTCTAAAAGAAAGAAAATTGATGGTAATTAATATGGGATATAGGTGGGAGTAATTAAAAAAAATCATTTATTGATACAGTTACTTTTTTTAAATGTTTTCTTATTTATTTTAGATATAGTTAATTTTTTATCTGAGTAGTTGAAATAAGTATGAAAATATTCTTAATTTTAATCAATGATTGTTACTTACAATAAGTGCATAGCACTCGAAATATATATCTAAGCATTGAAAAATAAAGTGTGAAGAAAGGATACAACAGTATTAATTATTTTAATTTGAAGTTGAAAATTAGAATTAATTACCAGTAAAGTAAAAATTATGCACTTAATAAAAAAAATCAGAATTAAAATATGTTAAAAGATATAGGATTCCATTAAAAAAGGAAGTTTACAAAATAAACACTTTGCACATTCAAATTTAAAGATTTAAAATAAACATTCTTTTACTTTTCGAAAAAAAAGCCTTATTTTGACCCTTACTTTTAAATTACTCGAAATTATGGTACAATAATTAATTTAAAAATATAAGTGATGTGCTTGGGTAGAAAGACCTCAAGTCGATAGCCCGGGACCTTCATGTATATTTGTAATTGTAATATATAGCTTATCCGACACCCTGTGTGGTAAAAGGGTTATGATTATAATATTAATAATAATACATAGCTGTATATAAAATTTAATGTAATTGTCTGAATAAAGATATTTGTATATATATATATATATATATATAAGTGATTTGTCCATCATGGTATTTTCCTACTGAATTCGGTGCAATAAGTGTTTTAATGAACGTTTAATAACAAATTAAATGAAAAAATAAATTGCAGTTTTCAATCCGATTAATTCTATAACTCAAGAACTGAAGACACTACAACGAAAAGTTAAAAAGAAAATACTTATATCTTTAAAAAATACAACTTAATTTAATTTAATTTCACTGAGTGTAGTTGAATTAATTTAATTGATTTATTTGAACATCTTTAAATTATGTAAGACATAGCTGTACTGACGAGTCATAGATCCCGAAAAACGTGTCCGCAGATGGCCTTATATTAAGTAACGTTCCTTTTGTTTGTTTTTGCATTAAATTTTTCTCGGATCAAAATTTGTTGCATTATGCAATATTTTATTGATATGCAACAGCAGGTGGACATTATGTAATTCAATGTATGGCGTTGGTACTTCCTGGGAAGTAGTTGTTTTAATGTGCATTTGTGTTACTTACGTAACGTAAGTCAAAAGTCACAGAGCTAAATATGGAAATAATTCATTAATTATTTTCAAATCATTTTTATTTAATTTAGTACAACGTTTATTTGAAACTTTCTTCTATACGATCAACATTGGACAAACTATTGTGGAAAATTAAAAAATAAATGCCTGGACAGTGGTGCAGGCAAAGTAAAAATAAATTTGAATTATTTATTAAATTTATAACTTAAATATAATGCATTTTATAAAAAGTGTCTAAGATACATTTATTTGAAATATGTTTTCATATGTTTTCAACATTTTTACGACTGGAGAATTATTTAAGTGTAATCTAATCCTGAATAACTAAAACATTTATTTCAATTATTATAAATTAAACGGAATCCATCGTAACTGCGTAGGTATACTAGGTCTCAACGCTAAGGCTATGTACGTGTCCTTATAGTGTATGTCCTAGATTCATTTTGCCAACAAAGATCAAGATTCTTATCAGTTCATGTTGGACGTAAACTGCTTTCGAGCGAGCCAGTAATACAGAGCAATCCCTATTTATACTGCATGCACAAATGCCCAGTCTGCTCCGCTTTTACAAGGATGTTGTTTTCGTAAATGAATACTTGGAAATTCTTAAGCTCGGATTAGTTTTGTAATCTACAAACTAATTGAAATAAAATTATATATTATGCATTGAGGAAGAGAAATGCATGATTTTTTTTTTAATTCTGTCCCATTTTGTTTTTGTTTTTTTCGGCTATTTTTCTTAGATATTTCATTTCAATCGCATTTATCTTGTCATCATATTGTTTTATCGTATTGTCCAACTTTCAGTTTACATGACTTATTATTAATAACTTCACGATCTAATAATACAAATCAAAAAGAAAACTTGCTACGATTGTGACGATTAAGAATAACATGCACGTTAATTTTAATATTTCCTGTACAAAATGGAATGGCCTCGTATATTTTTAGTATGAGTGAAATTAATATATCGACAGAAAAGTTAACAATATAATTATTTAAATAAGTTTAAAAAGTAAATCAAAACCCGACACCATATGGGAAAAGGGGATACTGATTATATATATAAGTAAATCAAGCCAATAAAAGAATAGTCATGGAAATATACCCCATTCTTGAAAATCAAATTTGATTAGTTGATTTAATTTAAATATTTTGACATTTTCACCAATCTGTATTTATTGTCGATTGTCAATCTAATTAAAGCAGTGCGAATTACAATTGAAAATGGGTAAAATTATTTCAACGATAAAAAACCCATTCAGGAACTTCAACCTGGAGAGCAGAGCGCACGAAATTATCTCAAAGGACAAGCCAGTTCCCGCCCCCAAACACAAACCCGACCTAGAAAAATACGAGCAAATTCTGAAACAGCATCCAGAGAATTTCGCAAAGAAACACGAAGATTTCGACGAGAGATTACGACGAGTTTATATTAATTCTCGTGATCCGGAAGTGAGAAGGCTGCAATTAAACATTGATCCCGGAAGACCTTTGCCGGTGGATAGGAACGCCGTGGAAGATTATGAATTTGGTTTCAGAGAACCGTCGAGGGTGTCACCTGGAAAGGTGACACTCAGGAAAGCGCTGCGATTCATCAGTGAACATCAGTGTGATGAGAAGAGGTGGAATGCGGCGAGAATTGCGGAGGATTATCGCCTGTCAGAAAAGAGTGTCGGGGATATATTGAAGTATTTTCAGTTATTCGAAATCTTTTTTCCAGATAAAATGAATAAAGCAACTTTTGCAGGGCCGATAATGCCTAAAGTGGTTGCGCGTAATCAGAAACAAATTGCTTCAGGTGATGTAATAAACTAACATTTCCTTCAATTGAATTTCAATAAACATTTACGCTATGATAAACAAATTAAAATATATATATTTTTCGCCTTATTCTTGCAATCAAATCTTAGAACTCGCACGTGTAAACAAATCTTCAAATGGACTTTTAATTGTAGACTTATCCAACGCTTGGTTTTAAAACACTGAATTTAAACTTGGTTTAAAAAAAAATAAAACACTTGGTTATTGTTTAACTATTTGTTTTTAAACTGACTAGTTTCGACAGTTTTCGAACACACAGTTGATTGACGATTGTCAGCGACCATTTTCAAAGTTTAATAAATTTAGCTAAAGAGGGAATAATTCATTAATTATTTTCGATTTTTTTTATTTAATTTAACATATTTAGAACAAAAATGAATTGCAGAAAAACTATATGAACGATTTTCTACAAATTAATGACCTAAAAAGTAAACGTACATTTTCCTTTCATTATTGTATTTTTGTTTTTCGTATTAATAAAATAAACCGCTAGCTTTAGAAATCGAGTTTAATAGTACAATCGTGAAAAGGAATGAATGAAAAAAAAACTAATAGAAATATAAAGTCTGGCTATTATCTCGTCCCTTTTATATTTTCATATTTCTCCAGCGAACTATGGAAGAGTCCGCAATCCGGGAATTACAGTAATGGGCGCGACTGAATGGGGACCCATTGGAGCGGACCGGCGAGTTTTGTATCATTGTGGGTCGACTGTATGGTTGTTTGGCCCCGGGACTTATTTATATTATGGGCAATGGGATGTGATAGAAGTCGATTGAATCGGGCGCTCTTTGGCGTTCGCATGCGATTTGTTGCCGGATAAATTGAAACGCGGAAAAGATTTAATGCATTGTGCGCGGATGCAATCAATCCGTCCACTTTTCTGATTTGCAATATTGCGTTTGCCCCCCGCGGACAGTTTATTCTGTCGGCGTAATTCAATTACAGATACAGTTAGTCATTACAAAAATAAATTGTCGATATTTTTTCAACAGCAATTGCTATTTTAATTGTAATTTAGAATGACGTAACATTTATGCGTAACGTGAAGTTCTGCATTCTGCAATATTTGGGGCTATTTTCTCTAATTTCCAGAGTCCTATTTTTCATTTTTTTTTTGCTTCTCTTGATTACTTCGTCTCTAAGCGTTGCGAAAAATAGGGGGCTTAGTATGCAGCCAATTTCTGTTTTAAATTCGGCTAACTCACTGTTTCTTATTCGTACTCTGTATTATTTCTCTATAATTCCTTTATTACGTGTGATCCACGTGTCCATCTCTTTTTTTTAGTACTTTCCAGATATCTCTCCTTTTTACTCTGTAAAATGCTTGTTTTAGGTCTATAAAAACTATGTGCATGTCTTTCCCTTTATCTTATCCGTTAGTGTCCTCATTATGTATATTAGGTCTTTTCTACTTCTATTCTTCCTGAACCCGTATTGCTCTTCCTCTAGTGTTGGTTCCAGTTTTTTACTTAGGCTTCTTTCGATTATTCTTGTAAACATTTTTCCTGGTACACTTAGATCCAATTTAAAAACCTCAAGTAACGTTACTCTTTTTTCATTCAGTTGGTAGCAGTGTCCTTATATTTTTCTCTCTTTTTCCTCTCCTTAGCCTCTTCTTCTCTTCCTCGATCCACTGCCATCTCGCTGAAATATCCAATCAATCTCTTCATTGTCCCCTTTTCTTCGGTTAGTATTATTACATTTCTATCCTTTATAATAATCTGCTTTCGAAGTTTCTTTTTCCTCATTTATTTTATCGGGCTGTAAAACATTTTATAATTTTCTGTTTATGTTTCTTTAATTTCCTTTCCAAAATCTTCCAAAACGTGGAAATTGCGCATTTCATGCAATCCTCCTCTTTCCTTGATTTTATGTAGGTCTTTCATTTCTCCTTTTTGATTTCTTCTGTCCACCATCTACTATTCTTTGTATATGTGTTCAGTATTTTGCTCTGGCCGCAGGCTTCTTTAGCTGCTCCTGTTATAATATTCTTAAATTTTTGCTATTTCTCGTTTATTACTTTGCCTTCTTCTGCCCGTTGTTCTACCCGTATCTCTTTTCGATTTTGGCAGTTTTTTCTTACTTCCTCCTCTTTTAGCTTATAGCATCTTATATTTTTCCTTATCTCCCTCCTTTTCTTGCTATTTCTTCTTGCTTCGCTTCTGATTTCTTGCTTCGCTTTTGGTAATGGTCGCTTCCTATTTCTGCTTGTCGTGACTTTCACATCTTTTAGGTTCTTCCAGTCTTCTTTACTTATCAGGAAGTAGTTTATTATTGACTTTTTCTTTCTTGATTTGATCACACTTGTGTATGTTGTAGATGGTTGATTTTTAGGATTTATATATGTAAGGAATCGAAACGTTGCGGGACACAAACATATCGAGAATAAAGGAGAAAACCTTTATATTTTAATCGAATAAAAAAAATATTATAATAACTAAGTAACATCTTCATTTATATACAAAGTTACAATATTTATCACTATACATATATTTACAATGATTAAGAAAATTTGTATATAAATTGGCAATCGACCGAAGGTCTTTTCGTCTTATATTATAATATTAGCAGCGTTATTACTTAATACATTAGCAAATTATAGTAATACTGTGTTAATTCTCCATTTACGTAAAAACAGCTTTCTCCTTAGACAAACAGGCAAGTTACGAAACACTGTAATACATAAACATAAATGCACACTTGTATGAATGTTTTACGCTATTGGTTTCCCTTACGCGGCGGATTTTATTACGAAGCCCGGCCATTTTTCACACTCTGCCACTTCAAATTTCCATCCCCTTGCATAACACACACGCGTCGCCCCATGGAAAGAAATAAAAATACACCCCGAGGACCAGCGCAGAAATTACTAGACAAACACATACTGCGGTGCACTTCTTTATTGCCCCACGGCGCGTTTGTCACGGAACAAATAAATGACGTTTCAACGGCGAATGTACGGAAGCGGCGGTTAAATTCAGCACGCCGACCCCTTTTCCTGGCCGGCCCCCACTTTACATCCACAAGACGCATAAATATGGAAAATAAAGGAAGAAATAATGCAAAATAACATGAACCAAAACCTGCCCACTCTCCGGCGCGCACATATATCACCGGCAATGGTGGCCGTAACTCCACTCCTTGAATTTGAATGGCTTCATTTTGGATTACGTACACTGTGGGTATGTATAAAAAATAATACTTCATTTTATACTTGACTGTCTGAAAGAATAATACAAGAAATAGAAAGAATATATATATATATAAATATTGAACACTGTTATTCGGTCATTTCCAAATTAATGCTATTAGGTATACAACTTTGCTTCCGCCATTTATTTCCCGAAATAAATGACACACTTATGGTTATTATTATCCATTGCTGACTACTATTTTCTCCCATCTTTCGGGCAGCGTGCGAATTCCGCTTTGAAAAAACTGATCATCCTTTAAAGCGATCCACGAATCGATTCAATGACTTATTTGCTCGTACCACCGGAAATACTGGTTAGTCAGATCATGTGCCATCGATTGAAACAAGTAATAGTCACACGGAGCAATGTCTGGAGTGGGGTAGGACTTCCCATTTCAACGTTTCCAAGTATGTTTGGACCACTACCGCAACATGGAGTCGAGCATTGTCATGCTGTAAAATAATTTTATCATGTGTCCGTTTGTCTTTCAATACTTGGCTCAAATGCATTAATTGTATTCAATAACTTTCGCCTGTGATTGTTTCAATAGGTTTTAACAGATGATAATACACTACACCGAGCTGGTCCCATCAAATACAGAGCATGACTTTGGAGCTGTGAATATTCGCCGTTGACGTGGAAGCATGGCTTGGATCCTCATGATTTTTTGCGCTTGGGGTCCCCAGTCACAATGCAAAATCCCTTCAACATCTCTCAGTTTCAACTCGCACGGCACCCAACTTCATTCCCATGTTTTGAGTCGTTTTGAAAATATTTGCTGAATTACTCCTGAACCGTGCCAATTCTTCTTGACTTTGACACAAGTCTTGATCAAATAATACCTTCAATTCTGCATCTTCTCAAGTTCAGCAGAAAATCCATACTGGGTGAAGAATAGCCTGATGTAGCGACAATTAGGAATCTACCAAACTCGGCACTGCTCGATGGCAGTGCCGAGGACTTATATTTGGTTGTCCCAAAGGGAGGAAGCATTGGTGACCTAACGAATGCCTATGCATGCTTGTGCATTTGTACACAACTTTTAGTAAACCGTGACCGACTGTTGTAAACTTTGAAAACGAAAACGTGATTGGTAATGCCTAATTAACAATATAAATGAATTTCTTTACATTGCTTTGGTTAGTTTCGGGACGAAATTAAAATCGTTTTGTAAGCAAAATAACCAAATATAAGACGTTACATGTTACAGGAAAGCCGACGAAATTATAAAAAAATAGAACAGTAATGTGAAAACCGTTTAAAACTATCAGAAATGGAACATCCGGTACAACCTATAAATAATAAGATAAAAATGTTAACAATTTCAATTAAATCAAGAAAATATACGATGGTTTTGACTGTTACTACCGTTATCAAATCGCGCCATCTAACTCCGCGGAGAGAAAATATGTTTTATGTTGGCAACACTTATGCGGTTATGAAACATAGATGTATATATTTATAGAGATTTATGTTGTCAGAGAGCTATGTTCATGTTGTTGAATCATAGATGATAATTCGTATAATCGGGGTTACTCCGTACGGGAAATGTTAAGTTTAACGTGTTTGTTATTTTTTTTATCATTACAGTCTAAGCAACATTTCTATATAATAGGTATGTATTCATAGAAAATGAAGTTAATTAATAACTTACATATTAAACTTAACATTTCCTTTACAGAATAGCCCCGGTTAACTTCAACTGATTTAAAGGTCAGTTATGTTGTCCCTATTCCTTATTTTAAATTTAAATAAAATTATTACTATGTTTTTGCCATAGTTTCATTTAAATGTAGTCGGAAATGTCCTCTTCGTAGGATTTGAAATTAAACAAACTGCATTTATTTAAAAGTTTAATAACAATTTCACATAACGTAATAGCGTGTTTCTACTCTTAACCTTATTCGGGGCTATTCTGTAATGAATATGTTAAGTTTAACGTGTACATTATTTTTTATCATCACAGCTATTTTTTAATATATATATATATATATATATATATATAATAATGTGAATTTAATAAATAACGTAAACGTTAAACTTAACATTTCCCGTACGAAATAGTCCCGCATCGATTTTTAAATTTAGTCATAAATCTTTAAAATTATAACATCTATGAATTTAGTACATCAGAGACATCTATTGTTCTTTTCTGAAAACTATTTTTAACTTCCGAGTAATAAATATAGATGGCGCCAAAATTAGTACTTGTAGGAATTGGAAGCAATGGAAATAATAATAAACTAAACTTAAAATAAACTTATTTGAAAGCAAAATTAAGCGCACATTTATTAAATAAATGATAATTTAAAGCTATACACACCAACTTCCTTAAAAAAATCACATTATAAACTATTGCGCAATTTTACAAAATGTATCCAAATCATTGGCAACTTCACGTCACTGTTCGGTGAACGGGAATTATTTTTTGTGGTTATGTCCGCTGCCTCATTGCTCGTGTGCATCAGTTTGAATTAGTCCTCAGAAGTTTCGAAAGCGCTAACATCTTTTGAAAATGGCTTTCCGCGTACAATTTGAGAACAACAATGAAATCGGAGTGTTTTCCAAACTGACGAATGCCTACTGCTTGGTTGGCATTGGAGGATCAGAAAATTTTTACAGGTAAGCAAAAACATGGGTGCATTAACACTAATTATGTTTACAATTATCTTCATAATTGAATATTTTATAATCAGAGAAAACCAGAGCGCAATGCCACAAACCGGTGCAATTTTCACTCTTATGGCAAGAGAAATTTAAAGCATGTTTTGGAGAAAGCTCAAAATATTCATAAGGGGACCATAAAATATCAGAGTTACATTTATTTTTTTCTTTGATTATATATTAAATTATGTTTTAATTTGTTTTGATTGAAAAGCTTAATCTTTCCTTTATTAAATTAATGTAAAAATGTTTGATTTGTGTTTTAAATGAAAATGAACTCGACGCTGCAAGGCAAAAGAGGATCTGTACCTATAGATATAAGTATATAAAAATAAATTACTACATATGAATTCTTTTCATCCAGCACATTCGAAGGAGAATTGGCTGAAACCATCCCAGTTGTGCACACATCACTAGCCGGTTGCAGAATCATAGGGCGTATGTGCGTGGGAAACTCACACGGCCTTTTGGTGCCGAGTTCAACTGCCGACACGGAATTGCAACACATCAGGAATGCCCTGCCGGAAAAAATCAAAGTGCAGCGGATAGAAGAAAGACTCTCGGCACTGGGAAACGTCGTTGCTTGCAACGATTATGTTGCCCTCGTCCACCCAGATTTGGACAGAGTAAGATTTACACGTTAATAAAATATTACAACATTCCCTCTGCAATTCTGAAATTAAATTTTAGTTTTAATTTTTACTACTTATACATTTCAGCAATTGCCTAATCTGCAACAGTAATGTAGAGGGTTGTTTTAAATTTCCACTAAATTGGTTTTGTAAAATAACATTTTCATTTTAACACGCTATGTTTTTCCATAATTTAGAGAAATAGTATATAAAATGAATGGAGAAAATACTATGATGTACATTTTTGTTTTTAATAAATATATAATAATAATTTTTATTGATAAGTTTTAATTAGAAATTTAACACATATTATTGTGTGGAGGAAATACATTAACGAAACAAGGTGGGATTCAATTAAGCTTACGCTCGCCTATTTAAACGTAAAATATATAAACTACATAATTTATATTTATAAAGAAAATAAGATATAATTATATAAGTTACAGAAAATTTTAAATATGCTTCCCTTGTTATATAAACTAGATTTACTAAATTAAGTAAAGCTGGTGAGAATAATCTATAAAAAAAAGTATGTATTTTGAGTATTTATTTATTTTTTGTTTTTTTTATAGGAAACTGAAGAAATTATTTCAGACGTACTAAAAGTGGAAGTTTTCCGCCAGACAGTCGCCAGTAACGTGCTGGTCGGATCATATTGTGTTCTTAGTAACCAGGGTGGCATAGTCCATCCAAACACTAGCATTCAGGATCAAGAGGAACTGTCATCTCTGCTGCAAGTTCCGCTCGTTGTATGTTTATATTTTTTAATTATATAAACATTAATACCATATGATTAATAACATTCTTGTGTATCATTATCTTTTGTTAGGAATTATAAAAAAAATGAAAAATTGTCATCTTTACAGGCCGGCACAGTGAATAGGGGTAGTGAAGTGGTCTCGGCTGGCCTAGTTGTAAATGATTGGTGTGCATTCACCGGCATGGACACAACGTCAACAGAACTTACTGTAATTGAGTCCATCTTCAAGTTGAGCGAGTCTGTGCCTTCCAACATAACATCGTCGATGAGAGCCAGCTTGATTGAAAGGTATACACATGTTTTATTTGTAATAGTACTTAAGATCCTAAAAATATTTTCTAAAAGGTAATTAATTCTTCAAAAATAAGTACTGTATTATTTATATTGTTTGTTTTTTTGTTTTGTTTTTCAATGCTTACTTAGATTATTCGCACGCCAGAAACATTACATTTCACCATCTATTGTAATCATAATAAATGTAATGATGGGGAAAGCGCCATCTTTTGTCTAATTTCATGTGGTATCAAAATGGCCATCACTAGTTATCCATACACTATATAAATGGTGGTTGAATAATAAATTTGTGTAATTACTAAAATTAATATTAATTTTAAAAGTTGCACATTCTATGTTTGGCATTATTTCAATCAATCAGTATAGTATATTAAATAAAGGAGAAAGTTTTATTTAATTTTAAAATCAGATGATCCTGTAATAAAGATAATATAAACCATTGTGCATTAAATAAAAAATAATAGATCTGATAAGGGAAACAAAATAATTTTCAAATTGATATTAATGCAATATTTTTATATAAATAGATAATGATGATAATTCATAAGATAATTTGCACTATATTTGTATAAAGTTTATCAATGCAATCTATTGCGTATTTAATTATCTTTATTGGATATTATATAAAAATATAATCAAAATTATACTAACATATATATATTCAATAGCCCTTTCTACCCATATGGGTTTAGGGTATGATTTGATTTTTGGTGCTGTTTTTGCTCGTTTATCCGTCCGAGTCGTCCCTTCAGAAACCTCTGTGCATTTTGTTTTTTTCTGTTTTCTCGTCCGATTTTCCAATCACGATTATTCAAAATCAAAATTCTGCATCCTCCCACTTTTCACCACTCATCTTTTACAATAAGATTTGGGTTTATTAAAACTTATAGAAAATCCACTTGAAATATGATACTTTACGGATAACTATCATGTTATGTTGATTTTCTATAAGTTTTAATAAACCCAAATCTTCTTACTGTAAAAGATGAGTGGTCCATACAGAATAATATAGAATATAGAATCTGAATGTTAACAATCCTAGTATCAACCTGTACCTAATTTTGAGAAATGTTTTAATGTACTTTTTTTTAAATTTATTTTACAG
The DNA here is from genome assembly GCA_963082785.1 of Philonthus spinipes. Lineage (NCBI taxonomy): Eukaryota > Metazoa > Arthropoda > Insecta > Coleoptera > Staphylinidae > Philonthus > Philonthus spinipes. The sequence goes on along the minus strand of OY720300.1, from coordinate 25,243,592 downwards.
TATGTCGTAAATAATTGCTGGATTTTCAACCACACCAACTCACTTGTAAGGATCGAAGAAGACCACACCAAATTCACATACAACTAATCAACATTTTATGATTTAATCAAATAATTATAATAACAACATAATTTTATCAGTGAGAACTTCCTGTTAAATAAGATAAGTGCGCACTGTAAGCGATTTGTAAATGGCTATTTTTTAATAAAAACCAACTGTTACACATAATGTATTCCTTGCACCTACCAAACACAGAGCGGACAAAAAATCAATATTCCAGGGCATGTGCAGAAGCCGCCATTTCAACAGTGCAACATATGTTTACATAGTGTCATAACTATTTTTGTTACTGCACCACCAGAGTAATCTATTTTCTAAGACTTGTGTTTGTGTGATTATTGTTTGTTGTTAATGTAGGATAGTGTTACGGTACAATTAAGTGAGATTGATTTATAATGGCTACATATCCGGGGATGACGTTGGGGGGTGAAATCCGTGAAAGCATTTCGTTGGATGATGATGATTTGAGTGATGTGGAGGATGAGGTTTTCATACGTGATGGTAAAAATGGTTACAAGGTAGGTATTTTTTAATAGTACTTAAAGAGGTATTTGTGGCAGTACGTAAAAACCGCCGATAAAATTTTTAATTTTCTAATCCAATATTTTATACTTTTTTTATATAAGTAAAATTATGTTTTTAATACGCATTACACTGAGTAAGATAATACTCTAAAATCTAATTATTTGTTATTATTAGAATTATTATTTATAAGTTTATCCTATAACAATATTTATAAATTTCTTGCATAATAAATACAATTCATCACTTCACCTAGTGCCTACTAAATATACAGGTCGGAGTGGGAAAATCGAAATCTCGGAGTCCTGAAGAGAGAATTCATTCGCCTATGAACCATCATGATGGAAACATCTCCTGTTCACAATCATTTCTTTACTTAATTTGGAAATTTATCTAAATAAAATAATTTCAATTAATCATACATCTTCTTTTAATAGAAAATTTATCATTATAAATAGATGCAAAAATAATTGTTAGAATTGAACCCACTTGCATTAAAGCAGTGTGTGAGACAGAGCAATGAAAAACCAGGAGTTTCGGAGTCCTCCCCACTCCGACATTCCGGGCTGTATATTTAATACGCACTGCTTCACCACATTAATGATTGTTAAATTACGAACATACCCAACAATGACTTCTGATTAAGATAGATATCATCATCCCTCTTTCACAGCAAGGAATCCAGGCTGATAGACTACTGATCGATAGCCAATTAACAGATATAAATTATACTTTTTATAATTTATTTTGTATATATATATTTCATCTTTAAATTTTCTTATAGGAATTACTGTTTTATTTGACTTCAAAAATCCATTAATTTGATATATATATTATTGTATCAATTTTTTTACAGTTTGCAGAAGATGTTGGAGTGAAACGGCCCTTGATGGCCCCGAGGAGGAAGCTCAACAAGTCCGACTCTGACATGCGCTTCAAAACTCGGCACCTGTGTCGGTTTCGTTGCAAGCCGTGTTGCTACTTCCTCGCAGCCTTTCTAGCCTTAGTTGGTAAATATTTTTACGCGGCCACTCAAAGTCCGTCTCAATAATTCCCAGATTACCGCAGGTTTCACAGTACTGATAGTTATAGTAGTGTCCATGTTTCCCGTGCCCATAAACAAAATCAAAAATTGGATGGCGACGCCACAGCACCCGGGTAACGACTCAGAGAGACTTTTGCCTTGTAGTGATTTAAGAGTAACGGACGTGTGGACGGCCACTTTTCCTAAATTGACGTCTGAATCGTCTATACGAAGTGTTGACGTCGATGGGGATGGTGTTTTGGATGTAGTGTTTGGATTCGGAACTGGTGAGTGAATATAAGTAATCAGGAGCCTTAATACAAGAATATTACAAAAGATTGAATGCTTCTTTTATTTGAACAAACACCATATCTGCTAATTCTTTACGATTGAAAATATGAGGTGTAATCTTTTAAAACAATTACAACAGTTGCTTTCTATGAAATTTACATAATTATTATTTCATTTCAAATTGGTATTTAGAACAACAATATCAAATTTAACTTGATTAACTTTATAGAGATAATCAATTTTACTTACATTAAATAACACTCTTTAGACTTTCAAAGTCTATTGTAATTCGGGCGAAGAAGCCACAGTGTGGTGAAACAATTGAAGCGATATTACAATAGACTTTGAAAGACTAAAGAGTGTTATTTAATGTAAGTAATTATGAACTTTCAACAATTATCAGCCTCATCAATCAATTATATAATCAATTTTGCCCATCACTACAATAAATATCAACTGCTGAAAGTCTGTCATTTAATTAAAGAAATGTGGTGGTGGAAACAAGAATAGTTACATCAAATAAAAATCTGCACTACAAAATGTTATCAACTTAATTTTTAGTAGAAGTCAGCTATTCACATAGTTAAAATAGATTTTTTATTAATAAAGATTGCTATTAAGGCTTGTGAATATAATTTACAATATAATTTTTATTAATAAAAATTAATATTTCTTAGCAAATTTTAGAGTTATTGTTTTAATTATTTAGGTGATAATAGCGTTTTGCACCCAGACATATTTTGTCCAATTTTCATGAACGTGGCCCCCCCTTGCAGCGGCGGAGTCATCGCACTGAACGGCACCAATGGGAACGTCATTTGGAAGAAACACCTGGCCCATACCGTTTTCACGATATTCTGCTCTGTCGATTTGAATTCAGACGGCACCTTTGACTGTGTCGTTACTGGAAAAGGCGGGGTGCGTTAATTTGAAATAAGCTGATTATTTTAATTAAAAAAAATATAATAATTTGTTCAGGTTTTTCATCTTTAACTATTAACCCATATATTTTAAACACGTAATTACTATTCATTAATAGCATAACGCAAGTATTTTTTTATCAGGAAACCATTAAATCATAATTAGTTACAAAATATTAATAAAAATTTTGGAGGGATTTTTCAGCGAATAAAATAATGTATTTGTTATATACGCATATTTTATTTTTCAGATTTTTGTTGCATTAAATTCAAAAGACGGGAGCGTGCTTTGGGAGTTTCAGGACTTCGGCAAGGATTCCAATTTATTAATGGACATATATACAGTGAATTTTATTCCGGATCAGGACGGTGATAATATCGACGACATAGTGGCAGCGCATACTATTCAAAAAGGTGCTTTTTAATAGGTTTATTATAAAATGTGGAAAAAATATTTATTGCAGTAAAAGCGGACGTAGTGAGTTTTAAACGCTCCCGGGTTTTATTACACGACGAACATTTTAAACGGTTATTTTTACACAATCGAGAGTGAAAATCTATTATTTGATCATTAGCTACTGTGACATTTTTACTTGCATTAACTACTTCTCGGGCAATTACCAGCCAGACATTGAATTACATAACACACTTGCTGTTACATATCAATAATATGTCAATGTCGGGCGAGGTACTTGCCCGAGAAGTAGTTGTTTTGATGTACATTTGTTTTAAAGTACTTATGTAACGCAAGTTAAAATGTCACAGATGCAAAAGAGTAATTAATTATTTTCAAGTTCTTTTTATTTAGTTTTAATAACTGTGACCAAGTGAATAAATATACTATAAACACACCCTTCCTGCTTCAATGTGAAGGTCTTTTTTGATCAAACACTAGATACTGGTGGTTGATCAAAATGTAATCAATATTATTTATTATTATGTTAGTGCTGTTTCATTTACACTGATTATCACTTCAGGTAGGCAGCGTTCCGGACATGTAATCTTGATATCGGGAAAGAATGGCAAGGAAATTCAACGAGTCTCAACGCCAAACCAATCGGAAACGTATTACATTCCACAATTTTTTCTACAGAAAGACGGACAACACCAAATCCTAGTAGGAACCGGTAGCCCCAGCACTCCAGGGAATTTAACAGTAATTCCTCTGAGTCAGTTAATTTCTGGAAATGATGTAAGTTTTTTTTTTCCAATACAATTAACACAATATCGTATTATACAAATAAAGTTTAATGTGTTGTATTGTGGCCAAAACAATTATGAGACACTGCTACAATTGTTTTGCCTACAATACAACACATTAAACTTTGTATAACACGATATTGTGTAAATTTTGTAACACTTAAAAAACTGTTGTTTTATTTACAAATTTTGTATATATTTACTTATGCGGATGAATAACTCAGTAAAAACTTTAAATATAAAACAATTATTTTCTACAATTTCAATATTCTTACAGAGTTTTCAAACCATATATCAGGATAAATTTAAAGGTGTCCTCTCCCCGGCGGTGCTCGTTGATATAACTGGCGATGGGCAATTGGATATAGTTGCCGCAATGTTTAACTCAACTGTGGTGGCTATTGATGGCAGTAACTTCCAGCAACTGTGGAATGTTACAGTGAACAACTCTGAAACATTGAGCATACCTACTCCTGGATATTTTAATGACGATAACATTACAGATTTTTTGATAAAATACCAAACTGGTCCAGAGTTTCCCATTTATTATTATAGCCAGGTAAGTAAATTATAATGCAGACTACTTTTTATGATCATAATTGGAGAGAAATAATTGATGTAAATTATGTGTAAAATTGGATTTCATTTAACTAATTTAATTAAATTCCATTTAAAATTTAACTAACATAGCGATCTGTAATTCATATCAATAAATTCACAAAATTGAGGAAAAAAAACCAACCGTTTTATGATTACAATAATCAATTTGTTAATTTATCGATTGATTATTTTAAATAGAAGTAAATTAAACAACCAGTTAAACAAAACTACTTGTATTTGGTAAGATTTATGTGCCAAATTAAAGAAAAAACTTGTGTGTTATTATTGGTATTAACACTTAATGTGAATTCAAAATATATATTTGTTGACCCAAAGATGTATTGCAACACAATAAACATTTGATTATTTTAATCAAACAATTCATTTACTGCCTTTAATGTTAACAGGTGTTTATCATAGATGGTAAAACTGGCAAATTAATTTACGAAAAGCCGATCGTGGACAGCGTGGGATCCCAAATGGCCGGGCTGACGCTGAGCATGGAGGGCCACGGTTTCGACTTCTTCTTGTTCTGGATGGCGGATTGTAAATTTTACGAGGGCCGGCAGGACATCTATGAATTCTTGGTGGGCAGCACGCTCAAACAGCAGAGCAACTCGGACTTGTGCAAGTTGAGGTTCGGCTCGCAGAAAGTCGCGAAACTCTACGCGCTCAATCAGTTCGAACAGCCTCCGGGGTTAGAAATTTATAATTCAGGTACGCTATGCAAGTGTTTTGTACCCTATTTCCATTTAATTCCTATTGTCTTTCACCACGTTGTCTTCTCATCATTTATCAGCCATCATTTGTCACTAACAAAAGCATGATTCGACGCCATTTCCACTCCATTCCTCATCCCTTTTTGCAGTTTTACAGTACTACAAAAAGGGATGAGGATAGATATGGAAATGGCGTTGAATCACACTTTTTTAAAAAGCAAACTTTTTAAGAAGCAAAGTCATGCATTAGAATTATATTAAAACTACACACGTTGAATATAATGATGCATTTTAATTACATATTCTTTATGGCTAAACTCTTAAAGATGATATTAAATTATCATTGTCCATTTTCTAGATAACAGAACTCTGCTCGAATACAACAACACAAAGAGTCCAATACAAGAAGCAGGGGAATACCTTCACAGTCATCCAGAAGTTCAAATTAAGACAGACATGCAAACGCCCAGTTTAGAATCTGAAGAAAATGTCCATGTCATCGAAGACAGCGCTCCTATTAAATATAAAGATGTTTCTCCATTTCGGCATAAGGACAATAACCAAGGCTTGATTAAGGATTACAATAAATCAGATAGAACTAAAGTAAACAATGTTGTAAGTAATAAAAAAGAAATTTTTTATAAAAAATAGTACTATTTTGTTGCAAAAACTCTGATGTGGGTGTTAGCCCAGAAAGTAGTTATTTCAATGAATATTTGTTTTTGTGCTGATTTTGCACAATATTACTAAAAAAGTACAACATTCCTTTTTTTTATTTATCCTCAGGAACAACCTAAATTCGATCCAGTAGATTACGACCAATCACAAGACGTATGGCAAACAAATTACCCGAAAAACTACCAATCAGACGACATTGATTACAACTCTTATTTAGACGAACCCTTAGCATTATACACACCAAACAAAAAACAACTGATGAATCCATCCAATCGGGATCCGCGCAACAACAAGCAGAAGACCTCAAAGAAAAACCTATCCGACGCAATTTTCAGCTACAAAAACGTCCGACAGTCCAAGAACAGATTGCTCAATGACTTGAACAACGTTCCCACGGATATACTGAAGGAGACTTATTTCAAAAACAGGGAACAGCAGCTGCGGAAGTCCAGGTTTGAGCAGAGGGATTTGGAGAGCCACGCAGATAGGATGAGGGAGAACGAAGAGTTGCGGAGGGTTTTGGAGGAGGAGAAGAAGCTGCCGGTGAACGAATCTGATAATTTGTGGACTTTGGAAAGCGAGAAGGAGATCGAGGAGAGGAAAAATGGGTATTGGAGGGGAAAGAGGGACGCTAAAGGGATGAATATTTCAGGGATTGCCAGGATTAGTTCAGTCGGTAAGATATTTTTATATCCCATATGCAGGATGATATGGGAGGAAATGGAAATATTTTAATAACATGTCCAGATATGTTTCGAAGATATTTTTTGTGAAGTGATCAGTGGAATTAAAATCAATAGTTATAATATGAACTACTAATGTTTAAATATTAGGAACATTAATCATATTAGAAATTTATATTTATTCAACAGGTGTGCTGTTGCAATCGCTGGACACAACAAAAAATTCTGTTGATTTGGTATTTTTAACTTATTGGACCCCTGCGAAAGATGGACCTCGTTTACTGATAGAGAAAGATTTTCAGTGTATAGCGAATAAAATAAAGAGTGCCCTCAATTCAAAAGGTAAGTAAAAAAATATTTGTTATATTATATTTATTCTTGAACCTTTGAGGCGCTTACTTCGTGGTACATTTTCAATATTAGGATAAAGAAAACACTCAGTAACATTTTTTATATCATTTAACAAGTGTTAATCTTTCCTTACTACCTATGTACCCATGTAGGCACCTACATACAATTAAGGATTTAGGGGTAAGAGGGAGGCAAATTTACCACGCCCACATAGGCCATAACCTCTGGCCCATTGTAGTGCCTCCCGTCCTAGTGACATGACTCATTCCGCCAACCTGGCTATTCCCAATAATACTATAATAAACAAAAAAAGAAACAATAACAATGAATAATTATTTTGTTTTTATATAACTGTGTTAATCACAACTTATAGAACAATATATTTTGTTTTAGAAGAATTCATGAATTCGGAGCGTGCTACATTGGAAGAATCCTTCAAGAAGGAGTGCTTGGAACAGAGGGGAGTCCACCCTGACTCTCCGACTCCGAACGTTAATCAACATATCAAACCGAACTTCCCTTATTTCAACCAAATTTCACAACTGAGTTTAGGTCAGATGACTGTGTACAGGGTGAGGATCGAGTGTGTCTGTGCAATTAGATACAAGGGAGAACGTTGTGCCAAATTCTTAAATCCAGATACGACTAGTGGCTGGTCGGAGTACCTCAGTAAAAAAGGGAGTGGAGTATTCGATAGATTGTAATTCTTTTCTTTTAAGTTTGAAGGAGGTTTTTATTGGTATAAGTTTAAATAAAAATTTAGTTTAAACATTGATCAGTTTACAGACAATTTGAATCATTTAAGTCCTATCCTTAATAGTCGATGGATTCCTTTAAATTGCTTAAACATTGAATATATTTCTTACTGATTAATAAAAATACCAAGCTTTTTACTCTTACAATTTACCTATTAACACAAATTGATTTACAACCATCAGTGACATATTCGAGTACCAAACTCTCACCATCTATTAAAACCCGCCGTGTTAACAAATCGGAAATTACCTCTGAAACGCTGTTTGAAATAATTTCCCCGTTTTCCCCATGAAACAATCTTAGCTTAAATTCACTGGCAACATTGTTTTTATTTTGGACCTTGAGTTCATCGGCAATAGCGTCGATTGCACGGCCTAGAGTCCAAAACTTTGCAACAAAAACAGGGAATGATTGACTCCCACATTTCTCCGGAGTACGCACACCAAAATAAGCCCTGTCCACAGCTGGCACAGATTTCAAACCTGTAGCCTTATTTTTCAGCCGCATCAGTTGGAGCTTCTCAGCCATTTCGGTGTTTTTCTTTTTCTTCTTCATGTTTGAAATGTTGTCATCAATCTGTAATAAAATTAGGAAAATACATTTTTTTTCATATATTACTTTTATTTACAATATTAAAGTTTATTCCCATCATTAAATAGGAAATATATGTATCCATTACATAATACAATATTCAGATGAGTTTTTTTTTCTGGGGAAGTGGTTGTTTCCATGGATTTTTATTTGAATACTTATACAAAACAGAGCTTCCATATCGAGGACGGGTTAACATCTCCCACCACCGTTTTTCACACGATCGGCCGAAGTCGGAGAAAGGGTCTGCCGTGTTTGTTTAGAGAGCGTATGTTAATTTTTTATGCATCGTTTTAAAATCAGCTGAATTGCTGAAGACCGCATAAATGAGTGCGTCCTCCCAATATAAATAAACAGTTAATACACTTTTTTCGTTTGTATGGTTGATTTTTCTATTTCTCCATTTATTCAGAAATTTCTTCTTCCGACCGGCGAAACGTTGCCTTGAATTGGCCCGGGAAATTTAAAAAGTTATTCATTTCAAAAATTTTATAGATGACAAGTAAAATAATTTCGAAGATTCCGATTAATATTAATCTACACTGTGAAAAATTATCTTTCATTTCATTTATTTTATTAAACGACATAACTTTTTTGTTTATTAAATAAATGTAATTATAAATTCATTTTCATTTATTGAAATGAATTACAGTATTTAACTCTTTCAGTTCAATTTCTCAAAAATCTGTGAGAAATATATTGAAACCTTTTTTGAAAGAACCAATTTTGCAGTTCATTACTGTTCATATACAGGGTGTCTCGCCCTAAAAGTATTTGGATTTTCTATTGATAGATTCTAATGCAATTTTCACTGTTTATGTAAACCAATATTCTCTTCTAAATTAAAATATTTTCAAGATTTTACCACTTCCGATTATACCGGAAGTACGTACAAGCTTTGTTATTTGAAGTGGAACCTTATATTTTTTATTGAAAATTTAGATTCTACGTGTTAATTTTTACAAATTTCGTGTAACAGTTTTTGAGATTTTTCAATGATTATGAAAATCATCATTTTTTTAGACAGCATTTTAAAGTATTATATTTAAGGATAGAAAAAGTCACAGGAATGAAAATATTCTCATGTAGAAACAATTTAAAAATATTAATTATTGTGTCTCAAATTAACAGCAAAGTCTAGTAAATTTAAAACTGGGTGGCGCAATATTGCCGTGAAGTCCGATATATTTTTCGAAAAAAAAAAAAAAAATACGAGAATAAAAGGTACTTATATAATTTCTAGCCACTGTTGACCGTCACATTTTAAAATTCGTTTCATATATACAGGGTGTTCAATAATCATATGATTTTTTTAATGAAATGATATATTTTTATATTTTCGATTCTACGTTATTTTATATAAAATTTATTAGGTCGATTTTGTTATTTTAAAAGTTACAAAAAAATTAAAATTAAGTCGAAAAATGTTTGTTTAACACCTTATATTGCAAACATTAAAAACGAAATAGATAAATAGAAATTGGAAAAATACTTAATAATAATAGGTATAGTCGTTTTCTGTCAGAATATTTTTTGTGAACAGGGTAAAGCAATATGCAAAATGATTTTCTTCTATTTTTATTTAAATGGAAATTTGTGTATGCTATTTCAAAATGAAAATGGGCCTGACCATTTTTGAGATATTTAAAATCAAAAATGCAAATAAGCAAATTTTTATTATTTCGTTGTCAATGTTATACGTAATAATATCATAGTTAATAAGTAAAGTACATATTTTACGTTATTTTTGTAACACTGTTACTATTAGACATACTTCTTGAATAAAAATACTTTAGTTATTAGAAACAAAAAATATATTTTGGTCATTCTAAAAATATTTTAAATATTCTCATATGCCTATTAAATTGTCCTCCATTAAAATCTCTATGTATGTAATTAACGTATTCATATAAAATATTTCTATTGAATAACATTTTTTTGCTTTTAAAATAACTCCTAAATATTTGTCGACACACTATTATCTTTTTATTAAATATGTTTTTAAATGTAGGAAAGCATTTACGAATTGCATTTGTATTAGTCATAGCCTAATTAAATTATAGACTACAAGTGAAACATTCAATTTTGTACTTTGGATTGAAATTGTTTAAAAAAAACGGTAATATATAGAAGTATAGTTTGTTATAGAAAAATGAAAAAACAAACAATTTTCCATCGAAATTTCATAAATAATATAGGGTGTTCCATTTAAAGAATAATAAAAAAACAGTTTGCGTATTGTTTCATCCTGTATATAAAATTTGCTTTATGATAAAAAAACTACTTTTCTTTCAATTATTAAGCATTTTTTCAATTATATTGCGTTGGCAGAAAATTTAATTGTTTTTTTTTTCAATTTTGAAATGCAAGACCCAAAAAATTAATCGATTTCAACAATAAATTATTTATTACTTTTTAAATATCAACAAAAATTGACATAATAACCCTATATCAGAAAAACAGTTAGACGAATTTTATAAAAATCTAAATTTTCAATCAGAAATATAGGGTTCCATTTAAAATAACAAAGCTTGTACGTTCTTCCGGTATAATCGCAAGTGGTAAAATCTTAAAAATATATAATTAATAAGAGAATATTGGTTTACATAAACAGTAAAAATTGCATTAGAATTTATCAATAGATAATCCATATACTTTTAGGGTGAGACACCCTGTATACGAACCTGCAGTAATGAACCGTAAATTTGGTTCTTTCAAAAAAGGTTTCAATACATTTCTCACAGATTTTTGAGAAATTAAATTGAAAGAGTTAAATACTCTAATACTTTTAAATAAAAGTAAACGAAATTATAATTACATTAATTTAATAAATAAAAAAAATATACTCTGTTTTTGTTTCGTTTTATAAAATAAATTAAATGAAAGATGATTTTTCATAGTGTAGATTAATATTAATCGAAAACTACACAATAATAATAATCTTTAATAACATTTTTGAAATGAATAACTTTTTAAATTTCCCGGGCCAATCCAAGGCAACGTTTAGCGGGTCGGTAGAAGAAATTTCCGAATAAATGGAGAAATATACAAATCAACCATAAAACGTGCCTCAAGTGTTTATTTACATTGGGAGGACGCGCTCATTTATGCGGTCTTCAGCAATTCCGCTCATTCCAAAATGATGCATGAAAAATTAACGTACGTCCTCTAATCGTGCATTTCACACCGTTTCTCTCTTTCTTCCACGACTACGGCCGATCGTGTAAAAAACGGTGGTGGGAGTTGTTAACCCGTCCTCGATATGGAAGCTCTGATACAAAATATAGGTTAGGTGACGATTTATTACAATTAGTAATTCATGGTGGGAGCAATAGGCTCACTTAGGCCTTTCAAGGTCCATTGTGTTGTTTTAATTTGTTACAATCATTCTCAAAATACTGAAAATAAAATCATGGAAGAAAACAAGTGGTTTCCATCAAGAGTGTAATGCAACAAGCATTGAATTTAATTATTGTTTTTTATTAATTATTTCACCTCACATTGAGAAGTAGAGAGGAAAATATAACGATGTTATATAAGACTAAATAAATATTAATTATTTTTAAAAATCTTTCCCTATTAATTTTATTTATTAATGAATCGTCAACATTTTTTATTACCTGTTTATCAACAGCCAATTTGGCTTCTTGAAACTGCCTTATGGGAGCGACGATCCTCTCGATAGCCTCCGCTTTGAGTTTAGGATCTTCTTTGGAGCACTCCGTGATGTGCCGGTGAGCCACACAAAAATGCTTCCCGCATTTTTCGCAGATCAGTGCTACAACGCTCGTTTCCTTGCAACCATCGTGCGAGCATTTGTACACCCCCTCAATTTTCCTAAGCTCTTCAACTTCCCGATCTTTCGGGCACTCGGGGCAATCAGTAACATGCTGCTTGAAGTGCTCCGAGCAAAACACCTTCCCGCACTTGCAGGCCAGCGGAAGAAAATCGAGTTGTTTGCACTGCGGATGCCCGCATTGTTTCCCAATGTTTGGAAGTTCCATTCTCGCATTTGAAAATTTTATACACTAAAAAATGATCAACTGTTGGAAATATCTTTTTGTCTTTGAAAATATTTAGGAGGTAAAGTGAATCTTTTGTAATTATTGTTCACTGAGCGTGTTGAGGGCGATGTCGGGCCACTTTTGTTCTTGTTGTTTAAGAGTCAGATTGACGTCTCCTGAATCGGCCTCTGGATCGGGCAGTTCCTCGTTGGGTACTTGAATTTCCTCCTCCGGAAGAGTATCCGCTCTCCAGTCGTCGTCTATCAAGTCCACCAGGTATCCTTCGAGCAGTACTTGGCTATCCATGGAGACTAAAATTATCAATTAAACTTTATAAAAAAAAAATATAGATGCATTTGTTGTAAGAACGAATATACATAATTTAATTATTATAAATGATTTTTGTGTAAATACTCTTACCTTTTCAGTGAAACAGCAAAATTTGATTGGGCAATTTTATAGGTTATGAATGATAAAATAATATACTAATCTATTAATTTTCAATGAATAATACTCTCATAAATTAATATCTATGAAACAAAAGTGACATCTTTGAACGCACACCGGAAATATTAGGTTGTAAATTAAGTTGCATATAATACACACATTATATGCAACTTAACTTACATTTCTTCAATATCATAGAGGTATATTTTATTAAGCAAAAGTGACATCTAGGAACGCATACCGGAAATATATTGTAAAGTAACACAGATTATATGCAACCTAACTTACACTTCTTCCATATCAGAGATATAAACACCTCAACTGTAAATGATCGACCTCGGCGAACAATGCATGCGTGTTGTGAACGATAAAAACGCCATTTTCACTTTTTTGTTGAATTTTTGGGATAAGAATTGTCAAATTATACATATATTTGTTCCCAAGTTTAGATAACATTTCTTGAAAGTATTCGAGTTTTGATAATTTTATTTATAATGTATAATCTATTGAATTTACTAGTCCAATACAAGAGCTTTTTAATGTAAATAAAAGGATATTATTATTTTGGAGAAAATTAAACTGAAAAAAGATAAAAACAATTTTATTGTAATAATATAATAAATTGGAATTATTTATAAATATGGTAAAAAAAATCAACAACTAAACTGAATGAAAGAAAATACCCTTCAATTCAGTCTCACACAACTTCTTCACTTCATCTGAAACAAAAAATTAAACTAATGAATATAGTTAACTGTATTCTCATTAATCACTTTATAAAATATTTTTTTTAAATGATAGTGTTAGTTTTTTGGTCATTCATGCAAAAATAGGATTAATTTAAAAAATATATGTGCAGTAGCTCTTTTAAGCATTTAAGTATTGATCCATATTACTTTATTATTTTTTTGTCAAATAAGCAAAGGAAAAAATAAATATATACAGGGTGATTCACACATGGCTATCACGCAGCCTGGTTTATTTAACTCCACTACCTCTCAAATATGAATGCACTATACAAATCATTGAGAATAAAATATTCTCAATGAGTGTTATTTTTTAAACACATTATTTGCCAATCTAAATTTATTAAGATTTTTTTGTTTGTTTCTCACACTTTTTTTTAATAATCAGTATAAGAAAATAATAATAAATTTTATTAACAGAAATCACCATTTAACAAAATGATATTATAAATATTTTTAAAATAAAAACTATTGCATATCGATTGAATTTATTTCAGGAATAAATATCCCTTTAAAAAAATTATAATAAAACACTCACCACTTATGTCAATCAAACTAGCGTTCTTCTGTTGGAGGGCAACGTAAAATTCCCTCATATTACTGATCTTTCCTACCACCCAGTAATCGCTGGTGGTCTTAATAATTGTCTCACCTGCGTGTTCAAGCATTTTCTTCCGACTGTTTATATCCTCCATTACTTTTAAACATTCTTTAGATACTGAAATATTCCCCGTTTGTTTATTATCCAAATGCACCGTACTTTTATACGCTAATTTCAATTTATTGAAATAAATAAATCTCGGTGTTATTTCGGAAACATTAGACGGTGTTACTACTTGCTTCGTGCAGTATTCGGCAATGTCGGAAACGATTACGGTTAATTGGGGACCGATGAACTCGTCCAGTTTTTTGAAGGTTTCCAAATTTAAATCTTCATTACCTAAAAATTGTAGTATAATTGTATTGTAATGAGGGGAATCCGACGTGGTTCAGGAAATCTATAGAATGGTGAAAATCGTGAATTACGAAAAAATGACGAATAAAAACCAATGTATTGTTTTAAAAATAAATTTTGTCGTCTTTTTAATATGGATGCTAAAAATCCAAAAAACGCAATTCTGATTATTAAGTATTTTTAACGCATTTAGCAAATACGGAATATTTTAAACGTTTCAAATCTGCTGATAAAGATATTTTTGTGACTTTATGTATTTGAAAAGAGGATGATCATTCGAATAGAGCAGTTCTGTGTTCCAATCCCGAAAGATATTCGAGAAGGAGGAATTGAAACCGCTGGAGGGCTTTTGTGGAAGTGAATAGAGCTTCCACGGGCCTTTTTTCCGGTTTCAATTCCCCCTTCTCGAATATCTTTCAGGATAGGAGTAAAAATATTAAATTCCTATGTTCGCTCCTTATATCGTAAACATGCTATGTGAATTTAGATTATCATTATTTACTCACCGTTGATAAACAAACAAATGGAAGCGCTTAACGCTCTGTACACAATCAAATAGTAAACCTTCCACTCTTTTTCATTGAACAGGTGGACCTTGGGAATTTTCCCGATGCTCTTTGCGGTTTTTAAGTTTTCCGGCCCGGTTATGAATCGTCCGTGATGTAAAGCCGCGAACGGTGAGGACTGATGTCTGGGCATCGATCCGCCCAACAATTCACTACCGACGTGAGCCGGAAGTAAAGTTGTCACTAAATACTGATAGATTATTTGCATGTCGTTTGGCTCGATTCCACTCCTTAAAAAATATTCACATTCAATATAGAAATATATAAATAGTGATTTAGTTTTTAATAAATTAAAAAAAAAATAAGAATTACAAATATTGATTGAATAACGAAGTAGAAGCCAAACAATTTATAAATTTAATATTGTTGCTTTATATTTTGTTTTATTTAATAAATTAATTAGTTTAAGTCTAAAACTAATATACACGGTTAATTAATTTTAGGTTATTATTAATATTGAATATATTTGAAAAATAAAAAAATTGTAAAACTAAGAATTATGTCTACAAAAAAAACATTTATTATGAGAACATTTTTGTGAGTATTAATTACTTTTTTCAATATTTATAATTTAAAGTTATAAAATAATCGTTTATTAGAATGCACACAGAAATTAAAAAATTCTATAAAATATACCTGATTTATATTTATAAATAGGTACATTTTAAAATCCACGTAAGACATTTATTGAATTTCCCAACAAACATTTAAAACATTCAATTATGGGGAAACACATAGAATACCTTTATTCCCATACCATAAATTAAGCTAATTCTACAGGAAGATATATGCATTACCATACTAAATGATCATTATACAAAAATGCTGTGTATTCAACAAGTGGAAACTTGCACTCCAGTGAATTAATAAAACACTGAACATTCAAAAATGTTTGCTTATCGAGTGGAAGAAACTGTATCCCGTTAAACACGTTCAAAATATCACAGTGTTGGAGTTTTATCGATGTCACATACTAAAACAAACAAAAAGTAAAAACATGTGGCTTTAATGAATCTCTGTATTGAAAATTAAGGCCTCGTTTTTCAATTGCAGCAAAAGCTTAATTTAATCAATCTTCACTTATCTTCATTTATAGAATATTTTCAAATGAAACAATAATAAATAGTTTTATCACTTTAAATAGAAATAAAATATTATTTCGCCTTGTATTAATTTAGTAAATATTTAGACAGAAAGATCACACATCGATGGTGGGATTTTAATAATATAATAATATTCTATGAGTCAGTCAGCACCTCCACTGCGACCAAACGGTCTATTGTGCTATAGTGGGATTTTACATGTAAAAACAATTTTATGCAAATTCAAAAAAGCATCATTTTAAACAGATTTTTAAATTCTGAACACATTTTAATTCTTGTAGTTTTTCTCCAAAATGAACAGGGAAGCAGGAATTTGTAAAACAAATGTTTATGCAAGTAAAACCCCTATGTATACCTGGTTGTGTCAAAACCCAGTATATTTGATTCTGTAATTTTAATTATTTATTTTGCATACACTCCTGTTAATAAAAAAAATATATATTTAGTAAATATTTTAATATGTTTCTTTAATAAAAAAAAGCTTATGTTATAGCCACAATTGAAAAACCCGACCTAAATCTTTCACTCACTGCTGTAAAAAATTGTTCTAATCTCGTTTTAAGTGTGGCTACATCATACTTCTCAATGGCCCGAGAAAACGACCCATTGAATAACCTGTACATTAAGTAAGACTGTTTTAAGACCTCCTCGTAGACGTTATCCTGGATTTCTTCTTCCATGTAATCATTGCTTTCCACTCCGTCTTTAATATTTTTGACAAAAGGCACATTTAAAGTCTGTTTAAATCGAAAGAATATTTTTTAATAATAATAATGTGTTTTAAAATCCTTTATTTGAATTACCATTACAATCCAGAAGTTCTCTTCTGGTTGGAAGTACAGCTGCCTGCGTTTCTGCGTGTGCACAGAATTTATTGGTCCATCTGGTTTAAATGATCTGAAAATATAATTACATCAAATTAAAACACTTAGGTGGAAAGACCTATGGCCGATAGCCGTTTTCCGAACATGAAGTCAAACACCTTTATATTTTTAATTAGTGTATATATTGTAAATATATCTAATGTTTGAAAATACAGATTATATATATAAACCACGTATACACATTTCAATAACTAAAATTCGTAGTGAAAAAAATATGTTTACAACAGACATTTTAATGACGATTACTTTTAAACCGTTAATGTCAGGATTATTAACCCAGTGGAAATTTGCAGATTAAGTTTAATTGTACCAGTGATTTGTTTCTTATATCAGCTAATTGAAGTATGTATATTCCGGAAAGCGATTACTCACTCTTTGAATTGAATTCCGTAAAGCAAATACTCACGCTGTGAATTGTATTATGGCTTCCGCCAGTCCCATATTCTTAATCCTAGTATCAATATGGTCATTGTTAGGATAGTAAAAGAAAATCTTTTTATATTCCTGAAGATAAAAGAAACAACAATTAAAAAATAGATTCACTACAGGATCACAGAAATATCAGAGCATACAAAATATTAGGGATGGGCAAAATCGATTTTTTATTCCTGCTAAATCAAAATTATTATAATCTTATGAATATTACTTTTTATAAAAAATTAAAGAATAACTTCCCTTTTATTAATAAATGAATAACTTCCCATGATAAAATATAATGTACTGTTAAACTTAATATTTCCCTTGCAAAATACCCCCGTGTTGGAGGTCGGCAAGAATGTACGGTTTCTTTTCTCTTGCAACACATACTTTTATTTTCAATTTACAAAATGATGTTAACTTTACAATGAATCTTGGAGGTACTTTCCTGCGATCCTACGGGAAGAGATGTGAGGGACTAGGTGGTCATCCAACACCCGATTGCTTTAATTGAATTTATAAGATTAAATTTATGAAAAGTGAATAACACTGTTTCGACTAAAATCCTAATATTTTTTTTAATTCGAATTTGGCCACTATGGACCACGGTACAACAAGAATGTTATAAATATATAACCGTTAAATAATAACACAATAGTATTTTAGTGCCGTGTAGCAGTGTATTCACAATAAAATGCAGTGAAACTAAAATACTATTAAATTGAATAAAAAGAATTTGAAAATCATTAATTAATAAATTATTTTCCCTTTAGCTACTGTCACATTAAAATATAATTATGTTATTACTTAATTGTTATAAATATATGTATTTATGATAATTCGAATCTATTATAAACTTAAAAAATATTTTATCGAATAATTAAATTATACTTATAAACAGTATTTACATATAAATTATATTAAAAAATGAATCAGTTCTTAACGTACCTCTCCTTCACAATTTCCATACGATGAATTAAATATGAAAAAATTATTTAACTCAACTTCACCCTTCTCCGCCATGTTTATTGCAGTTGGATAATTATTAATTCATTAATTTCCAACAAGACTTCTTCGAATTATAATAAAAAAATAGTTTTATTATGACATTTGTTAACCTATTCCATGATTTTGACAGTTCGGTTGGAGGTTAGAAAACACCTACCGTGCAAACGAACTACTGGATTTACAGGGATGCAACATTGAAAAGTGTAATTTTCCAACAGGGATATTTTAGCGAAAGAGGTTGCCGGCCATGTAAGAAAATTTACGCGGGAAATTTAATTCGAATGAACTCTGTAAACTAAACACGAACTACTGGAATTAGAGGGATACAACATTGAACAGTGTAATTTTCCAAAAGGAATATTCTAATGAAAGAGGTTGTGTTGTTGTCGGCCATGAAAAGAAATTCGCGCGAGAAATTTAATTTGAAAGTACAATAATGAATCCAGTGCATTAAATCATAATAAATGAGTTTTTCGAAGAATGTAAAAAAAGAATATTCATTATTTTTAATTTAAATTGTAAATTAAAAATAACGAATATTCTTTTTTCGATGGTGTGTTAAATTACTTTTTAAACTCAGAAGTAATATAGCCTTCAATAAGATGTATTTATTCTAAAGTAGAGTGCTTTTTCTAGCTCATTAATGAAGAACTGTTAAATTAAGCAATATTCCAATTCTAATGTTATAAGGGCAAAATAAGATCTATCCATTTTCCCAATTTTTATTTGGATGGATTGATACATCCAAATAAAAAATTTGAAAGACTGAAAGAGTATAAGGATTCAAGAAGATTTCGATGTATCTTATAAATCGCAGCAGTGTTCTAAACAAAATAAAAAGTGTGAAACAGTTGCGTTTGTTTACCTAAAGTAAATATGTGTATTTACTTTAGGTAAAGGTAGTTTCTGTGTGTGAAATTTAAACGGTTATGTTAGCTTATTAAAAAGGTTGAGTAATGGGTAAATTCAGGGAAAATGATTACAAACATTTTTATTTTTTTTAATATATATAGGATCATTTATTTAAAAATATTTTAAATAAACTATTGCAGTACATTTTCCTTTTTTTTAAATCACAAAACATATCATAAGCGCGAAAATAAATAATTCACTATAAAAAAAGTCTTACAATTTATAAAATAGAACAATTTGTCATTGGGATTCCTCTATTAGAAAAATAGAAATAAAAAAATGTCTAATTGGGAATATTCGAAATGTAAATAATTTAATATGCGTCAAAAATTCAGTTGTTCACTATTGGCACGAAAGTGAGCTCGGTGTGGTTTTGCGCGAAGATCAGATTCAACTGCGAGTCCAAGCCGACGTTTTCGACGCGAGCCACATAGGAATTGCTGCTCATCGGTTCTTTCCTGACGATTGCTTGCCCGCACACCCTCATGAGATGCTCTTCGTTGTCGGCGGAACCGCCTCCAGTTATGGCGAGTTTTACATGGCACATCACATCGATTTGAATGTGTTTTTCGATGGCGTATTTACCAGAAGGTGTGAGTATCTATTTAAAGATTAAAAAAATAAATAATTAACGTTTGAGAAAGAATAATTTCAATTAGGAAATTAAAGCATTTTTTATTTCCAACTATTTTGTATTTTAACTTAATAGTCGCTCGAAATCTCGATTATGAATCATCTACCTTACACAAAAAAAATTGTTGACGATGAAAATTAGGCAATAGATGGCACTTGCGTTATCTTTCCAATTATTGCAATACAAATTTATTTAAAAAGGATTTGTTTTGCTTCTAGATAAAGAGAACGATAGGATAAGTTGACCAGCAACTACTCATTGCGAATGAATAGCATTTTTTTGCAAATTATTGCTTGTATAATTTATTTTATCCTCCTTGATTTACATGAAATTAGGCAATATTTTATTTGTATTAAAACATAATTAACATACCCTTTCCATATGTTCTTCCTTTTGCGGTAAGTCAGCTCTGAAAACGGAGGCTTCGCCCAACACTTGATCGTTGGCCATTATTGAGAATTTCATGCCTTTGTGGATGGCTCTCGGTTCCAGGCCCAAGCCGTCTGGGTGATTGTCTGACCATAAGTAATTCTGTTGGTCGATTAGCGAATCTGGCTGGAAGGTCAGCCTTTTGGCATATCCCATTCCAATGCTGACTAACTTCAAAGCACGTCCGCCAAAGAGGTGCTCTTTGCGGTCGTTAGGACGCACTCTGTAGTGGAAGCCTGGAATTATTCTCGGATCCACATATGTACCTGAAATTAATGGTTTTGTTTATTACTTCGAAGATTTTTTAATAAATGTAAGAGTTTTGTCTAATATAAATTTTAATTCTATCAGGTTACGCACTCAAAATTATGAAGGGTTGAATAAATTCAATTAATTTAATATAATGTTCAACCACCGTTCATCTAGTGTATGGATAATTAGTGATGGCCATATCGGTTTTTCGGATGGCAGAATGTTGACTATCCATGCTGATGAGAAAGGCGATTTTTTTATAAGTAGAATGAAAAAGAAATTGCTTCTATTCTTATATTTTCAATATATAAAGCTTCTACTTACCAACAACAGGAATTTCATAGTTCTCCAAACCAGTCATGGTATACTTAGTAGGAACATCGTTAACATCCTCCCCTTTAACAGTGACCCTCCTGTGAATACTCTGAATGCCCGGCACCAAGTAATACCTGTGATGCTTAATACTGATATTAATCACCCTCGTGATCTCGGCCCGGGGCGAGCCCTTCCTCTTAGTGCAAATAGCAATCCCGTTGAGGATCATTGGCTTAGCAACGCCCGTCTCATAAAACTCAACCTTGCCGGCGAACCTAACCCTCACACGTTTTTCAACGGTGTCGGGCTTTAAGTTCGTCGCGGACTCAACCTGTGGACCCTGAAAGAGTGAGTAATGTTATAGATTTGACACTTGGACTTTCTAAAATTAATTACATTACTGTTTTGAATCGTAACTTACGACCGTGATTTTTTTCTCTCAACGAGACGGATGCGATGGTTTGTTTGAATCCTTCAGCCATTTGGATTCAATACAGCTCGGATGTGTCTAGCAACAGCATTTGGAATACTGATACACGAACATAATGGACGATATAATGATATTAACAGGGCTGCCACTTAATTTTATGAGTTTCTGTATTTTTATTACACCTATTATTATTATTATTATAATTATTATTAATAAACCCCCCAAATTAACAACAAAACAGATTTTTAAAAATTTAAATACAAATAATTACACAATTAATTTTTATTAAGCTAAATCTGTTTTATTGTTAGTTTTTATTTCTCAATATCAAATTAATGTCGATTTCAATGAGACGAAGACAAACACAAATGGAATTCAAATCACAGAAGCACATATCATTCACAGGATAAAGCGCAGATTTTTTGCGAAAAAAATCACCTTTTTTGATTTATTTCAAATCGTTTCACGAGATTTTCATGAAGTAAATCAAATTTTTTTGACGGGTTATAATTGCAATAAATTTTTAAACTTTGTATATACAGAACTGTATTCAAATTATCATTAGATCTTATGAATCTTTTGGTTAAATAAATAAATATTCAGTAAAATAATTGAAGAGTTGCAATTTTACTAAAAAAAAAATACTAAACATCAATTGCGTAAGTACAATAATAATAATGATCTTTTTCTTCTATGAAATTAATGACACTGGCTTCGAAGCCCTGTCAGCCAGTATCAGCAATCGGATGTTTTATTTTACATAATGACTTTGTATTTCAAACACAAAATGGTGTGGAAAATAATCATTGTGGTTTAGTAGAAAGAGAAATAAATTTCCACTTTACTATTAAAATGTATATATATAAGGCTTCCTTCAGGTAATTTAAAATTTTTAAAATTTTAAAATCATTCCTTTACCATTCGGTGTTACAAAATGGTTTTCGGCCAGGTCTTTCAGCCAGTTTTAAAATATTTATTAGCACTGAATGAAGATTTGACATCTCTGAGGTATAGTTGGTAATGCACCTGGCTAGAAATCAAGGGACATGGGTTCAAATCCCACCAGAGACGTTTATTTTCCACTTATATTTAATTAATTTAAATTATATCTCAATGTTGTGCATTGAAAGTCCTTCAATTCATAGATATAAATATAATTTGAATTAAATATTAATTTAATTAATTTATTAGCATATTAAGTTTTTAATTTATTGAGTTAGAACCCGTCAAAAAACAAAGAAACAAGCGGAAAACCTTCTTTAATCATAAATAAGATTCTTACAAAACATTATCATGTAGGATATAAAAGAATTAATTTGAATAATCCAATATCCAATTCTTTGGAATAATATTTTATAAGAATTTAAAACCAAGAATAAATCGATTCATTTATGTTTTGCGAAAAAACAAGTTTGTGTATATTAAAATTATGCTTTCGTTGGCTTTAATTACAGATGAATTGAATAGTTGCAAATTCACATAGATTTAGAAACATTAGGAATTGTTGAGTCATTGCAAATTTATTTAGAAACATTTTTGATAATCTTGTTAATTGTTGAGGCTTCTACTTTGTTATACAATGTAATTCATTTTTTTAATAAATTGGAGCTATAGAAACGAAGTAAAAAAGTTAAATTCTGGCAGTGCTTGAATTTGTTATGCAAATAGCAGCCAATTTTAAAAGGAAAATATTAATAAGTTATGTTTTTTTATTTGGAATTAATTCTTATTATAACTATACAACGGAATTAATTTTGTGCCAAATTCTGACAGTGCTTAAATTTGTTATGCAAATGGCAGCCAACATTGAAAGGAAAATATTATATATAAATTATGTTTTTTTATTTCGAAATAATTCTTATTTATATCATAAGAATTTGTTCCAGAAATTACATCTAAAGAAAATATTCCGGTAATATTAAATTTATCGTGTATGTTATTTATTAATTTCACATTCTATGATAAATATTTATTACATAAAGTGCTTAGAAAAAATAACGTACACGTTGAACTTAACATTTCCCTTACAGAATAAGGCTTGATAGTGTTAATTTGAAAGCATATTTTTAAAACTTGAATATTACTAAATTTAATTTATTCTTGTTTTTCCTTAAATTTCATACCATTTCGAACGGTTCACTTAAAAACTAAAATAAGTATTATTAAAAAATCTTTACCTATTTTCAACCTAAAAAACTTATCGAATACAATCTTAATTAGGATTAAAACTTAAATCTAAGCGTTAATAATCGACCTCCAAAGAATAAATACTTTGTTTATTTTACTTCTGATTTATTAGCAGCAGCAGCCCTGAGCGAAAAGTGTGTAACCTCACAGGCACAACAAAGTCAACTCACCTCGATTTTGAGAACTTCGAGCGTCCCCTGAGGTTCCCTGTTAGCATCGAAGATGGTGAATTTGTCCCCGTCAGAAATGACTTCCAGTTCAAAAGCATATCCCTCAGGCCTGTTATCACTCCAAAAATAGTTCTCATTGTTATTCAAGCAGTTCTCGTCGGACTCGAAGGTGAATCTCCTGGCGTATCCCCGCCCGATGCTCTGCAGAGTGAGGGCGCGCTCCCCGAATAAACAAGAGTACGTCTTTGCCTCATTTACAGCCGGTAGGGGCCTCACGCGGTACTTAAAGCCTGGAATAACTCTCTTGTCAATATAAACCCCTACTGCCGGGAATTGGTGCGATTCGAGCGGGCTTATTACATAACGGGCTGGAAGGTCTCCTAATTCGGCCGCGTCCAAAGTGCAGGATTGTTCTTTGGAAGTCACGGTTTCTGGAACCGGCTTGATATCCTGTAAACATCGTGTAAAATTAGATATTGCGGATTGTAATTATTTTCGTTGGAATGGGTCCAACTTTTTGATAATTAAATTTAGATCGACCGCCTTGAAAATTGTGATTACTAAAGAGTTTTTTTTGTCCTCTGAATATTAAGTAAGATTTTGCTAAAATATTTTTCAAGGTGTGTGTAAAAATAATATTTCTATTGTTTAATCCGATCTACAAATTTAATTAACAATAATGATTTTTTTTTTAAATTATATTAAAAAATGGTTTTTATCTGTATATATTTGAAAAAAAAAATAATATTCGGGACAGAAAGAGCACAGGTCAATAGCCTGAACAGACTAACACAACATTAAATAGAAAAATGTGATAATTTATTAATTATTTTCAAATCATTTTTATTTAATTTAACACAATATTTTTTCTTGTGTAAATATAAATGTATATATAAGCTTATTTAATTTTTACAAGTGTTTTTTTTATATCCAATTCTTTTTATTTGATTTAAAATATATTCCGTTGTTATTAAGTACATAGTGAATATCCCTTTAATAATTTTTGTTTATGTTACATTGAATTTTTTTTGTTGGTAAACTTACTTGCGATTCAATAGATTCCTGTTCGTTTTCAATTTCACTGCACGTGAGTTGAGGAGGCGGAGATGTGCATTGCCCCCTTGAGATAATTGCACTGCACGAGCTCTAAAAATGTTTGGAATCAACGATTTGTTCGACCAAAGAGTCGTGATGGCAATGAAACGATTCATTTAATGGTAGTAAATACAAGCAAGCACATTCGATGAGTGAAATAATGGTAACGTCTTTGAAATCTTCAGCTTTGAAATAAAACTTGTTTTTTTTTTTCAAAATTGACGACACTAAAAACAGGCAAGCATATTCTATGATTTGAGTGTTAGTATACAATTAAATTATTCAATTTAGATTCATTATTTGGTCACAGTGAAGGGGCTGTCTGTACCCCCTCATAGAATATTATTATTACCAGCATGGTTTCAAAAGTATTTTTTTTTATTTGTGGACAGAACATTTTGATTTTTACTCTCCCTAGGCCTGGACAGGGAATAACTCCAAATATTTATGTCAGTATTTTAAAAATGTTTTATTCAAAATAGTATTAGACAAAATAATTTTTTGTAAGAGAGTATTTCTAAATGATCAATTTTATCTAGATTTTAGTTAATTAATAACAATAAACTTGTGCTTATTAAAGTACGGAGTGATCAACAATGATTGCAGACAAGTTAAATTTCCCGCCGAAAAATCTGGGGAGTCTTATCGCTCCAAGTCATAGATGTTAATATATACTAGTTGACTAACTCATCGTTAAAAAGTTATGCATCCGGTTTGCTAAGGGGTTGCGTTTGGCCTTTTTAGAGACAGACGCCTGTTGCATGTGAGACAGTAAGCAAGAATATAATCTTTGCTTATGTTAGTACTGTGAATCACCATTGTTTTAGGCAGCAGTAAAATTATGTCAATTTATTAATAATTATTTCATTATATTTTCATTTTTATATTTTGTGTTATATTCAATAAAAAAATTGTCAGCTACATATTTATACCACTTTTATGTGTAACTAGTCACTAAAGTAAAATAAAAGTAGTTTAAAATTTTTTGTTTCATTTACATTAAAATTGAAACCATTAAATATATCGAAAGTATATATAGTTTTATAAATGTTTTTTTAACACTTCGTTAATTGCAAATTTAAAATGCAAGAATTACATCCTTAGAACAAATGGATTTTACAAAACAGAGATAATTATTTAAAAATATCATTTATTGATTTTTTTTAATCAATTACTTAAATTGAGAATCCCAAGACTGCTTAGCAACAAAGCTGGTTGCAGAAACGCGTGAAGGAAATTTTCTTCTTATCAATTGACGTAAATGTGGAACATTACAATTATTTTAACAAACAAGTTGTTTTTTATAAAAAAAAGAAAAGAACATTAGGGGTTATCAGCGAGCCAGAGATAAAAAAACGTAACGATTGTATTTGCGTAAGCTTGCAACTTAAACGTAAGTGATAACATTTCGCGAATGATGCAAAACGTCGAAAATTTGATTGATTGAGAAATTTTACGAAGGAAGACGGAATAATTTTGATTGATTACAATTCGCAATGATGCTGAACGATTGTTGATTACCAAATTTTGGATTATAACGCCTGAATGATGTTAATCGTTGCTTTGTGGTAATCCGTTATTGTAAATGAAATGTGTTGATTGTGATTTTTACAAAATTTTTCATTTTTATTTATTTATTTAATAACGGAAATCCATTTTTATCAGTATAATATAATTATAATCTTTATTTAGCATCTTGCTACATAGAATAAATAAACATTGTGAAACTTTAAAAAAATGAGTCAATAGAGTGCGTTTTTAAATAAAATTTGTTGATGATATAACCTAAAGCTATTTAATGGTAATTGGAGCTATTCCTTACAAGAAATGTATTGTTTAACGTTTACGTTATTAATTATTTTCACATTCAATAAATATTTATATATATATCTATTTCAATAGCTGCATAGACTGTGATAATACGAAATAACATGCACGTTATTTTTGACATTTTCCTTACGGAATATCGCCGAATAAAAGAATTTTAACCCCTGAGAAGTTAGCAATAAATTTCCAGTCGCGAATCCCGGCGCCTCCACCATAGGAAAAATATAATTTCGTCGTTCTTTAGGGATGATTTTTTTATGCAAGATGTATTCTTTGCACCCTAATTAACAGAATTAACAATTTTCAGAGTACCTTAAGTAATAGAATTAAACAATTTCCAGAGTAATATTTTGTTTAAACAATTTATTTACATCACGAGGATCATCAGGCATACGGAATTTTCAAGAGTGGAAAAATATTACTTGGGCGTACTTTAAGGACGATTTCTTATGCAGGGATGTATTCTTTGCATTGTAATTAATAGAATTAAATCATTTCCAGAGTACAATTTTGTTTAAATAATTTATTTATAGCAAGATTTTCGAAAATTCTGTATATTGGGAGATCCTCGTGATGGAAATAAATTATTTTTAAAAAAATAGGAGGAAAATGGTACTATGGAAGTTGCTTAATTCTAATAATTAGGGTACAAAGAATGCATCCTGCAGAAAAAATCGTTCCAAAGTTATATTTTTCGATTTTTGAAAATTCCGTATATTGGGAGATCCTCGTGATGGATCTAAATTATTTAAATAAAATAGAAACGAAATGGTACTGTGGAAGTTGCTTAATTCTAATAATTAGGGTAGAAAGAATGAATCCTGCAGAAAAAATCGTTCTTAAAGGGCGCCCAAGTTATATTTTTCGATTTTTGAAAATTCTGTATATTGGAAGATCCTTGTGATGGAAATAAATTATTTAAACAAAATAGAAACGAAATGGTATTCTAGAAATTGCTTAATTCTATTATTTAGGATACAAAGAATATATTTTGCATAAAAAATCATTCCTAAAGGGCGCCCAAGTTATATTTTTTCTATATGGCGGAGGTGCCGGGAAATGTATTGTTAACTTCTCACGGGTATAATATTACAGTATCCTCTTTGGCAGTTAGAAATATTTCTTATTATATATATATATAACATATTTATTTCTGCAAACAATTATATGCAAAGAATAATAATAATCTTTATTAACAGGTATATACAGCAAAAAATACTAAATAAAAACTAAAAAATTACAAAATCAAATGTATATTTTATATTTGTTAATTAGCTATCGACCAATGGTCTTTCCGCCTGTCTTTTATAAAGAATAATTAACAACAAAATTCTCATATTACATTGTACCAGCCATCAATCTTCCTGCCTTATTTCTTATTATTTTCAAAGCTAGGGTCTTTAATTTCGAATTTTCTTAAAAAAAATAATAAAACAAATGGGCAGAGAAACTTCTTGTTGATAGTTCAGATAGGCCAACACCTCCTACATGTTTTGTAATTATTTATGTTATATTATCTGTATAATAGTAATAAAAAAAGATTTGTTTTAATATAATAAGAAATATTTTTTTTATTGTCAAAAGAGGATACTTAGATATCCTTTCGTTATTTCCATTAAAAACTGCTTCAGGTTAAAATCATCAACATTGTTGCAAAAATTGTTTAAGCGAACCCACACGTGCAGACTGTAATCAAATACTCGAATTAACTTTATCAACATTTACTTTCCGATCTGCGTATATTACGAAACAATATGAATGGGACATTATCACGTCTCGCCGGCTGAATCATCAATTATTAAATAACTCCACTTATCACTCCCACATTAACCGTAGCCATTATTATTAATAATAATAATAACGATAATGAGAAATGCATAAACAGCGAATTCAAGGTTTATTATCGTAATCATTGTTTACTTGTGAGGAATATGTGCGGATACGGCTTTGCGAGATTGTAAACTCAGTTTAGATAATGAGTAAAAGTGGGTCCCCGTAGACGGTTTCTTGATAAGTAAAGTAAATATTTAAAATAGGTGTTTATATTAAGAACAATATTTCCGTTTAGAATGTTACGTAACTTAAAAATAAATCATGCATTGATTCAAAATGTGAAGAAAAGATGAATATTTTAAATCGTGCACAAATCACATTTAAAGGAAAAAAAATGGTTGTTGTGTAAGTTTTTAGTGTAATTTAGTGTAAGACACAAAAGACACAATGTAGTCTGTTTTAGTTTTAAAACTAAAAAATAAATCATACATTGATTATACAATGTAGCATGTTTTAGTTTTTTTACAACCAATTTTCAGTCAAAGGTGTACATTATGCAATTCAATGTCCGGCGGGGTATTTGCCTGAGAAGTAGTTGCATTTGTTTAAAGAACTTACGTAACGTAAGTTAAAATATCAGAGAGCTAAATGTGGAAATAATTTATTAATTATTTTAAAATCATTTATATTTAATTTATTCAAATGAAATGTATTTACTGTATTTTTAACACTATTTATTGTTTATATTATAATGAAATTAAACAAGGAAAATTTCTGGCAAATAATCAATGAAATTCGGTCAATCTCTTTCTTACAACTGCAATTGTTACTTACGCTATAAGTTTTTGACAAATATCTATTGTGTAATCCGGCGGGGTATATGCTCTGGAAGTAGTTGTTTCAATAGATATTTATCTCGAATCACGTTTTACTATTTGTATATATTTCGCAGCGCAGTTAAATTTCTTGTTCTTCTTTTTCAATATCTCGTCCAGCTTGGACTGGCTGGCATCAATCAGTTTTTGAACCATTTCTTTCAGTTCACATTAAAATGCAAAATCATGTTCCTTTTCTTATTAAAAAACAACATGTTTGGTTATTTTAAATTTGTTAGATGTATTTATTATTATAATAATGTTCTGTACCAATTTTTTGTCTAAATCATATACTTGTGTAATATTGTTAAACATATGTTATGTATGAAATAACAAATTGTATAATAATCTGTAGATGGCTAGTCCGCAAATAACACATTAATATTATTATTATTACATTGACTTGCAAAATTATGTTCTATTTTAAATAAAGTTAATACTAGTTGCGCTACACTCTTGATGGAACCGTACATTAGAATAAGGTGAATAAAAACTCCTCTTTCATAATTTTAAAATGTTCTATTTTATCATATATGGATGTTACTGTATGCAACGGCCTCTGTTAAATAAATAAATAAATAAATATTCCATCGACATAGTAAGGAATATCATGTTTTCCTCTATGATTTTATTTTTAGACCTTTAGTTAAAAATTCAAGCTGCTGCTCGTCTGTCAATCTTGTTCCTGCTAGTTTTAATTAAAAAATCAATTTGTTATTATTTAAAAAGGTGGCATGCAATAAATCGCTTCAACTCTCATCATTCTGCATTAAAAAAATCAACACGCATGCTTAATCTAATAATAAACAAATAAAAAGTCAATGTTGCTTATTAGAAAAAGAATAATTTCAAATAGAAACAGCGGTTTGTTATTAGCGGATGAAAAGCACGATGATTTACCTGACGTGAAAGCGAGTAAAATTCGTCATCTACTTCATCATCGAAGAGAGATGCGGAAGTTCCGCGCCTGAGCTTTTGAAATTGAAAAGATGACGGTGAAAACATTTTGATAATGGATCGTGAGGGTTTTACATGAAATGATGCTAAACGTTTTTTTTTTATTTATTTGTTGAATTCGAAAATTTTATGTTTATTTAATCAAATCAGTCAAATCTTCATTTGCAAGGCTATGCCTTTTAACAAATAAAATATGGTAAAAATATTTTTTTGTTATTATTATGATTATTATTAATAAAAGAGGCTTCTACTTCGTTATATATTGTTTTAAGTTTTAATAAAAAAAAACTGATTTACATTGTTTGTATAACTTTAATTTGATTGTAGTGACTATTGTTTCAACATTTTTAACTTCTCCTTATCGAGTTTGTAAACTAATACAGAATATTCAGTATTGACAGCTGTGTAAATCTTATGAAAACGGGCACTTTAGTGTAAATGTATAAACCTACAGAAATATTTAAAAATTAATTAAACTACATAAAAATGATTTGAAAATAATTAATAAATTATTTCCAAATTTAGCTCTGTGACTTATGACTTACGTTACGTAAGTACGTTAAACAAATGCACATTAAAACAACTAATTTGTTAATCATTTTTATTTAATTTATTAAATAACTGTGTCCAAGTGAATGGATGCTCTTTTCTATTTATATTTAAAAATTAATTTAACAACTTTATAATTTTATAAGCCCAACACCCGTAAGGGTACAAGGGTTTTTGATAATAAATGTATATATATTTATAATTTTATAAAGCTGAGCTGTACTGACGAGGGGTGAATCCCGAAACACATTAAAAACTAATGACGTGTCATTATGAAAATAATGACAAGTTAATATTACTATAGTCACTAAAATAAAATTAAAGTAATACAAAAAAGTGAATCAGTGTTTTTTTTAAATATGATTATGTGCTTCGCGACATCTGGTTGAAAGTCCAGATGTCGCGAAGCAACAACTATAAGTTGTTGCGATTTTTTTTAATTTATTCATTTAAAACAAATCCATTTATGATGTTTGACATTTGGTCCGAATAAATAAACTTTTGTATTTTCTGTATTGCTAAGTTCAATGAATGTATGTGTGGATGAAACATTAAAATGTATATATATATATATAATCCAAATTCCCCATCATGGTGTAGGGGGTCATATGTATATATAAACATAACTAATCACCAAGTGGTTTGGGGGTTCAAACAAACACCTTTATTTGAACCCCCTAAATCCGCTCCCCTTGTTAAACCTATGTGTGTATATGAAGTTTCATTAATACTAGCAGCTAAGATATCAGAATATTAACACAAAAATGCTTCAAATTGTTTTCAAAAATTAATTTGCATAAATTATCTATTCAGTCTAGATTTCCATAGCTAATGAAGGGTGATAAAAATCCACTGGAACGAGTGGTGCACCAGGGTGTGTTAAGCACTGTATTTTAGTGTATACAGGGATGGTTAAAATTACTGGAATTTCTGAATAATTCCCAAACAGTAACAAATTTAAAAAAAAATATTTCTAGTAAAAATCCAAGAATTTAAACAAACAATATACCTATTGTTCAATTAATACAATTTTGTAAACTTGGGTTTTTTATTATTTTTCTTTTCTACTCCCGCATTATTATTATTATTCAAATTAGAGAAAACTAAAGCACGGCCAGAACAAGTGTGAAAATCTTCAGGTATATCACATTCGTTGATAAATTATGGTCTTGTAATCAATTATGCATTCCATAAATGAAATTTTCAACAATTTACAACATCTATTTTTAAATAAAAAAATCGATTTGGCAAGTACGTATTTTTATACACGAACTACCAACATTCATGTTTTCAGAAAGATTTGGATGTATATTTCAAATACGACACTCGGGGCTATTCCGCACGGGAAATGTTAAGTTTAACGTGTACGTTATTAATTAAATTCACATTCTATGCATATATGTCTAACACAAAAGCAGCTTAGACTGTGGCAATATAAACGCACACGTTAAACTTAACATTTCCCGTATGGAATAGCCCCGACTATCTATATAAAATTTACGATTATTTTGTAATACTTGTTTCATCAGCCGTTTTTATTTAATTTAATTTTTAAATTATGAATAATGTGTGATTTTTACAAATTATAATATATATATATATATATTCAATGACCCTTTCTACCCATATGGGTGTAGAGTTTACAAATTATAAACTATATTTAAAAATTTAAAACAATCAACAGACTAAATTAACTTTATAAATTATATTTTTTTTTAAATTGGATTTAAACTT
This sequence comes from Philonthus spinipes, assembly GCA_963082785.1. Taxonomy (NCBI): domain Eukaryota; kingdom Metazoa; phylum Arthropoda; class Insecta; order Coleoptera; family Staphylinidae; genus Philonthus; species Philonthus spinipes. The sequence continues at coordinate 25,210,928 of OY720300.1, read as the reverse complement.
TTTTTACACCGAAATTAACTTTATATTTGTATTTTTTTTTAATTGGATTTAAACTTTTTTACAAGCGTGTAATCATTCTAGTATGTTAGCTGCCAGTTTAAACACCCAGAATGCGATCTTTGTTCGATTCAATTCAGTGAGCATACCTGGCGTGAAATCGAGAACAATTCCCTTTCGACGTCGTCCTCGAAGAGGGACATGGCAGTGCTGCGTCTGCTCGTCTGCCATACTCTTTGCATCGCCTCCAATTTGGCTTCTTCTTGAACGATAGCTGACAACATTTTGAATTGCTGGAATGAAAAGATAATTGTTTCGTTAATATTTGAACATAAATCCCTTCTTCTTTGTTATACATAGTAATTTACAATAATAAAACACTTTTTTGTATTGTAACTAAAAAAGTTAGTGCTAGTTTGATAATGATGCATTAAGGCGTCGAAACTAATCACAAATAAAATTTTCAATTATACAAAATTTTATTAATCATTATCAAACTAGCAATAACTTCTTTTTTGTTGTGTTGGTAAATACCATATGCTCGATTTTATTTAAAAAATTATATTGGCAATAAAAGTAACCACACACTATAGTCTGTATTGTGGACGCTTCTACTTCGTTATACATGTTAATTTCACCAATAAAACACTTATTACTTTGTTTGTATAACACTTATGTTATTCTAAAAAAAAATGAATAATTTGATTTGATAAATAAAGACGTATGTGACGTTTTATTTGTACTCTACAAAACAAAAATTCTCGATCATATGTTATTTAAGCAGTGACTACTATTACAGATAAATAAGGTTCAGGTAAAAAGAGACAAAAGTGGAAACAATCAACCTAATTGGGACAACAAACAAAATGAGAATATCTTTCGGGATAGGAGTAAAAATAAAATGAATAAGGGTAAAATTATTCAAGTGTTATTGTATATAAAAGCCTAGTTTACAAGATATAAGATGTTTTTACATATAAATAAATTATCTTTATTAATACATATTACATGTGTTGCAGAGAAAATAATATAATATGCACAGACAATCGGTTACCGGCCAACAGTCTTTCTGCTACAGGCTTTCATAGTATTTAATATTATAACAAATCAATTATAATATTGCCACATGGCTGAAAGACCTCCGCTCGATAGCCAATTCATTTGCAGAATATAATTCTTTTTTTTTTCTTATCCTCTTTTACCTGCATTGGGTGTCGAGATTGAATATAATTCTAATTTTATATATTATTGTACCCACCGCCCTAAGGGACAACAAGGGATAGCAGAAGAAGAAGATATATAATTTTACATACATATACACATTTTAATTAAGTAGTTTAGTTAGTTATTGTCACATTATCCTCGACATTCAAAACAAATTTAAGATTATTCAAGTGTGTTGAAGCCTTTTTTAATGTTGAGGTTTAGTAGAAAGAGATAGCTATATAGTAAAATGGAAATAATCGTTTGAAAAAATAATTTTGGATTTAATAATATATGTATTTACATTTTTTTTATTTACCAAGTATAAAGTATCAGTCTAAATAAAAAAATAAATCGTTAATTTTAGTGTATTTACTAGTTTAAGTTAGAAAAGAAAATTTTAAGATATAATGAAATTAATAGGTCATGTCTGCTAAGTTATTTGAATGCAGAATTTAGTGAAATTTTCATTGCACAAGTTTTTATTAGCAAAAATATAATTTGAAATTTGCTATACATTTGATCAATTTTCATTGTTTTGAAACAAAGTAAACATTAAAATAATTTTTAATTCATCTGATGAAGTTCCTGCTTATTTTAAGATTACTTTACAATATTGTTCACAGCAATCTAACTCGAATTAGTGATTGCTAATATTTATATAGCTCTCTTTCGTGTAAATCGTACCCTTAAATTAGTTTTGTCAAGGAAAATAAGACAATATTATAACAAATCAATTATAACAGTGTCACATTTCCTTGGCATTTAAAACAAATTAAAAAAGCCTGGTTTACAAGATAACATTTGAATATCGTGCTCTAACCTAAAACACACTATTATTCAAATGAAAAAAAAAATATACGTGGGAAAGGAGCTTACATAGTATTTCGTTATGTTTTATTTCATTGTCTGCATGAATGTATTTTCTAATAAATAACAGTTTCCCATACCACAAAAAAAACCTACAAACTGTTTCCAAAAATTGATTTGCATAAATTATGTATTCAGTACTGTTCTGGTATAAATTAAGCCGAAGTCTTGCATAACGGAATGCTAAATAGACTTTCTCGCGGTCTATTTTTAGCCCAGAGAAGTTTCAAGAGCAAGCAAGTTGAGGAACATCTTGCAAGATTGGCGGGGAGAGAGGAATGCCTTGAAAGTTTACAATTTTGTGCACGTTCTCCGCACGTGATAAGATTTACACGGCAAGGGCAGACGGAGCTGCCAGACAAAGGTATCCATTAAAAGGTCAATTCTTTATTGGTATCGTTTTTGATTTATGTAAAAAATTAATCGGAAATTCATTAAAATACACGAGTTCGTTGCATGAACTCTAAGGAAAAAAAAATCTTGAATTCTTTAGTCTGTGACATAAGTAATCTTGAACCTCACGATGGTCTCGACCGTTACTACGTGGTAATCCATATCAAATTACATGAAAAAATTACTGTTTTTTACCACTTATAAAAAGTTTAATTTTTAAACTTGTTACAATTTGTGAAAGTTTGTAACTTCCAACTTCAATTCATAACTAACCAACTTTATTCAAATGTGTATATGTATGTACAATAATATACATATATGTATATATATATAATTGAAGGGCTGAAAGACCCCTTCAATTCATATTTAATTGTACTTTTCATAACATTCTTTTTTTTTTCATTTTTGTTTATACTTATTTAGATCAATTAAAATTGGTCTAAATATGCATAAACAAAAATAAATATTAGTTTTGTTTCTTTAATATATTGGCAATCTTAATTATTAAAAAACAAAATAAGTTCGTAAACAATATAAGACTATGACAATAAAGAATAACGTGTACGTTAAATTTAATATTTCCCGAATGTGTACCGGAAAGTATTCCATTCCACCAATTCGTAAATATCCGATGTATTTATGGATTTCGACTTTACACCGCTGAAACCTTCGTCAATAAACAAAATGGATTGAGTAAAGAATTCGCGATAAGTGGAAATTTCCATGCTGATTCGAACTGACCTCGATTTAAGGCAAGACTATAAATGGTGGTTCGGTTGCAAATGGAAAGTTTCTGCAATCAAATTCGTTTTGTTCTAGAAATTAATTTTTATATTTCTAAATTCTCAATTAGGAGTGCCTTTCACTGAGAATCGCGTAAAGACGTGATAGACTAGAACAGGCGTTTCAATCTCTGGATTGAAATTTTATCGTCGCCAGTGGCGGTACTTTTAAGTAAATTATGTAATAATAATAATATGCTGTTAAAACCTAGTTATTATAATTACGATCAGAAATACAAATCATAATAATTGCTATTTAATTGTTTAACAAACAAAAATGCAAAAAGTAATTATCTAGAAGTTTTTTTTTTGCATTTTACGGTTTTTCAATTATGACTTTAACTTAAGTTTAAGTTTTATTTAGATACATCAAATTTATTTTTATTTAGTAGCATTGATGTCACTAAATAAAAATCTAGTAAAATTTTTACTAAACTTTTAAAATATTGTTTTAGTGTTTTTCGCTTTGTATTAAAAGCGAAACACACTATTTGTAAATAAAACAATATTTTACAATATCAATTCATGAATGAATTATTAAAGGTAATTGCGACAATAAAGACATTCGGTGTATATTTAAAATTTGCATTTATTTTTGTTTTCATTTTCCTCAATGCTGAAACCGCGTGCGTTAAACCCTCGCTGTAATCAGTTTCCGAAATTCGCGAATATTTACGTTTCGCGAGTGATTGAAGGCAAGGCCGTTTGTTGTACTCGTTTATCAGCCAACCCAATTACAACAGATAAAGGCGACATTGAATGCGTGAACCGTTTATTTTATTACCATATAATCGAAAGGAAACGCAAAAGCTCTAATATCTATGCCGTGAATCTTTATTAATAATATATGTTTAATTTAAGAATATTAAATAATTTTTGCAATTTTAAAATTAACGTATTTTTTATTTAAGAAAATTATTAAATTTGCTAATTATATTTAACATCTTTATTAACACACAGGTACTAATATACTTATTATTATTATTATATTATAATATTTGAACTTAAAAATCCAAACATTAAAGTTTGGATTAAACTCCAACAGACCACGGCCTACTGAAAGCCTGAAAATCAACAATTCTAAAAAATAGTCAGGTAACATTTTGTAAGACTTACAATGTAAGGTTGCTAGATAATTTTGGAAAAAAAAATAAATTGAATAAAAATATACTTCGATTTCAATCTCCATTTCCAAATTACATATTAAAAATTTACAAGAAAAATAAATTAATAAATATTTGAAAGTAATTAATTAATAAAAATTTAATAACTAAATCAACATTTTTTTAAAATTCTTATTTCCCTCATAACATAGGAAAAATATTACATAAATTAAAATAAATTGAGTTTAAAAAGTGTGAAAATAATTAATCAATAAAAATTAAACAATTAAATCATGATTTCTTTATTTTCTCCAAAATTATCAGGGAACTTTACAAAATATTACCTCTCTAATTGAACATTCGTTTAATATATTAGAACGATATGTACAACAGGTCAATCTAAGCAATTTTCTAGTCATCATAATTTAAATTCAGTATTGCCAACAAAGAACTGTTGATATTCATCACTTTGTATACATTAAAAAATGTAAGTGATAATTGAAATGAAACTCTAAAGCAAATAGGGGTCTTTCCTCATGACATGTGGCGCATTCTGATTGGTTGCTACATCGGGTTTCGTGTTACATTCGCAGCCAATGAGAATCCAGATGTTTGAGTCATACTCGCTTGAAATAAATTAGGCTATTTTCGGAACTGGCTTGTTCAATTTTACTTAAGCGATAATTTAGTCTATCTAAAGAAAGTTATTAGTAATTTAAGTTATTTCCGTAAATATTTACATAATTTGATTCTAAATAAATTAAATGACTGATTTTCTATGTCAAATTATGCGAAAATTCATTTATTTTGGTGGGAATGAAATCCTCACGTAGAAAAACATATATATATATATAATCTAAAATCCCCATCTACCATAATGGTGGTGTAGGGGTGACGTAGAAAAACATATATATATAATCTAAAATCCCCATCTACCATAATGGTGGTGTAGGGGTGACGTAGAAAAACCTAACATAACTTATTCTTAATTAATATCTCACTTAACCCGCGGTGAATCAGTTTTTATTTAATTCAGGATATTTAATTAAAATTAAAACACTTGGTTGTTTCACTTATTAGAGAGAAAAATATAAATATATAGAGAGAAAATATAAAAAGTGAAATTATTATTATTGTAGGCGCTATTTTTGAATTACCCGCCATCTAACACCGCGGAAAGTAAATGTATTTTATGTTGGCTAAACTTACGAGATTTTTCGTGAGCTATCTTCAGGTTGGAAGAATCATGAAAAATGATTAGACGATTAAGGTTACGTTATGTGAAATTGTTGTTAGCAATTATTAAAGTTTTAAACAAATGCAGTCCGTCTAATTTCTTACCGTTATTATAAATAATTATTATGATTAATGGTAATATTGTTATTATATAAGTTTTTTTTTATTGTAATAGTAAAGTTTTTTTTTTCTTATATATTCTACTGATATTGTTATGTTGTTAACTTATTAAGATTAAGCCCATAATATTATTCCTAATTTAATTTGGGTTGAGTAGAAAACAGAATAGCCTAAACAAACTTTTTTCTGTACTCCGCCCTTGGGTTTACTACAATATCTATTGTTTGTAATAGTATTAGAATCTGTAATATTTTGTTATTGTAGAAAATAAAGAATATTATTATTATTAAACAAAGTGTTTTAATTTTGATTAAATATCCTGAATTAACCTAACTTAATTTCACCTAACCTAACTTTACTTGACTCAACCTAACTCGAGAAAAAAAATATTTTGACAGTTACGAAAAAATGTTTCAAACAAAATTTGTTCAAAATACAATTCTAATCAATTTCTATTTGGGAACGTTTTTTTTTTGTAATTGTCAAAATAAATGAAAATAGTTATCACGTCAATTTTGACACTTGCAAAAAATATTTAAATAAAAGCCACTCAGATTTTGATAACGAATAAATTTTCTTAATGACATTTTTTTGGCAACCGATTTTTCGAAAAAAAAAATCCTTGGTGAATTAAGTTCGGTCAGGTTAGACGCATCTTGCTGGAATTAAGATCATTCTCCGATGGAGGATGATTAGAAGATTAAGTCCGTCTAATTTCCAACCCCACGAAGAGGCCATCCCCGACTACAGTTTCACCTTTGCGATTTCATTTTCACCGTCGAAAAATCGGCCGCCTCGATTTTCGATTTTTCGACGACGTAAATGAAATCGCAAAATCGTTTCACCTTAATTTCCTCAAGATGTGTTTAACCGAATTTAATCCAGCCTAACTGAACTCTCAGGATTTTTCCCCCGAAAGAAATTAATTATAAATAAAAATGATTTGTGATGATTTTCTGTGACATTTTAACGAACGTTAAACAAATGCACATCAAAACGACTACTTTTCGGGCAAATAACCGCCGGACATTGAATTTTTTTAATTATAAATATTTAATTTAATGTAAATTGATTTAAATTGTCATCTAAAAAAGTATGTGGATAATTCGAACTCGAATTGCGCAAATGATAATCTATAAATAAAAAAAGTTTTTTATTTTATTTTGAAAATCAATGAAGGAACATTTTTTATAACGTGCATTTTGTGGCCTGTGGCACGGACTTTTCAAACGAAAATCTTTCATTTTAGATCCGAGTCGGCAACAACATCTATTTTTTGTTTACCTTTCCCAAACAAAAAATGGTTAAAATTGTATTTTGAACAAATTTTGTTTGAAACATTTTTTCGTAACTGTCAAAATAAACTGTTTCTCGAGTTGGGTTGAATCATATACTTATTAATACAGAGTGCGGCAAAACAGACAGTGCAGTTTTGAAGGGCTCACATTAAATGACAATATTTTATTTAATTAGCATTTAAAGAAATGTTCAGCCACCATTCATCTAGCGTAATCGTAGACGATGCCACTTGAAATTAGGCAAAAGGTGGCGCTTGCGTCGTCTTTAATGTATTAAATTTAATTAAATCAAATATTTTCATTTAATGTGAGTTTCGTGTTTTCCTTTTTTCGAAATCAGATATTTTTTCTCATTTATCTTTTGTTAATAGATTTATTTCAAATTGTAAAATAAGTAAAACAAAAGCGAATCGTTTGATAAAAGATCAATGAGAAAAATATCCGATTTAGAAAAAAAATAATCGAAAAATCAATTTTAAAGATAAATATTTCTATTAAAGTAATTGAAATTCCTGTATTTCAATTACTTTAATAGAAATTTAATTTAATTGTAAAAATATTTTCTTAAGAGTATATTTCAAAGCAATTTCTTCGCACTTTCTTTTCTGTTCAGAGTTTTAATGAAGTGTGAAATTAACAAATTTGAACTCGTTTATTATAAATACACATTAATTTTCACTTCATGAAAACTTTAAACAGAAAAAAGGAAAGGTGTGAAGAAATCGCGTTGAAATAACTTTCTACAACAGATGCAATTCCCCTGGCAATATTTTTCGAAATTATTGTAACAAAATGGATCGGGATGGATTGGGGCTTGATTCGACCCCCGTCGAGTAACCCAAATACAATGAAGTTGAAATTAATGTGTATTTATTTTAAATAATTTAAAATAAATAGATTTTAATTTCCACATCACATCATTAAAATTTTAAACAGAAAAAAAAGAAATTTACGAAGAAATAACTTTCTAAAAAAGATGCATTTCTATTAGCAAAATTTTCTTCAAACTATGGTGATGAAATGCGTAGTAGTACTGTTTATTTATTAGAAATAATTTATAATAAATGGACATTAATTGTCTCTTAAATAAAACGTTAAATAGAAAACAACAATTGCAAAGAAATGGCTTTTAGAAAATTGTAAAGAATTCTCTAAATGCAACTTCTTTACAATTTTTCTTTTTTGAAAAATTCTTTACAATTTTCTAAAAACCATTTATTTACTATTTTTGTTTCTATTTAAAGTTTTAATTAAGAGGCAATTAATGTCCATTTATTATAAATTATTTCTAATAAAAGAGACATTAAATGTCTCTTAATTAAAACTTTAAATAGAAAAAAAAGGAAATTGTAAAGAAATGGCTTTTAGAAAATTGTAAAGAATTTTCTAAAAGCCATCTATTTACAATGTTCCTCTCTTTATAAAATTCTTTACAATTTTCTTTTTTTATAACAAAAGGACATTAATTGTCTCTTAATTAAAACTTTAAATAAAAAAGGAAATTGTAAAAAATCTTTCTAAAAGCCATTTATTTACAATTTTATTTTATAAAATTCTTTACAATTTTCTTTTTTATAATAAATGGATATTAATTGTCTCTTGATTAAAATTTTTAATAGAAAAAAAAAGAAAATTTATTTATTTATTTATTTGTAAAGAATTGTAAAGAATTTTCTAAAAGCCATCTATTTACAATGTTCCTCTTTTTATAAAAATCTTTACAATTTTCTTTTTTTATAATAAAAGGACATTAATTGTCTCTTAATTAAAACTTTGAATAAAAAAAGGAAATTGTAAAAAACTTTCTAAAAGCCATTTATTTACAATTTTGCTCTTTTTATAAAATTCTTTACAATTTTTTTTATAATAAATGGATATTAATTGTCTCTTGATTAAAATTTTAAATAGAAAAAAATAGAAAATGTATTTATTTGTAAAGAAATGGCTTTTAGAAAATTCTTTAAAATTTTCTTTTTTTATATATTCAAAGTTTTAATTAAGAGACAAATTATTATAAATTCTTTCTAATAAATGAACAATTTTCTTACACCGTTACCAAGCGTGGTCAATGGCTGCGGGCTGAAATTGCGAAGAAATAACTTTTTTTTATAGAAGACGCATTTCTACTAGCAAAATTTTCTTGAAACTATGATGATGAAGTGGATATTATTGTTTATTAATTAAAAATAGTTTATAATAGAACCTCTTAATTAAAATTTTAAACAGGAAAAAAAAGTGTAAAGAAATAGCTGTTTGAAATAACTTTCTAAAAAGCTGCACTTCCACCAGCAACATTTCCCCACACCGTTATCGAGCGTGGTCAATGGCTGCGGGCGTAGCTACTTCCTGCTGCAGCGCTGCATCCCACACCGTAACGCACTACTTAACCCTAATAACTCACCTTAATTAAAAAAAATCACGAGATTACTAAAAAAGATGACTTAAGTAACTTAGTAAATTATAAATAAACTGTTTATTTTTAGCACAAATTTCAGGATTCGCTCTGTACACTGATGTCGACTCGGCGAGTAACTGCACAGAAATAAACTCCCCGAGCCTTGGCCGTTCAATTTTTACCAGAGTCCCGACCTCCCCACTACGTCCACCAAGAAAGAAAAAAATACGTGATTCCCGGGCGGAGAGGAAAGGGGGGCGCACCACGAGGCGACGGCGTGCTGAGTAAAATCCTACGATGGGAATTGTTTTGTAAACTAAGTGAAATTGTCCGGGGTCGCCTGTAAACACACCTTTGAGGCGCGGATTGTTTTGGTTTATTGATCCTGCCTGAAACTGTAACACACTGTAACTCTTGAAAGTCCTTGTGTATCTATCGAGTGTTGTTGATTAATTGATGGGATGTTTTACATCCATTTATGTTTTTGGAATACGTGTTAATTATTGTTTTGAATAATTGAAGAAAAAAAAACTTGTTTCTTTAGTAAATAAATGGAGTCATTAGTTTCACGCCATTAAGTTATAACAGGAAAATCGAATAGAAAAAAAATAGTATAACTTGTATTTGACTTTTCTAGAAAATTCTTATCGGTTGAATTATCATTGGCGGAAACGCCTTTAGATAGCCAATTAAAACTATGCTTGAAAACATGCATTTATAGATGTTTTTTTTAAGATTTTAATTTAAACATCAAAACATTATTATTTCGCAGGAATTTATTATAATACCAAAAGTCTAGATCACCGAAAAGGGGCGACGAGCTAATAAATTCGTGAAGAATCCTATATAGGAAGCACATCCTATATAGGATTCTTAGCAAATTTATTAGCTGGTCGACGTAGAAAAAACATATGTTCTCAATTACATGACAATTATATAAACAAACAAATAAATACAAACAATATAAAATATACAATATGTAAAGAGTAATGATTTTGTGATACGAAGAGTATTACAAAATATACCAACGTTTGCAGGCATTTGATTAAATGGTAATGCCTCCTACAGGGGATTTAGAGCCTTATAGTGTTTTGTTATTTTGTTATACTATATTGCGCATAACAAAATAATAAAACACTATACGGCCCCCTGTAGGCATTATTTGTAACATATTTAATCAAATGCAGGCGGAAAGACCTTTGGTCGATAGCCAATTAAGAGATATAAAATATACATTTGATTTTGTAATATTTTAATATTTATTTAGTATTTTTTGCTGTATATATCTGTTAATAAGTATTATTATTATTACCTTACACCCATATGGGTATTGATTGATAAATATGAAAAATAGGGAGGTCTGGGGTGATTTGCAGGCATTTGATTATTAATATATATATTATTAATCAAATTAAAGTAAGTAATTCTACATAAAATTTATTTTCTTAAGTCGATTGATAAATGTGAAAAATAGGGAGATCTGGGGTGATTTGAAGTTCGCAGGCATATTTTTCACATTTATCAATCGACTTAACTCCTTACACCTAACGGTAGAAAGGAAAAAGATTTAAAAAACAATCAATCGACTTAAGAAAATATATATATATATATATAATTATATATTTATATTATATATATTATTATTAATCAAATGCCTGCAAACTTCAAATCACCCCAGATCTCACCTATTTCACATTTATCAATCGACTTAAGAAAATAAATTTTATGTAGAATTACTTTAATTAAAATTTCTATTGATCATCATAGCCATAAATACCCCAGCAACACCCCCACTCTTCTTTTTATAATAAAGCCTCAAACCTCACGTAATATAAGACCATCTGCAGACACGTGTTTCGGGAGAAGTTTCATGAAATATTTTCTGTCGCGTCTCTTATTTTTTTCAAACCAAAAGATACTGAAATACACTGATCTGTTCTTTGTTTTTAAATTCAATGTAAAATAGTCACAAAAAGCAAGTAATACAATTCCCTTGAGAAACCTTAATTTGGAGCAAAGTCAATTTTTGTTTTTGTTCACGCCCCTGATTTCCAAAAAAAGGATGATACGATTTGGCAACGATTCCGTAAATATAATTATTGACGTCACATAAATGTATAAAATACGGTAAATATTTACCCAAAACAGAAACAATGCCAAATGAAACATCAATGTTTAAATACGAGAATTTCAAACAAGGTATTCCCATTTATTCATTGAAAACAAAATACATTTTAAATTAAATAAAAATTTGAAAATAATTAATAAATTATTTCCCCTTTTTTTTCTATTACTAAATTACATATAATATGATATTAAAATGATTAATTACCTGTCTATATTTACAGACTTATATATTTATTGAATAAACGGTGTACCTTTTGTACAAAAACAAAAGCAAACAATATCTATTTTTTTTTGGGGGCAGATATTGGTGCTGATTTCATTAATATTTATTAATACATATCAAATTATTTTTATTTATTAAATTTACTTATTTAAAAAGTTGATAAAACAGTTTATTTTAGATAAGAAAATTTTATAATAATAAACTAATAACACTTTATTATAACCAAAATTAAAGTAAAGAAACTTTTTATTAAATTGTGCTATAAAATACACTTGTAGTATTTTAGATAACAGAGCGAATATATATAATCAATATTTCCATCTGCCCTTTCAGGTTGGGTACAGAACGAATATACTTAATTTTATTTTAATTTAATTTATTTTACGGAAATCTTCTTTCCGCAAAATGATAAGCATTTACATAAATCATCACAAATAATAGATACAGAAATAAGTCAACTTTATCCCAAGTGTTTCGACAGTTCAAGATTAGGGATGGCGCGACAATCTCAATAGTACTTACAATAATAAAGACATGCTAAATAAATAGTGAATAAATAAACATATAAAAAAATAATGAAACTATATAAAAATCAAATATAAAATAAAATATATTCTATAATGTATCACAGATGTTATCCTAGCAAAAGAAAATGCAAAAGCAATGTATCACAGGTAATTAAATGTGTGTTTCGTGAAAATTTGATAGATATATGAAAACACTTTGTACACTTTTCTCCACTTATTCTGTGGTGATTTTAATTTACCATAATTTACTAATTTCGTTAGAAATCCTATTTTGGTAAATTTTCTGAGACTTGCAAAGAGGTGTATTAGACATGATCATTTTACATTTAGCAATTCTGTCGAAAATTCTGTTCACTCTGATCTTAAAAAATGTTGGAGTTATGTCTCATCTAAAAAATGCCAATGTCGTATACCGGGCTCTATGTTCTCAGATAATAATACCCTAGACACTCCTAATGATATTGTAAATGTCTTTGCTAACTATTTCTCTTCTGTATAGTTAATTCACCGAAACTGTAATATACATGAAACTACTAATAAAATTAGCAACTCACAAATTAACATTAATGATTGGCTTCCTAAAAACAGCCAAAAAAACTCAGGAACAACTTCTCCGCTGATCAATTTCCATCTTTTATAGTTCAAAACTGCGTTGACATCGTAGTGAACCCTTTGATACATATATTCAAAATAGTTTTAAGTACTTCCAAGTGTCCTCAATTATGTAAAAACACCCATTCTTAAATCCTACAATAAATATGACATAAAGAATTATCACCCCATAACGATTTCAAATAACTTTGCAAAATTATTTGAAACTATAATATATAGTAAATTTTACAATGCAGTTGAAACGTTCATTAGCCCTAATCAGCATGGTTTTATGAGAAAAAAAATCAACAACCACCAATTTACTTAACCTTCCTGATTTTATTTCGTACCATATCTATAGGCGGAGGCAAATCGCTGCGATATACACAGATTTTCTGAAGACATTCGACTGTATAAATCGCAACATTCTGTTGCATAAACTAATTAACTGGGTATTTAGTTCTACCTTACTTAACTTATTAAAATCGTATTTAACTGAACATGGGAGTTTTGATGAATATATGAACCACAGGTCATGCTCTTTTTATCCATCTAGCGGTGTCCCGCAAGGTTCTAATAATCTAATAATGGACCACAATCAATGTTTTACAAAAAAATGTGTTCGTAAAGCATTGATAATGATATGGTTAACGAAAGCACAAAGTATTTTCATGTAACAACGAATATAAATACAAAAATAGTAAACAAAAATAGTTTTATTAAGCGTTGCACGGAATGAAATAAAATTCAATATTTACAAATAATTTAACGATATGTAGAGTGTGTGAATATTTGTAGCGTGTCCTTGGGCATTTTTTATGAGCTGTATTTCGAAATTCTTCCTACATTTTATCACCTTCAAACTCATTTTGCAAATGATAAAATGAGCGAATATATTAGAGCACATAATTTCAATATAATATATATATATATATATATATTCATATATTATCATGATTTTTGTTAAAATTTTATCCTAATTATTGATTATAAAAAATGTATAAACTAGTTAAAATTGAAATTAATTCAGGATCCATAATTTAAGGTTAATATTAATTAACAAATAAAAACAAAACTTCCTCTATACCGAAAAAATATATATATAATCTGATGCAAAGAAGTGTAGTTATATTTCATATCGATTTGTTAAAATATAAAAAAATGTAGAAACCAGTTAAAATTGAATTTAATTCACGATTAATAATTTTAGGTTATTAGTAATTAGGAAATAAAAGCCATAATTTCCTCTGTAATTTTTAAATTATATAATCTGATACAAAAAAGTGTAAATATATATATATTAATCATCTAGCAAACACCACATTATTGATGCTTTTGTTAACTATTCATTATTCAACAATGCCTCCCCTTATCCAGCATTTGCGTTAATTGTGAAATTTTATACCTACCCAAAATTGAAGAAACTCATATTATCAAAAGCATTAATAGAAATAAAAGCTCGAGCCAAACTTGCCACAAACATTTTTTTTTTTTGTAATAGCTCCCAAAAGTATTTATTTTATGGAGTAATAGTAAAATTTTATAACATAAAATAAACAAAAACATAACCTGTATCATCAACCCCCGGAAATGCATTAATGGTTCACAATTAGGTACACATACATGTAAAAATAAGTGGAAATAAATATCTGAATTCACTAATATCCTTTCTTCACACTTTTATTTTTATTCCATATGTATATTTCAGACACAGTGTGTTATTAGTGCTTTTTATCAAATACTATTGATCAATGCAGAAATACATACTATATCAGAATGTGTAAAATCATATAGTTTATAAAATGAAAAAAAAAAAAAAAATACATTAAAAAAACTGTATTTTTTTTAATAACGAATATAATGAGAGACGTGTTCATTTTCTTACATATCGCAATACACATAATGACACTTCTTATTTTCATTGTTTCCAATCAAATTCTTGAATCTATTCACAAAGTAAACAGTTTGTTTGCTTAATCGGTTATCTTCTTCGAATCTATATTTGGTTGCATTCCAGAACATTCTTCAAACTCTATAACAATCGTAAATGACAACACTAATTCATAATCCCTTATATTTTTAAAAGCTCCTTACCACCCGAAACAGGTTTTAATAAACAGCTTCTTAGAAATTTAGTACCCTCCAGAAGAGTAATCTATTTTTACCTGCGCGCCACTTTCTACCTCCCGCCTGCCTTTTCGTGCCCTGAAATAAGCAACGAATTCCAAGAAACGATACCTTCAATGCATTCATTTGACCAGTGTGTAAATAAAGGGGGAGGACAAGTTTGTGTGTAAACGAGTTCAACGTCGTCGTAGACGGAATTATTGATTTTCTTCTGGACGACGACCTCTTCTAGAATTCTTTGGATTACACTAAAGAAAGACGTGATTTTTATTTATTCATTGCGGCTTCTTAACATAAACTAATCCCAATAGAAAAGTGTATTCATTCATTTAGTCACAGTTGTTTAATTAAATTAAATAAAAATAATTTGAAAATAATTGATTAATTATTCCCTCTTTTGCTACTGTGACATTTTTATTTACGTTACTTTAAAACAAATGTACAACAATGGATACTTACGTAAAAAATGTCACAGTAACAAAAGAGAAAATAATTTATTAATTATTTTTATGTAATTGATATAATTCATAAACAGGATAAGTTCGCCTTCATTTAGTGGATGAAACAACGAGTATCGATTGTCTAGTTTTTAGACCCAAATCGTTGACGATACCACTTGAAATTAGGCAAAAGATGGCGCTTGCGTCGTTTTTAATTTATTATGATTAATTCATATAAATTAATAATTTCTTTTTAAAATTATCTAACTTGTATCGTTGAATGATACGTAAACTTCCTTTTAATGTTTGTATTGATTGATTCATAAGTGCAAAAATAATATAGCAAAATATACAAACAACATATTAATTTATTACCCCACTTTATGTTGTACTTTATTGAATAATTTCGAAATACATTTCCTATTTCCTACAAAAGCCAATTTGAATAAGCCAAATCAACGACCATTAAGTGAATCAATAAATCAAGGAAATTACATGGTCTGTGCTGTGAATAACTGATTGGAGGTTTCTGATTGTAATTAATCAGCATTTCCACGTCTCTCTTATTTGCCCTATTCAATCAGGAATGGGGTGCTCGTAATCCCCCATTGCAATAAAATCAAATTACTAGCTAGAGAAGTTAATATAAAGAAAATAAAATAGAAAATCATGTATTCTCAACCTTTATATTTGTTTCATTGTGAAAACAGAAAAACAGTTTTACGTCTTCAATTAAACCGTCGGTGTATCGACTTTTTTTAAATGAACATATTTTTATTTTAATCGGGGCTATTACGTACGAGAAATGTTAAATTTAATTCACATTCTTATAATTTGATTAATACATTCAAAATACGCAGTCGCTAACATCAGACTGTTCTATACAGGGCGAAGGTTTATATATAAATATCTAAATTCAGACATAATAAATATTCGGAACTATTTTGTAAGGGAAATGTTAAGCTTAACGTGTACGTTATTTTTTTATCATATATATTTATTAAAAAAGTTGCTTAGATTGTGATGATAAAAATTAAGCTTAACGTTTCCCTTACAGAATAGCCCCGAATATTTATTGTCTATAATTGTGTATAAACCTTTTTCGCCTTGCATAGAACAGTTTATGTCTGATGTTAGCGACTGCGTATTCTGAATGTATTAATCAAATTATATCTGTACTCACACTGTAAATCAATATTTAATTTAGTTTATTTATATTTCTACCCTACACCCATGTGGGTAGAAAGGGGTCATTGAATATATATATATATTTATATTTCTCTCTTTTTTAGGAATAAATAAATTATTATTCTATATATATATAATATTTTAATTTACGTATTTTTTGATAATTCAAATTATCATGTTGGTTATTGTTTTTGTTTTCTTGCGGTATTTTCCGTACTGTTTATCAAAGGCCAAATATTATTATCAATATATTCGATTCCATGAAGGCGCAGATAAATTTCGGAAAAGCAAACTTGTAATTGGTAATTTGAAAATATTGGGAAACTTTTACATTTCTCCAGTTATCACAGTTAACAAAGTTCACTCTGGCTTATACATAATGGTTTTTTACGATGAAATTAAACAAGGAAAATTTCTGGCAATGATCAATAAAATTCGATTAATCCCTTTCTCTTACTGCAAATAATTTCTTACATTTACAGCCTTGTAACTTTTAATTATTGTTTCCTTTCATTAAATAATTTCAACTCAAACCGTTGCAACTCGCAGTAGCACTGCTATGCAAGAAACAAATATCTATTGTGTAATCCATTGTCCGGGGGGGATAAATGCTCGGGAAGTAGTTGTTTCAATAGATGTTTGTAAAACTTACAGTGTAAATTTTTGCAGTTGGAAAAAGGGATTGCCAGAAATGTTCCTTGTTTAATTTCATTGTAATTTATATATATATATATATATATATATATATATATATTCAATGACCCTTTCTACCCATATGGGTATAGGGTTTCATTGTAAATTAAATAACTGCAAATGTGTGAATCATCTTTGTTTCATTTTATTTAATATAATGTTTTTTTGTCTAAAGAAGAACAAATTTTCGTAATATCAGCTAGCACAGAATTTCTTTAAATTCACACAGGGAAAAAAGACCTCTGATCGATAGCCCACAACAATTGTAAATTGTAACTGCTGTTAATAAAGATTTATATATATATATATATATATATATATATCGCCATGAGTAACACGCATGTAATTAAATTCGCATGCAGGCAAACCGTGATTTAATTCTTTACGCGAGCAAAACAAAAATAAATCACATTCGCGATTAATGTAAATCTACACTTTGGACAACGCGTAAATTGTAAAATAATTATACGAAAATAGTTCAGATGTTTTGTTGAATATAATTAACTTTATCGCATCACGAGATTGGTTCGTGCATTTTATTTATGCACTCAAATGCGCCGGAACTCTAGAACGTCAGGACTAATTACGAGTGTAAATAATAAACATTTAATGAAATAAGGTGTAAATAAACACTCGGTAAAGAGAATTACTTAAGCGTTTATTAACTGATAATTAATTGATTATTTGGGTATGATATTAAAACGACATTTCACAATATTTGGTTTTAGATTGGCAAAAAGGACATTAGTACATCGTAATCGTAGTTCGTGTACATTTCGAGTACTACGTACTACGAAAATGAGTAAATAGTACTCGAAATGTACACGAAATACAACTACGATGTACTACGAAAATGAGTAAGTAGTACTCGAAATGTACATCTGACATTTAAAAATAAAATACTGAAAAAAGGAATAAACAAGTATTTTAATTTAACTTGGTTATTATTTCACAAAAATTGTGAACAAGTATTTATTTCAAGAAAACCGTTATACATTGCTAACCATGTTTCACCAAGTGTTAGATGAGTCAAAAGTGAATAGTTTATCTCCATGTACCTCAATAGCATTTTTTTTTGTTCTCCCCATCTGGAAGTCATGGGATCCTTATACTGAATATTTATTTATTTATTTATTTATACAAAAATCCAACAGACAATGTCCAATTACAGGGTTTACATTACAACTACAACACAAGCAACATCAACTTACATATTATATATTATACAATTTTTTTTCTTTTTTGTTATCAGTACACAAGTGCATCAATATACGTATACACTGACATTCTGTTATGGGTCTCAGGCATGTTAAAAGGTTGTACTTAAATTCCGCAAAGCATTGAGTGAATATATCAATATTTCTGCAAAAATTATTACATGTACGAGATAATCTAATCAATATAAAAGAAAATTCATAAAATTCCATTTTATCTAACTTTTTGGTTGACGTCTTAAACTAGCACTCATTTTAATTTGGCTTAAAGCATGAAAAAACCTACTGATTAAATGATTGTTTTTAAAAGGGAGGAAAGGTGACTCCACATATTTAAAATTATTACTACTACAAAAAAGTAAGTACACGCTGATAACGAAGACAAACACAGATAACGGTGATTAATTATCCTGTTTTTTGCCCTTTATTGTGACATCAATTTCGATAACCCCTTTCCCTCTCGGGTTAATTCACAACTTATATATATATTTTTTTAGTGTATTACAACATGCTCAAACCAGCTGTTTTAGTTTAGAAATTGCACAATGTTTTCCTTTATTGGGAGTGGATAAAAAATAATGTGTCGCAAGTTTATCGTGGAAAAAAAATAATTTTGCAAAACGTATGAACAAATTCTTAAAAAAAAAACAAATTGTGAATGCAAAAAATTAAAAACAATTCATATGATTCCAATTTTGTTTCGTAAAATTTTTCTCCAAAGTTGCAAACAAATAATTCAATTTTTATATAAAGAAAACACTTCCGGTATAATAGGGAACAAAATTGCAAATAATTTATATCGTAAAAAGTTGAGACAATTATTTTTTGAAAATCCATGATCACTTCAAATAAATAATTTGATGAAATCTTCAGCCACCATTCATCTAACGATAACTTGGAATTACAATGTTAGTTATCTTCATCGATAACTAGTCTGGTGTTCCATGTGCAATGCCTTGATGAAGACGGTTTACCGAATCTTGTGTTGCGTTTAAATACCTGGGCCCGTATTTCTGAAACAGTTTGTACGTTTTAGTCGTACGAAATCTGTCATTTAGATAGGAATTTATATGCGAATTTGACAGTTGCGTACGACCGAAACATGCGATCAATTTCAGGAATTAAGCTCCTGATATGAATCATAATACATAGACCCAAATCGTTGGCGGCGCTACATAAAATTATGCAATAGATGGCGCTTGCGTTATCTTCCATGTATTATGTTAAATAGAACACTTAATGATTTTCAACTATGTTTTGTATATTTCACGACAATTATTACGAAACACTGTTGCTTCTTAAAGTTGCGAAAGAATTGTCGCGAAATGCACAAAATCCAAATGATTTAGTTAAAAGATCAACCAGACTACTTTTATCGGAATATTGAGTGACAAAATAGTTTGTCACTCAATAAGCAATAATAATTTTTATTTAAAAAACCTCTCTTTTTAAAAAAAAAATATTGCTTTCACTAACTTGTTTCTCAAAAATCGCCCAAACTCAACGGGGATGCAAGCTAGTAGACTCGGAGTTTTGACCGGAAATAGGAGCTATCTTCCATTTTAGTTGGACCGAAGCTCGATAGAACGATCTTAATAATATCTTAATATAATATATATATTTTCAATGACCCTTTCTACCCATATGGGTGTAGGGTTATATCTTAATATAAAATGAAAAAAAAAAAACATAAAATGAAATACTCCCTAGCAGTTGCAAAAGTATTAAAAAAAAAAACAAGACGAACGGTGAAAATCCGAAATCCAACCGTTTCAGATGGGGAGTTTTGATCGATTTTATGTTTTCTTCTTTTTGAGATGTTTTTAAAAAAAATTTAGCTCCTACCCTGAATCGAAATTAAAAAATTTGATTCTACAATTTAAGGAAGGAACTAAAGTTTATTTAAGCGCATCGGTTTGACCCCAACACATTACTCTGGAACACTTACATGCCCTTCAAAAATGACATTTGTAACGTACAATAATGTTTGTAGTTACGGTTCTTTTATTTAATTTAAATTTCCTTTATTTATTGTCCAAACGCGATTTAGCCAACGTGGATCCAATCACAGAGATTCAAAGTTAAAACGTTTTATTTTATATTTAATAAATAAATTTTGAGTTTGAAACATACATGATTTATAAGTTAAAGATTGAGAGTTTATATTCAGAATTGACTGTCTTGTTCAACTGACGAAATAGAAATGTTTTCCCCAATACAACTCAATTTCTTTAGTAATAAGATAATACACTAATTGCTTGTAATAATAGTTATTACGAGCAAAACAGAATTATGATTATAGCATGGTATATTTATATTATTACTTGATAAAAATTCATTGATAAAATATGAAAGTTCATAATCGAAAAGTGTTCATATATATGAACTGAAAGAAACGTTTTACGTATTTTAATATAAAATATAAAAAGGTAGTCGCTGCGCGAGAGGTACACTTAAAGAGGATCATAAATTAGGATAAAATAAACATCCCGGCCGATAAGCTTCCAATAATACACGGAAAGCATGGATTTTTTGAATAGGGATAGCGTTATGTATAAATAATTGAATAGAAAAGGATAGATTTTGTGAAATAATGTATACACTATGTCGTCGTGCATCGTAAGACGACGTAAAGACTATTCACACATAAAATTAGAAACGTGGTTTGCCGAGAAAAAGTGGTAGGCCCTTAATATAGAATAACAAAAAAGAGATTATAATTCAAAAATGGTGCCTACTTCTTAACATGTAGACGCCATCTAACACGGCGGAAAGGAAATATATTTTATGTTGGCTAGACTTATGAGATTTTTGAGGAGCTATGTTCAGGTTGAAAAATCATAGAGAATGATTAGAAGATTAAGGTTACGTTACGCTATGTGAAATTGTTAGCGATTATTAAAGTTTTAAACAAATGTTGTCCGTCTAATTTCCAACCCCACGAAGAGGCCATCCCCGACTAAAAAGAATAGATTTGGAATGCCATAAATATTTGTTTTACGAATTATTTGCTATTTTCAATATTATTTGTACAAAGCGATAATTACACAATAATGACAATTATATACAGAGTACAATAAGTTAGAGGTAGTGTTGGGCAAAATCGAATAATATTAGTAATCGAGTATTACTAAATGTGTCATTTTAAGTATTTAAAACGAAAACGTAACTTCAAATTTATGTTTATTAATAAATGGGAAGTTATTTTTGATATTTTTATAATAAGTAACATTCATAAAATTATAATATACTTAATTTAGAAATAATAAAAGATCGACTTTGCCCATCACTAGTTAGAGGTACATTTTCATTTTTTTAAAGAAAATATTTGTACGAATCTTGAGATTCAAAAAATGGACAATTTCATCAAAAAACAACTCATTAATTTAAAAAAAAATGTCAAAAAATCCAGAAACGGCTAATTTTCCAGTTCATAAGGTTATCGACCCGGTACTTTGTGCATTCTCGAAAACGTCACCAAATTTACTAACGTCCAACTTTGGCAAAAGATAACGTTTTTTCTAATCGCCGTCAATGAAGACGGCACGCTGTTTTCGTGTGACTTCGATAAGGAAAACGAGAAATGCGCGCGTAGTTTTTTTTTCTTTCTTATTTCGATAATTCACAGCCGGCTATTTTAACGTTTTTTGGCACGCGAGAGCGCGCGGACCTTTAGATTTATTGCGTAACCTGTTTTCTCGGTGCATTTATTCGTGCGCGTTTTGTTTACAGTCTAGAAGCTGTTGTTTCTTTCGTCTGGACGGGGTATTCTGGGATGAGGAAATTGTTATTTCGCAAATAGATTTTCACGTCCTACAAGCAATAACTAGCAAAATATACTTATTAGTTATTATAATGACACCTAAAGGTATAAAAGGCTAAAGATTAAAAAGATCATGTTCAAGAGAATGTACCAGCGTTTTTTTTTTCAATACCTCTCAAGACGTAACTAGATCTCAAGTTGCGGCTTAGACATAAATTTCTGTACCTTCGCGAAAAAAATATAATATTATTCAAAAGAAATGTTAATTTTCATCGATAATCGATAATCTTAACTAATTCGATGAAAATTAACATTTCATTTGAATAATATTATATTTGTCTAATTTGGAATTTTGTTGATGAGAGGTAGACAAAAATTACTGTTCGCTCACTACAATGAAGAACTTCCTGCTGTAAAAAAATAATTGGATCATATTGATTTCATTTCCTTTAATCGCTATCAAATTTAAATCAAATCAAGTTAATCTCTTTGTTAATAATGATTTATTCATACTCTTTTAACATATTTTAATGTATTGCGCTTTCCAGATTTGTTTCCTGTTTTAACCTATATATAAATATAAATAAATTTGTCTTTTAGCAAAACACATATTTTTGGAATTTACCATTATTTGCATAGATATTCAGCCATCACATTTAGTGCCGATATTAATTCATGAATAGCTGATGAGAGCTATTTATATTTTCGTTTTTATCAAAAAATCCTCCGCTTATTGGAAATTTTTACATATTTATCCTTGAACTTCATATTTGACTCAAGGAATTTTCAACACTCCCACCCATTATCAATGCGGGCAGTCTTTTTAAAGATGTCGCAATTTAAGATTTTTGCCACACGTGCCAATTTATTTTCGTTTTCTGCGCGCCACAGATCGGTTATATAATTTCAAATTCGACGTGCTGATAATAGATATTTTGGCACAGTTATGATTTAGTGTGAAATGTGACTCATGCGAGATAATTGAGGAAATAAAACTTTCGGCCTGAATAATACATATAATTGTTTTTTATCCTCACTTATAATCCATCTAAAGCATCATTTTATCCGCTAGTGGATATATATATATTTATTCAATAACCCTTTCTACTTATGAATTATGATAATACTTTATTTCACTAGTGGAATAATGAAAAAATATTATGGATGATATTGCATATTTTTTCTTCAGATTTGTGGGCATCCTTGTATGTATTTTCGAATCTCTTAAAGATTTGAAAAGTAATACGCAGGTATAAACATAGTCGCATGTTGATTCCGTTCCTACATCGAGTATCGCTACTTATTAAAATCATGTAAAGACTTACCTCTTGCATCAGTTGTCTTGTTTCCCTCACAATGTGGTGTGCGTTGATATCGTTATAAGAGTTAATCACTTCTCGGCCTATGGCCTAACAGTTCCTTCATGTAGTATTCGACTAGACCTTACAAAACCCTATAGGGGTGGAAATCTGAGTATTCACAGTTTCTGTGCATTGTCTCACTGAATTCATATAGATTCACACACAAATGAGCGATCTATGATGTGATCGAAACGTTTAAAATGGTTTTAAAGTAAACATAAAAACAAAAAATAATTAAAATTAATATATTTATGAATTGATATCAGTAAAAACAACAACATTACTATTTTCTCTGTTTCTTCTTGGAACCACCGAATGTATTACCACCCTTATTAAACTTCCTTTTAACCCCCTTAAAATCTCCCTTTCCCACAGCGCTTTTATAACCTTGCAACCATCGATTCCTTTTCTCTTCCCAATCCAACTGTTTAACATCTAGAATAAGAAATTTAATACAAAATATTCATTCATTCATAATCGACACTAATTTACCGGCATTAGCCAGTGTTGAGTAATACAAAATATAATACGTATTAATTTAACGCTTGCAGAGCAGCTATTGAGGAATAATCGGTTAAGGGAGAAAAACGTGTGAATTGGATGAGAGAGGAAGCTATGGTTGGTGAAGATATGTTGTGCGAGGTTGGTGGGGACAAGGCCCAGCAGGCTGGACACCTGTTCCAGTGGAAATACAGGGTGCGGCAAAACAGACAGTGCAGTTTGGAATGGCTGTTAAAAAAAATGTCAGAATTTAAAGAAATAGGGTTTATTTTAACTTAATCGGTACATGATGCCATTTCATGTATTAAGTCATAACGGCACGACCCCCCAACACAATGAGATCCCTTCCAGGTAGGTACCCCCACCACACAGGATGTACTGTGCGTTCCAAACTGCACTGTCTGTTTTGCCGCACCCTGTACAAATATCCATATGGGTAAACCCCGATGCGACAGTCTCAAGCGCCAACTATGGCAAGACGCTCGAGAGACACGCTAGACATTCTTCAGCCGATTAAATAAAATAAATATTATTTTATTTATTTATTTAGTCTTATATAACATCGTTATATGTTCCTCTCTACTTCTCAGTGTGAGGTGTAAAATAAATATATGGAGCCATTCAGGGCAAAAGTGCAAGGAATTGCGTGAGGAATGAACGAAAAGAATGGATGAGGTGTAGTGGTTGGATTGAGATGAAAAAAGAAAAGATGTGGGGGAGTGGGAAAAAAATATAATTTAATCATTAAACTCACCAGCTTTATCCTTATTAGCCAATTGGCTCGAAGTTCCATGTTTTTTATTTGAAGCACCTTCTTCCTCCAATATTGAAGCAAACTCTTCAGCTGAAGCAAATATAGATCCACTATCAAATTTCTTTTTAATATTCTTCTTTGCTTTCCTATCACTCTCGTCCTCCTCTTCACTATCAGATCCTCCAAAGACTATGTCACTTCCGGCGTCATCATCAAGATCGTTGATTAATTCTAAATAGAAACATATTTTATTCAATGCATTAAAAGAGAAATGCAACTTTATAGCAATTAGAAACTAAAATGTATTGTAAAAATCCATTTAACTGAAATATAAAATATACAATATATAAAATTTTATATTTCAGTTGAGGTTGGTTGAGGCTTATATTTGTTGAAACTCTATTATAACTATAAATAAGTTGATTATTTTTGTTCTGACTAAATAAAGCAAATTAGGTGAAATCAATATGTTTCGATTATCAATATTATACAAGGGCTGTATGATAAGCAACAAGTATCTTGCTATCAAATTTCTTTTTAATATGATCTAAGCTTTCTCATGTCCAATTTTCCGTGTAGGATATTTCGTATGCACTCAATTGAGATATATACAATATCAGCATATCTTCCACCTGTATATATATATGTGTATGTATGAAATTCACAATATTTATTGTGTTTCTTTTAAAATGAAAATTTTAATTTAATTTTTAATGTAGGTTGAAGAAATGCTTTGGCTCTATATATATTTACTAACCATCATCACCATCTTCCATTAATTCCTCTTCATCGTCCACATCTTCATCATCAGAAAAATCTTCGTCAACATCATCATCCTCCTCCTCATCTTCTTGATCCTCACTATCGTCATCTTCATCATCACCTGTGCAAATTAATAAGTTTCGAAATAAATTGATTAAACATAAAAAACACTTGTTTTATTAGTTTATATTAAAATTGATATTCAGAAATTTAATAAATAACCAACATTTGGATTTCTTCTTCGTCTTTTCCTTGCCCTTCAGAGATGTTCCGATTTCGTCCATGTAATCGATGTCTTCATCCAAATCCTTAAATCCTGACATTTTACCCAGCATCTCCTCGAATTCTTCACTTCCGACTGATTCGAGGTCGCTGTCATCATCCTCTGTGGTGGGTTTGTCTTTATATTTCTTTTGTAGGTATCTGGTTGAAATAAATTTTACATAAATTATTATAAAAATGAAATAATAAGAAAAATAAAACACTTTTTATTATCAATGGCTTGAATTAAAACTAAATTAAAATTTTCACTTGAAAAAAAAAGGAAAGTTTTATTAAATTAAAATCACTCAATAAATTAAAACTTGGTTTATTCCTCTCTACCCTACACCCATATGGGTAGAAAGGGTCATTGTATATACAGGGTGTCTCAGCGTGCGCGCCGAGTAGCTTTACGGCTAAATGGTTTATTTTTTTCAAAATCGGCTTTCGCAGGCGTATGTAGGTCTATTAGGACCACATTTTAAAATTAGTTTCAAATATACACGGTGTCCCATAAAAGCATGGCGTATCATAGTTATATTTTTTCTAATGGAATGACCCATATTTTATATTTTTTTCAGATTCTACATCAAAAATAAAGTTAACTTTCATAATATGTTCATAGGCCTAAACCTAATAATTTTTGAAATATTTAAATATTTTTGAAAAAATTGACGTTTCGAAAAAAAAATCATAACTCTCTAATGGATGAATGAAAACAGATGAAATTTTGTACCAGTATATTAGACTAATGGGTAAATATTTTAGGCTATTTACAGGAATTTAAAATCTTAAGATGTTTTGATAATTTAACGTAACTCCAGAAACACATTCAAGGTCAAATTTCATGCTTATTTTAAATGGCACACCCTATATCTAATAGCCCTATCTTGTAGGAAATTGTATTGTCTTTCAAAAAGTATAAAGGTATTTTTTACCTAAACCTAACAGTTTTCAAGATATATGCATTTTCGTTAACTTTTGACGTAATATTTATTATTCATAATATGGAAAGTCGATACAAAGCGCCATCTATTGTTCAAATTTATATTTATTATTATTATTCCATAAAGGCAAGTGTTTAGTTCTTGTTTATAAATAAAGTCAGTTGACCCAACAAATGATTTTCGAGATATTTCCTAAATTAATACACTAATTTTATTAATTGTGAGTATACTAATTACATTATTTATTTACACATGTGTAAATTATTTGATAAAAACTTGTTAGAATTGTAAAACAAATATAACGAAATACATCAAATAAATTGACGAAATATAATTAAAAGTAATTTATAATAAATATTCAAAAATACTACCATAGAATGCATAATTCAATTTTATTTTTAATGATATTTCGACATTTCTCAGCATATTAGGTATAATTGATCTAAATGTATTATTAATTCTGCTTTCCATGTATTCTTCCAATTCATTGTTTATTAAACTACCTTTTTTGACCAATATTCAATGGAATTAAACTTGTAATTGTGTCTCCTCATTATTAGTTACTGTATTCAAGGTAGTTTTTTTTTTCAAATACTTCATACTGCCTACAGTTTGGAATGTATTTAAAACTTCCTCTACAGTCTTCTTATTAGGATGTCTTCCATCAGAGAACATTTTGTACACTAAGAGACAATCATAATAACATTACATTATTATTAGAGTCATGTTAATTCTTTCATTTAAAGGAACATTATTTTTTCAATTGTTAGTAATAATACGAATGTGTCAATTAAATTTGCTTATAAACAAAAGCCTATTAGAATAACTGGCAATAATAATTATTAAATTAAGCAATAGATGGCGCTTTATGTTACATTGTCATATTAAAATAATAATGATAATGACGAAAATTAACAAAAATGGATATATCTTGAAAACTATTAGGTTTAGGTGTAGAATACCTGTATACTTTCTGAAAGACAATACAATTTCCTACAAGATAGGCCTATTAGATATAGGGTATGCCATTTAAAATAAGCACGAAATTTAACCTTGAATGTGCTTCTTGAATGTGTGTTGAACTATCAAAACATCTTAAGATTTTAAATTCCTCTTAATAGTCTGAAATATTCACCCATTAGTCAGATATACTGACACAAAATTTCATTTGTTTTCATACATCCACTTCAAAGTTATGATTTTTTTTCGAAACGTCAATTTTTCCAAAAATATTTAAATATTTCAAAAGTTATTAGGTTTAGGCATATGAACATATTATGAAAGTTAACTTTATTTTTGATGTAGAATCTGAAAAAAGTATAAAATATGGGTCATTCCATTAGAAAAAATATAACTATGATACGCCATGCTTTTATGGGACACCCTGTATATTTGATATTAATTTTAAAATGTGGTCCTAATAGACCTACATACGACTGCGAAAGCCGATTTTGAAAAAAATAAACCATTTAGCCGTAAAGCTATTCGGCGCGCACGCTGAGACACCCTGTATATACATTATTCCTCTCTGAGAAGAAAGGAATAAACCAAGTTTTAATTTATTGATATAAAACACTTCACGTAAACTCAAACCAATTTATAGCGATAAAATCACTCGATTTCAAATTTCCTGGAAAAATCATTTGTTTGATTAATTATGGTCATGCATCAGAAACTAATCATAATAAATAATAATAAAACTAAGTAAAACAATAACAAAGTAAGTTTATTTTAATAAAACTTACATTATTGTAAAAGACTTACGTGTGCATGAATAATTCATCAACAGGAATAGTCTTCTCCATTCCATTGATGTAGCCATTCGAGGTAACCGGTATTGACCTGATGCCTTTCGGTTGGTACATTTTCCTCCTGCCGAATGTTGAAAACGTGTGCTGTTGTTTGTGGTCGTCGAGTTTTTTAGGATTTTTGAACACAAAACGATCCAAAAAACGAATCAATGTGAAATCTTTTAAAGGATCGCCAGAATAAATTATTTTTTCCTCTGTAACAAAATTATTGAGAATAATGAACAGGACACATTTGTAATGGCATGCATTAATAAAAAAAAATCGTGGTTCTCTTAAATATAAAATTCAAAATAAAATACAAAAATCAATTCGAGTGTCTCATACAGTTTTTTGGTTCTCACTACCAAAAATATAAAGCAAACTTAATGAAATAAAATGTTTGAATTATCAATATTATAGCTATGATTAAGAAAATAATCAAAATAAAACAGAAGCCAAACATTCCATCATACCTGCCATGGACCTAATAATATTGGTTCATGGCAGACATGATGGAATTAGTATTAATTATTATTAAGAGGTCCATGATGTCCGCTATTATTTATTTTGATTATCATCCAAGACCAGAATTATTTACTCTCATAAAAATATTATTTATTATAATACTTATATATCTAGTTACCGAGGAAAAATAAATAAATGTTATTTTAAAACTATTACATTAAATATTTGCTTTAAAGTCAGTAATAATTATTTATATGTTATTTTAAAAAGTTATTCTCCAGGAAGATAAATGTGTTTATAATACCTACTTTTTTTACTATAATAAATAATTAATACAATTGATTTGAATTTTATTTTTTGTGTGAATGCAGTAAAATTTATAGAAAATTCTTCTCGAATATATATTCAAATGTAACTAATCTTCAAAATCCTATGTTTTGTTATATTTATCTTCATTTTTTACTTACTATTCAATAACTTTTCTGCAAACAGTGAAACGGATGGATGAAAATGATTCCTTAACTCGCACAATTCTGTGTATGCTGTGAATTCCGATCCGGAATACAAGGGATTTCTCGCTAGTGGATCATAAGCGTGTTTCACCTTCAATGACTTCATGTGATTCCAACCAGTAGCTTTTTTGTCTTTGGCATTTATTACTTCCAAATCTTCTGTAATATCCTCTTTTTTGTCGTTGTTGTTATTTAATTTGGACTATTAATATATAAACAAAAAAAAGTGTTTTAGTATATGTATTACAATACTAAAAAAATCAATAAAAATCTTTGAAGCAGTATTTATAGTTAAAATTAGGCCAAAAAAATTTTAAGTCTAGAGCAACAAGTATTTAAAAATAAAGAGAAAAACATCTGTCGAGCACTAAATTCTAATATAACTTTATAATTATAATAAATTTGTTATGTTTTTTTTAATTTAAAATTTCACCATATTGAAGCTTTTAAAGCATTCAATAGTCGTGGTCAGGAAATACAATTTTAAAGCGCTTTATCAAAGCAGAGCACCGCTGTACAAATGGCACATTTTTTCCGCTTTAATGCTGTTCAAGCAAAACATGACCCAAAAAGAGATACTTATGTGAGCATTCCTCGTTGTAACCTCAAATTTTCGTATTTTAAAACCCCATTTTAATATACACATATACATTATCAAAAAAAAAAAACTTTATTCCCATAAAAGTGTAGGGTTTCCATTTTAATGAATGTATTAATCATATAATAAAATGTTCAACCACCATTCATTGTCGAACTTTGACGATGCAACATGAAATCAGGCAAAAGATGGCGCTTGCGTCGTCTTCCATTTATTACGTTAATCATAGATTGAAATATTATTCAAAAAGGGATTAAATTCAAGCAATAGCTATGAGAGATAATAAAAAATGTTCCAAAATAAATATTTTCAAATAGAGGTGAAAGTAGTGAGGCGCAATAAATTATTTGAAATTTGTTCATTCAGGCAACATCAAGTGCTTTCCGCTATAGCGCTGCATGCTAAAAATTCCCCGACCACGATCAATAACCTGTTATTTTTTTTTTTAATCAAATTGTTACTTAGTCAAGAATGTAAATATTCAATATTTTCTGTACTTCTTACATTATCTTCATTCGGTTCCTCCTTTATATCAGTATACTTTTCCTCTTCGTCATCATCCAAATTAGATTCTTTCAATTCCAATATTTTCAAATCAGCCTTTTTGTTTATTATATGTGATATTAAGAACAGAACTCCGCAGGAAAAGCTGGGCTGAGCATATAAACAAATCTGAAAATCGTAATACAAATTAAAGAACATTTTCAGGTAGGGGGGCAGCTTATACACTGCACCCACTTAAGCCAAACTTTAGGCCCATTGTGGTGCCTCCCTCCCAGTACTAGACCCACACTGTAGATCTGGCGTGTCCAGTATCTCTTTGTGGGTCATTTTTAACTGGGTTCCTTCACTTAGATAACATAATAAATGATATTAACACATTGCCCTCTGCATGTCTCGTAAAAATTTATTTGCTTGGCGTCGCATAGCGCGGAAAAAAGACATAAATAATTTTAGTTTTGGATGTAAATTTTTATTTTTTTTGTCCTTGAATGGTTGAAGAATAATGATCCAATGCCAGTGTTTTATAATTTTATTTTTTTACAGCTGTAATTGCTTACTAAATAAGTTTAGAATTTTATTATCTTCCGTTATATAAAATTATAAGTTGTACGAACCTGTAGTAATCGTTTCACAAATGTCAATAATCTTCCGCGTTCCTTATCCCTCAACAAAGACTTGTAGACTAGATTTAGCAACATAGCCGGGTTGGACGAAGTGTACAACTTTGGGTCAATTAACTTTTTGTAGAGCGCCGAGTAATACCTAAAACAATTACATTATCAAACTAAGGGTTTCTCTTTTAAGATATAAAAACAATCACCTGTCGTTTACGTTGTTTGAAAAATCCGACACTTGAAAGAGCAAAGTTAAGGCCTGCACACTGACGTTGAAGTTAGAAATGTGCACCACCTTGTAAATCGTGTCTATGTGCTCGGAAATTTTTTCCAGTTCCAATTTTGCATACGGGTATGCACGGTTTACGCCGCTAAGCAGAGCAGACATCATTCTGGTATCAACGTCACCCTAAAAATATTATAATATATTCTGACATTTCCACATTTTTCGCAGTTAGTTGCCACACTGAATTAGGTTGGGAGTAACGTTGCTAGAGCACAATATAATCTACAACGTTTTTCCACAAATCAGCGTAATGGAAACATATCCCGTTTATAATAATTTGTTTACCTAATTTGTAAGTGCTTTGAATTTTTTTATTAAAAAAAATTGATGTTGGCATTAAAAGTAACCACACGCTACAGCTCAGACCACAATAGAGAGCAAACTAAAAGTAACTCAACAAAACTATTTCCCATTTACTCAACAGCGTACAAAGGAACATAATTAGAGGAATCTGTTCCTCTTTTATAATTAATCTCGTTAAAGAGATGCTTTCATTAATGCGAATATATGTAGTGGATCTAAATATTTTAGAGAATGAATTATTTACTTTTAAATAATTTCTGTTTATGTAATTTTTTGTTAAATAGTTTCAGAATTTAATTTATGGCAATAAAAATCTGTTTTTATTAATATTATTATTTACCTCTTTGATGCACTTCTTAAAAAACGAAAAATAAACCTCAATCAACTTTCGGGCTACAGCCGGATAATCCTCGTGCAAATAAAACTGCGACAAAAAGCACAGACTGTAATACTGCGCTTTATTCCCGACATTCTGCCTGAATAGCATCTTTTCCACCTCACTCAGCACAACCCCTTGCATGTTCGGATGCTTCTGCAGCAGCTGCGTCAAACAGTACATCGTTTTCGAGGCGACTTTCTGCGAGGGATCTCCCAATTTATTGATAACATTTGCCAGTAAGTTTTTCTCCTGCTCGGGATTGCCCACGAGTAATTTACTCATGGCGGCTATGGCTTTCTCTTTGTTCGACTCGACGGTGTCGTGAGCAGCATTTTTTAGAGCTATCACAAAAGTCGTGTAGCACTCTTTGAGTTGATCTTCGAAGTACCAATAGCAGAGGTATTTCCGGCGGGTCACTGCATTTCCAGATGATAACTCTTCCAGTTTCGAAAGGGGGCGTTGGTGAAATTGCTTGAGCTTCACGGTGGGGCGTAGTAAGTCGTTTAAAAATAAATCGGACAGTGTTTCTGAGAAGAAAAAAAATAGTTCATGTAATAAGGAATATAAATGAAATTTTTCCGAACAAGAAAAAACATACAATCAAATTCCATTTAGCTAAGACAATTAGAAATTAATCAAAGGCAATTTATTTATATAGTTATAAGTACAAATTTTGATAAGTATTAAATTACAGATTTATTATACATATATTGATATAATTTATAAGTTAAGTATGATAAAATCTTGTATCTTTATGTATACATATAAATATTATTTTATGTTGTATAGCATATTGTTAGATAAATATTACTTTATCACTCTGTCCAATCTCAAAATAATATTACAAATTAATCCGTTCTATAAATACATTTAAAAGATTCGTGTTTTGGCTGTGAATTCAAGATGTTAACATTTATTTAAAAGGAGTTACTTCAATGAAAATGGAAAATAACTAAGTTTTCTGGTGTTTTGCATCCACAACGATTTTAAAATGGATCGAATATTTAGTAAGCTCGAAAGGAACAATCATTTTTTTATTATTTTCAAAATTTTTAACCGATAATCCGTGCAAGTTTCTTTTATAAAATCTTGTAAGCACTATTTTTAAATTACCCGCCTACGTGCGCCATCTAACGCCGCGGAAAGAAAACATGTTTTATGTTGGCAACACTTGTGGGGTTTTCAGACATAGATGAATATCGTATAAACATTTATATTCATGTTGTTGAATCATAGATGAGAATTACAGGATTAAGGTCATAGAAAACCTATCAGTATTAATTAGTGATGAGTAAAATCGATTTATTTGGTATTGTAAAAGATAACGAAAGTTGAATTTCAAAATACTCGAAATAGTTGTAAAAACAGTAAAGATAATAATTTGAGTTTGAAATCATATACTTCACAGGAATGATAAAATTAACATTCGATTACCGAAAATAATCGATTTTGCATTACCCTACGTTATGCAAAATTGTTATGTTAGTGATAATTAATGTTTTAATTAAATAAATTCCCAACCCCACAAACAGACCATCCCTGACTGTAATCTATATTTAATATATGGTATAATATAGTAAAAATTATTTAATCTACAAAAATGCTTAGATTTTTAAATTGAATTATTAGAAGTTATAAATAAATTATTAATTATAATAAAACTTACCAATTACAGCAATACATTCCTTTTTCTTCCCTACTTTAACCATTCCAATTAAATTCCGAATTGTTTCTAAACTGTACACCGGCTTATTTTGTATGATTACTGTGTAAGCAGCAATTTTATCGGAAACTGTACCCTTTGCCATTATTGTCTTCATCCATCGGTAATTAGGATCAGTTTTTGCATTTTCTTAAATAAAATAAACAAAAAATTTTCAATCATGCCAATAATACTTTGAGGTTGCACTGATCAGGAATAATAAATATAATCGCCAGATTACAGAGGGTGCTGTTTGGTGGACGAAACCGCAGAGCATATCCTTGGATATTGCCCAGCAATGGCAGAATAGCAAGAAATAGGGAAAATCAAAGATCTACCTGTCTCGGTACTGCTAGCCTATCTTGATGAGGTAGGCCAGCTGTGCGATACATGGTCGCTCCTATAGGGAGGAAGCATTAAGGCGCAGCAAAACTTAACATTTTCAATACGCAATAACTCCAAATATTTACTTACTTATATTATATGTGGCTGCCTCGGAATCCAAGCACTTTTTAGCCTCTTCCTTTAACTGTATCATCACCTCATCAGTTACCGCCGCAAATTTGGATGGATCGGGGGAAATCTTAAAAAAGTAGCCGTTACACATCCTCTCAGTCAAATAAATCAATCTTTTACAAGTACATACCTCTTGATACCATTTCTTGATTTCCTGGTATTCTTCGGTGTATTCGCCCCCATTGAAATCGTCAAATATCTGTCTCGATTTATTCCTCATTTTTTAAATTGCAATTGGTAAACACAACAGTAAACACGAGGATTGTGAAGTTTTAGGTTAGAATCATAGAATTATAATATTAGAGTAGAGAAGTATCAGGGAAATGTATTATAGATACACAACTCTTATAGTTTCATAGCGCGTTTCGATTAGTTTGATCCCAATCCACCAGACTGTGCAGTGATCAAATATTTAGTCATTTTGGCGGAAACATTCAAATTCAAATTAAATTTATTTATTCTGAAACGTTAAATAACAATAATCATAAACAAGTTAAAAAAACAATTGATTATTAAGAAATAATGTTATATAATATCACATTATATATTTATACAATTAGACAATTAATAATAATTAATAACTGAATTATATATGAAAAGCAATATTATTAACACAATATTTTAGTTGTAACAATATAATAAAATTACATAATTTCAATACATTTCAATCACTTTTTATATAAAGAGTTATAATTATATTAATTACTGACACAGTATTACGTAATTTTTGTTCTTTGCATTAAATATTCTCGAATAAAAAAATATTGCATTATGTAGTGTCTGAAGGGGGCAGAGGCCTGAGAAGTACACATAGTTTATAAAGATTTAATTAATAAATAATCGTATTTTTATTCAAATCTAAAATGTAAGTATCCGATACAATTGATCGCACACAATCACACGTTTCATTTTATCGCACGAAACGGCCTTGCGACATTCGATCGCATCGTTCACCCCAATTTATAATTAGTAGAAATGTTTATCATATCTAGAAAATTAAAATAAGTACTTGTACTTAAATTATTGACCATTAGATACAACAATTTAGCAAGTAAGGAGCATAAATAACAATAAATGTGTTTTAAAATTATTATTACATGTAAATCCATTTTGAATTTAATAAATTTTAATTCGAATTTGAATATAAAGTAATTAATCTGTGTTGATTATAATAATTATAACACAATGTAACGATAATTCGGAATTTATCTCAGCAATTTACAAATATAACTTTCGATTAACTTCAAACGCGTTATGTTACCCATCCTGATTTCTATCTATGATTCGGGAAAAATATTTAAGGTTAGGTTGTATTGTCGATTGTGTTTGCTGTGTCATTTTCTTTATTCGCGAAGAGAAATTTGTTTGGAGCGGAATTAAAAATGACTGCAACGGAGCCCGAACGTGAAAAGGTCCTCCAGGACTACCGGAAGAAGCTCCTGGAGCACAAGGAGGTGGAATCCCGGCTGAAAGAGAGTGAGTGACTTTTTGCGGTGTTTATGTTCTTTGGGTAATTTTGTCAAATCATGATGCACACAGAAAGTAAAAATAAAGGTTCTGAACACACCTGGATATGTTATTATTAATAGTAAATGACTAAAGAAATATAGGAGGATCATTTTTAATAAAAATATGATGTTGAAATATATTCATTTTTAAAGCATAACCTTCTTGTTAAGATTTTACTTTTTAATCTTCTAATAGGGGTTGGGATAGCCTGCAAAGGCTGCAGTTTTGAGTAGAAAGATAATTAATTGTCTGGAGACAAAATCATAAAACATTATATGTCAAGATAATAAGTTTATAATTCATATTTCAGTGCGGGAACAATTGAAGGACCTAACTAAGCAATACGATAAATCCGAAAATGACTTGAAAGCCCTACAGAGTGTTGGACAAATCGTCGGTGAAGTACTGAAACAATTAACCGAAGAGAAATGTAAGTATCTATTATAAAATGAAATTAGCCTTTTATTGTAAATACAGCACAAGCGCCATCTATTGCCTAATTTTATGTGATTTGGGTCTACAAGGTAAACGTCTGAGAATTCGTCCACTAAAGAAAAGCAAAACTTGTCCTGTTTATGAGAACAGGAAACAAAATTAGTTAATGAAACGTTTCACCACCTTTCATCTAGCGTATGGATAACAGGACAAGTTCGCCTTTCTTTTGAGGATGAAACAATGATTCTCAGAATGTAGACCCAAATTGTTGCCGATGTCACTTGAAATTAGGCAATAGATGGTGCTTACTCTGTATTCACAATTATTGTGACTTGTATCAGGTTATTTATTCACAATCCGTTCAACCACCCCCCAGCGAAATGCATCTACATTAGCTGAAATACCATATGCTAGACGTTGGTGGTTGAACATTTTTATTAAACTATTTATTTAATAAAATACGATAATTTTCAGTCATCGTAAAAGCAACCAACGGACCTAGATATGTGGTCGGTTGCCGCCGTCAGCTGGATAAAACTAAATTGAAAGCGGGCACACGTGTCGCTCTGGACATGACGACCTTAACCATCATGAGGTACTTGCCGCGTGAGGTCGACCCTCTTGTTTACAACATGAGTCATGAAGATCCAGGCGATGTCACTTATTCAGCTATTGGTGGTTTATCCGAACAAATTCGCGAACTCAGGGAGGTGATTGAGTTGCCGCTGTTGAATCCGGAATTGTTCATGCGTGTCGGAATCACGCCTCCAAAGGGTAAGAGATAGATTTAATTTTAAGAGATGAATCAAATTCGAATCGTAATAATGGGAAAGATATCGCAAGCACCATCTGTTGCCTAATAGTAGAACTTAATTGTTGGTCCCGATAATTTTTGGAAGGTCATATATGTTAATTTTTTTAAATTAAACATACTTTCATTATATTTCATTTGTTTTATACACTTGCAGTTTCTTCAAGTGTAAAATGATCACCATCGTCACAAGTATAATTTTTTAAATTAACTACTTTCATAAAATTTTATTTCTTTCACACACTTTTGCAGCTTCTGGCACAGGATGATCATCATTGTCACAAATAAAGAATAAATTTATATTTTAAACCATAAAAATTGTTCACAAATTTATTGTCGAAAACAATTGTGGTAATGTTTTCAACAATTAATCTAAAAAAGAAGCAAGTGTTTTTTTTTTTACTTATTAAAAGTTTAGAGTTTAATTGAGTAAAAGCTTCAACTGTGTATTATTATTTAGTATTTTATGTGTAATTACTTTTTTTTTGCACAGGTTGTTTATTATATGGACCACCTGGAACTGGAAAGACCTTGTTGGCTCGTGCCGTCGCTTCACAACTCGATGCAAACTTTTTGAAGGTTGTTTCCAGTGCGATTGTCGACAAATATATAGGAGAGTCTGCCAGATTAATTCGAGAAATGTTCAACTACGCGAAAGACCATCAACCCTGTATTATTTTTATGGATGAAATTGACGCTATTGGTAAATATCTTTTTTAAATTATACAAAACAAATAAGGTTTTCGACGGAAAAATTATTGAACCAGGACTCCATACTTATTGTACACCCTAATATTTGATGACGGGAAATTTATTTGAAATATAATTAATCTCATTTGATGAATAATGAATTGCAATTAAAAAAATCCAAAAGTTTAATTTTATCATATTGAATGTAGACCCGATACCCGAAGGGGTAAATGGGATTTTTATAATATATCTATTGAATATAGGTGGTAGAAGATTTTCTGAGGGCACATCGGCCGATCGTGAGATCCAGCGTACTCTGATGGAGCTGCTGAATCAAATGGACGGTTTCGATTCGTTGGGACAAGTCAAGATGATCATGGCGACAAACAGGCCGGACACTCTCGACCCGGCACTCCTCCGTCCTGGCAGATTGGATCGTAAAATAGAAATCCCTCTGCCCAATGAACAAGCTAGACTAGAAATTTTGAAGATTCATGCTGGGCCCATCGCGAAACATGGAGAAATCGATTATGAAGCTATTGTTAAATTATCCGATACATTCAATGGTGCTGATTTAAGGTAACATTATTCAAAAATATTAGAAAGGATTTTTTTTATCAGGGTGGGGACTAACTGGGAAAACCTGGAAAAGTCAGCGAAATTTTTGTTTGTGATCCTAAAAAAAAGCTTCTGAAATAATAAAAAAAAAACTTTTCTTTCAAGTAACACTATACAAAATTGCTATTTTTGCAATATTTCATTCAAAATTAATATGTGTATTCATGGGATTGTTTCCAATAAATACACCACAGACTATTGTAAGTAGCCCAGTTTACCAACTTCGGGTAAAAATGAAACTCAATGGACCATTAAATCATAAATTATCAACTGGGTACTGAATCTATCACATTAACATATTTTCCGTTATAGGAATGTTTGTACTGAAGCTGGCTTGTTCGCAATCCGTTCCGACAGGGAATACGTCATCCAAGAAGATTTCATGAAAGCTGTGAGGAAAGTCTCTGACAACAAAAAGTTGGAAAGTAAATTGGATTACAAGCCGGTCTAATCCAACTAAAATAAGTATTTCTGGAATAATAATTTAAAATATAACTACTTTTTTTTTCATAGGTAAATAAATTAATGTTTACATTGACATATTTTTTATTTTTTTTTGTACTAGCAACATGTAACAATAAAAATATATACTTAATATAAAATAATAAAAAAATCAGTGTATGCTTGCGTGTGTATATAAAATAAAAAACAATTTTTCCTCAAATAAATTTGATATGAAATTTTATAACATAATTTAAAAATATACACATATAACTTTTTTTTGACTAGAAATTGGCATTGATTTTAAATATGTGTGAATTTTCTTTCAAGATTCATTTTTAATTATTCGAGTAGTAAAGCAAATTATGTTTAAGATTGGTGCCCCAGTAACGTTTAACTAATTAATGATGAAAAATTCTCATTGGTTCAATAATGGACCAGGTTCAGTTTTTCAATTGTGGTTTTATAGGTTATATGGGGCCATTGTGAGGTATGTTTACCTCTCTTGAACTGCAACCTATTAGATCTATTGTTCTGACAATTGTGGTTTTACTTAGGTCAATGTCATTAAAGAAATATTTATTGATATATTCGGGGCCTTTCCGTATGGGAAATGTTAAGTTTAACATGTACGTTATTTTTGTCATCACAGTCTAAGCAGCTTTTGTCATAGATATATATATAGAATGTGAGGTTATTTAATAACGACAGGGACTTGTGCAATAGGAGGCGGCCAATATTTTCAAATACAATCCTTCGGCAATGCAATATATTTTTTATCAAGTCTCACATTTTTGAAAAAAAAAAAGGTTGCTCTGAATGTAATCTAGAAAAATATATTTACTGGGGCACTCACCCTACTTAAAAAAATATTAACAAAAACATTTTATTTCTCGATAATATAAACATATAAGCTCACCTTTGAAAAAGTAACCTAAACAAAGTATTCATAAATAAAGCATTTATATTATTATAGTGAATTTAATTCAGTTCAAAGAATTTCCCAATCGGAGAGCGAGACATCGACTGCTGCATCATCCACTGACAAATCATACACCATCCAATTATCAGGAATCTTTTTACAAACTGTAAAATAACAACAGGAGAATCACTCGTTTATTCATCATTTCACAAACACGAATCTACTTACACGTCATTCCCTATGGGTGATAACTGTGAATGGTAACGAGGCGAGAAAGGAGAGGGGAAATTCAAAATATGAGATGAGAGATTAATAATAATGCACGTTACGGGTTTTCGGGATTTACAGCCTTACCTGGAAAGTTGTTGGCATCACAGTTGTTGAGGGTCGGGGTGTTGTTGCTGGTGCTTCGAGATTCTCTCAGATCATCCGTGGCTTTGTTTGTATCACTTGAGATTATTTTATGATTCGAGGCTATCGTTTTCCTGTCATTCGTTTCATCATTCATCGATTTCTTATTGTAAGGTTTTTCATCGTTTATGATATTAGTTTTATTATGATTAATTTTTTTCTCGTTTTCAGGATATGATTTACTCTCAATTTTTTTATCAACTTGTATTGAGTTAATTTCTTTTACGCAAATTTGATCATTATTGAGCATTTTGTAGTTATTTAAAATCGATTTATCACTTGAATCCAGTTCATCATTGTTGATCATTCTTAAATCTTGTTTATTATTAATTTCAAGAGAAACCAACTTTACTTTATCACAAGGGTCACTCATCTTAGCATTGCTAATATCAGATGAAATAATATTGTTTATTGGAATATTATCACAACTCGTGCTCATTTTCTCTTTTTCATTTTCATCCGTGTTTATTTTATCATAAATAGAACTTATTTCAACTCTTAATCCGACCTTATCACTTACAGAGTTTCCTAATTTAGCGTTTTCATCATCAAGTGAAAGCAACCTAATCTGATCACCGTTTATATCTAACCTCACTCTCTCCTTCTCAACTTTCTCATCGCATTTCTCTGAATCCAACGTATCGCCATTTAAATCAAATCCATCTTTCGAGTCCAACTTTGTTAGATCTATATTAACCTTATCGAAATTCAACAAATCCGCCAATATCTTCTCCTTTTCCACGATGTCATTCTTAATCGATTCCGGACTGCGTAAATCCGGCATCAACCCCACCGTGCTAACCTCCATCACAATCGACTTATTCACAACGTTATCCTCCGACGAACTATTCGAGCTCATACTGCTGCACATGCTGGCCCCCATGTCGTTGGTTTTCTTCTTGTGTTTCGTGTGCTTGAATAAGATTGTATCGTCGAAATCCTGCTCGGAGATTTTGTTGAAGATCTCTAAACGCTTGTAGTTTTCGTAGACTTTGTCGGTGTAGGTCTGCTCGCACGATTTGTACTTGTTGAGGAATGTCAGTGTGATAGGGGCTTCTCGTGCTTCTTCTGCGCTTGTTATGATTATTTCCTCTTTCGGTTTGGGGGGCTCGTGCAACGTGGGTAAAGCCGGGATTATGTTCGCCGATTGGATTTTGTTGGTCAGGTCTTTTACGGAATTAAGTGGAATGAAGCCACCGGTAT
The DNA here is from genome assembly GCA_963082785.1 of Philonthus spinipes. NCBI lineage: Eukaryota > Metazoa > Arthropoda > Insecta > Coleoptera > Staphylinidae > Philonthus > Philonthus spinipes. The sequence goes on along the minus strand of OY720300.1, from coordinate 25,169,343 downwards.
GTGTTGGTAATTGATTCTCTAAAATTAAATCAAACATAAATACTTACACCCTACACCACACAGTACTAGAAAGGTCAAGATTAAAAAAATGTACAGAAAGGTTTTTTTATCAGTATACATTCGGGGAAGTGTGTTATACAGAGAGTTTTATGTAACACCGAACATACTAGAATGTGCTCAATGTAAATTTCCCTATGTTCGATTTGTTCAGGAACGCATCAAAGCATTGGGTATGATGTGATTGGCTACTATTTCTAAAAATTATATAGTCAACCCAAACTACACCCTTTTCTGTCAAAAATGACTTACACTTGTCAGTTATCGCAAGCAAGTGATATTTACTGTTCTGGCTCTTAAAGCAGAAGTAGACGATGAGTTGGACATCTTTTAATGTATACAAAGGAGGATAAGATTTTTATGGTATGCATTGCGGTTAAGTATAATATTCATAATTATACATGTTGCACTTGACATAATAGTTGACATTAGAAATCGTAGCCAATCACATCGCACCCAATGCTTTGATGCGTTCCTGAACAATTCGAACATAGGAAAATTTACTTGAGTACATTCTAGTATGTTCGGTGTTACATAAAACTCTCTGTATGTGTTTTCAGTTGCGTGTTATAGGCAACTAAACACACATACATTAATGCATTTGACTCGCGTATTTTGCAGGTATACATAGGGGAAATGTATACTGATAAAAAAAGCTCCCTCTATATATACTTAATAAACGTTTTGGGATTGATATTAAGAATTTTTCTACTCTTCTTAGAATTTCTCAATAGAGAAATAGAGTCATATGTTGTTGTGAGTTACGTGAAGAGATTCGAACAACTAAATATAAAACACTAAACAAGTGAAGAAAGGAAGAGAAATAGAGTTAAATTAATGGTACCCACCATTTTCCATATATTCAGGAGAAAATCCGACCCGGATCAAACTCCTCTCCCCTTCAAGAATGAAAATTTCATCTTTGGTAACAGAGACATTTAAAATTCTGAAATAAAAAAAAATGATCACTTATTTATTTTTTGCAGGTATATCCTAACTTTACCCCCTCAAGTGACTGACAGTGGCGACTATTTTCATTTCCTTGATATTTAACACATAAACAACATCATTATTATATGTTACCAATAATTCTTCTCCAAAAGGTAAGATCACACCGAACGATGGCTCTTTATTCGGTTTTAATCTTTTCAAATTGCTCGAGAGTGGGTTCAAAATGGGCACTTCGGGAAACTCACGGTTTAGTATATCCTAAAATTTCTAATTCTAATTACACTGATCTTAAAGCCTTTACAGTCTTATTTTCCGCTTATATTTTGGAAATTATGCTACAATTCTAAAAAAATATTTATATTTATTTAAGTTTGTCATTGCCGAAGCTCACTTTAAAAATAATTCACCAGATCTAAAATAAATACAGTATGATTGCAAATTCGAAACTATTTCAGTTACCTTAAAAAGGAGGGTTTTTTGTACGGCTCCCTTAACATCGGACACCCATAATCGCAATCCAGGCCTTGAACAGTATAAAACAAGATCGGTTGGCCGAACACTGTTTTGATAAAATATTCCCCCAAATTTACCTAACCTGCAAATTTAATTCAAGTATGAAATACTGTGCGTTTGATATATTTTTCAAACTGAACATAAGGATATTCACATTCAAATTGTATTTACATACAATTTTACCGAGTATTAATATTTTTAAAATAAATTAAATTAGCAATTTATTAAATTTCCCATTGTAACAGGATAGTAAATCGGTGGGTGGTTAATTTGATAACAAATTATGTTTTATAATTGCTTACATCGATAAGCATATCTCGATAAATACTGTTAGCTTTAGAGCAAGAGACTTTTTTGTTTAAATAAAAAAAATTCTAGCAACAAAACAATATACATACATGGTGTGTCTGGAAAGTAATGTAATTTATTTTTAGCCAGTATTTAAAATGGCTACAGCTCGTTTAGGTTAGTCGCATTTGGTGGAGGGGACCCTTAAGGACAAGCCTAGCCAGTCGCCAATTTGTTCATAGCAGTAAAGTTGTCGCTGGAGCAGCGTTATGCTATCAAGTTTTGTTCAAAGCTAAACAAATCTCTTGGGAACACCCTTAAAATACTTGTGGAAGCTTAAAATAAAAGGGCTTTATCGTATTCGCAAGTTTTGAGGTGGTTCAAGGGAACCCGCTTCGAGACGATTGAAGCCATTCAGCGGGCTGCAACAAGGGCTCTCGACGAGGTTCCCATTGACGTGGCAAAAATGTATCGACACTCAAGGACAATATTTCGAAGAATTTTAATCTTTTGTACCGTTATTTTCAATGAATATATTGATTTGAAAAAAATTACATTACTTTTCGAACACACCATGTATATAGCAAGAAAAACAAATAAATTTACAATATTTACAATTATTCATTTTTACAATAAATTGATAAACTAAACAAACAACATAATCAAAAAAGCTGTTTACAACATTCTGAAAGAGAAATTATTAAATCTTCTTCTGGAAACACTATACCCTTTCAGGTGTTGGATGAAATTATTAAATAAATATTCCACCCAACACCCGAAATATTGAATATTGATTATATATATATATAAATAAATATTTAATTATACGTACACTTTTCTATCCTTTTTTCCGACTTGACAAACTTTCCACTTCTCTTGCTTCTGGCAAACGATGCTCCTGTACATCGTTGAAATCAGTAACTGCTGGTTCGGAATACTGTAACTAAGCTGTACTACTTCGTAAGCCTCGTTTAGAATCTCTACAGATTTACATAAATGCTAAAAATACATTTTGGAAACACAATATATTCATTTTCTCATTACGAACCGAGTCAACACCCGCAATAAATAATTTTAGTTAAAACATTTTTGAGATAAAATAAAACGTAATTGAAAAACTCTTTCAATGATTGCATACCATATAAAAGTCGATTTCAGTTAAAACAACTAAACCGTTGCCGTCACCCGAGAACAATTTCATTCCATTTTTCGACCATTCGAGCGCTGAAATAGGCCCTTTGTGCATTTCGGAAACACTGTACCGCTCCACCTGCTTGTTCTTCGGCCGCAAGCTTTCGGGCAAGTTCTCCGGGGGCGTTTTTGGTATTTGAAATATGCTTATATTCCCATCTTTATTTCCGCAGGCTAACATAAACTCCACGGTTGATACAATTTTCACAACTGTAATCGACGACTTTTCATTCTAAACAAAATATATACATATAAATATTATTCTATGTTGTCGTATAGCATATTGTTAAACAAAGATTATTATTATCATTAATTGTAATAACATTAATGTAAATATTCATTAAATATTTTTGTTGAATAAGGTACAATATGATTCGGAACTTTTCTCCTCTAGAGTACTTTGATTTTTTTTCTTTATTTTACATTTTATTTCTTCTTATACAATATGATCGAGAACTTATCTCCTCTAGAGTGTTTTGATTTTTTTATTTATATTACATTTTGTTGGCACCAGTGATTAAAAAGTGTCAATTATTTTTCAAATTCTTCAATTTGTTACAATCAGGGCTATTCTCTAAGGGAAATGTTAAGTTTAACATATATGTTATTTTTTATCATCACAGTCTAAGCAACTTTTTTCATACATATATATATACATAGAATGTGAATTTAATTAATAACACAAACATTAAACTTAATATTTTCCATACGGAACAGCCTCCAATATGTATGTAACCTACAGTATGTGTTTACTTTTATTGCCAACCTTATTTTTTTAAATAAAAAAAGTGAAAGCACTCTAGAGGAGAAAAGTTCTTGTTCATATAGTATAACATTTAAATAAAACATATTCTGCAAATTTTTGTATTTTGATTTAATATGTAATGTTGTCCTTATAAGGAAATCCTAATAAAGACAACAATTAAACAATAAACTTTATCATTATAATGAACAAGGATAAAAATAATGCTGTTATTCATGCAATTCAAATTGTGAGCAGGATACAGTCACCTTTCATTTCATATTAATAAAACATTAGATATCTGAAAAAGGTGATGGAATTAGAGAATAAGTAAATAAAATACACAATAAACAGAGGATATATGTACTTCACATCTTAATCGTTGTAAATCCTTCTTCTTGCGGTCATAACAATAAACGACACCACAATTCGTCCCCAAAACAATGAACTCTTGTATGACATCGACGCACGTTAATTTCAAATCGTTGTTGAAAATCGACGTGTGCGTTTTCGTGGGGAGTTTCTGGAAGAGGTCGGTCAGGGGGGCCCATTCTCGCAGAGTAACATTGTCTTCGCACGCAGTCAGAGCCATTTGAACACGCGCTCGTTAATGTTTCAACATAACACTCGCTCAAATCACGCGAGACGTGAATTTCCGATCGACCGGCTGCTGGCTAATTATTGTATTTTTTGAAGCCCGAAGTGAAACACGACGCAATTTACGCCGGACTTTCGCTGTTGAAGAAATTGAGAAATACATAAACAGAGAGGTGTCAAAAAGCATTCTTGCCAATTTAAATTTGATTTACGCAAAATTACTTCACACAAGTATTTACATAAAAATTAGATAAATAGGATTATTATTCAGGGCTATACCGTGTTGAAAATGTTAAGTTTAACGTATACGTTATTTTTAGTCTCATTCTATGCATATGTGTATCTATCACATATATTGATCGCACGTTTCGATCGTATGCGATTGTCAAATTCGCATGTAATTTCCTATTTAAATAATACTCTTCGTACGACCGAAACGTACGATTCATTGTAAATCAATACATGTAAATCATTTTTCTCGTTTCCGTTACCAGATGATTGCAAAATGGCCCTATTTATTTCATGGCACTTACATTCAATACAAAATTTGAATAATTTTGAATTTGAATACATCTATAAATAATGTATCTTTGATATAACCTAAAAATAAATGCCAATATATGTCATCATAAAATCACGTAAACATATGTTCGAATAATTTTTAAAATCATGGACGAATTCGACATTCCAATCGATATTAATACAAACAAACTACTGGACTGGCTAATAAGCCGTAGGCACGTCAACAAAGACTGGCAGAAGAACATCATAAACGTAAGAGAGAAAATCAACAATGCTATTCAAGACATGCCAGCTCACGAAGGCATCGTTAAGCTCCTTTCCGGACAACACATAAACTACTTCCATTGCCTGAAAATCATCAACATTTTAAAAGAAACCGAAGCCGATACGAAGAACTTGTTCGGAAGATACGGTTCGCAACGAATGAAGGACTGGCAGGATATCGTCAGTTTGTATCAAAAGGACAACCTATACCTGGCGGAAGCCGCTCAGATTTTGATGCGGAATGTAAGTTACGAAGTTCCGAGTTTAAAAAAGCAGATCACGAAGTGTGAACAGGTGCAACTGGATTGCGAGAAGAAGATGAAGGAGTATACTAGAGCGGAGAATATGGCTCAGAATGATTTCAATTCGACTTGCAAGCAGTTGGGGATTGAGGGTAAGAAGATTAAATCCGAGTTGATTGAATTGTTGAACGAGATACCTTTGTTGTACAAAAAGTCTGCGGAAAATGTTAAAACCCTGCAGCCGGCTGTTGAAGTATACACCGCATTCGCGAATTTCCATTTGGGAAAACGGACTGAACTGCAAGTGCTTCCGATATTAAGTTATTTGATTACTAACGGTAATACAACGACTTATGAATATACTTACGGAGAAAAGCCGGTTAGCATCGAAGTTCCCCCTCTAAATATAATTGACGATGAGACCACTAAAACCGACTCGATTGACTTTGGGGAAAATATTGATTTCGGAGACAATGTTCAAATAGATTTTGGTGAGAACACTACCACTGACGGCAGCCAGGATATCGATTTCGGCAGCACTCCCTTAAGCGAAGGTGACATCGATTGGGGAACCGTAACAACCGACGAGGAATTCGAAATGGTGGATCACGTTGATCTAGACATCAACCTCGAAGAATCAGGAATCGTTGTCGAGAAATCCGGTCTGGATGGAGGTGTAGCCAAAGGCAACGATGCTTACACAATCCTCGACAACCCGAAAACGAGGGATCAAATCTTAAACGATTTAATGGAATTAGAAGCCTTCCTCAGGATGAGAATCTACGAAATGTCGAGTAGCGCAGATCTACTCTCCATGTCGCAACTCGATGTGCCCACGATTTTGCAAATGCAAACAGTCGAGACCATTACAACAATGCTTGATAGTGTCGCTGTAATATTGGATAGCCTAACGGGAAAGCGGAGCCTACATCTGCACAACATTAAACATTCGCCGAAATATGTGGATATACTCACTAGTAGTTTGAAGCAGAAATTAGAGGTTGTTGATCGGATGAAGAGGAGCAAGGAAATTTTGGAAGGGAAAATTAAAGAAGCTAAGGAACAAGCCAGGTCCGTGGAGCCTGTTATTAAAACTATTATTGAGAAGACGAAAATTCTACAAAAGGAAATTCAAGAAGATATTTCTAAGAAATATAAAGGACGTGTTGTTAATATCATCGGTGCTGTAAATTTGATGTAAATTTTAATTTGTATTAATATTTTTTTTATTAATCAGTTAATTCAGGGCTTTTATATTAGTTATGAATTAATGAATTTTAAGATCCCTTTAAATGTAAAATTTATAAATACTTGCAAATGTTGGGTAATTTAATTAGCATGATAATATTACATCAGAAATGTATTTTTAATTGCTTCATAATAAGGGATATTTAGGATAATGTGTATAAATAATTACATTTAAATTTATATGTCAATTTAAGAGGGTTTAATTGTTGAATAAAATTTATTTTTAAAATGTGCTGCGTTTTAATTAAAAAATGTAATTTATTTGTCTGGAAAGTATTTAAAGTGTAGGCGCTATTTTTGAATTACCCACCTGCGCGCGCCATCTGACGCCGCGGAAAGGAAATGTATTTTATATTGGTTAGACTTGTGAGAGAATAATTAGAAATTGATCTTAGCAATTATTAAAGTTTTAAACAAATGCAGTCCATCTAACATTTCAATTCAAATAAAATTTTGCTTTTCGGAATATACTTATTTTATGTAAGTAAAACTGGTAAAAATCATAGAGAATGTAGAGATGGCTGACAGCCGCAGACATTTTAAATTTCTGAAAACAGTGTCGACCTCTAGTTTTCGGAAATTAAACTAACATCCACATTTATGAAATCATAGATATGAATTATTAATAAACCGGAGTATATTATTAAAAAAATATGTACTTAATTAAATTTGTAAATTAAATTCACTCGATTTAGGTTTACTATAATACATATGCTTTTTACTCCATTGCACTTACCTGCAAAATTACAAAGATATCATCCGTTTATTTTAAAGATATTTTTTTAGATATACTTGGTCCATACTTTATCCCAACCAACGACGCTTGAGTATATGTATAAAGGATAGATGGAATAGAAAATTTGAGAGTGGGGGGAATTTAATGGGAGACCTCATGACGTCACATTAACTCACTGCGCACGCTTTAAATATGATTAAAATAGCTATCGAATAATAAATTAAACGATATCGAATCGGAGTTTTCTCTCTTTCAACCGTTGTTTGGAATCGCTCCATCTTCGTTTTGAGTCGTTATCGACTAAACTAGAATACGATCTTAGGTTATATTAATTTAATTAATTTTCGTTTTATTTTATTATATTTATTACTAAAATAAAAATACTAATATTAATTAAATTGTTTAATATTTGTATCGTAATAAAATTATAATAAACAATAACCTCAAAAGTCGTTACTTAAGTTGTATTTATTGCGTACAAATAAAAGTGTACGAGTAAATTAAAGATTGAGTCTTCTTCCTTCATAAAATTTATTGATTGCAAATGCATATTTCAGTCACGATGTGACCATTTCAATGCTTATAAAAATGTATTTTTTTTATAATAATACAGTGTAGTAATGAATTTAGTTATTAGCATTTTTACTCAGTTACCATAGTATGTGCATTTGTTTGTGTAAAAAACTAAAGAGTGCAACATTTTAAAATATTGTGGATCAAAGTAATAAAATAATACAAAAATGTGTAATGTCCCGCAGACAAACAAATTAATGTATTACGCCCGGTGATAACAATTTTCAAATTTACTTTTCACATGGTCGCTGAAAGACCAAAGTATAACTAAATAATGAAACAATGAACGGGCATAAACGAAGAAGTAGAAAGCACGCAATGTGAAAATAGGTTATGCTTGTTTTCGCCGGTGTACGCGCGAAAATATTCGAATTCGTCTACGTCACGAGGTCTGAATGACCGAGAGGGTGATGAGAAGCAAGGGGGGCGTTGAAACTATGTGAGGCGCTAGTTCAGCATACCTTTACACATATGTATATATGTGTCACTCGATCTACCTTGATCCCAACTCTCTATATTCTTAGATTATGAGGATGAAATAAATAGCTTGGCAACAAAGGAGAAATATCATTTATTCAATACCTTGTCTGTGGAGTATCACTTGAAGTTAGTATCTAAGTTAGAATTTATAGAAAAACATGAAGTAATGTAATCTAATAAAGGTTATTGGGGATATTCTACGCACTTAACGTGCGCGTTTTTATTTATTATCAATTTTTAAGCGAGTTTGTAATTATTGTGATTGCTCAGATTGTTATTGTGAACGTTTGAATTAATTTTAATTTATTTTTTTCGTACGGAATAGCCCCGTATATTTTATTTACAATGAAAAGACTAATAAATTATATTATTGTAATTTTTAATAACACTTAAATTTAAAGATTGGCATCTATGAATGTAGATATTAATTCTCTATAGATATTTAAGTTTCTATGATGTAAGCATAGAAAACCTTAACACCATAGATGTATATATCTAAGTATATACATCTATAGTAAGTACCATAGATTATATTATCATCTATGAGTAGTAGACTAATCAGTGTGGGAACCTGTTTGTATAGTGGGGGAATTTAACGGCGCGTCGTTGGCGATCGATAATTAAAGTCCGGGGTGTTGCACGCCGTGCACTTTTTCGCAATGTTTGGACACCGAAGAAGAACCTGACCGTAAATCCGTTTTTGATTTTTTAGTTTCGTTCGTCGTACGGAAAGTGAAAAAGCGAAAATCACGGATAAGTGCGCGCGCGCCAGTGTGTGTATTTTAAATAATAAATAAATAAAATGCGAAACTATGTATGTTAAACAAGTTCCTTATATTTGTGTCTTTTTTCTCTTTGTAGTCACCACAGGTATTTATGTTTCTTTTTTTCTCTATTTCTCTTCCAACCCTTCCCCCCTTAAGAGCATTTACGCCTGCCCACTACTACCGCCCTTTTCACTCCAGTAGATTTGTTTACACTTGCTAATTATTAATTTTCGATATGGACGTTTCTTTTTTTCTTGGGGGTGATTTGTGTTAAGAAGGGTTGATTTAGCAAAGTAATTTACTTTTAAAAATAACTGACCTGTTTAGACATTATTGATTCATCAATAAAATAACAGTGAATAACATTTCAAATTATGCTAAAGGGGTTACTAGTATTAGTAATAAATACAAACTAAATATAATTTATATATTTTTTTTTTATCCTAATGCATACCTTTTCACACACAACACAAATATTAAATTAAATCAATTAATATTAAGAGTATCTAAATCTTATATATATAGAAAATCTTTATTTCTGAGAGATACATTAAATTACATTACAATATTTACAACATTACAATCATAAACATCTAGTTAAGCCTCAGAAAATGGCTTTCGACCATCGGTCTTTTTGCCTCTAAATCTTAATTAATTGTAAATATATTCATTTCTTCATATATGAAATATGTTTATTGAACTGGAATATTTACATTCCAACAAATTTATTTTTAATACATACATAAAATATGTATAAAATGTTTTTTTTTTAAACTGTTATAAGTTTTTAATATATATTCAGCTTTTTTTATATTATACATTCACAATATGTTTACATATATTGAGCATATAAAATACCCTTATAATTAAAATAAAAAAAAAATAAACTAATAATTAAAAAAAAAAGATTTTATTGTTTTTTTTATGCTTTTGTCTATATTCATTATGAATGAGTTTATCTTTTAATGTGCCGCTTTTATTCTAGTTTATAATTATTCTTCAATCTACGTGATTATATTTGAACAAAAATACCATACTGTTACGAAATCGGGTTTAATCAAACTTGGAAATAAGTAAAGTGATATTTTCAGTTTCTTCTTTCACTTTCGTTACAATATGGCTGAGAACTTTTCTATTCTAAAGTGCTTGGATTTTTTTGTTTTATTTTATATTTTTTTGGCACCAGTGAATAAAAACAATTAAAACATCACATGTGTCATTATTTATCAATTCAATTTGTTTCAATAACGTAACCTAAAGCGTGAGTTTGCTTTTATTGCGAGCATCATTTTTTTAATAAAAATTCAAAGCACTCTTGAGAAAAGTTCTTGATCATATGGTATAATAATATAGTTTATTTCCATTTGTAATAACATACAGTATTAGTTAACTTTACAAAAAGAAAACGTCACAATTCCGCCTTGGGGTGTAAATTATTATTTATTTATTTAGTCTTATATAACATTGTTATGTAGAGTGTAAATTAACCAAACAATTCTTCAATTGTGTACAAACTTTTTTCAAGCAAGTAACTTTCAAGTTTTTGTTTGAAAATTAATAAAAACATACTGTCCTTAATCTCATGAGGCAAGCAATTATAAATCATTGTAAATGGTCCCTTTTTCAAATAGGGTTGATTTATGTATCGGTGGTTAAAGTTGATTTTTATTTCTTGTGGGGTAATTGTATTTTGCTGATGGGAAGATGTCCATGTTTATTATCTACACATAAAAATGTCTCATAGATTTAAGACATGTATATATCTACTTAAATGGACATCCGTTAAATAAATAAATATTCCGCAATCACATTACTATGTTGCAGTGAATTACATCTAATATAAGACATGCTATGTTGTTAAAAGGTGTTTTATCATGAATAATATATGTGAATGAAACGAAATACTTCAAGAGAGTCAAGAATCTAATTGGAATTTTTCGAATAATTTTATTGTCTTATTTTTAGAATTTAGTTAATAGAATGCTAGAGTAAGTGTAATTTAAATTTAGTTTTCTTATTTATAGATGGTAAAATTTTGCGGTTAATCGATTCATAAATACAAGCTTTTTCATCTACAAATAAGAAAACTAAATTTAAATTGCATCCCCTCGTGTGATACCTCATTGGCCATGAAATAAAAAATACAATTCAGTAAATTACAAAGAAAAAAAAAATGGTTCACTTGTTTCAGACTATTCATGATTTAAAACTAACAAGTATGACTGAATTTATTGATTTAAACAGGTTGTTTGTATTTATAGCAAATTGAGGTTGAATAATGAAATCTGTGCATGGAAGTAACACCCACAAGGTCACCGTTTGTTACGTTGAATAATTTATTGGAAAGTGCCTTCAAACGTGTAATGGCTTTGTTTATTATTGAATGGAATGTTTATAAATTGGGATTTACAAAAAAAAAAAATAACAACGTAGCTTTAATAATCTATTATGTAAGAATTTTTAATTACCATTATTTTAGTATTGGAGTAAAAATAAAATTTTTAAATATTTTTGAAATAAACTAATTCTAGAAGTAACAAATTTGTAAACTTACAAATGTAATTTAAACCCCGACACCATCGATTATATATATATAATATAAATGTAATTTATAAGTTTTACCTGACGCCTGACCTGAAGGGGCAACAAGGGATAACAGAAGAAGAAGAATCCCTTGTTGCTCCTTAGGGTGTCAGGTAAAACTTGAAAATTTAAAAATACATTAAATACAGCTACTAAAATGAATATTACATAATTAACTACAGAAGTAGTGTGGGAAGTGGCTCCGTCTTGCTGAAAACATATTCTTTGAATATTCACACCACCATTGCCAAATTAAATTTATGCAATACTTGTTGATAATTTTATGATGTAACAATCGAGTCATTTTCCTCAAAAAAAAACGACCCAAAAATTCCAAAGACAGATCTACACACCTCATAATAACTTTTTCGTTATGAAGGATTTTCCGTCGCCCAGATATGAAAGTTTTGTTTGTTGACAAAACCTGTCAAACGTAGCAAGCAACAACTTGACCGACTCTCCATATTTACAACTGACATTTCTTGCAATGGCTCGTTGAAGCCATTGCAAGTCCTAAATTTTCAATTATTGCATATGCATGGCGACTCGATTTGAATTTATATCTCATTATATTATAAATTCAAACCCTACACCCATATGGGTAGAAAGGGTCATTGAATATATATATATTATGAATTTATCTCACACTGAGAAGTAGAGAGGAACAAATAACAATGTTATATAAGACTAAACAAAATATATTATAAATTAAAAATTCTCTCACTTGTTTTGACAGATGTGAAAGAAATTTTCAAACAAAAGCTGTTGAGAATTTCATTCTGGGTGACTTTTTTTTAAAAAAGGTTTTCGTAACTGTTAAAATTAAATTTGAGAATGGATACTTTATTCTGCCCAATTCTGTATATAAAAGGTCTTCAACTTGAAGTTTGGAAAACTGCTATCAGCCAGAGGTCTTTCTGCCAGTCTATATCATTGTTTAAATATTGATTTGTATGCTATTTAAGTATATACAGGGTGTCTCGGATATGAATCTCGAGGTCTATAACTTATTTTTGAAGATTAAAATTATAAAACCGTATATATTTTAAATGGGAGCAAATTCTCTTTGAAATGATAGGAATAATTTTTTTTTTTTCAAAAATATCTGCTCATATTTTGACAGTGATGTTCAACTTTTTTTCTTTAAATGCCACTGGGCTTGTTTTTTCCTTATTTAATAAGTATTTTTTATTCTCTTTACAACCCTGTAAACCGATATGGTTGTTACATTAGAAAATAAAAGAGAAAAATGAGTCTAAAGGATGATTTTTTAAGTTGGCCATGAAATCTTTGGCTCACAGAATGACATATGTGGCAATTGTTCTTTTCAAAACTTATTGCAACTTGTCTAAAGTTATAAAAAAAATTGAATTACAGAAACTCTTATTTATTCGACATGATCCTTCTTTACGGTTTGTGCAAGAAGAATGCGAGAAAAGCTGCAGTAATTTTTAGGTTGTAAAATTAATCAAAGTGCAACTAAGTAATGACATTGAACAACTGTAATGACAATCTGTCAGTCAAGCATTTCCATGGCCAACTAAAAAAGTCCCTTTCACTGAAACACACATATTTGAGATAGCAACGGAATTACCAGTTCATTTGTCGGGACGGGTTAATTCAATAAAGATTAATCAATTCGGCGCAATTATACAAGGCCTTGCGTTTCAAGAGGGTTGGAAATTAAAAATGAACGCTTAAAGATACATTAAAAAAATGGATAACATAAAATTCAATTTTTAATCTCAGTTTTCTCATTTTTTCTAATCTATACCAAATTGGTTTGCATGGTTATAAAGAGAATGAAAAATACTATTATAATATGGAAAAAAAAACAGGTCCAGTGCCATTTGAAAATAAAAAAGGTGAACTTCACTGTCACAATATGAGCAGATATTTTTGAAATTGTTATTCTTATCATTTTAAAGAGAATTTGCTGCCATTTAAAAATATATACAGTTTTATGATTTTAATCTTTAAAAATAAGAAAGAACCCTACACCCATTTGGGTAGAAAGGGTCATTGAATATATATATATATATACAGTGCATTTTTTTATCTAGGCCTCATAGGGATTTACATAGGTAAACCTTTTCGTCGTGTTAATGGTTTTTCTATGGTATGGATTTTGATCAAATTAAACACACATTTAATTTAAAGTAAAATGTACAAAATTCAGTAGTTTTTAAACTATTTTAAATGCGTTTTATGTTTTTAAAATTGATTTTAAATGATAATAATTTTGAATATTTTTTAAATAGTAGGCTTAGTTCACTGACATCAATCGTAATTGTCAAAGTGTTCCAATTTATTGTACTCCTTTTATTGAAAGAATGTCGGTTTATACCACCCAAGAAAAGGTTAAAATGGTGATGGAATACATAAAAGGGCTATCAAGTGGAGTATCCAGGACGGCCAATTCCAAATCAGAAAACAATTCTAAAAATTTACAACAACTTTGTTAATTAATTTGTTAATTTTGGTTGTGTTAATGTGGAACATAGTGGAGGAAGAAAACATGCAAATCGGGTTGTGACAGAAGACTTGAGGGAAAATGTGTGTTTGGCAATTGAAGAAAATCCTTTAATAAGTGTGAAAAAATTATCCAGCCAATTTCAAGTTACACGAAGCAGTTGCTACCAAGCTTTGAAGTTGGAAAAGTTTAAAAGTTATAAAATTCACAATAGCCACCATCTGTTAGAAAGTGATTATTTTCCGAGAATGGAATTCTGCGAGTATTGGATTAATAAAATTAATGAAAATCCAAATGTAATGAATAGAATTCTTTTTACTGATGAAAAAACTTTCATATTGAATGGGTCAGTAAATAATCAAAACACAAGAGCACGCGACAAATTACTGAGTATTTAAATACTCAATTTCCGCATGGATGGATTGGGCGATTTGGACCTCTGAAATGGCCAGCAAGGAGTCCCGATTTAACACCGCTCGACTTCTTTTACTGGGGTTATTTGGCAAGCAATGTTTTTGACGATATCCGTAGCAGACCAAAGGATTCAGAAGAATTAAAAGGAAGACTTCTCGAAGAATCTGCTAAAATAACTCTCCGGCAGCTTCAAAATGTGAAAAGACATTTTAAAGATAGGCTAGGTCATTGTTTAGCTGCTAATGGGCAACAGTTTGAACATTTACTTTAATGTTATGGTTTTTTAAAGTTATTGTATTGCCTAGTTTAAGTTAATTAATTAAAGTTTATTGAATATTGAAAACTAATTTGAAATAATTAACTAAACCTTAATATCTTTTCAAAATAAGCTCTTTTGTGTAATCCATTACTATTTAAATCTTTTCTTGATCTACACCGTGATCAACATTCTTGCAATAAAAGATGTACAATAAACTAGAATACTTTGACAACTTCAGTAGATGTCAGAGAACTAAGCCTATTAATTAAGAAAATATTTAAAATTATCATTATTTTAAATCACTATTTAAAACATTAAATGCATTTAAAATAATTTAAAAACTGCTGAACTTTGCACAAATTACTCTAATTTAAATGTGTGTTTAATTTGATCAAAATCCATACCATAGAAAAATCATTAACACGACGAAAAGATTTTCCTATGTAAATCCCTATGAGGCCTGGATAAAAAAATGCACTGTATATATATATATATATATATATATATAAATAAGAAAGTTATGGGCCTGGAAAGTCATGTCTGAGAAACCCTGTATATAATTAGTAATCCCTTTTACCGTATGGTGTCAGATTTGCTATTTAAATAAAAAATTAATTGTACTTTCATTATCACATAATTTATTTAATCAACAAAAAAAAAATATTTATCTCTTATAGTTTCCGAAATCCTCATAGAGAACTTCATCTTAATTGGCTGTCGTATGACTGGCACATCTAGAGAGTGTCTGAACCACGGTGCAGTTTTCGCGTCCTCATAGAGAACACGACATCATCGTAACATAATTATAATTAAAAATGTTCAATGAAGTTATAAAAATAAACTAAACACACAATTTTTTTTCTCCCTCACTTCAATGAAAAATGTTAATCATTATTATTCGTCGAGCAATTTACACACCATTCACCGAGACCTTGTGCGTCAACCGTAACGTGTAATTAATTCTGTCCCAAACAAAACAAAAAATAAAAGGAGCGATGCAAAACTACAAATTCAAGTCCAATTTTGTGGTCGGAAAATTAATTATTTGTGATCAATCAAAAAGACATAGAGCAGCAATTACGCCTATTAATTTGCGGCAAAACGCAAAAAAAAATAACAAGTTGTTTAAAAATGGACAAACAGCACAATTACTGATTATCTAATCACCATTAAAATGCAATTAGTTTAGATTATAAAAAAAAGCTCTGCTACAAATTGGTGGCAAATGAGTGTGGTTTTGACGATAGTAATTGTGGTGTACTTGAATAGATTGAAATTTGTTCCAAGAATTTTTTCAAATAGTATTATTTTCTGCATTTTATATTAATTGTTACAGTGGATTTAGTTATTTATAACTTAATTATTTTATGATTACTTGACACTGCAAAGCAAACGAGGAACAGATTATATATTTATTACAATTATTATTAAAATCAGTGGCATAGATTATTGAGAATTCAATCTTCCATAAAACATCTCCTGTTTTATAGAAGATTGAATTCTCAATAAGTTTTATTTGAAACGGATTTTTCTAACTGTTAATATAAACGAGTTATTTAAAAAAAAAAACTATTTTCTCGCTTGAAACAACACATTTCAAACAAAAGAAGTCAAACGTTTCATTTAGAAGGCCTTTTGCTTCAAAAAGTTTTTCCTACCTGTCAAAATAAGGGAGTTTTTCGTCGATTTTCCCGTAAATTTTGGGGTTGTATTGTCGCTTTTCGCTTATTTTAACCACAACAAATTTTTCTCAAATGAAAATCGCGCGAAATACAATTTTGAATAATTTTTGTCTGAAACAATTTTTCGTAAAATAAGAGTTAATTTTACATAACCTCACTTTCTTTCATCATCTCACTGATTTTGAGATGTATGATAAAATCCAATAATGGATTAAACTACAAAAGACCACGGCCCAATAGCCTGGAAATCAATAATTCAATAGAGTTTAAACCAATGATGGATTAAACTCCAATAGCCTTCGAGGCTTCTTTCAATTCGTACTTTCTGCTACCCGTAAATGAGATATTGATTCTTCTCGAGGTATTCTCATACACTGTTTTAAATGGAAAACTAAACAATTTCGATTAATCAAAGTTGTTAAAAATAATAATAAATTTTATTTTTTATAATATTTAAATTGCGTTCTTTTATTATAATTAAAATTAATTATAATAAAAGAACACAATTTAAATATTTGCACAACATTATCTTATCAATTGTTAAAGTACACCATTGAAAGCAAGAGAGAGAAAACAACCTTGCACAGATTCCACTTGAGCATCCATTGTGCTACTGCTATTAAGCACTCACGACACCAAGCATATCCCCAAACAGAAATCAATCCAATCTCCCCACCTGTCCCACGGCCTTGAACACTTTTGTAAACAATATTAGAACAAAATCCCTAATTGTATGCGCAAACACAACCGGGAGAAAATCGACGCGCTAATTGGCCGTAACCGGTGAAACGAGCCAGAGTTCATTCGAAATGGAGTGGCTGCCGGTGGTGTTGATTTGCTTGTGTTTTACAGCCGGAAAGACATCCCGAGACACAGGAGATAATCTGAAGGTGTTCTTCGTGGACAGGGGGAAGAACCTGTCGCTGCCATGCCCGCTGCAAAACAAGGACGTCATGTGGGTGAGGGAGGGGGGCGGGCAACAGAAAGCCCCGCGACTCTTCACGCAGAAGGACGGGACGTTGTTCCTCACGGAAGTTGATCAGGACGATTCAGGGGTTTACTCGTGTACGCCCTCCAACGTTGTCGGTGAGGATCAGACGATTAAAATGAAAGTGTTTGTTAGAAGTGAGTATTTTATATGATACAAAAATTACTTAATTACTTTTTTTTTTGGTGTTTGTGAAAGTCGATAAATTTGTTCAATTTCTGTTACTGCCCCATGAAAACATTATTATTATTATAGTCTAAATGATATAGTAAAGTTTATTTCCATGTAAAGTATCTTATTTTTGTTAATTGCCATTGTAATTGCAAATATAATATATTATAGCTAAATACTACTTATAAGAAACAGGAAAACAAACTTTATTTAATAAAACTGGTTACATATAAATCCAAACATTCAACAGAGAAATAAAGAACCACCCGTATTTCAAATGTTTCCATCTTTAAAAAAAAATATTTTTAAAAATTATCACTAAATTATTATTTTTGACAGAACATTGCACTTCTAATAAAGTTATTTCGTGTCACTATCATTGTTTAAACGCCACTGTACTTCACTAATTTTGACCCCAAAGTCACTATTTTTGTTTGAAATTGACTTTGATTAAATTTATTTTAAAATTTACTTTACGAATTTTCTGTACGTCACTATTATTGTTTAAATATCACTATAAAGATACTGCATGTCACTATTTTTTCCAGGAATTGTCTCTAAAGTCACTACTTTTGTTTGAAAGTGACTGTAATGTCATTGTGTATCACTATTGTTTTTTGAAATTTCCCTTGAAGTTCCCGTCCGTTACTATTATTGTTTAAATATGACTGTAAGGTTGCTGCACATCACTATTATTATCAGGAATTGACTGTAAAGACATTGCAAGTATTTGTAATTACTAGAAATCGATTTTAAAGTCATTGTTCGTCACTATTTTTACGTGGCATTAACTTTATAGTCATTATGTGTCATTATAATTGTTTAAAATCGACTGCGTAAAACTATTTCAATCAAAATTTGACTTTAAAGTCACCATTATTACTTAAATACGACTATAAAGTCTCTGCAATTGTCATAAATTGTTTTTAAAGTCGCTGTGTATCACTGTTTTAGTCAAAAATTGACTTTGAAATCATTGTGCAATACTATTATTACTTAAATATGACTGTACTTTGCTATTCTCGCCAGGAATTGACTTTTAAAGTGATTTTAAGTCCTTCTAATTGCCAAAAATTAACTCTTAAGTCACTATACATAACTGTTATTGCTTAGATCTGTCTATACAGTCATTCTATATCACTATTTTTGCAATGAATTTACTTTAAATTCACTGTAATTCGCTTATATCTGTCTATAATATTACTATACGTCACTATTTTTGTATTGAATTGACTTTAAAGACATTATAAGTCACTCTATTGCTAGACATTGACTTTAAAGTCATTATAAGTCACTCTAATGCTAGAAATTGACTTTAAAATATATGTGAGTCATTATTATTTATTAAAAATGACTGTAAAGTCACTGCAAGTCACCATTTTTTTCCAGGAATTGTCTCTAGAGTCAAAATTTTTGTTTGAAATTGACTGTAAGGTCATTGTGTACCACTATTATTTTTTTAAATTTATTTAAAGTTTCAGTGAATCACTATTATTGTTTGAATATGACTGTAAGGTCGCTGCACATCACTATTTTTAACAGGAATTGACCGTAAAGACATTACAAGTCTTTGTAATTACTAGAAATTGACTTTAAAGTTATTGTTCATCACTATTTTTGCGTGGAATTAACTGTATAGTCATTATGTGTCATCATAATTGTTTAAAATCGACTTTAAAGTCACAATAATTACTTAAATATGACTATAAAGTTACTGTAAGTCTCAGCAATTGCCATAAATTGTTTTTAAAGTCATTGTGTATCACTGTTTTAGTCAAAAAATGACTTTGAAATCATTGCGTATTAGTATTATTACTTAAACATGATTAAAAAGTCACTGCACTTTACTATTTTTGTCAGGAATTGACTTTTATAGTGATTTTAAGTCTATTTAATTGCTGGAAATTGACTTTAAAATCTCTGTGAGTCATTATTATTTATTAAATATGACTATAAAGTTACTGCACTTTACTGTTTTTGTCAGAAATTGACTGTAAAGACATTGTAAGTATTCCTAATAAATAGAAATTGACTTTAAAGACATTGTAAGTATTTCTAATAACTAGAAATTGACTTTAAAGTTATTGTTTATGTGGAATTGACTTTATAGTCGCTATTTGTCACTATAATTGTTTAAAATTGACTTTAAAGTCACTGTGCGTCACAATTTTTACTTAAATAAGACTTTAAAGTCACTATAAGTCTCTCTAATTGCCATATATTGATTTTAAGATCACTGTGTATCACTAATTTAGTCGAAAATTGACTTTGAAATCATTGTGCGTTACTATTATTACTTAAGTATGATTAAAAAATCACTGTACTTAACTACTTTTACCAGGAATTGACTATTAAAGTCATTCTAAGCCTTTCTAATTGCTGAAAATGGACTCTAAAGACACCATATGTCACTGTTACTGCTTAGATTTGTCTATAAAGTCACTGTCTGTCACTATTTTTACAATGAATTGACTTTGAAGTCATTATAAGTCTCTCTAATTGCTATAAATTGACTTTAAAGTCACAGCACGTTACTATTCTTTATTAAATTTAACTTTAAAATAATTATGTCTATATTATCTTCAAAATATAACTTTAAAGCCATTAGAAGTGTTTGTTATTGTCAAAAGTTGACAATAAAGTCACTGAATGTTACTATTTTTTATTGAATTTGACTCTAAAGTCATTAAAAGTCTTTATTATCACTAAAAACTAACTTTAATGTCATTAGAAGTCTTTGTTATTGCCAAAATTTGACTATAAAGTCACTGAATGTTGCTATTTTTTATTGAATTTGATTTTAAAGTCATTAAAAGTCTTTATTATCTTCAAAATCTAACCTTAAAGTTGTTATAAGTCTTTGTTATTGCCAAGAATTGACTATAAAGTCACTGCACTTTACTTTTTTTCTTTATTGTAATTGATTTTAAAGTCATTAGAAATCTTTGTTAACGCCAAAAATTGACTTTAAAGTCATTGTAAGTTTCTCTAATTGCCAGAAAAAGACACTAATTTTACAATCACAGAATATCCGCTTGAAAAGTAAGCCTCGACAGCAAGAGCACACTCCTCACTGTTTCAAATGCATCGGGACCAACCACTAGCACTCCACTACGACATCAACCGATAAAATGGCCCGCGTTTTAAAAAAGGAAGTTACCCTGCCGCACCCTGTATAATAATATGTGTATATTAATGAGAATCAATTGATATTTTATATAAGCTTCAATAATCCTAATAACATCATTTTTTTATATAGCTCCACCACCACCATTGATAAACGTACATGTGCATTCGAGTACAATTCTGGCCGTAATTTTGTGGAGTGTTAACGGAACAGGTGGATACCCCATTATTTACTTCACTGCCCAATACAGGCTGGCTGATTCAAACGAGACATGGTTGGATATATCACCCATACATATACCTCATAATGTGGTAAGTCTTTAACTTGTAATTTTTAAATAAACAATCGTTTCAAAGTAAAATAACTTTTAAGTTGGATGCAGCGGTTTTTGTAAACCATTGATAATCATCATTTTGTGATTGACTTTTATATTTGGTATTATATATATATAAACCCTACACCTGAAAGGGTCACTGAATATACATACATTTTAGAGGCAAATCGATGTTTACAAATTAGAGCCTAACACCACATACGCCTTCAGAGTGTGGGCCGTAAACCAATTGGGAGAAAGTGAAATTACCGAAGTTTATTCGACTACAACAATATCAAATGAGGCAGCCCGTAAGTACTTACTTACTTGCATTTCGATAAAGTTGTAAAATTGTATTAAATATCACTTGTTCCATTTTTGATATGTGCGAAATATTCTTTATTCCCAGAATTGGAGAGGCATTTTTTGCAAGGCATTAAAAATTTCGACACCCGCGTCTGGGTGATAGCCGTGGGCATCGTGATGGGCACCTTGGTCGTCTTGGGCTTCGGGACGTGTTTTCTCTTGTACCAAGAGTGCCGATTGCCTGGTGGTAAGTCCTAGAGGTCGGTGTGTTTCTGTCATTGTTTATTTTTTTTTTATATACAATTCAATTCCACATTTTTGTTCTAAATTCATTATTATCCTCAGCATGAGGACTTTTATTTAAAAAAAAGAGTAATTCAGTTTTATGTTTAATTTTAAGTCTAGCTCCTACAGCATGTGATGTTTTTTTTGTTATTATTTTTAATTTCTGTATCCGTGGTACTGTTCTGTGATTTGTAAATGGTTGTATTATTTATTGTATATAATCAATGCTAATTATTTGTTTTGTTATTTGAATGCTGAATAATGTTTTATTGTTTTGTACATAATACGCTATTTGTAACTATTTGAAGCCATGGTTAATCATTTCTTTGAAATTCACTGGATATTTAAGGTGTTAGAAATATTGATTTGAATCACTGTTTTAAAATATTAAATAAAACACTTGGTTTTTGTTTCACTGTTTGTTTATTATACAGGGTGAGTCACCGAAGTGTCTGTTTTCGATATCTCCCTTATCGTTAAAAATTCAGCATTAATTTATTAATAAAACTTGCTTGACTACTGAAATTTAAAATGATAATAGAAAAATAGCTAAAGAGGAGATAATGTATTAATTATTTTCAAATTCTTTTTATTTAAATTTAAAATGGTTCACTATGGATTCAAATAAATGTGTATTGTTTTTTTTTAAGTTATGAAATTTTTTTTTAATCCGTTACCACAAATGCTCTCTGTGTACAGTTATGTTAAGTTATTGGTATTGAAAAACTGAAATATGATTTTTTGAAAAATCAATAGTAAAAAGCAAACGTAATCATATTAACGCACCCATTTTTTCAGTCGAGTTTAGTTGCGCAGTTTAGTGTAGACCATTTTTTAGTGGATTGCAAACATTTTTTACCGGTTCTAAGAAAATTACTGGGAATTATTTACTGTACAAAATGTTTGTAATCCACTATTTGTGGTTATACATTGTGTTTTGTTTAAAGTATTTTATTAATGAATTAATCCCCACAAAAAAAATGTAACAAGTCGTAAGATTGCATGATCTAGCAGGCCATTTCTAGTTGCCACACAAAACGATAATTTTTCAGGAAAATGTTGTATACATCAGAGCAATTGTTTCATGGTGTGTGTGATAATTTTAGAAGCAAATGTAATTTGTCAAAAGTATAAGAATTAAGAAATAAAAAGTATAGGTATATTATCTAAAATAAAAATATGAAAAATTCCCTTGTTCATAAATATTTTTTTCAATACCAACAGCACTTTTAATAATTAGTCGCTCGTCTAGTCCGCACCAACCAACAACACAAAAGCATGCGCCTTTCATGTCGATGTAATTAGCTTAAAAACGTGCATGTCCGAAAACAAAATAAAACGAAGAAAAAGTTAAAAACCAACCGACCTCTTTTGCTTCTTCCCCCCCATGGTCTCTTGGATGATTTTAGAACCGGAAGACCAGGAAGTCATAGAACTGGTCCCGAACATAATCCTCAATCCGGGCTTCGAGGGCAACGCCCGCACGGAGCAGGTCCCGGCCGATGAAAACTCCAACAACGAGACGACGACGCGCCTGAACAACAACACCGTCGTCCAGCCGAGGAATTTATAAAAATTAAAAAACACTTTCAAAGTAAGAGATGTAATAAAATGCTTCCATTCCGAGATATGAAGGAGAGTTGTGACGGTATCGAGTGATCAAGGTTCGCGCGCGCTTTTTTATAAATTGAGTTTTATTTCCGTTTCTCGTATTGGAGGGAAAGACGGGGGGGGCTTTTGTGAGAAAACCTTGTGTTCACTACAATTTACCGATATGAAGGTTGTATCATTTATCGTGCCTAAAGGTCGTAGGCAGATTTTAGTGTATATGTACATATAAATATGAGATATATATTATATAAGATAAGGAAAAAAAAGGATATATTTTACGCATGGTCGTAGCTCAATTTTTTAGATCAAATATCGCGCTTTTTACATGCAATAATTTTTTGTACATTTGTCGTCGTCGTTTTTGAAAAATGTTTCGCACTGAGAGTAATCGGTTTTAAAATGCATCAATATTAACACGTTTCAATTGATTTCTATATTAATTTTAACAAAACGACAATCACATTTTTTAAAAACTCTACAATAAAACCACACATTTTATTTTAAATTATTAAATATAATTTTTGAGACAGCAATAACTAAATATTTCTACACAGAATATTAAAATTCAGTTTACTTAGGATAAAAAAAAGACGTACCATTTAAAAATATATATATATTATCATATAACCCTTTCGAGTGTCAGGTAACATTTAAAAATATGTTTTTTTATCCTAATATTGAAAATGTCAAGAATTTCATTCTCTGCATATATTACCCAATAGATACAGTACATCCAATAAAACAGTAACATCAGTTTTGAAGTAACACAAAATTGGTATGTATTAAATAAACAAAATAATCATTTGATAAAAATGTTCAGCAAGAATTCATCTAGCCACATGAAATTAGGCAAAAGATGGCGCTTGCATCGTTTTTCATTTATTATGATTACAATAATAATTATTGACTGTTTTGAGTCGTTGTAAAATGTTCATTCTATTATTGAATGCTCGTTTTAGAACTTATAAGTCAACGAATCAAAACAGTCCAAAAATTTGGAGTTGGCACCAATAGAATAAACAAAATATGCTAAAATTTAAAGGATACCGCAGGCGATTTTTTTTATTTGCTTCTGAGATAAATTCAATTTCAGTTGGTACTCGGCTTACCAACTAAAATTGAATTTCTGAGATAAATTTAATTAAATTAAAATTTTCTGCGTATATTTATAAACCTGTGCTTTCTTTCAACGAATCAGAACAGTCCGAAAATTTGGAGTTAGTCTCATAGAGTTAGCACAGATCTTTCGAAACAGTAAACTTGGTTTCTGCTAATTTCAGATTTTCAATTTTTTTTTCTACTGGTATCTGGCTTAACAATATTCCAAAAAATCTTTATGTCTTTAATGGCTGAACTATTATTTACTCCCTCCTCAAGCCATTCCTTTCACTCAGTCTCATTTCATGCTCCATCGTCTCTCCATACAAACCAGCTTTGCTCATTTCTTGAAACATTATTCACTTGATTATTGAAGTCTTATTAAATCAAATAAAAATAATTAAATAAAAATGATTTGAAAATAATAAATTATTTCTGTGACATTTCGACTTACGTTACGTAAGTACGTCAAACAAATGCACATTAAAACAACTACTTCCCGGGCAAATACCCACGCCGGACATAGAATTACATAATTATACCTGCTGTTGCATATCAATAAAATATTGCATAATGCAAGAAATTCTGATCCGAGAAAAATTTCATGCAAAATCAACAATAACTTATTAATTATTTTCAAATCATTTTTATTTAATTTATTTAAATAAGTGTGACCAAGTGAATGAATACTCTTGTTATGTATTTATTTTAAGTCTTTTATTTTTATAAAAACCCTACACTCATATATATTTTATAAAAAAATATATTTTTATAAAAACAAGTCACAACCATAATTCTTCTTGAATCCTTATATCCTTTCAGGTATCGGATGAATCATAATCATTAGTAATTGGAACACATTTTCAATATTAGCCTATAAGTATTAAAGTATTCAAAAAATATATATATATTAAAAAAACACGCACATCACAGGGTGTGTGTTAATTCAACAAATAAAACAGAAAAAAAAAGTGTATTTTAAAACCATTGCTCGAAGTCGAAACAGTAAATTAAAAACAAGAACATGAATTAAAATAGATCGAGTTGTGAAAACTGTATACAGTGCCTAACATAGTTTGATAATTGAAAATTTGATATTAAAAACAAAATAAGGAGAAGAATACGTAGCTAATGCACATTGTTGTGATTAAAGTCAGTAACACACGATGTTTCGTCATTTAATAATAAAGGAAAGTCGTCATCGATTAAACTGTATCGTATTGTTTCAATGTTGTCCGATGAAAGTTGATGAAATTTTCTGAAATGAGATTTATGTTTGTAAATAATTTTAATGAATAATTATTAAAGTCAGTGACACACGATGTTTCGTTTATCATTAATAATAATGAATAATATATTAGAGTGAATTATTTTTAATATATAAAGCCTTTAAAATAGCAAAGCTAGTCAAAAATAACATAACTTGAATCAATCTAGGATTGATGAATCCCAGTTTTGGAAATTCTATTGACCGTACTAATAGTCGAGGATTAGAAACGAACTAGGATTGTGAATCCCGGATTCGCGAATGCTATTGGTTGATTTATAACCGTATTAATAGTCGCAGCTTAATTCTAGAATCAATCGAGGATTGATGAATCCTAGATTCTTGAATATTATTGGTAAATCCAAGGATTTCTTATTTTATGCATTTCCAAGAATTAATATTCAATTCCAGATAAATCTCCAACTATTAGTAAGAGCATTAAGGATTGTTTGCAATATAATCTATAATTATGTTTGACTATTTTATACATTTTGATGTGATTCAAGAATTAATACTCAATTTTGGATTAGTCTCCGACTATTATGGCCATACTAATAGTTGCACTCTAGAATTGATGAATCCCAGTTTTGCAAATATTATTAATGGATCCACAATATAATCTAGGACTATTTTATACATTTTGTTGAGATCCCAAAATTAATTAATACTCAATTTCGGATCAATCCCGACTATTGTGGAGGTACAAATAATTGCGCTTTAACAGGTTGAGCGCCATGGCTATTTGGAGAAATTTTCCCCTGAGCCAAACAGTTTTTTTATTACCACCTAATAGTAATGGATGTTAGATGTAGCTTTCTATTATTTTTTTATAATTTTGATAAAAAATAAAAAAAAGCTGTGGATACTGGTGTCCAATGGAAATGTCTTCAGTAGAACATAATTTTTTTTTATAAAGTTAGAAAACTGCTACCAGCGTTAAATAGAGCGAGGCTGTAGCGGAGATACAAGCATTATAGATATATTTGTATATACTCGGTCTAGCCAGATTGATATGCATTGAGATTTTGAGCAGACGGCGGTGATCGCGGCTCATAAGGAAGTTACTGTTAAGCCAAATCAATCTAGGATTTATAAGTTCCAGATTAGCAACTATATCCACCAATAATAGTTGCTAATTTTGAAATTATAATTAATTATAATCCCTAAATCAATCTAGGTTTTATTAGTTCCCGATTAGCAACTATATCCATTGATAATGGTTGCTAATCTGGAAATTAAAATTAATTATCGCTAAATTAATCTAGGATTTATAAGTTCCCGATTAGCAACTATGTCCACCGATAATAGTTGCTAATCTGAAAATTAAAATTAATTATAATCCTTAAATCAATCTAGGATTTATAAGATCCAAAATGGCAACTATTTCCACCGATAATAGTTGCTAGTCTGGAAATTATAATTATTTATAATCCCTAAAAAATCAATCTAGGTTTTATAAGTTCCCGATTAGCAACTATATCCATTGATAATGGTTGCTAATCTGGAAATTAAAATTAACTGTAATCGCTAAATCAATCTAGGATTTATAAGTTCCCGATTAGCAACTATATCCACCGATAATAGTTGCTAGTCTGGAAATTATAATTAATTATAATCCCTAAATCAATCTAGGTTTTATAAGTTCCCGATTAGCAACTATATCCATGGATAATGGTTGCTAATCTGGAAATTATAATTAATTATAATCCCTAAATCAATCTAGGATTTATAAGCTCCAGATTAGCACCTATATCCACCGATAATAGTTGCTAATCTGGAAATTATAAATCCTAGATCAATAACTGTGATCCTAAAATTAATACTCAATTTGGGATCAATTCCGACTATTATGGTGGCACAAATATTAGGAGCGAAATCACCATCTTTGTTGTTTCACTTAGAGCAGCATCTCCTTAAACAGAGCCGGCTTCAGCTGACGTTTTTTTCAAAGATGAAAAGCAACACTTCCCGCAAATGACGATTATTTGCCACACAACAACAAAATCACTACCATTTGTCTAAATTTGATGCATGACGTTTTGGTTATGTGACAATTGACCAGCACTTACTACTGGAGCCATCTGTTGAAAAACAGCGAAAAATTAGTTGCGCACTTTAATCCCTGAATCAATCTAAGTCCCGGATTAGCAACTATTATTGGAGGATTCAAGGACTGTCTATAATATATTCCAGGATTATGACGACTACTTTATACATTTTGTTGAGATCACAAAATTAATACTCAGTTTCAATCCCAACATTGTGGTGGTACAAATTAAGATGGTTAGGATTAAAGCGGAAACAAATTGCGCTTTAATCCTTGAATCAATCTAGGATTTCTAAATCCTGGATTAGCAACTTTTATTGGTGGATTCAAACATTATCTATGATGTAATCCAGGATTGTGTTGATTATTTTATGTATTTTAACGTGATACCCCTACACCACCATTATGGTAGATGGGGATTTTAGATTATATATATATATATATTTTAACGTGATCCAAGAATTAATTCTCAATTACCGATCAATCCATGATTATTAGTACGGGCATAAGTAGTTCATTTAAGCAAATCCTATATATTATTCCGATAATTTCAAACAATGAATTATAGTAAATTTCTTATTTAACATAATCCATTTAACGGTGATAAAACGAATCCCAAAAAAGAAATGAATGAAAACATTTCATATGGATAGTAAAAATAAACTTGTAAATTTGTATTTCACCTCACAATTTGTATTTCACCTCACGCTGAGAAGTAGAGAGGAACATATAACGATGTTATTTAAGACTAAATAAGTAAATTTGTATTTCAAAATTTCCTATTGATACACTCGTTTGATTATTTACCGACATAAACGCAAACGGAATTTTCCTACCTTTCGTCGGACGACGACGTCATCAACTCAAACACATTTTAGGATATCGTGTATTAAGGGCTTAAAAAATATTACGCCACGACTGATTGTTCTTTCGTTGAAGGAAAAAATCTCAATAAAACGTTTACAAAAAAAGGAAAAAAAAAATCCCGGCTTGCATCCATAGTGTTATAAATACTAATAATAGTAATAATATGAAATACTTCTTAAGCGGTTAAATAAAACAATAAGAACTTGTTATTTATATTTTGTACATTTTGTATACAAGATAAGACTGAGTTGAAAGGATGATGAAAATTGTTAAAGCAACGATGAGTGGTCGCATGCCGGGGTCTTATCTAAGAAAATCACGAAAAGAATGGGTAAAGGACACAAAACAGAAATCGAAAGGTTTCTCGCGTTACCCATTGTGTTTGTTTAAAACTTAAAAGACCTTTCGAGCATCTCTTGTAATGATTTTATGTACATATTCTTTCTTGATATCTAGTTTTTCCCTATGTCGTAAATTGAAAACATTGATTCAAGGAACATTCAATCAAAATGTCAATAATTTGTTTATCGGAACAAAGGCGTGTATGTTATTTACAAGGCACTAAAGGAATTTTTCATCAAAACTGCAAGTCCGAATCTTAACATGTGATACATCATTGTAATCAAGAAAAAAAAGCTGAATTTAAAAATGTAAAAATCCATAATAAAAAAGAATTAATGATGGTTCCGGAAAAAACGAAATGTCGGATTCCAAATTTTACTCCGCCATGTTGTAGAGGAGAAAAGTGACTAATAAATTCAATTACCTCTTCAAATAGTTCTACAAAAAACTAAAAACTTTTTCCCAAAATTTCGCTTCCGTATGTTTCCGGAATTTTATAATTTTTAAAACGGCATTTGCATGTCGCAAAACACATACAGAGGCCGAGTTTTTGGTATAATCCATTCTCTTAAACGGTATGAAAAGTGTAAAATAAATACAGAGCCCGAATTTTTGGTATAATCTGTTCTCTTAAATATTCTATGAAAATTATAAATTACGTACAGAGCCCGACTTTTTAGTATAATCCGTTCTCTTAAATGCGACAAGAAAAGTATTTCTCATTTAGGTCTTTTAATATTTTAAACAAACAAAAAACAATGTAAATATAATTTCAACAAAAAGACGAAAAATAAAGAACTAGCATAAATTGCTGCTAGCTGTAACATGTTGCGTTCACATTGTGTGATTGGGTGTCGAAAAAAAAAATATGTTTTATACAAGATAAAAAAAAAATAATAATGTAATCCCATTTGTAATGTCTCATATCTGTAAATGTGTAAAATTAATTTTGATACATTTAAAGTGACACAGTGATATATTTAAGGCTTTTTGTAAACGTTACTTTGTTATATACACGTAAATTAACGATAAGGACAAAAAAAAAACATAATTGTGGAGGTGTTGTTGAAATTGGCGGGATATTGTTGGATGGGTAGTTTATCCGGTTCGAGGATTGAATATCAATTGAATGAATTGTGTACAAATGATGATTGTTCAATCAACGGTGGAATTATTGGTGAATAATTAATTGATACTGTATATCGGAAATATTTTTTTTTCTCATTAATAATTTTTTTTTAAATCCATTTACGGACAGAGTGTTGGACTCCTAGATTTGAACTAGGAGACTATTTCCACTACAACATTCTGGCTGTATATTTAGTAGGCTGTGGTTGAAGTGAAATAAAAAAATAAGTGAAACAAGTGAATTTACTCTCAATTTGATCTCAATTATTAAATTAGTAAATGCACTTGGTTTAGTTTCACTTATTTTTTTATTTTACTTCAACCAGAGCCTACTAAATATACAACCTATAATATATATACAGTGCTATAATTTATTTATTTTATATATAATTATAATTTATTTATTTAATGGATAAGCCATTATGAATACCAAATATATTGTACATGAAGTACAATAAATAAATACATTCAAACAATCATAAATTAAACAGTAGTTTAATATTTAAATAAGAATAAATTATTATAAGTATACAAATATTTTATAAGGATATAATTTTTAAGAAGCACATTTATGGCCTCGATATAAAAAAAATATATATTTTTAATTACCATAATATTTTTATAAAATATTTTGAGCGAATTAACAGTCTTCTTACAAATTTTTTAAAAATAATTTGAAATATGACAGTAAAAAAGGAAACAGAAAGTTGAACTAAAAATACTATTTTATAAAGATCCTTAGAATATCCAATTCGCCTTTCTAGAGAAAGGCAAAAATCAAAAAGATAGACCAAGAAAGGATTGGAAAAACAAAATAAGAAAACAGCTTGAAAATAAGGAATAAAATGGGAAGAAGCAAGAAATCTCACACAAAACAGAAAGATATGGAGAAAAACATACACAGGACAAACAATTGCGTCAACAAAACAAAAAAACGATGATTTTAATTATTCACTCGATAGAGCTACCGTTAATCGAACAATGCCAAAAAAAACAATGATTTATTCAAGCTTCCTTCTTGTGCTCGCTTCACGCTTTCAGTTTTTTAGTGTGAGAAAATCTAGTTTCCGCTTGCCGCAAGTAAATGAATAAAATCATGATCTCACATCCGTATATATCTAGGTTTAGCCGGAGATTAGTAAGTTCTTCCTCAGAATATCATATGAATATATTTAATTATACGCAAAACCAAAAAGGGAATTTAGAGCAGAAATTAAAAGTAACGGCGAGCGCTTTTAAATCGATCGTTGATGAAAAACAAGTAAATGACTGGGGAGTTAGATTTGTTTAGCCCGCATTTGAATAATATTTTAGAATAAGCCTCGGAATATTCAACTCGCGAGTTTTTATCTGTGTGAATGGTTGCAAACAGGAGGGTAGTTTGTTTATTATTTATAATATACTCATCAACAAATATCTTTGATAAATTATACTTAATTTATTAGAGATGTTCACCTCACACTGAGAAGTACAGAGG
Source organism: Philonthus spinipes (assembly GCA_963082785.1). NCBI lineage: Eukaryota > Metazoa > Arthropoda > Insecta > Coleoptera > Staphylinidae > Philonthus > Philonthus spinipes. The sequence continues at coordinate 25,137,734 of OY720300.1, read as the reverse complement.
AACATATAACGATGTTATGTAAGACTAAATAAATAATATTAGAGATGTTACTTGTCTTTATTTTATTATTAACTAATAATCACCGAATGGTAAAAGCGATTACTGATTATATACGAGGTGTGTTTAAAAAGTATGGGGACTTTATATTTTTATAAACAAATATTTATTTTCAACACTTTAGAAGAAAAAAACACTTAGTTTTTTTTTCATGAAGAATTATTTCTTAATTCTTCTTAAGAAGAAAAATGTAACAAAACCCTACACTCATATGGGTAGAAAGGAAATATTTTTTTTTTTTTCTACTAAAGTGTTGGAAATGGAATTTCACCAAGTACCAACCTTTAAAGAAGCAAATAAATATTTGACTGTAAATATTTATTCACTTCTTTAAAAACTTTCTGAAGAAGCGAATATTGAAAATAATATATATAAAAGGTGTCCCAGAATAAACCGTCATTTTAATTTTTATAAATAAGTCGTCATCTTTTCGAAATGTTTTGAAACTTTTATTGAAGTGTGAAGTAAGGACATGGAGGTTAATTATGAAATAGGATATCAGGCAAATGGCCGCCTCGGCTCTGCCCGATTCAAAATGATTTTTATTCTGGGACACCCTTTATAACATACTTATTTCTGCGGACATTTCTATATACAGTAAATTAACAATAGATTCTAACTCTACACCCATATGGGTAGAAAGGGTCATTGAATATATATATATATAACAATAGATTCTTATATTATGTAATACGTTGCCTTTAGAAAACATCACGATCTTCAGTCTCTGCCTGAAAATAATATATTTTTTCTTGAAAAATGTAATTTTATTAAAATTATTCCTCCTGATTTCAACCACAACACCGTTTTTTTTTTTATTATTATTTAATTCTGTATTGTTGTTTATTGTGTACGCAAAAAATGTATTTATATAAAGTTTCTATAGATTTATATTTTATATTCTGTACGAGGGTTGTGTAAATAAAAAAAAATGTGTCCAGATTTTTTAAAATCGTAAGTATTTAATAATTTTTAATTCAATTAAGTTACTTTTTAATAAATTTTAATTAATACACCTAAAAAGGTAGAAAGGGTTACTGAATATATATTTAATTAATCATCCTAATGCTGCTGATCTTTATCATTGATCAAAATATTAATAATAATAAAAATCTTTACTGTGTAAACCATTATCGAATAATCATATTACATTATTCATCAGACTGATGAAGCCACTGTGTGATGAAACAATTGTTGCAGTATCAACTAATAAATAGTGAATTCACGAGAGAGTTATTTACTGAAGAGTTGATGTGGAAGTAACGGCTTCAGCTGTTAAATATATTCATTTATTTTTCTACAAATCTCGGAAAAACCCGACACCATAGGGTAAAAAGGATTACTGATTATATATATATACAAATCTCAGAAATTTTAAAAAAATTTTAAAATGGCTATCGACTGTCGTCCATTTCTTGTGGTTTTGTTTAATCGTCATGATTTCTAATAACGTTTTAGTTCTGCAGATTTGATGAGATGAATAATTGGTGAAAGTTGGATTACTTTTTGTATTTTTTAATGTCCCAAATAGCTTTCAATAAAAAAAATTGTGTTACCAAAGATTAAATATTTTTAATATTCAAACATTGGTATTTTTTTTTTTTTCAAATTCAAATTTAATTCAACTCGAATAGATTTACATATTATATTTAGTATTACAATATGTAAATCTATTCACCCAATACGGGTAAAAGAGGATAAGATTAAGAAAGAAAAAAAGAAAGAATACTAAATATCAATAGGTTATTAAAAATCCATTCATTTTTAATAATCTATTCATATTTAGTAAAATAAAAACACAAATTAAATTGAATAATTTTAAATTCTCCCCGAGAGGCTAAAAACTAGTCGAGAATTTAAAATTATTCAATTTAATCTGTGTTTTTATTGTACTAAACCAGTCGAGAATTTAAAGATTAAATAATTAAATACGCAAAAACAATAAATTCAATGAAATTAAGTATGTATTTCCTTGAATTTTTAGATTTTCAATTTAAACTGTTTAACCCTACACCCATATGGGTAGAAAGGGTCATTGAATATATATATAATATTCAATTTAAACTGTACTAATTCTCACAGCTCCCTTATTTTTTTAAAACAAATGCTTTATTTATAAAAGGTATTTTTTCAAAAATAACTAAATGACTTTTTAAGATTTCACTTTTTATTAGCCGATCACTGCGACAATTATTTCAGGCAGACGAATGATTATCATTCGCTACTGTGTAGCAAAACAATTATCGCAGTGATCGACTGATGAAAAGTGAAATTTAAATAAAAACTAAGTGTTTTTTTTCTTCTAAATTGTTGGAAATGGAATTTCACCAAGTAACAGCCTCTACAATAAAAAAAAAATAACTAAATATTTTGAATCTGGACACATTTTTTTTAAATATATTTAATATAATCACGCTTTGTAATTATTAAGTATAGCTAATAATATAAATATATTTTGTTAAATTTTATTCCTTACTCGTCTATAAGTGATTTGTATTGTATTTGTTCGAGTCGTTTCGAAATGCTTGAAATTGTTTGTAATTCATGTGTGTGCATTTCTAAAATCAAAAATGTGTAAACAACGGGGTGAGTTTCGCATAATTAAAATCATTGTATTTTTTTACACAACAGGAAAATATTTAATTAGATGCGATTCTTTATTTTAATTTAAATTGAATGGAGTTACGTGAAGTTTTACCAATATAGAAAATTAAAGACAGTTGTATTCACTTTAAATAAAGTGTAATTCACATTTCTTACTGTTTTCCATTAAAATTCTGATTCTACTTAATTCTATTAACAATAATATTATTAATATCACGATGGTTTCATTGAATTGAATATTATTAATTTTCGACCGAGAGAAATCCTGATCCCGATATTCGGTGTTTATTCCATACGGATAAGAATAAATTTAACGTATACGTTATTATTTCCTTTCACAATCTAAGTAAACATATTAATTACTAAACTCGCTTAAACTGTGATGATAATTAATAATAATGTGAGTAGGTAATATCTAAATTAAACACTCGGTTTGTTTCAGTATAACCTTTTTATTTTCCGACTAGTTCCGGCTCATAGCCATTTTTAGGGATCCGAAACTAGCCGGAAAATAAAAAATTTAAACTGAAACAAACTGAATATTTAATTTAATTATTACCTACTTCACCCCTACACCACCATTATGGTAGATGGGAATTTTAGATTATATATACATATGTTTAATTAATTTCTCACTTAACCCGTGGTGAAACATTTTTGAATTAATTCAGGACGATTTAATTGAAATTAAAACACTTGGATTGTTTGACTTATTTATATTTTCTCCAACTAGTTTCGACCATTGGTCATCTTGTACATTCCTCCCTGGAGATGACCAATGGTCGAAACAAAACAAGTGTTTTAATTTCAATGAAATCATCCTGAATTATGTATACATATATATTACCTACTTAATTCAAACCTGTTTCACCACGGGATAAGTGAGAAACTATTCAAATATGTTTAACGTACACATTTGAATAGTTTCTCACTTATTTATTATTTCACTTATAGAATAGCCCTAATTATGTATAATATATTACTCATTTCATAAGTCTTTTTTTTTTTTCATTATCCACATTAATTGCAATGATGTTAAAAATGCGAAACCTCGCCCGACTTTTGCTGTGATTGATATTTTCCGTACGTTTGATGTTTGTTTACTCGACTATGATTCCGTACTACACCGTTCCTGTATTTTATTTAAAGTGATATTTATATTTGTGTCGTTTGTACTACATGTACCTACAACTATTTACTGCTGATATTCCAGTTCCTGTACTGTTTATGTTGTTTCACTCGTGTAGTGTGCGGCGCTACACTCCGTTTGTGTGGCGATTCGGTTCCTGCATAAAAGATTTTTTCACGAAATAAAGTATGAAATAAAACAGAACCAACGTGTATTATTTATAAATATTTCCCTTCCGCTATTTCTGAATGTGTATTCCTTCTTTCTTAATCTTATCCTCTTTTACCCGGTTTCTGAATGTATATGTGTGAAACAATTCCTGTTGTAGTTTTGAATGATTGTAAAAAAATTTACTTTTAACAAAAAAATCCACCTTAATAAAAACAATTAATATAATGTTCAGCCAGCATTCATCTAGAGAATGGACAACTAGTGAAGGCCATTTCGGTTTTTCGAATCTCTTCAGACCAGTGTGTTCCATGTGTAATGCCTTGATGCAGGCGGCTGAACAGACCTTGTACTGTATCTATATACCTGATATTAATCATAATAAATAAAAGATGGCGCTTGCGTCGTTTTTCATTTATTATGATTAATAAAAACAACTATGAAGAGAATAACAAAGTACATATATAAACATCTTTACACTATCTATTTAACAATTTTGAGATCAACTACACATTTGAAATATATTATTTGACCACCGACAAAGGGTCTTTCTGCTTGATAAGAAAATATTTGAGTTTTTCTTTCATACATCAATTCGCAGTGGTAATTGTACCCAGTGCATGTGTCGTTTGTCGTTGCCATTATTTTTTTATATGGCCAATATTAAAGGGTGATTAACGATTTTGGAGTGGCTCATACGCCTCCACTTAGGCCAAACTTTAGACCCATTTTTCGTATCAGTGTTGGGGTCATTATTAAAGGCTGTTTGGTACGAATAGTTAACCCTACACCCATATGGGTAGAAAGGGTCATTGAATATATATAAATATATATATATATATATATATATATAGTACGAATGGTTGCAGTTCTGTGTTAACAGCAGGAGATTTTTTGAGACCAATGAAATTTTTTATTTACAATCAACCAAAATTCTGAACTCTGAAATAAATTTAGGAAATTAAATATGAATTTTCATAAGCGATGCAGACTGGAACTAATCTGATCATTTATGGAAATTTTGATTTTTACGAAATTGTCTGGGAAAGTTCAATTAAAAATTTCCACTCGCCCCGAAAATTTCACCGTGCTGCAGCGCCATCTATCGGTGGCCTAGTAGAAATAGGTGCATTTTTCTGGGCACGGTATATCTGTAGGGATGACAGTAGTGTGCAGCAGTCATTTGTTTTGATATTCAGTGACCCTTTTTGGTGTAGGGTTCAATTATTGTTTTGAAAAAATGTTTAATCACAAAAATCTTCAGAATGGAGTTATTTCTGCAAATTTTTTTGATCGTAAAATTTATATATTTTTATTTTAAAAATTCAAATCCAATTGAAAGCATTTTGGAATAATTGAATTTTCTGATTTAAACTCTACTTTAATGTACCAAACGACTGTGTTTGTTGTAAATATATGTATGGCGGGGAGTTATAACCATAAAAACATTTATTCTCTGTTAACTTTCATATCGTGCTCTAAGCAAGTGATGTTGCTGTTAAAACACAATTGTCATTAATTAAAGTTTCCTTCCGAATTAAGAACATTGACAAACGGTTAGTTTGTGCGATTGTGGATTGCATTATACGAATTTGGTCTTGGAAAGTATCTGTAATTATTTTAATATCTGAAAAATAATCTTTTTAATTAAATTGACTAACGTCATTTTGATTAAACTACTGATTACTGTTTTGAAAATAATTCTTACCACATTAGAATATGCAAATACAACTTTTAAAAGAGGTTTATTAAAATGTATAATCGGGCATTTACATTACTTATATTCAACACTGAACCCTACACTCTTATGGGTATAAAGTTTTTTTTTTTGATAATATATATATATATATACTCAACACTGGCTAATGCCGGTAAATGAGGTTCGATTATGAATGAATGTATTACTTATTGGTGATCAAACTAATTCCAAAGTGATGCTAGTAGTGCTCTCCTCTGTACATTAGCTCTTTTTTAATTTAAATTACTAATTAATTAAAAAAGCTCGCGGTAGGATATAGAAGACGTATGGGAATTAGAAACTGGAAAGAAGCATGCAGAAACAGGAAAGAAATAACAAACGTAAACCTATGAAGACAGAAAGAGGAGAAGAAGAGGAACAATCCACCTCAGAAAATGGATTTAAAAAAAATACACTAAACCATATTGGGGATTGAAGGGCTTGATGATGATGAATAATTTCTGGGGAAAAAAAAAGAATGTATTAGTATTATAAATCGGACTTTATTATGCAAAAGATTTAAATAATATTTAAATATGGCTGTAACGAACTAGAAATATATACAAGACTCTAATATATCTAAAAACAAAAAAAAATTAAACACCTACATACTCTCATAGATGGTATTTTGTTTCTTTACTACTGCACAAATGCCACTTTGTTTACAAAAAAGTGGCAAGTTGTAAATTGACTTCCCGATTAGAAAAATTCAAAAAGGAAACAGACGCAAAAGCGCCGTCGTTCGAGACCGTAACATCCGAAGGTAAAGCTCACTTCGTTTGTGAATATATAAATAAATAAAATCTCTCCGTAACATCTAACAGGTGAAATAATCCGCTAAACCTTTCGTAACAAAACCAACATCTAAACGTACCTCGTCTAATTAGAAAAAGTCGATAAACTCTACAATCTACCGAACTATAATAATGAATACGAGTGAAATTTTTATATTAAAACAGCATATAAATACTTGTTGTTTTTTGTTTTGAAAATCGATGGGAACCGTACGAAAATGGTCGATTTTATCTTCTTTATATTCATTGGATTTACAGTGGAATACTCTCGAGTTTAAAGTAAGCAAATTATAGAAATTTCAATGTACTAAATTGAAGTATAATTTAAATTAATATTGCAAATTCGGAATTTCTACAATTCATAGATGTAAATATAATTTAAAAGGAACATCAATTTAATTAATAAGGGAATTATATTTAAATTCTGTGAATTATTTAATAGAATGCGTACTTTCGAATGTTAGTTTGGGAGTTTAAATGTTTCTTTGTGAAAAATAATTAAATGAAACTATTATTACTATTAAAGAAAGAAAAATACGAATGAATTATTAGAAAAAATAAATTATTATAAAAAAATGCAATAATCAGGGTTATTGTGTAAGGGAAATGTTTAGTTTTACATGTTCTTTATTTTTTATCATCACAGTTTAAGTAGATTTTTTAATAGACATATATATTCTGAGAATGTGAAGTAAATTAATAACGTAAACTTAACATTTCTCGTACAGAATATCCCAAATGTGTATTTATTAGGTGCTTGCATGCATTTTGATCAGAGATTTATTTGTGAAAACACGAAGTATAAATGCAGACAACCTAACCTAATTTAATTTTAATAAATGAAACACTTTCTTACTTTTGTTTTGTTATAACAAAATAAAAAAGTGTTTCAATTATTAAAATTGAATTGCAATGTATAACAAAATAGAAGTCTCAACAATTAACAAGTTAACCTAACTTAACTGTGGTTTTGACATTTCTCTAAATAAAATAACGGTTTTTTATGCCGATGATATAATTGATGAATTATAAATTCCCTAAAAAAAAATGTATTTAATAACGCATTTAACTTGAAGTTTCCACTGTAAAATTCGCCTACTTAATATTATTCTTTTTGCATTTCTTTAAATTCAGCATGGCACTCACTACTTCTTAACATTATCAATTTTCCCAACGATATCTTTAATCTTATCCTTCAATGACACATCGTTAAAGCTATTCAATTTCTCCACCGCGCTGCCGACGTCCGCCTCCCTCAAATGTTTCACCACCTTCTCGCCCCTCGCTAAATACTTCAACAGAGTCAAGACATTTTCCACGGTCGGCCTTTCCATGTTCTCGCAGTACTTATCGATGACGGCTTTGAGGTTGTCCCCGATCGAGGCCTCGATGAGCTGGCTCTCCAGGGAGTCGTTCATCGAGCCCGCCGAGAGGATCGAGAGGGCGAGGACGGCCTCATTTTGCATGACCGCGTGCATCGACGAGAGCATTTCGACTAGACATTTGACGGCGTTCGGGACCGACAGCACTATCGGGTAAGAATCGGAGCAGTGGCAGTTTTTTATCAGCCAGGCGAGTAACCGGGGCGCCTCTCCTCGCACGCCCAAGTGATCCGAGTTTTCGTACCAGTAGACCAGTTTTTCAATGAAGTCTTTCCGCTTGATTAACTCGATTGCTGTTTTTTCTGAAATAATTTCAATAAAATTTTAATATCAGCTATTTATACCTGTAATAATAATAATATGATTTCTCGGATCGTGTCAAAATGTTTTAATACTTTGACTATATAAATATGGACTGCTAACGCTAACTTCACGTTTGAATCCAAGTGACGGTGGCGCTGCCATAGACCAAGTGCCAAGGCCACGTACTAAGTAGAAGCCATTTTGTGCTCGAGTCAGCTATGTGTAAGTTTATTGTGTTTGTGGAAGACTGCAATTTTAAATAATTAAAGTGAATAAGTAACAATAAATTGATGCTTTTCAATAAATAGAAAACAGTTACTGACAATCATAGAATATGTTACATTAATAAAATTGTCATATACTTAAGACAGTAACAAGAAAGATTGAAAAGATCGACTTTGCCCATCTCTAGTAATAATAATCATTTGTCGATGTATGGTTAAGTTACTTTTTAACCTAAAATCACTAAAATGTTGAACGAACAAATTTTCAAGTTTGTCTTTTATCCCGCTGGATGGCTTTAAAAGTGATCCAGTGGAAAAAAAAATGCTTTACCGCTTCATTAAAACTCTGCGGAGCCACACAAATCTGTGTTCCCTGAACGAAACCATTCTGCTCACCAGTTTTTGAATTTCCCACCTTTTTACTCAATGGGGCGGGGCTTAGTCAGGTTCCCACTTGGATACAAATATTGATCAGTGTTTACATAGGAAATGAAGAGGGACTAGCAATACATATTTATATAGTCAAAGGTTTAATATAGTTGACATAATCCTGGATTCGTAGTGTCAAGGATATAAGGGACTTATGATTATATATATATATAACTATGATTATTAGTATGGCTATTATTGTTTTTTTTTAAGAATGGGAGATGAAAGGATAAGAAGGATAAGGATACGAATTGAGGTTATGGCCTTGGCTACTAGGCCCTTTCGACTAATCACTGCTAATTTTAATATATATATGATTACTAAACCCTTTTACCATTTGGTGTAGGATTACTAATTTTAAAACATCACAATACACTGATGGATCGGAATGAAACTTATCTTTCAAACCCTATCTGGGATGGGATTCGAACCTGTAATCTCTGCTTCGTGAGCCCACTCGGCTATCCCAACCCCATTATTGATTTAAATATTACAAAAATCATATAATTAGAAAGGTAGCACAAAGCGCCATCTTTTGCCCAATTACAAACCTTGCCCATCAACGACCATTCGTAGAGTGCCCAGCAACTTGAATTCGACTGGTGAGTGGTCAATATTCAACATTGACAGAAGCGTATCGACTAGATTTTCCTCCAATAATTTCTTCTTGTTTTCTGCTGGAATGCTTAAATTACGTAATGTGCTCAATAAAGCGTGTTGCACTTTCATATCATTATCTGAAGAGTAATATTTTAATATCCCTGCAACAATAAAATATGAAGGGACTAAAATATAGTTGGTTTTATAATAATAAGTGTCAGACAACCCAATATATTCTATTACATAATTGCACCAGTCTTTTGGTGAATAAATTCAATTCAATTTTGAATTTCATACCCACCTAATAATTTTTTTGCCAATCCATTCTCCACCATCTGAATGCAGTGTGAATCATTCCTGGCAAAATTTCCAATAGCGAGCACCCCCGTGCTGAGTAAATCCGTGTCCTCAGAGTTCAACCAAAATATCATTTGTTCATACACTTTCCCATTGCCGTTATCATATAAATATTCCATAGATTGATCTATTTTATATTAAAAAAAAAAATACATTATAAATTATGAATAAAACTTAGAGGCACAAAAAAACTTTATGTCTAAGAGCCATTACAGCCCCAGACATAATAATAAGATTAGAATTCACAATTTTTATTTTGTAGGATCTTAAAATTTACAACACACAATACAATACAATTTACATTATAATAATTAAATTTAAAAAATCGCCAATAAAAGGAAACAAGGTTTGAAATTAATTTAACGATGATGAAGAAAACAAAAACACTCACCTCCAGTTAAAATGAGTACAATCAAATCACAGGCCATTTTCAGAATAGACCTGCTATCCTCGTCATCAACATGATTCCCATGTTTTTCTACTAATTCATAAACTAATTCACAGGTACCTTTTTTTGCTAATGATAACTTCAAGTCATCTGAAATATAAAAAAACAAAAACTAATAAAATAATAAAAATGAAACGCTGATAACTCTCAAACAACACAGTATTCACTAAATAAAATGAAACAAAAATGATTTTGTTTGTTTTATTTTTAAAAATGAAATTTCTTTTCTTACCTAGATTACTTGATAATGATTTTTGCTTGAAATGTTTGTTTTTAAGAATAATAAATGTGTCAATGTTTAACAAAAAACATAAAAGTAATAAAATGGAGGAATTTAATTTGCAACACTATTTTGAATAAAGAATTTGATTGCAGACCATGATGGTAGTAAATAATTAGCTCAATTAAAGTGATTAAATCTCACCGTTTTCACATTCCATTCTCAGTATCTCCAAACAAAGCGCAGAAATCTCCGGGTTCATAGACACTCTCAATATGTCGACAATCAGCTCGCACATGCCGAGTGTCAGCCACTCGTCGCTCATCTGCTCCACGACCATATTAACTATGGTAAGGGCGTGCGTTGTGCAATCCTCGTTATTTTCGAAATCGACTAGATTAAAATGCAAGATCCCCTCCATCACATCCAAACACTTGTACCCGACCGACGCCTTCTGCAGCTCGTCGTTGTTCATCAGCAGATTCATCAGGCACCCGCAGGATATCGAGATCAATTTGTAATCAAAGGTCTTCTCGTCGAGGGCCGTCTTGATCAGCATTATCAGCAGCTCCAAGCCCTTCTTGTCGACGAACCGTCTGGCCTCGTCGTTCTCGAAGCAGACGTTGCCCAAAGCCCTGCAGCTCTGCAGTCTTATGTTGGCGTCAGAGTTACTTAAATTTGGTATCAAAAGTTTCATAAGAGTCTCATCTGTCAGTCTGGTGCGGTTGTGTTCGTTTTTGGCTAGTTCTGCGATTGCTTGTAACGTTAACTTTAAAACATCGTTGTCATTGCTTGTTAATAGTTTCTCGAAGGGTTTTGAGGCGGGTATAATTACACTTTTGCTATTCACTATGATTTTGTTCAGCGTTTCTATTAAACGGGGCGCGTTTCCCGTGTTTTCCTGCAGTGACTCCACGAGTTTTTCCATTTTTATATTCTTGTTATTTTTTTTTTTAAAAGAACTTGGTACGGATGAAAAATTGTGCTAACTTTACAGCCGGATCGCTCACTGCATTTTTCGTAGAGGTTCGTTGGTTTTCTGGTGTTTGATTTTAAAAATTTCAGAAAACAAGTGAATCATTATAAAAACAATTGAAAGCCGATTGTACGGGTTATGATAGGTATTAGGTGGGGTAACTTGCTATAGGGGTGAAGTTGACTGTGTCAGCAGTAGGCGTGGCTATAGTTCAAAATTAATTATCTTGCAATTACATTTATCTTTCTGTCACGAATGTGTATTCATAATTACATTACTAAATTAGATTTACTAATTTTATGAGTAACTTATTAAAACGGGTAAAATTTAACATAGTAATAATTGTACAAAAATTGAACATTAAATAAACATAATTTTTCACTTATTTCATTTTAATATTTATTTTTTAAATGAAATATATAATAAACGTGTACAAATGAATTGTTAACTACAAATAATATTTAAAAAAGATTTTAATTTTTGCGGTATACAGGCATCTAAACTTACACAATACACGGCGATTACTCTATCTATACTACATCTATGCATTACAGCCACTTTCAAAATTAAATTAATGATTTCATCACAATAATTATAATTTTAATAATTATTTAATGATTCTTAATTACAAATATTTCTGCAGGAATATAGTGTAAATTCATAAAATACAAATAGTTTAAATGCATAGATGTGGTATTACATATGTTTAAATAAAAAGGTTTTATGCAAATCATCTAAGTACTCGATAATTAAATTAGATTTTACATTTAAATATGATTACAAGAGCAATTCCCGTACTCGAATTAACGATATTAAAAAAATGCTAATTTTATTAGTAAATTGTTAAAACGTGTAAAATTGAACATAATAATTATTATACAAAAATTGAACATTAAACAAATATAATTTTATTTTATTTTACTATGTTTTATTAAATAAATGATATAATTTACGAATTATATTAATTAAAAAAAGATTATAATTGTTCATAGATGTAGTATATACTACATCTATGTAATTGTTTCTGGTATATAGGCATCTAAACTTACACAAAACATGACGAATTATTTCTATCTGTATCTATTTATCCACTTTCTAAATTAAATTTATTATTAAGAAATCCACCACAGTAATTAAGTTTTTAATAATAATAGGGGTTATTCTGTAACGGAATTGTTAAATTTAACGTCTAGGTTATTTTTTTTAACACAGTCTAAGCAGCTTTTGTAATGGATTATTATTAAGAAATCCACCACAGTAATTAAGTTTTTAATAATAACAGAGGTTATTTTGTAAGGGAATTGTTAAATTTAACGTCTAGGTTATTTTTTTAACACAGTCTAAGCAGCTTTTGTAATAGATATGGATTTCTTAATAATAAATTTAATTTCATAGAATGTGATATTAATTAATAACACACACGTTAAACTTAACATTTCCCGTATGGAATAGCCCCGAATACTTAATTAAAAAATAGTTCTACAGGAATATTGTTTAAATTACATAGAGTTGCAGTTCAATAGTTAGAGTGAAATTATAATGTTTTATGCGAATCATGTAAGTATAAGTACTCGATAATTAAAATAAAATGTATATATAAATATTTTCATTTAGAGTAATCCCATTCTCTAATTAATGAAATGTAAAAAAATCCTTATTTTTAATCAAATGAGAATTTAAGTTGGCGGCACTGTCAGTCAACACGCCGAACAATGGCGTGAATCAGAAAAAAAAACGCACGAGTCACAACACGGCAAACATGGCGTGCGGCAAATTGACTTTTTCGACAATTTTTCTAATTATTTGTGCCTTGATTAGTGTGGAAGGGGCGAAGAAAGTGATAGAATTGAACGAGGACAACTGGACGCTCATGCTGAAAGATGAATGGATGGTGGAATTGTGAGTACATGCACAGATATTTCCCTTTACATGCTACACTTTTTTTTTTGATGTCGTGTCAATCCGGCCCGACAAGCGTGTTTACTTTTATTGTTTACGTTTTTAATCGGATTGAATTGAATCAATCGTACCGGCGATTATTAAACTAGGTGGTGCGGAATGAATGCGTGGTTGGTTGATTTATTTAATTTTTTTATTAATAAAGTTGTTGATGATGCAAATGTTTGTTGGGCGTTTTTTTTTGTTTAAATAAATTATTGATTCGATCCTGTTTTAAATAATTGATATACGCTTTTAAGATGTGGGCAGAGAATCTTGTACGTGTTACTATGTATATTCATTTTTTTTAATTTAAGGCATTTTCATTGCTCACAGCAGGGGATTTTTGAGACAATCGGGACTATTCCATAAGAAAAGTGCTATTTTTAATGTTCACATTATTATTAATTTAATTCATATTTTATGTTTATATATCTATTAAAAAAGCTGCTTAGATTGTGATGATAACAAATAACGTACATGTTGAACTTAACATTTTGCTTACAGAATAGCCCCGATTGTCAATTTGATATAAAATCATGAATTGTCAAAAAGTTTAGAGCTTTTTAAAAATTTAAATATATATATATATCTTTTGCCTCGTCTACTATTTTGTGTAGTTTCTTGTCTTCTATTTGCTATAAACCCAAATTTGATCCACTTATTTTTATTTTTAACCACAAAATGTAATAAAAACTGGATAAATTGTGAAGAATTCTCTAAAAACATATGTATTTGTTATTAATTAGAGTTAATCATGCAAAAATTAGTTTATATTAACATATTTTCTTTCACATAAGTATTAAATTACAAGTATGGTTTATAACACATGTGAATAATGTTATCCTAACCTAAAACACATGGCTTTCGTAGTGGACACACCGAAAATTGACAGTTGGGTCCGATTCACAATCGCCTGGGAATGAGAATGGAAAGGAAACGGGAAAGAAAAATCATATGATTATCGAACTATGTAGGCTTTCATGACCAGTGAGATTAGAGTTTTTGATTTCCGGGCTATTAGGCCATGGTCGGTTGGAGTTTAATCCAAAAGTTTTGCTGACGACTGCGGTGGCTTCGATGTTTCCTTGGTAACTGGAAATCAACAGCTCTAATCATAGGATTTATGTGTATGAATTCACAATTGCTTGAGGTTGTCCAAACTATAGCCAATAATAAACAATGCAAATTATACAAATAAAGTGAAAAGTGTTGTTTATTAAAAATTTAATTACAATGTATAGCAAAGTAGAAGTCTCAACAATTCACATTGCACAAGCTTTTGTTTTAAATTAATAGAATTAAAAATAAAGATAATTTCCACAATAAATTCATAGATATAAATATAATTTAAAGGAAAATCAATTTAATTAATAAATTAATTTCTTTCTCTCTTAGCCTACTCTAAATTAAAATTTATCAAGTCACTTATGAAATTAAATTGTTATACTTAATTATTATTTAGTCTTATATAAAATTGTTATATGCACCTCTCTACTTTTCAGTGTGAGGTGGTTATGCTTAATATGAATGTTAATATTATGTACATTTCAGTTATGCACCTTGGTGTCCGGCTTGCAAGGGTTTACAAGGAGTGTGGAAGGATTTTGCTACTTGGTCCGATGACATAGGCATCAGTGTGGCCAAAGTAGATGTGACCACATCTCCCGGTTTAAGTGGTCGGTTTATGGTGACAGCTTTACCTACTATATTCCAGTAAGTTCTTCATTTATACAAAAGAATGGAAATGACTCCCAAGAGGACAATATGTCTCAGCAAATTGATTCATTTGAATAACCGGTTTTAGTTCCTTCGACAAATACATCTTCGTTTTGAACTAAGACCTGTTATTCAAATAAATCAATTTGCTGAGACATATTTTTTGTTGTTTATATAAATAAATAAGAATGCTATTTTTAATTTTATAAAGGCTCAATTCTAACATCTCCATCAATGAATTCAATAATCATTCTTTAAATATATTATTTTCTAATGCATTTTCTTATTTCATAAGAAATAATGCAAATATGCTTTTTTTTATTGTGTTTTTTTTTTTAATTTTAGTGTTATTGATGGGGAATTTAGACAGTATAAAGGAACAAGGGATAAAGAGGCATTTATTTCATTTATTGAGGAGAAAAAATGGAAGTCTATCAATCCTGTTCCCGGTTGGCAATCACCAAACACAATTCAGATGACCATTGTGTCCGCTTTCTTTAAGCTCTCTCAGACACTTAGACAATTCCACAATACACTTATGGAGGAGTACGGCCTTCCGTCTTGGGGCTCTTACCTTATCTTTTCAGTGGGGACTATTCTGTTGGGTGCCGTTTTAGGCCTGGTAAGTAGTTTAATTTAATATAGAGTCCAGAATGAAGAAGACTGCTATAAAAGGTTATGCTAGGGGCTGTTTTACCCACACAAGAATTCTCACTGGAAGTTGTACGAGAACTATAAAAATATTTTTTCTCTTTTTGTTTTAGATGTTGGTGTGTGTAATAGATTTAGTTTACCCGCAAAAATACCCACGTCATGAAGAATTAAAACAGCGAGGCCAAAGCAAAAAGGAGAAAGATAGCGACGATGAATTGGTAAGAATTAATTTAAAAAAAATATATATTTTCCGTTACAACTATTTACATTTTAAGGCGGATGAAGATATCAAAGACGACCTAGTGGACGACGCCTGTCCTTCGGATCCGGACAACGAGAAATACTCGAGTTCAGACACAGACAGGGAAAAGCCCACGAGCAGTCCGAACATAAAAAAGCGTAAGTCCAGAAAGGAATGAGGCGACGACAACAACAATACGACACACACTCAAAACAACAACAACAGAACGAACAAACAAAAAGCACTCTCACCACAAAACAAATGGCTCAAAGTATGATACTATTTGTTTCTAACGTTGTTGTTCTTTTTTATAATATTTTTAGGTAGAGAGGTTTTTACTAAGTTCTGAAAGAAATTTCCAAGAACTAACTACGCTCATGGTATTTAAATATCGTTGGTTTATGGATAAAAGCCGATAAATCGAATAGCGTTTAATGACTTTTATCTCTACACCAACAATACAATGGAAGCTGTTTAAAATTAATCTGTGTTATGAAAATTCATTATTAAATATGGCTATATGTGAGATTACATTTAAAGCAAGTGTTCATTTTCATTAGCTTTAATGTTACAAAAAAAACTTAGTGTTCATAGAAATTCATAACTCGGGTGGATTTTTCATGTTACTCAAACTCTTATGGAAGTGTGATTGTGTCTTCTTTTCCTTCAAAACACTCTCAGATGTTTTCCTTCTGTTTTCATCCTATTTTTTTTATTAGTTTCACCAATGAAATTCTTGTTAATTTAGCCAAATAATAAAGTAAATGTACTTTTTTGTATTAAAGAGTTTACTGTTGATTAATTAATTTATAATTTATTTATTAATATTTCATCCATTGTATTTTTCTAATGTTGTATATTAAAAGAAAAGTTTTGTATAAACAAACAGTTTTAATTGACAATAAAGTGTTAATTTTTATAATCATAAGGTTTATGGAAATGTTTTAAATTAAGAAAACTACAAATCAATTAAATAAGGTAAGTATTATCACAGAAACACAGATAAATACATTCATGGTCCATTGTGTTCAAAAGTTTGTCAGAATCTAATTGTCGTATTTTCAACAGTATTTAAAAACGTTGCATTAATTTAGGACATGATTGATTTAGAGCTATAAGTTGAAATCCAGAAAAAATATTTTAATTTCCTGTTTAGATTATGAACTTCAGAAAAGATAATTTGTGTTTTGTACACAATAATAATATTTCAGCAAGACTACTTGCTTTCCGATCAGGAGTTCCGTTTTCTTTTAGGGAAAAAGAAAGGATATATTTTTTAGTAATAATAAAAAAACTCTACCTGGTATGTAAATGCATGTATAATTAAATAAATAATATATATAATTATTTTTTATTTATTCCTAAATAACATAAAACCATGGTAATATGTCATGTTTGCAATATACCTTTATGTACTGCATAAAGTAGCATTGCCAGCCCTGCTATTGTTCCAGCTCCGAATAACATAAGCACTGAACTTTCTCCATCATCTTCTGGTTTAAGAACTTCTGAAAATAAATTAATTTGGGTATTAATTTTTTTTCTATTAAAATACCATATGATTAAGAACTTTTGTGTTTTGAATTTTTGTTATTGAAAAAAATATACTGTTGGCAACAAAAATAACCACACACTATAGGTTATGTTATTTTGAAAACTTTAAGAATCTAATATAATCAGTAATGACATGTGATGTTTTATTTGTTTTTATTTACTTGTATCAACAAAATTATAAATGAAGGAAAAAATCAAAGCACTCTAGAGAATAGTTCTTGATCATATGATATATTAATTTTTTCTTATTATTATTTTAATAATATACAATGTTAGGTTGTTCATCTTTCCTACTTAAATAAGTATGATCGTTCTCATTTTAATTTAAATAATGAATGTCTCCATAATTAACCACCAACATAACAATGTTTATTGATTTATAAATATTTTTTTATAAACAATAAATAGTCAACTTACCACCTCCTTCTGGTACACCATACATTTTTACAAAGTCTTTAACATATTTCTCATAAATGCCGTTTTCAATTAGCAGTACATCATTTTTAAGCCTAGAATCTGGATAAGAAAGGAATAAAACTGGAGCCAAATAGCTGCATAATAAAACATCCAATGTTGTTGGAGTATCTCGGAATATATATTTATTCTTCTGTAAGTACTTTGTTAATTCTCGTAATTCGGCGAGCATATTTGAATAAGCCTGAAATTGGTAATAACATTAAATCATTGAATGAAAAATAAAATGTATGGCCTCACCCTTTCAATGATTACACTGATATCATCGTTCTTGCTCAATTCTTCTAATTTCGAGGTCACGACTCTTCGTAATTTCCTTATGAAGATGAATTTAAAGGGAGAAGGAATGTTTGCACTGTAATATTTTAATGAAAATAACAAATTTTCTTCAGAGCCCCATCTGAAATGTTTAATAAATATTAATTTTGAAACAAAAACATACATCGCTTCAATATTATGAGTTATGTCTAACAAAATTTAAAATAATTCTATTATTGAAACTTGAATAATTTATGTAAATCGCCTTATTCAAAATGTTTTTTCAACTGGGCCTCATAGGAATTCACACTGGAAAAACTTGCGTTAATGTTTTTTTTTAATATATAAATGGATATTGATAAAACTAAATGTAAATTAAAATTAGCATTAATTAAAACTTACGCATTTAAGAAAACTGCATTCTCAAGGAATGTTTTGCAGTGAGTTTTAAAAGCCTCGAGTTTGCTTAACTCTACCGAATCTAGATTTTTATCAATCCTGTTTTTTGTCTAAAATAAAAAGCTATATTAAGTGTCGAGCAGAGGAAATCAATTGTTCGACTGATTTTAAACACGCACTAGTGAATCAAACATTTTCTTTGTGAGTTATGTGCACATCTATGTAAAACATTGCTGTTAGTGAAAAAAATGTGATAGTAGTTCATATAACAAGCATACCTAGAATTAATATCATTAAATAAAATTGAATTATCCATTCACACGAAAGGGTACAATGGGAATATTGATTATATTTATATTTTATAGATTTCATAAAAGGATAGAAAAACACAAATTGTGAAAAACGAAATCCACTTACCACAGTATCTATTCTCCTTAATATCATTTCCGGATGATCTAGCCGTTTCCCATCAGTGTATAAAAGCGGCACGGACGCACACACTGAGTATTTAAAATTTTCAACTTTTACTAAATTACTTTGACTCAGCTTTAGAAGCCACTGAAATGAATCATTCATAGAAAACACAAAACACGAGCAATTTTCTCAATCTAGAATAAATTGGTCTATTTAAGATGATTTTTTAAAAATATATATAAGTGAAAATAAAATAAAAAAACGTAAGTTTCGTTTAATGTTAAAAAAATATATAGTTGAAACGATGACCGTTAATTATTTAATACTTCAATAATATCGGCGTTTTACTTTTTATTTCTTGTTCTAACCTCAAATACTTACTATTATTCGAAGACAAAACGGGTCTACGGAATCCAAACCGCTCACGCCTTTGACCGCGTACAAAATTGCTTTCGATTTTTCTGTGATGACTGCAGGTTTAAAATTGGCGTGTCCAGTCAGTAGACTCGTGAAAATTTGATACATTTTTGAATTTTCCTTTCCTGCTGCGGGCAATGAATAATCTATAAACACATTGCACCAAGGTGTATAAAAATTAAGTAAAAAGGTGACTAACGTTCGTATCTTGCTATGTTAAATCCGCCTGAAGGAGTAGGGATGATTTCGGTTACGTCACTTGTAACGATTGCTTGCGCAATAACGTAGTAGAATAAGCGTTAGATTTAAAGAAAAATATTGTGGTCGGGGATGGCCTCTTCGTGGGGTTGGGAACTACACGGACTGTATTTATTTAATTAATACTAAAATCATAGAGTAACTAGTATTTCATCCTCTTTGCTAAAATTGCGCATTTCTACTCATAACTTTAATCTTTTAATTCTAGTCTATGATTCAATAACATGAATAAAGCTCCCATCTAAAAACATAGATGTAGTATATTTAATGCTAAATCTATGATTGTAAACATAGATATAATAATAAATATACATCTATGATTTAAAACATAGATGTTGTATTTTATATACTACATCTATGTATTTTTTAAGTACTACATCTATGCCTCAAAACCCCATAAGTCTCGCCAACATAAAACATATTTCCTTTCGGTGGCGTTAGATGGCGCGCGCAGGTGGGTAATTCAAAAATAGCGTTTACAAATAAATAATTTAGTTTACATAAAACATGTATATAGAGAACTAAATATAAAAATAAGAAAAAATCAATATTACGTTTAATAGTGTTTTCATTATATGAATAACCAGTATTTGTTGTACTTTTGTGGGAATTTTGAATTTGTAATTGAATTAAATTATAGTTTTAAGTAAATTATACTTAAAATATCTGTAAAGTAATTTTTTTAACATAAACAAATAATAATTATAATATAGGAATTATTTTATTTCTTTGAAATACTTAATTCCATATTTCAATACAAACATTGGGTTTCATAAAAGGATTTATTGCAGGTGTTTACAGTAATAAAACAATCGAAATAATATCATTGGTATAAATTTTATTATAATTAACATTTACAATTATATCCATTTGTTTTATACAATAAAATACACATTTCGATATACACAACGTTAATAATAGCCTTAACAATTTTGTTTTTTTTATTACATTTTTTTTCAATCAACAATTCGAACAATTTTTCGTCATGATGTTACAAAAATATATACCCCCTCGAACAGGGAGATTCTCAAATTTCTCTAGGGTTCTTGATTTGAAAAATATCCGAGCGCGTTTGCACCTTCGTCCAGCGAAAACGCAATAATTTTACACAATTATTTATGTATTGTTATTCAATTAACGTGTGTGTATTTTGTTTCAATTGTTCTTACAAAAAGAGTTTCCATCCTATAAACTAAGCCCTAAACCGAAGTATAGAATTTATACTTGGGTACAATAGCTATTAATGGAAGAATACGTAAAGGATATGTGTTTGTTGTTGTTGTAAATTTTTGTTTTCATCGCTTTGTTATTCGCATTTGAATTTATTTACAATTGGTGGTTTTTAAAAAAGGGGGTGTTTAAATTCATATTTTGGTCGGTATTTAAAATTAGTTCTATTTGCGCAATTGGATTATTTTATATAGTGTACTTTAATAAGTTTCATCATAGGATTTTAACTGTTAAACAAAAAATGACGCGAAAAAATGTGTAACATT
The DNA here is from genome assembly GCA_963082785.1 of Philonthus spinipes. Lineage (NCBI taxonomy): Eukaryota > Metazoa > Arthropoda > Insecta > Coleoptera > Staphylinidae > Philonthus > Philonthus spinipes. Next base: position 25,116,483 of record OY720300.1, on the reverse strand, counting down.
ACAATTTAATGTCACAACCAACATAATATTACAATTCTATATGTTGTTGGAGACTTTTAATTATTTAAATAAAAATGATTGTCCTTCCTCCTACTCATTTTTTATGGAACTAAATATATTTAGGAAACTATGTTTCCATCTTCAGTAATTGACATTTTTTTTTTAATGTTGATGCAATATTATTTGTGACCATTTTGTTTCAGTGATTATGTAATAAATTTTAATAATTGAATTATTTTTAGTTTGTGCAAACAACTACAAAAAATAATTCTATTATTTCACTTGGTCACAGTTATTTAAATAAATTAAATTAAAATGATTTGAAAATAATTAATAAATTATTTCCACATTTATCTCTGTGACATTTTCACTTACGTTACGTAAGTACTTAAAAAAAATGCACATTAAAACAACTATTTCCCGGGCAAATACCCTGCCGGACTTTGAATTACTTGCGTAACGTAAGTCAAAGTGTCATAGAGCTAAATGTGGAAATAATTTATTAATTATTTTGAAATCATTTTTTTTTAATTTATTAAAAACTGCCACCATGTGAAATAATAAAGTTATTTTTTGTTGTTGTTTGCACAAACTAAATAATTAGGTTATTAATATTTAATAATTAAAATGTTTAATAATTTTATTTTTACTCATTTTCCTTTCTATCATTAGGTGGAAGGAAAATAAATATTTTACTCACTAAAATTTGTTTATAATATATACTCTGTTCTTTTTTTAATATGATAAAATTTAAGGTATTTGCTGCCAATAGTTGTAGGCCTGTTTCAATTGCAGGGGATTTTTTCATTCAATTTTTGAGACGTTGGTAGTGGTTTGTAAACGTGATGTATATAATCGAGGCTATCCCCTTTGGGAAATGTTACGTTTAATGTGTATGTTATTAATTAAATTCACATTCTATGAATATATATCTGTAACAAAAGTTTCTTAGACTGTGATTATAAAAATAATGTACCCGTTAAACTTAACATTTCCATTACAGAATAGCCCTGATTATAACTTATCAAATAAATTTAGAACTTTCTCAAAATTTAAAATGAAATTAATCTTATTACTCGTATATTAACCGTAACATACTTATCGAGCAGATCGTGAAGAATATTGCAAAAAACGTAATTTTTTATTTTATGTTTTCGTGCAATAGTACCATGCAATATTGCTGCAGGACGATTCTGCAACATTAATGCAACTTAAAACGCTTTGCGCCGTAATATTAATGCAATGTTGTTATGCATGTTTTTTTTTGCCCAGTGGGTAAATATAATCAATAAAATGAAAGTGTTTGTCTGTTCTGAACTATCGATCATAGGCCTTTCTGTACGATCAATTATATTTTATTAAAATATGTTTGCCATAATATCCTATTTCAAATCTTATTAAAGTACCACTTATGTAAATAAAAGCGATGAATTTAAGTATTAATTTTCGGAAGCTACATTTCTTACTTATATTATTAAATATATATATTTTTTAGAAAAACAACCCTATATAATGTACAAAAAACCTAAACCTAAATTTATTGTTTTAGTAGTAAATCTCACCCATTTTTATTTTCACCACGCACGCGTTCCAAAATGTCTTTAGTCTGTTTAAATTTAATTAATCGACAAGCACTCCCAAAAAATATGTTTTTTTTAGTAAAATACCGCTAAGTTATAATATATATATTTTTTTAGAATATTTCTTTCCTTTTTTTGATTATTTACAAGTTATTGCTATCAGCTACTTATTAAAATGGAAATAACAACAGGATATTTATTACCTCACATCCTAAGTTTAAGGCACTAATTTAATTTTTATTTCCATGTTGGGTTTATTTTTTTTTTAATTGAGGAATCGAATCGGCGATTTAAATTAAATTGTATTACTTGTTAGTTGCTGATAACGCATTTTTGTCCATTATTATAATCAATAAATTAAAACACTTCACGTGAATTCAAACCAAATTTATTTATTATTATCATAATAATTACTAAAAAACAAAACGTTTTGCACGATTCGAAAATTTCTACTTCTTTTCGAATCCACCCTTTCAGGTGTCGGATGATTTGAAAACAAATATCTATTATTATATGAAAGATAGCATCAGCCACAACTGGACAGGCAGTAATTGTAAAAAACGACAAGAGCTAGATGCGACAAAACATATTATTATTATTCATGAGTGAGCATTTTCCATCAATCGATTTACGACTGTTTACCATAATTTAATTGATAAAAAAACAGGAACTGAAAAAATTCAACTTGCAAACGACAGAAGCGGAAAAAATAGCCTGAATTCGACACGTAATGAGCAGATTTTGTAAAATTCTTTCAGAATCAGCCAGAATTTAACCGACAATTCCTTCAGAATCATCCAGAATTGGACTCTGGATGATTCTGACTTTTATCATTGATTATTTAATTGAGTTGAAAAATACTATAATTTAATCGATAAAAACAGATGCGACAAAAAATATTATCATTATTCATGAATGAGCATTCTCCATCAATCGATTTACGACTGTTTACCATAATTTAATTGATAAAAAAACAGGAAAATCAACTGGTAAACGACGGAAACGGAAAAATCAACCTGAATTCGAGACGTAATGAAAAAAAAAATTGCTAAAATCTTTCAAAATCAGCCAGAATTGGACTGAGAAGAATCATAAACAAAGACAATAGTTAGGAGAATCAAAACGAATTATCATTGTTTGTGATTCCTGTCAGTTCAATTCAGACTTTTATCATCAATTGAAAAACTGTTTATTCTAATAATAAATATGAATAGGTTATTAAAATTCTACCAATAAAATAAATAAAAAAACATATTAAATTGAATAATTTTAAATTCTCGACTAATTTCAGGTTTTTCAAGAGAATTTAAAATTGAGTTACTTCACTTTTATGAAATGTATAAAAGTAAAGTCATCCGACACTTGAAAGGGTATAAGGGTTATATGATAATATAAAAGTGAAATATTAGTGTTTAATTCATGTTTATATCCAAAATTTGTAAACTTTGTTTCAACTAATAATTAGGCTGTACTTTTTCGTGCATTAAATAATTTGCACAGATAAATGTTATTTTATAAATTCATTTTAATTTGTGTTATCCATAAAGCAAATAATGCTTTATCAATATTTATTATTATAAAACGAACTACCAATGTTTAAATATGAGAAATAATAATCAAAGTAATTTAGAACACAATATTCCGAGCATATTCAATAGTAAAATAAGAGAGGTTTTGTTTAATTTGTTTCTTTCTTAAGCTTATCCTCTTTTACCCGCATTGGGTGTCGAAGCTTTTGTTTAATTTAATTAAATTAAATTTACTGCGAAATTAAGTGTAATAAATTTAATTTACAATAAATTTCGCAACTGCGCAGTATATTTTTTTAAATCGTCGATTCCATTGCACTCTCTTATATACATAAATGAAAATAAAGAATACATACATATACTTTTTTTAACAAAGTTTAGATTTTCGGGAAGATTGATTTAAATTCAAATGTTATTTTTTTATAAAGAACAAGTAAAACATTTTGTATATTCGGGCCTATTCTGCAATGAAAAAGTTAAGTTTAATGTGTACGTTATTTTATCCTCACAATCTAAGGAGTTTTTGTAATAGATAAATTTCAGAGAATGTGAAGATAAATTAAACATTCCCCGTAATGAATATTCCCGATTATCAGTGTAAAACTTCAATAACCACGAGAGTGTTTATTTTAAAATTAAAATCATTAAAAAATTAAATATTATTTATTAACCCATTAACGGCTCAATGGTATTTAAATCGAATTTACCTGATTGCTAATTTTTAAGTATATATAAAAGGACTTCAATGTTAATTTTATGTACTTGGTTTGACGATTTGAAACTAGTCACCGTAAAAATAAGAAGTGAATATAAATTTAAATTTAAATAACTAAAATGTATCAATTTTAATAAATGAAACACTTTTGGGCAGAAAGACCTATGGTCGATAGCCCATGACAGACTACTAACACATATTGTTATAATAAATTTTGTAAAATGTTGTCATATTGTCTGAATCAAGATGGTTGTACACTTTTTAACTTCGTTTGTATAATTAGGATTGTTTTATTGTTAAATATTATTTTGTTTTGATAATGACACCTTAAGGTTGTCGAAATTATATTCAACAATAAAACAATCCGAGTTTTACAAATAAAGTAAAAAAGTATTTCATTTTTTAAAATTGAATCACAATGTATAACAAAGTAGAAGCCTCAACAATTAACGAATAGTTAAAATGTATCACAAAATAACCGCCTCCACCACTAAATATGTATATAAATTGATCAGTGGGTATAAATTATTGCAAATAATATAAACACCTTATTATTCACAATTAATTACATTTATTTATATCACTGTGTATATCGTAAACCTAAATAATTAGATTTTTTTTAAATATGTTTTCCAGCTTGTACTTTGCACTTCAGTTGGTATTTAAACATATTTTTTTTCCTAAAAAAATGCCATGGTCGTTAATGGGTTAAAGATGAACGTTTAATAAAAAAAATAGCCTTAATGTAATTGTTTAGCTTTATCATAATGATTTATATCATGTATGTGTTAATTAAACATTTTAATAATCGTTAGATTTATTGATTAATGTTGAAAAATCAGTAGTAATATACAATATATTATTATTATTAATAATAATAAGTGATATTTATTAACAAACACAATAAAATATTTACATATAACAATATATATTGTCGATAATTAGTTTTGAGTTACGTGAAGAGTATAATCGAAATAATTAATACTCTTGTATCCTTTCTTCACACTTTATTTTTTAATGCTTAGATTTATATACAATAACAACTAGTGTTGTTAATGGTAATGAGTGCATAGTACTCGAAATATATACCTAACCATAGAAAATAAAGTGTGAAGAAAGGACACAACTGTGTTATTTATTTTAATATGTATTGTAATGGTTTGCCAATTGGTTATCGACTAGTGGTCTTTCCGCCTGGATTATAAACTCGTATAAAAAAATCCGGACACCGAAGAGGATGATGGTTAACATAAGATAAATTTCATCTTTTCTTTTTTATTTTACAAGGCTTGAAACATTCTCTATAAAGTAAGGATTGGAAGTAAGAAAAGATTAATTCAATAAAAAAATGTCATGAAACAGTAAGTTATACAAAATTGGGTAATTTCAAATTAAAAACACTTCATTTAATTTAGTTTCTTATTGTTATATTCAGTTTCCTGACACGTGTTTCGGTCAATCATGACCATTCTCAAAATAACTAATTAAAAAAGAAGATGTTAAAATGTATATATACTATGGGGTTAATTGGAAAGTCTAGAAATTAAGAGATACGATGTTATTAATAGTTCGCTTTGATTATTTAGAACCGTATTACACAAAATCGCCAATTCTGGGTGTCACTTCGGTGTCCGGATTTTTTGTTCACGAGTGTATTTATAAATAATATTAACTATTTAAGAAAATAATAAATATATTGTTTACTCCTACTAATTTATTACTTGAATCATGCATTTATGAAATAACAGCTTGAAATCACATAAATGAAAAATTTGTTAGGTCGCATTTATAGTGAGGCAACACGATGCTAAATGTTAGCCGTATCATACGTTGACGTGTTCCCATGTTGTGATGTATTAATTGTACCGTACATTTACTCACACTGACAATAAATATTATTACTTTCAAACAGGTTGAATTGGTGCGAGCTCATCCTAAATAAAAAAAGAATAAAGATGAAAAACAAATAAAAAAACAATAATTATTTTTATTATTACTTTCAAAAAGGTTGAATTGGTGCGAGCTCATTCTAAATAAAAAAAGAATAAAGATGAAAAACAAATAAAAAAACAATAAATATTATTATTATTACTTTCAAAAAGGTAGAATTTCGAGCATTCTAAATTCTGTTTTATACGAAGACGCGTCTGCGCTCGCATCTAAAATTAGTCTCTTTTAAAGTATGATGCAGCTGGCACTATAAACGCGGCCTTACTTACGTCACATAACTCACCTAATAAACTCATTCTCAAACCTCAAAAAGCGCATCCAACAAGAAATTATTTATATAATTTTTGTTTATTATTTATTTTCTGTTTCAAGAAACATAAATGAGAGATTAAAATGATAAGAAGAAAATTATAAATTCTCTGGTCAGTGAGATGCTGCTAAATGCTTCATTTTATTTAAATATATACGAAGAATACGAGTCTTCTCTCGTAACTAACTAAATAACATTCGCGTTAGTCACTGCTTTAATCACAAGGATGTTCTTTACTTATGTTTAAGTCATTTAACATTTGTTTTTTTTCGACACCATTTAGAGATAAACACGAGAAGAAGATTTTATTCTTTTCGAAGATCTTTTCCTTCCACAGATTTGATTAGAGGAAGAACTGAATCTTTTAAATTCAGTTCTTCCTCTTATTTGACACTTATTTAACGTCATGATTTAATGAGTTAATTTAATCCTTCTCCTTGTGTTTATCCCTAAATTATGACGTTAAACAAATATTAAACGTTATGATTTAGAGAGGACACCAGAAGAAAATTTGATTCTTCTCGTAGATTTAATTGTTCTTCTCATTTGGTGTTTATCGATAAATCATGACGTTAAATAAGTATCAAATGAGAAGAACAATTAAATCTACGAGAATAATCAAATGTTCTTCTTGTCTACATCACTAAATCATAACGTTAAATAAATGTCAAATGAGAAAAAGAAGATTTGATTATTTTAAGAGACTTAATTAATTCTTCTTCTTATTTGACACTTATTTAACGTTATGATTTAGAGAAGACGCCAAACATTTATTTAACGTCATGATTTAATGAGTTAATTTAATCCTTCTTCTCATGTTTATCGCTAAATTATGACGTTAAACGAATATTAAATGGACCATAATAATTGGGAGACAACGCAAGCGCCATCTATTGCCTAATTTCATGTGGCATCGTCAACGATTTGGGTCTACAATATAGACGACCGAGAATCATTGTTTCGCCCACTAAAGGAAGGCGAACTTGTCCTGTTTATGAGAACAGGAAACAAAATTCATTTAATATTACGCTAGATGAATGTTTTTTGAACATTTTATTAAATTTTAAATGGCTTAATCATAAAAAAGAAAAGCCTTGTAATCATGTTTCAAAATTTATTAATGGTGTTATTAACATAAACTTAAGAAGCGAATGCGACCCATAGTGATATTATGTTTTATTTATTCCTTATGATCAAACTAAAACTTATTTAATAAATGTAAAGTAATTAATGAATAAGAATATTTTTTGTTATGTAATTAATTCGGATGGTTAAAATATGTTATTATTTCTGCATAAGCCTCCCATTTATATTATTTATTCAAATGGGAGATTTATTTTTTTATTATTTTCGAACAGATGGAGTGTTATTTATGTATTGTTGTTGCTGTTATTATTAAAAAATTGAGAATTTTAGTAATTTTGATGATTCTGTGTTTGTGTGAATATTCTACGCACGTCCCTTCTCCGCATCCTTCTTCTTCTGCAACGCTTCCGCCTCTGCCGCGGCCTTCTCCTGTGCCTCCAACCGTTCCTCTATCTTTTTCAGTTTCTTATACTTTTCTGCAATTAATAATTGTCATTAATTTATTTATGTTATTTACATATGCTTTCAGAAGATGGATGATTTATTGAAAGATAGAATTGATTTACGCTGCTGAACAAATATTGAATTCTTCATTTCGTTCTTTTTTTAAATTTAAAAGTGTGATTTATTGGGATTGATTGAAATTCGCCATTTCGCTAACCATGTTTGTAGTCTATTATTCCCTGGAGAGTGCTGAGAATTTGGGGTTGGCTTGATTTAGCGGCGATTAATAAGAATGCTATATCATTGATATAAATGATAGGCTAAGCGGTTTTATCGATATATTTGGGTACAGGATGGTATATATCCAGATGATACTATAAGCTATGAATCGCTATTTAAAGGTTTTTAAATTGCAATCTCAAGCACACCTTATTACTGTACTTCACAAATTATTAAATTGTTCGATTGTTTGTCCAGAGATTGTTGCTCAGATTCAATTTTACGTTCCCCATGGTTTAAGACATAATATGTGAAACGTTCAACAGCACTTTTATTTTCCAACTTCCTAAACAGCAGATTCCTTCAAGTTAAAATACGTCAATCGTTCTCCAACACCTTTATTCTCGAAAGAGGTCTACCTCAAGGTTCCCCTTCATCACCGCTTCTTTCTAATCTCCTAGATAAAGAAGCGGTGATAAGGGAGAACCTTGCGGTAGACCTTTTTCGAGAATAAAGGTGTTGGAGAACGCTTGACGTATTTTAACTTGAAGGAATCTGCTGTTTAGGAAGTTAGGAGATTAATAACACGGGATATTCAAAATGTCACACTTGCATTGCAAGCCTCGATGCCAAACCAAATCAAATGCCTTTTTGACATTTAAAAATATACAAGAATTATTATTGATAATGACCACACACGAAATGTACATCTAACGTATTAAATAAAAAGTGAAGTAAAGAAAAAAAAAACTCTTGTTATTATTGATACTAGAAGATTATAAAGAAGCGTTAAACCTTGGGTAAGACTCCAACGTTTGACGTGTTTTAACTTGAAGGAATCTTTTGTTTAGGAAGTTGTCAAGGAGATTAATAAGACGGGATATTCAAAAAGTTGCACATAACACAACAAGCCTCAATGTCAAACCAAATTTGATATATAAAAAAAAGGATGACATAACGTTTGCCATCGAGATTGCTGTTTGGTAGTTGACATGAAGATCGGTGGAGGTAAGATAGTGGATTCATATTTAAGGAAACCAAACTGATAATGAAAGATAATCGGGGCTATTCCGTACGGGAAATGTTAATTTTAACGTGTACGCTATGAAATATACTCACATTCTATTGATTTATATCTATTACAAAAGTTGGTTAGACTGTGATGGTAAAAAATAACAAAAAAATAAACTTAACATTTCTCTTACAGAATAGCCTCAAATATTGGAGATGATTTTTATAAGTATGTTTTTACTTATGAACTCAAACAGCTTTCCTTTCACATGGAGTCGAAAACTGTTTGGAACTAAGGAATTTTTGCCGAGTTTGGGAATGTAGGTGACTATGCCTTTTTTTCCATTCTGTTGGACATTTTTGGATTAGGTATCTACGGTTAAATATTTGTATAATATAGAAATGGATATTAATGGGAAGGTATTTTAGGACAAGTCTGGGAATTGCCGTAATCAGAAGTTGTGTTTTTTCCTGTGTGGAGGTTTTCACAGTATCTTTCTTCCTCTATTTCGTTATCACGGCCTTTCTAACTAAACACTGCAGATTTAGAGTGCACCTCCACAGATTGGGGATTGTAGAATCACTAGATTGTAGAGGGTGCTGTTTGGAGGATGAAACCGCGGATCATATCCTTGGATATTATTATTAACAATGTTTTACCAAGTGATTAATGAGAAAAAAGTGTCCTATATACCCTTAGATATTGCCCAGTGCTAAAGTCCAGTAGAAAAGCCGTACTGGCTGAGGAATGGCCAGAAATGGCAAAAATCAGGGCTTTACCTGCCTCGGCACTGCTAGCCTATCTTCATCTCAGATAGGATGAGGCCTATGAGTGCCTGCGCAACATGCACACCTCCCATAAAACCGTAACCTCTATCCCTTTATCTAGGGTTTAAAGAATCTCTTTACACGCCAGATGACGAGATAGAGGAAGAAGGATACTTTCTATTCAATATATAAAAATAATAAACATTAAAAATATGTAAATAAATAAGAATTCTTACGTAACTTATTTCTAAAATACTTACTGGCAATTTTAACCATAATAACACCCCACCAAATGGACCATCCCCATCCAACTAGACAAAACAAAACCGTAAACAATTGACCACAGCCGATGATAATGTTGATGATGAACGCCCCCAGTCTTGGTTTGGGCCCGTCTCTTTGGGAGAAACGAGGGATTCCCATACATAAACAAAATAATCCACTAAACACAGTCCCTAAAGAAAAAAAAAAATGATAATTAGAAAACAGTTGGTTTTATTAAAAAAGCTCACCTGTTCCCGGAGCAAATATGTTGAAAAATAAGCAAATGTACGCTAGGGCGATCGGCAACACGGGAATTGCCGCTTTCATCGTCGATGTGTATTCTACTAAGCTGGTGTCGAGTTTGTTTTTAGGCTCCTATAACAAAATAATTAAATTTACTACATTTGCTTTTAAACAGTATATTTTTTAATAATATCAATATGTGCTCTACTACAATGTATCTGATTTTTGAGTACATGTGTACGAAGCTGACAATTAAAAAAGCAAATCTACTCAGTAATATAAATGGAAAAGAGTATTCATTCTCTTGGTCACAATAAATTAAATAAAAATTATTTGAAAATAATTAATAAATTATTTCCACATTTAGCTCTGTGACTTTTTACTTACGTTCTTAGTAGTACTAAAAATCATTACTCTTTTCTATTTTTGTTAATTATTTATTTACGGAATCTCCATTTTACAATATACATTTTAATAAATAAAATCCTAAGTCTAATTGGTGTATGCAGTCCCAAAGTGGTCAAATAAATTAAGATAAAACCTTTATTGCTTTTTATTTGTTTGGCAAAAGATATAGTTAGTTATAATTTTTGTATAATTTATTCAAACGACAATTATTTAACTAATTAAAATAGCAATCGGTTTTCTGCCACAAATTGTTTCGCAATTACATTGAAAAAGGAAAGGAGAAGAGAAAATTGGAAAATGTAATTTCGTATTAATTATTGCGTTGTTCGAAAAGTAATTTCGTTATTAAAAAATGAAAGACGATTTTCTTATAGTGAATTAATATTTTATTCAATTAAATATTGTCCATTCTCATCGAACACCCTTTGCCATTTTTCTGCTCATAACATTTTTGTTCTTTGCTGGCAAAAATTTGATCCAAATGATTTTTGACCTTTTCATTCGATTTAAACGTTTTACTATCAATTTTTTTGTTTGTTGAGACGCTAACAAATGATAATCGGAAATTGGCAGGTCTGAAGAGTATGCTGGGTGTGGAGGTATATCCCATCCAAGCTTTCAAAGCTTTTGCCGAGTGGACAAAGTTTTATGTGGATTCGCTTTATCCTTTTTGTATCTTTTCTATTGATAAATTTTATACTTTAAGTGAATCATTGAATTTGTCAAACTGATGACAGTACTAGTGAGAATTGCTCGGTGAAAGCTCAGAATAAATAAAAATAACATTTTCATTTAATGAATATTGGCTTTCGTTATTTCATATTTTCTACTTCAGGATCTTTTGGACTTAACATTGTTGTATACAAGGCATTTCTCCTTCCCAGTGATATACTTCAAAAATGATTATTTGTGCGGGTTCCTCATCTTTTGTTTCTTCCTCATCTTCTTACGAAACAAAATTCGGCCATCGCATTGGCGTTCGCATTGGCGGCCATCGCATTGGCGATTTTCTTCTCAAAAGTCAATGCGATGGCAGAACCCATATTTAGAGTTTTGAAATTAAACCATAGACTTTTCAAATGATCATGAACTATAAATAGAAAAGAGTATTCATTCACTTGGTCACAGTTATTTAAATATATTAAATAAAAATGATTTTAAAATAATTAACAAATGAACTGTTGAATTCGGTAAGTTTATCCTCTCAGCGAGTTGTTATTCGCCGGTTTGCATCAATTAATGCCTTTATTGTGCCTTCATCAGTTTCAACTGGCTTTCCAGAACGTGATACATCTTCTAGATCAATATTGTCGAAATCGAAATTTTGCAAACCAGTTTTCGCACTGGCGCTCACTTAACACATCTTCTTCATACATATCGGATAATTATTTTTTAGTATTTTTACCTTCTCTGTAGTAAAAAAAGTAAAATATTCCAAAAATGCTGTTTAAATGTTCACTTTACATTTTCATTTAAATCAACAAAAACTACTGTGCAGAATCAATCGAGTTTTTTTTTTAAAGTAAGCAAACCTTGCTATCTAGGCTGTCAAAATACAAATGATTATGCGGCTTAAGTGTGAAGTTGGTTGTCAAAAAATGCAATTAAGAAAAATACGAAATTACTTTCCGAATAACCTAATAATATTTCGAAAAGAGCATTTATTCACTTGGCCACAAAGCAGTAATAATATTTCGATCATATTTCATACTGTAGTGACCGAATTTTCATTTTTTTTAATTGTTCAAAAATGAAAACGCGTTATTTTGACATGTAGGTGCATTTAGTTAGTGTTGGGCAAAATCGAGTGATTTTAGTAATCGAGTATATCTGAATAACCAATTTTAAGTACCTAAAGTTAAGAAATTATAATCAGTTGGAGTTAATTAATAAATAGCTGAAAATTCCCAATATTAATATTAAAAAATAACATTATAAAAATTGTCATGTATTACATTTTGCAGTGACAAAATATATCGAAAAGATTGACTTTGCCCATCTCTAATTTAGTACAAATCAACTCTTCTGCATTTATTTTAGATACTTATTGCAAAAGTTGCAATTGACAAAAAATCTTTTTATTTATTTAAATTAAAAGCATACAACAATTTTGAAATATCCTTTATAAACCTTCATATTTATCGAGATATTCAGCTCAATTAATAATAAAAAAAATCACTCTGTGTGTGACGTAATTTTCAAGTTCGTAAATAATTTCACGTACCCAACTTTGAAAGCTCGCGTGATTATGTGAAGTTATTATTGCATACTTTACGTGGACTTGCGCCAAGGCTGAATTTCACTTATCAGAGGAGAATATCAGAAAATTGGCCTGGAAGAAAAAAAATGCGGAAAAGTGCTTACCTCGGGCGGTAAAACCGTGGGAGTCAAACTTTTCTTTTTGCTCATCATGGAAGCCCTCCGACTGGCGCTCGTCTCTTCCAGCATCTTCGGTGCCGGCGTTTTCTTCTTGCAGCAAGCGCACGCGCAGCAACCGCAGCAGAATATCATCTTCAGGAAGTTTTTACACTTTGTTCTGGATAAATAAAATATTAAGTATATATTATTATTATTATTATTCAGATTAAAGTTATTAATATTTCCAATATTTATATGTTAGTAATTAATATCACAATAAAACACTTATTACTTTTTATAATAGTCATAACAAATTAAAGACGACGCAAGCGCCACCTTTTGCCTAATTATTTTACGCGACTGCTCTTTCGAGAAATTTAGTTTGCCATTATGAAACACTTTATGTTTGATGATATAAGCTAAATTTGTCGAAACTGCAGTCGCATAAAATAAACAAGTGTTATATAACTTTGTTTATATTAATATTATATAACTTTGTTTATATAACACTTGTTTCGGGGCTATTCCGTACAGAAAATGTTAAGTTTAACTTGTACGTTATTAATTATCTTCACATTCTATGTACAAAAGCTGCTTAGACTGTGATGATAAATGTAACGTACACGTTAAACTTAACGTTTTCCTTATAGAATAGCACCGAATAAGTATTTTATTCTAAAATTATATAACTTAGTAGAATTAATAGTATTAATTTAGTAATTAATATTCTCTCCGACACTTCTTTTGAGTCTTAATTTATACTTTTATATTATTTTTTAATTTAATTTTACACTATAAAAAAGATTTTTATTGGCATAAACAAAAAACATAGTAACAATGAGCGATCTCAAGAAAGTAAAAAAACAAAGCGAAACGAAAGGTATTCTCCGTAATCAATTAATTATACAGTATATTTACTACCCATTATCCAATTTATATTGAATTAAATAAAGAAAATTTAATGAAATAAAAATTATTTATTTTCCTTCTGCTGCATTATCCCTCTTTTTCTTTTCTCATACCAGCCAGTTTACACAGTTTTATTCTTTCTGCAATTGAAAGAATAACACTGAAGAGCATTATAGTATAAACTGGCTGGTATGGGAAAAGAAAAAGAGGGATAATGCAGCAGAAGGAAAATAAATAATTTTTATTTCATTAAATTTTCTTTAATTCAATACAAATTATTTATTATAAAAAATTACTATTACAAAATAGCGTTCATAATTTACTTCTGGTAAATACTGGTATAATATTGTATGGATTGCGATTTTGTTTGTATTGTAGTGCAGATTATTATTTGGCCATTACATTGTCGCAAAATAATGCCAATTACTGTCAGCGTCTGGAAAATTAATCATTATTATTTTTTTTATTGCAGCTATCGAGGATGTATATTTGTGTGTGTATTGAAACTATGCCACTTATTTCTGTATAAAGTGCAAATTAAAAATGTACTATATACAGAAATAAATGAGTTGGATTATTGTGCAAATTAAAAATGCACTATATACAGAAATAAGTGAGTCGGATTATTGTAGGAAAATAATTAATGCTCTCCTAAATTCCAATATTTCAAATCCATCTCATCAACAACTGATCGACTGACATGTCATAAAAACAAGGACTTCCGGCTGAAAGACGAGCCATTTGGTTCGTATTAAATTAAATATTGTATTATAACTAAATTGTATCAAAGCCTCAATAAAGATGTTATATATAATTAAAGCTACACTTCGTGTTAATGTTTCTTTAGTAGGTTACAATTCATTTCGAGACTCAAAGTGCTCATTATCAATAACTAAATTAGCTAAAGGTCAGTTAATATGTATTCCAAAAATAAATGTAAACTTCTGAAGTCCAGCTGAAGCTGAAACTGAAGGTTAGTTAACATTTATATATATATTATCATATAACTCTTATAAAATTTCGAGTGTCGGGTCAGTTAACATTTATTTCAAATATAAATGTTAACTGCCGGTTGACTAAATATTGAAAAATTTACTTGCCCGAGCTACATCTAGAAATATTATTTATTGGAGCACCAATACACCCCCAACCCCTTAATATTTTCAATGTGAAAAGGTGCATACGATTATTAAAAAAAAAGCAGAAGTATATGAAATTAGACAACCAAATTGAAGCAAGTAACTTACTTTTTAAAAAACAAGCACAAATCATTCCTAAAAGTTCAAGCATCAATCTGAGCCGAATTATATAAAAATTCAGAAGCCCGTTCTAAAGTTATAAGCAAATAAAGTCGACTTTTTCAAATTTTCAAAATCGAATTATTTTTTTTTCTATTTTATTTTTTGATTTTCTTACCAAAATGGTTTCAGCGATAATTTTCAAACGAAATAAGATAGAAAGACGATTCAAAATAAACAAATAAGGGTAGAAGAAAAATTCTATCGTTTTTTTTTACAAAAACGGGGTTGATTTAATTGGAGGGGTTAACCGTATGAAATTAGACAACAGTTTGTAGGTTTTTAAGATAATTATTTGAATAAAAGAACTGCCAATACATACCTATGACTGTACAGAGTATTTAAGGTAAATAAATTTCATTTTTAGTGGATATTATAGACTTAGGGCACGTCTCTAATAGCCTATAGCAGTGGTTCATAATCTAACAAAAGATTCCCAATTAAAACTCGCCACGTTTTAATTGAAATTAAAAAAAATAAATAAATATATATATATTTGAAATTCATATATATAGTGTATATATTCGCAGTGTTTGGGAATCACTGGTGTGCAAGATGAAACTGTAGAATTCATTCTTGGATATTGCCGTGCGTTAAAGTTTTGCGTTCGAACTATGGTTATAGAAAAGTGCTAGAAATTGGCAAGTATTAAGCAATCTTTTCGAACATAAAAATCGGTTTTCAAAGAAATTATTTTTACACTGCTCCATGTCCATCAAAACCAAGTCTTTTTTATATCTTAATTATGGTATATGATAGCGCTATGGGCCATGTAGGCCCTTCGTGTAAAAATAATTACTATAGAGTGTGTAAAATTATTCATTGAGTAACAAATAAATATATATATTCAATGACCCTTTCTACCTATATGGGTGTAGGGTAAAAAAATAAATATTAAAGATGATGATGAATCCATATATATATATATATATATATATATTATTAATATACGTATCAGTTTATTGTTACTTATTAACTTTAGCTATTTAAAACGAATCATTTAAAAATAATCCTTTTTGTTTTTCATTTCGTTTATCAGAGTATTTTTTAAAAACTATTCCGGAAATATATTTTACGAAGCCATGAAAATATCGATTTGATATCTTGATTTTTGTGTTTTATGCAAGTGGAATAGATTAATAGAAAATGCCGAAAGTGGGCGCACTGAAATATGTTCGCGGAATATTAAAGCGAATCGATTTTGTTTGTAATTAATGCGGAAGGTCGTATTACTTAAAGATGTAGCGTGAAAGGGCTGCTCGTTGACCACACATTTTCATAATGTGCCTCTTGAAGGGATAAAAATGTTATGATTAAATAAAAGTTAATTTACAATGAAATTAAGTAAGGAAAATTTCCGGCAATGATCAATAAAATTCGAGCAATTCCCTTTTTCAAATGCAAAAAATACTTACAATATAAGTTTTACAAACATATATTGAAACAACTACTTCCCGAGCATTTACCCCGCCCGGCCATTGGATTACACAATAGATATTTGTTTTTTGCATAGAAATACTGCGAATTGCGAATGGGTCAACATTTTTTCCAAGCGTTTATTTAAAACGCCCGGGGCCCAGATTTGTATTGGAATGGGTGACCGGAACCATTCGTTATTATATATATAATTAACGAAAAATATATAATTGAATGGATATGATCTTATTATAAAATTATTTCTACCATTTGTTTTTCCATTTTTCGTATCAAGTCAACCAAGTTCCTTTGGTTTCAACTCATAAATCCCTGATTTCAAAACGTAAAACTAGCTCTGATAAAGTGCAAAATAAATTCAAATCATTTGTGTTTCGATTAAAATATAATACGTCAAATGTACTCATTTAGAATCTATAGTTATGCGACTTAATGATTTTTGTGATAGAGCGGGTAGTGTTTGAGTTATTTACCTCCTGAAAGTTTTAAGTAAATTACACCTATTTTTCATCTAATCTCAAGGAAATTTATATTTGGGCCATGAATTTTTCTCGAATATTTAGTTACAAGTTTTAAGCTTACTAACCCAGTAGTATTTTAGTTACTCACATTTACTCATCTTTTTGGTAATAAGATCTTAGACAAATTCATATTTTATTGATAAAATTATCTCTAAAAATATTCCGAGTTGGCTGTTAGTCAATTCAAATACATGTACGAGTGCAAAGGGTTAAAATGACAGGGGCGATCCTTCGAGTAATAAGCTAAATTATACGCATACAAATACAACTTGTATGGATGAAGGGTTAGCGATCGATGGTCAATTCGGCAGATGCTAACAAATACAATCAATACTGCACTTCGTACATTCTCTTCTTGGAGTAGTTAAAAATAATGCCTAGGAAAAAAATAGGGATAAAATCCAGGGGGGGGGGCGCCCCCCTTGTCCTAACGTAGCGGCGCCCATGGGGGTACCCCTTACAACTTTTTCAGTTTTCATCAAAATTTATTTTTGGCTGATTCGTTGTAAAAAGATAGTTTCAGCGTGCTGTACACAAATCCGTATTGCGCTCAGAAATATTTTTTTCTAGTTTTTAAAATTTCTTTTTCTAACATTCACATCCGCGAATCGCTTTGCATTGTACAAAAAAACAAATTGAAGCAAGTAACTTACTTTTTAAAAAACAAGCACAGATCATTCCTAAAAGTTCAAGCATCAATTTGTGCCGAATTATAAAAAAAATCAAAAGCCCGTTTTAAAGTTATAAGCAAATAAAGTCGATTTTTTCAAAATTTCTAAATCGAATTATTTTTTTTTCTATTTTATTTTTTGATTTTCTTACCAAAATGGTTTCAGCGATAATTTTTAAACGAAATAAGATAGAAAGACGATTCAAAATAAACAAATAAGGGTAGAAGAAAAATTCTAGCGCTTTTTTTTTACAAAAAGGGGGTTGATTTAATTGGAGGGGTTAACAGTACTCTCATGAGCAAGGATTTTATAAATCTGAAGGGGGTTGATGTTTCCATCAAATTTCATATCCTTGCAGTTTCGTTTGAAGGGCTTCGGTTTTTATTGAAAAATAAAAGAGAAGGAGAAAGTTTAGGTTCTTAAAATAAGCTGAAACTTTTCCCAAAACACCATGCTTTCATTACTGCACTCATCAAAACTTACGAATAGAAGTAAGTAACTTAAGTCTTAAAAACAAGCACAAATCATTACTAAAGGTTCGAACTTCAATCTGAGCGGGGTTTTATAAAAATCCACAAGCCTTTTCTAAAGTTATAAGCAAATAAAGGTTCGAGCTTCAATCTGAACAGGGTTTTATAAAAATCCATACACCTGTTTTAAAGTTATAAGCAAATAAAGGTTCGAGCTTCAATCTGAACAGGGTTTTATAAAAATCCACAAACCTGTTCTAAAGTTGTTCGTAGGTTAAGTGGAAGATCAGTAACAGTTTAAGCTGACTGAACTTCGCCTACACTCATGACATTTCATTTTGTATTTTTTTCTGTGATAAATAAAGGCATTATTATTATTATTTATTTATTTATTTCTCAGTTTATACACTGGTTTCTTTTTTTTAGAATTAACGGTATAATTACAAGTTTTAAATTCTTAATTATTGTAAAAATCTTCTCACTGTAGATAGTGTTGCAAGAATAGTGGCCTTTTGTATTGTGTTGTGTATTTGATCGGGTAAATTTAATAGTTTTAAATTTTGGTGAAATGTTTTTGGTGTAATACCGGTTACCGAAATTATGAAGGGTACTATTATAACTTTCTCTTGTTTCCATATCTTTTTTCGAATTTTCGAAATCGAATCAATTTTTTTCTTATCAAAATGGGTTCTATAATTTTTAACTTAATGAGATAGAAAGATGATTCAAACGGTGAAATATATATACGGATGCATTATTTGAAAATTATGAAAAATACATTAATTAAGTTTTAATTAAGCTCAACGTATAAAAATCGACACAGAAATTATCGATGCTAAATTCTTTTCAACAACATCTCTGTATCTCCATCATACTCCATATGTAATTTTCTCGGTGTAATTTTAGACCCCAAATTTATCTTCATTCACTCCCTGATCCTCGAAGCTAAAATTAAGAGCAAGGTTTGGCACTTCAGAGCGCTTATATACAAAAATAACTGAAAATATGATTATTATAATAATTTCAATATATGTTTTTGAGTTTCATGAAGAGTATATTCATGAATAATTAACACTGTTGTATCCTTTCTTCACACTGTTAATTATTATAATAATTTGTCAATCCCTGCTCGAATATGCGGCTGTTCTATTCCACAATCCGAAATGTGTTAAAAACATATAAATCTGAGAACGTGCAGCCTTTAGAGCGCTTATCAAAATTAATTACCCCAATAACCCACTTCACAATCCCTCCAATGACCTCCTCTAAGAAATAAGAAATCTTGTAATAAAGCAAAGGCTTAAATTCCTATCCTTACAATTCGCCGCATTGTTTCTATTATTCATTTATTCATTCATAATCGACACTCATTTACCGGCATTAGCCAGTGTTGAGTTGTTTCTATTGTCCAGTGAAGTAACCCTAACATCACTCCTAAACTCAACAAGTACGAAGATATACAAAATATGATATGCCATCTTATAACATAGATCTAATTGATCAATTAATCTCCAGCAACTTCAACATCATCAATTCATTTCGTTAAATTTGTGGATATAGACAAAGAATTTCGACCTTTAAATAAAAAGGCAACAACTAGACAAAGACAGACAATAAATGATGTATCATGAGAATTTGAGTTTGATTAACATTTTAAAATGAAAAACCTTATCTTTAAAACCAATGAAAATTAGACTTGGACATATGAGCTTATTTTGCTTCCTGGACTGAAATATGTTCGCGGAATATTAAAGCGAATCGATTTTGTTTGTAATTAATGCGGAAGGTCGTATTACTTAAAGATGATTAAACCTGGAATCACCCTGTATAGGCAACGATGAAGCCAACAAATTAACTAAAGAAGGCTCGCATTCACTGGCCCGGAAGTCTCCTGTGGCATCGCCAAATCTGAAGTCTGGATTGAGCATAGCAAATTTTTATCAAGAACTTTGAATGGCGAAGAAGAGCATGGTCAGGACCTGAAGCCTCCTGTGGCATCGCCAAATCCGAAATGTATTAGAAGTTGTATAGAAAGAGGCCAGTAATTAGCGTATACACCAGGAAATAGGCAGGCGAAACTGTGAAAAATCATCAAAATTTGCTAAGGATATTTTAGAGCAAGATAGGTAAATGGTTAGGGTAGCTCCTGAATTAATTTCTCACTTAACACTTGTTGAAATATGTTTAAACAATTACACGTGGTTTGCTTCAAAATAAATTGTGAAAAAAAAACACGTCTTTAATTTTTACCTAATGGTTAATATTAATAATATTATTAATATTAGAATCACTGCAAAATCAACAAACATGAATAAAATAAATCTAGAAGCAGCAGCTGCCTTTGTCCTGGTGTTTTCACTATCAGTTACTATACAACTTTTGAAGCTCTTCCAGATTTCGGATTTGGCGATACCACAGGAGGCTTTCGAGCCTAATCATGATATCCATTCAAAATTCTTAATGCTGTTGTGGTGCCACGGAGTCTACGATCGAAGTCAGCTGCTTGGAGGCTGCAGGAGAGAGGAGAACCAGGGTAACGACAATAATAAGAGAAACCTTGTTATTTTTTGAATTTCAATAAAATAAAAATCTGCCTTTCAAACTTCAATGTAACACCAAGTGATCATACACGACGCATGTGTTCAATTTCTTTGATGTTTCCTCAGCAATAATGTCTCATAGTTTAGTTTAGTTATTAATTTACGGAATCTCTATTTTACAATATACATTTCATTTACAAAATCTAATAAATAAATAATAGTGATTTATTATCAACATGAAGGACCAAACATTTCACTTTACCTAGATAATTTATTTCGTTATGTTAATACACTTTTATTAATTATGTTTCACCACGGGTTAATTGGGGAATTAATTCATGATTTTGTAGTGAGAATAACATATTGACATTTTTTTTTTTCATTGAGACAAAGTTTTAGAATTTTAGAATGATGAGGTAGGCTGGTCCAGATACCCTAAAGGGAGGAAACATTAGGAGCCTAACGAAGCCTATGTATGGCTGTGCTAAAAGCGCACCTCCCACAAAACCGTAGTTTTAGAATTAAATCACAGAATTCCTTTAGTTATTGCTACGTCTATAAATTATACACTATTTCCTTGATAATGAGGATAAGTCGAAACTAGTTGGAAAATAAAAAAATAAGTGACCTTTAATTTCGAATTCAATATTAGTTAGAATGTTTCATCAAGTGATTAATGAGAACAAAATTAAAGTTATCTATAAATTATATTAGTCTATAAAGTAATACTTACCCTTTAGAAACAGGCGTAGGCACACTTAAAATACTATCCCTCCTATCCTCCCAGCTGTCCTTCTTCCTCCCCCTCCCGCAACAACCAGTCGTCGAATCGCCAACCTTGTTCCCCTTACTGCAACACTTCAACCTATCCATGAAGGTCTTCTTCGCTTCCTCCATCTCATCGGGCCTTGTAACAATCACCTGCTCTACTTCGATCTTCTTCTTGTTCTTCTTGCAGCAAGGGAAACATCCCTTCTTCTCATTCTCCTCCTTTCCGACAGCATCCTCTATTTTCTTTTCTTTTGGCTTGCAACACGAACACGGCATCTTGTTCTTGACTTTCTCCATAAATAGCTGGCAGCGCGATTTAGGTGGTGAGTTTTCCGGCTGGGGGTTGTTGCCGTTACCATTGCCGTTCTCTCCCTGAGGTGCACCACCGCCCCTAAAACATTTTTAAAAAGGATTATTGATTTTATTAGCAATTAAATATAAATCAGGGGATTTAAAAGGTTTTGCATGACTTACAAGTCGGTTCTAAAATCAAAGACATTAATTAATAGAATGAGTTTTACCTCGAATGTGTCAGTTATATTTACGAGTAATGGATTTGAATACAAAAGCATTGGGGGTTTGCATGTAATTAAATAAATCCTACCCGTTTCCGACGACCTGGTCGTAATATAGGGCGTCGTTCTCATTTAAGGGCATCACGTAAATAAATGTCATTTTATCATCCGCCCGTTTTATTTTCATTACTATTTCTAATAATTAAAATCAATTTATAATAATGAAACTATTTCTTCTTCAAAGCAGCAAATCTTAAAGTTTATTTTAAGGCGCACATAAATAAATCCTATACAAAGGGATTACAATTATTTTTCAATATGAAACACTTCTAACTTTACGCGCGGAACTAAAAAAATCGTAGCTGGTGACCGCGGTTTGATTTCTCAATACTAAAGAAAGCCTCAAGCGCCGGCCACAAAATACCACCCCTCCACTTCGCAACTCCTTATGTTTTATGCAAAGCAACAACAAAAAAAGATTTATGAAAATCAATGGCGTGCACGCACACTCTTAAATCAACGCAAATTTAATTCAACCCCCCTTTATTAAAAAACCGTTACAATTAAAACAACCGCTTATTCTTCGGGTTTAAAACAACACTTCTTGTAAAATTGCGTATTATACGGATTACAAGACGATTTTCCGAAGTTGTATTTTCACTTTTCTTTGTTACGCCACTGTTGTCTTAGTGTTAGAACACGCCATTTTCCACTCGATGGTCAGTCGGGACTGTTCTTGCACGCGATACACCCCTCCGAGAAAAGGCTGACCCTTCGCCCCTCCACACCCCCGACTGCCTCTTATGTTAACCAACGTCGATTGACCGCCCCCCTTAACTCGAGTGGGGGGCTGTTTTTTTTGCATTCACTTTCGGTATTTGAGTCAAGTGTGTCATGGTTGGTATAATTGGGGTCGTTGGAAATTCGCTGGTTTATTATTGTTTGTTGTTCAAGTTAATTTATACCAAATCGATAATGGTAAACATTTTAGTGAAATTCTTATGTTTTTTTTTTGTTGGTTGAAAATAAAACTCAAATCGAATGCGAAATTTAAAAAAAAATCCTTAATTTTTTTTGCTAAAATGTTTAATAATTTAATTAGAGTTTACAGGAAAGACTTATAAAATGTATTAAAAAAATATTTATTACTTATTTACACAAAAAAAATCGAATCGAAATGGTGAAAATTTTAGAAACAAATATTTCTTTATCGATTCCCTTATTTTATTGGCTGGAAATAAACTTAAATTTTAATCGAGAGAAAATAGATGGATAAAAATTAAAATTATTTAAAATTTTCGATTAAAATTTGAGTTTATTTTAAGACAATAAAATAAGGAAATTGAGATAGAAATATTTTTTTTTTCTGATTTGCTAAAATGTTTACCATTTTCGATTTTTTTGTTTAAATGTGTAGTAAAAACTAATCAGCGCGCTTCCAATTGCTCGTAAATTTATACACGCCCGAATTTAATTCCAGTCTGCTTGATTAATCCATAAAACAATTGCTTTACCTTTTTACCCCGAACATGTTCAACAATGGATTACATTTTTTAAATCGACATTTTTTCATAAAATACAAAAAATAATCGTGATTTATATAACAAACCATTGATTTTTTTTATTAATCTAAAAATAAATAATAACTATAGAAAGCTATTAAACATTTGTAATATAATTATAATTATATTGCAACCCTCCTTTATCTTTTACCTTTTTTTAGTTAGTATAAAGCAATATGTATTTAAATGGACTTACCGTTAATAAACAATAAACAATTTGTATGGTATATCCATTTTTTCATTTACTTTTAACATACACGTGAAAGATGCAAAAATAACTAAAATTCACCTACGTTTGCGCTATATGTTTTATGCAAATATCTTAAATAAAATAAAGATATTTACTATTATTATGTGGTGATTTCTTAGGGATTGTCTCCCCCGTTTGGTAAAAAAGAACGGGCTAAGCAAACTTTTTATTCATTGTAGAAAGTTATGAAAAATGTTGACAATAGCACAGCTTTTTGTACATTTTTGTGTATGTATTCGAGGACGTTTAATTCATTCAGATTTTTTATAAACGTCTTGTTCTTTTGATTTCTTTAGCTAGTGGTTTGTATTTTTCATTCTATTTTTTTTTTCGCGATAATTTTTTAAAAAATATTTTGGTTGCTGTTTGCTGCTATGACGATAATATAAGTTATTTTACGTCCATTATTTATCAGTGCAATTTTTTGATCAATTTTTATACTTTCAAATTACAATTAAAAATATATTTTGCTATTAGTTTAATATAATTAAATACGTTAAAACTTGTGTTAATTCAATGTGCTCAAAACTTTATTAAAATCTACCCGACAAAAAAAAGATCATTAACACAAGATAACGTTTCTCCAATAAAAATTTCTGCGAGGCCTTATAATAAATGTCTTATGTAGAATTAAGTGATTCTCTTTGGAAATGTATTGATTTCAAAATTTAATTTCCCGGAACATTCGCCATTAATTTAGCACAGATCATGGTTTACTTATTGGGCTATTATTATTTACTTTAATTATAGCAAGATATATTTATTGTTTTCTATATTGAGAACTGAAAAAGGAAATAATAATAAATATTAGAAAGAAATTACCTAAAGCCCCAAAACAATTATAATTTATAAATTTGTAAATTTTGTAGTCGAATGAATTATCTCGCGTGGACTCCGAGTAGACTCCGAGATTTCGATTTCCTCACTACAATATTCCGGCCTGTGTATTTAGTAGGCTCGTTTATGGTGTTATTAGTTTGTATAATTTTATTTTGTATTCTTTTTAACTATTAATAAAAAACTTCTTTGTTATTCCTTTTAAATTATATGTTTCTTTTGCAACTTTATATTTAATTAAATTTAAATTATACATCAATGTTGTGCATTGAAAATTTCTACAATTAATATGTAGTAAAAATATTTACTAAAATGTTTAATAATTTTGTTAATAATAATTTACAAAACGCCCTAAAATATATTTTTACTGTATATTTAAATAATTTGCTACTATTAATTGTTTATTTTTGTACGTGCAGTTTATAAATAATTTGAAATATTTCCCATTGTGACCAAAATAATTTCTAACTTAAATTTTTTAATCCTACCTAAAAAAAAATCACAACATTAAACGCAATTCAGATTCTTTAATGGCTTATGAAAAAAAAAGGATTTACAAATTTTAATAAGTATTTGAGATACTGATTTGCCCGGCGCATTCACCATTATTTACTAATTGTTAAGGCTGATTAATGAAAACACTTTTTTAAACTTTGTTTTGTATAACTGAAATTTATTTAGTTAGTTTGATTATGACGCGTTTATGACGTCGAAACTATAGTCACTAAATAAGTTTCAGTTATACAAACAAAGTTTAAAAAAAGTGTTTTCATTAATAAAAATATGTATTTATCTGATATTTGATTATTTATCAGAGTTGGGTAGGATTCGATTGCTCTCTGATTCGAGACTAGCATTCTGGATTCTAAGGCTGTAGTTGAATACTTCCATCATAAAAGATTTATAATCTGGAACCGAAACTCAAATTATGAATAAATCGTAATCGAATCACAAAATAATGAAATGAATTATTTTATAAGGATTCGAACCCATATATTTGGATACGGATAATATGAAGACGAATATTTTTAATAAGTAATGCAAACACTATTATTGATTATTATTGTTTTAAAAAAAACATATGTATTGATAATAATTTGTTATAGTTTTTGTTTAAAATAAATCAAAAATTAAAATTTATACGACAAAATGGCTATTCACTAAATTATTCTAAAGACACTCTTTTTTATTGTTAATTTGTATTTACGAGAACAATGAATTCAATTTCACAGAGGCTCGATCTAAAAAAACTGCAGTAAAATGTACCAAAAAAATGGCAGAAAGGCTGATTGTCGGTAAATAAAATAATAATATTTATTGTTAATTTTTTTCATATTTATATGTATGACAATAAATATTATTTATATATGTACTAAAAAAGTGTGATAATAATAGAATTTTTATTTTTAAATAATCAACTAAAATAATATGCGCCCCCTAAAACCCATTCCATAACTCATCAAACACACTCCTATATGAATAAACAAATATCCTTTCCATTGAACAACATATCAAAGCACTCTCCCAAAAATTTGCCTTAAGTCCAACCAAGCGTGACCTTCTACACACTTTATGTATCCCACGTACCCCAAACACAAGACCTATCCGTAAAAATCCCTCCACAACAATATTTCAATTCATTACATCTTTCCAAAATATTGATCGATTCAATAGACAGTTTAACAATGACGACCAACGACAAAATAGATTGCAAAAGAAGATAAAGACAATTGATTATAATACAGGCAGAAAGACCTATGGTCGATAGCCGATTGACAGGAAAGATTTACATTTTCAAAATAGTTATTATTATTATTGTAAACTCAAAAAAAAAACTTGTCAATAAAGATGTGTAACTAACTATTATGTATTTTCGATCTAAATATGCTAGGATATACAATTTCTGCTCCTCAATAATAGTAACAATTTTTATTATCAGATATATACAGCAAAAAATACCATATATATTCAATGACCCTTTCTACCTATATGGGTGTAGGGTTAAAAAAAAACTAAATAAATTTTAAAAATTACAAAATCAAATGTATATTTTATATCTGTTAATTGGCTATCGACCAACGGTCTTTCCGCCTTTAATCCTCAATTAATCTTAAATTAAACAAATATCATACTAACCATAATGAAGGTGTAATTGGTCCAAATAAATTTGAAACAAAGCTATACAAAATTCAATTACGAATTTTAGAAAAAAACAGGTCTTTAGTTCACAATATTAAGTCCATATTTATTTTTTTAATTAGTATTGAAACATTAATTTATTTCACAATTACTTAAACTCACTTAAAATAATCCCAATGTAATATATATTCTTAAAATTGACAATAACTGCATTCGCTGAACTCCGCCGCACTGACTGAGCCAATTGCTTGTTTGTGAAAAAATATCTTGTGCATGCAAACTCGAAAAATGTCAACCCGGGGGTAATTCGAGCACGACAATATATTGATTTAATTACAACAGGTATATAATTAAGAAAACTTTATAATTGGACGCGGATCACGAGTAAGTAAGTTCCCGCTATTGATTAAGTATTTAGTTCATTAGTGTATAATTTATGTATATTTAAGAGGATTTGAGAAATTGATCTTTGAATTCTTTGAAAAAGAGACAAAACAATCAGTCTGATAGGGACAACAAACAAAATGGGAATATTTTTTTGGGATAATTATAAAATAAAATAACCAAGGGCAGATAGACTCCAGGTCGATAGACACAATATTTATTCTTGTTAAGTAAATATAAATGTATATATAAGCCTATGTAATGGATAACAATTAAATAAAATAATGAAGGGCAGAAAGACGCCAGATCGATAGATACAATATTTATTCTTGTTAAGTAAATATAAATGTAATGTTGTCTGAATAAAGGTGTTTGTATACATAAAATAATGATTTATTTGATATTATTAATATTTATAACATTTAAACATAATTTATGTTTGCGGTATTTAAATATTCGCAGCTTAATGTGTTTTTATTGTTATCAGGAATCCTCTTCGCAGAGGACACTCACCTTAATTTCTATACGCTGTGTGTACAGGTGTATTATTAAAATAATTGCGAGAGCCTTTTGATAGCAAATCAATTTGTTTGTCAACTTTGTTAACTGTAATATAATTAACATAGCCTGGTGTTTAGGTAAGTGCGAACTATTTCCTTGAATACATTATTTATTTCTGATTTTTTTGTGTTTAGCTTTTATTGAAAGGATACATAAATATATTAAATAAAAATGAATTGAAAATAATTAATAAATCATTTCCACATTTAGCTCTGTGATTTTTGACTTACGTTACGTAAGTCTTTAAATTATGTAAGGCATAGCTGTACTGGCGAGGTATAGATCCCGAAACACGTGTCTGCAGATGGCCTTATATTAAGTAACGTTCCTTTTGTTGTTTTTACATGAAATTAATCATTTTTATTTAATATATTTAAATAACTGTGACCAAGTAAATGAATACTCTGATACATAAATATACTTTTGTTATTAACTTAATTCGTCTTATTGTTAAAAAAAATCTGTTATTGCTCAGCCCTGTGAGCTGAGCATAGCTGGCTTAAACACTTAGTATAATAATCGGGGCTGTTCTGTAAGAGAAAAACGTAAAATTTAAGCTATCTGTTATGTTCATAATCATAGTCTAAGCAGGTTTGACTTTATTAAAATTTATAGCAAATCCACTTGAATTATGATACTTCACGGATAACGATCATGTTATGTGAAAAATCAATATTGATATTGCATTTAAAACTAATAATTCATTAAGAACAATGAAGATAAAACAATAAAAACTCAACGAGAGACAAACAGGAAGATCGTTCGATAATAGAATCAAAGAACACACAACCAGTTTCGAACAACAGAAAATCAACTCTACATATGGAAATCACCTTATCGAAGAGAACCATCTCAATTCGATGGAAATTTTAATATCCTGCACAGAGAGGAAAAATGCTTGAAATTAAATATTACTGAGAATATGGAAATAAAAAAAGATAATGTTAGAATGTCTGGACGATAATCTCGGAACAATTAAATTAAAATCACCTAACAAATCAGGACAGTCTATGATGTTTTGTAATAATTTATATCCACTGGCTTCTTCACGGTGCGAGGTTAATGAAGCAAAATCGTGCCTCAGAAACAATTCAGTACAATTAATGTACAATTCACAAATTAGCCAAAGGTCTTTCAGACAAATTTGTAGTATTTTAATGCAATATTCATTAACATTTTTGTGCAATTATACTGAATTGTAAAGCTAGCAATAACGTGTGTAAGATCCAAGTTAGAGTACTGTGCGGCAACATTTTACAATACTTGAACGCACACAGAAAATATTTGTCAAATTTCTTTATTATAAACTCAACCATATGTATCCTGAAGAATCAGTTAGCTACAGTGATATGCTGATATTGTTTAACTTAAAACCACTCGAAGAGAGGCGCAGGGTGGGTTCTGTTGGGTTACTATATATTACATGGTATGATTGATGACTAGAATTTATTGGCATCAATAAATATATTCGTGCCTAGGGTTTCCAATCGAGGGCCCTTAACATTTCAGTGTAGTCGCTGTAACACAAATTTATATTATAACTCGCCCATCAATACCATGATGCGATCATATAACAATTATACTCAAACCGGATTTGAACTTGATATTTTTAGCAGCAGTCTGCGTGAACTTTTCTTGTGTATCTCAATTTAATCATAAATAGTTTGAATTAAACTATTATCTACATACATTTTTTTATAACAATCATCAGTTATTATGTTTTTCTGTTATAATTTTCAAATCTATCTGCATATTTTTTCGTTGTTTATTCTCTGTAATTTTCTTTTTGTAACTATTTGAATGGTTAATATTTACTTTATTTTTTATGTAATTTTTTCCTGTAATTGGATTTTTCTGTTGGGAATAAAATTATTATTTATATATTATTATTGCAAGTGCAAATTGCACTTCGAAAGTCTAAAAAATATGTTTAAAATTCAGAGATTCGACATGGTGACAAAACTAAGGAAAACCAATCATGGGGGAGGATTAATAGCTTACTATAGACGTGATTTGAATGTGAAAGAGATCAAATTCCCATCAACATTCTTTGAGGGTATACATTTATGTATAAACTCTAATAAACACGATTTGCACATTTTATCTATATACAGACCCCCACATACATAACCCCTTGAATTTTTAGAGGAATTAAAAACATATCTAAGTAAATATAATAACGCAAAATACTTCGTAGTAATAGGAGACGTAAATATCAACTTACTGGAAGTAAACAACGTTACAGTAATGTACGAAAATTTAATGTTTGGAATTGGGTTCATGAAAAGAATAAATTATGCAACAAGAGAAGAATTTAGAAAATATAACTTAGCTTGTACCTGTCTAGACCACATATTCTGCAGGGGCCCAAAAGACGTACACTCGACTGTAATAATTAAAACCAAAATATCGGACCACTACATGATTGCATGTGCCATCGACATTCCCTGCAAGCATAGAATAAGCCAAACACAATATACTTACACACTAGATAATGAAATATTTCAACAAACTCACCATAAGTTCGTATTTATGCCCTGAAAAATTAATTAGGTACATTCAAACACAGCATACCAAGAGGCAAAAGAAACAGCGACATGCAAAGTAAAAAAACGCAAACGAAAGGAACTTCCAGTAAATCCATGGATCACAAAATCTATACTTAAAGAAATGTCAAACAGAGATCAGCTATTTCAGGAAACGAAGTACCACAGGTGGAAATAGAAACAACAATCTGCGAAAATTGTATAAATCATGTCGAAATAAAGTAAATAGTTTAATAAAACTAGAAAAACACAACTATTATTATAAATTATTCGAGATATCAAAATCTAATATGAAGGAAACTTGGAATAACATAAACAATGTACTGAAGGAAAATAGAAGAGAGAACAATTACAAATTAAATAATTCTTTCAATACTTATGCAACTGACACAGCGAACAACTTCGGTCAAACTTTTTCAACAAGTATTAAAAACATAGTTCACAATTGCGATAAATCTCTAAGCAACACCATTATAGATGAAAATACCACATAATTATTTCTTCCACAAGCCACGCTAGAGGAAATCACATAGTTAAATACTGTAAAATATTTTCGTATCCGATAACTTACTTTATCAATTTGTCATTGCAGTCAGGATTAGTTCCCTCAAACATAAAAAAGTCTATCATTATACCAGTTCTCAAACAGGGAAATAAGGCTGACCACAGAAATTACAAACCTATCTCAATTCTAACGAGTTTTGATAAAATAATGGAAAGATACGTAGAAAAGTCTAAGTTTATTTTCCTGCAAAAATATAAACTATTGGATAACAGACAATACGGATATCAAAAATCGAAGAGTACAATTACATTGCTAGAAAACATGGCGGAACTAGTAAATAACTCTTTAAACGAGAACTTGTATCTCTATTGTTTGTTTATTGATTTCAGCAAAGCATTTGACACCACAAACCATAATGCTTTGTTAAATGTATTAGAAAAATATGGCATAAGAGGACATATCTTACACTGGTTCAAAAGCTTTTTATCAGAGCGTACTTTTTGTGTACGGGTTGACGGGAAACTAAGTACAGATTTCAATGTGACAATGGGTGTACCTCAAGGAAGCATTCTCGGCCCTTTGCTGTACCTTATATATGTTAACGACATCAACAAATGCTTTCAGAACTGCGATTATTTCCTATACGCTGACGATGCATTAGTGATATCTAGACATACAAGTGCTAAAACGGCCATGGAATACCTCCAGAATGATTTTACCAGAATGCAAAAATGGGTGCACGACAAACAATTAGTAATTAATGCAGAAAAAACCAAATTGATGTGTATCACATTTCCAAATCGTACAAAGCCATCAGTAACTCCCATTATCTATTACTGCAGTGACTGCATCCATGCACATTTCAGACAACAAAAATGCAATCGTGTAACTATTGCATTAATTTCAAGTCACAAGTATTTAGGCATTTTGATCGATGATACTTTTTCATGGTCCGAACACATTGATTTTCTGTCAAAGAAATTAAAATATCTATCATACAAATTTCATTATTTGAAAGATATACTCCCTACACATACACTCAAATTGGTATATTACGCAATAGTTCAATCAATAATAAATTACGGAATAACAATATGGGGACATTCATCGAAGCGTCATAGAAACAAAATTGTAAATCTGCAAAACAGAATTGTAAAACAAATATACAATAAACTAGATATAAGAGAAGACAATATGTATAAAGAACTAAACATACTACCTTTTGAGAAGCTATTTGAATTCAGATATTTAATCAATCATTTCACAAAAATAGACAAAATGGAACGAATTCAACATAGTCAACAGACTAGAAGTGTAACTTCACACAAATATAAAGAAAGTGCATACAGCAATAAATATGGCTCAAGAACAATTAAAGTACTACTACCTAAACTATTGAACAGTCTTCCTAATGCAGTGTTAAACTTAAAATCAATAAGTGCGTTCAAATCATACTTAAAAATAGTCAATAATGAACAAAGACGCCTTCCTCGTCAAAAGTTAGTTGGACAACATTGGAAACCAGCTACGGAATCTGCCAACAGGAACAAGGACAAGTGATCAACGCCGGATCAAAAAACGAAGCTATTGCCATCCGTGGATCTTTCACCTACATCGGAGCCGATGGAGTCACTTAGGCCTTGTTTATAGTGGAGAGTCAAGAGCCTAGAGCCTAGATGCTTTTGAGTGTGCACGCATATGCGATGTTTAGTACTGTTGATAATTTAACAATCATTATAGAGCGGTAAAGCGCGTTAAAAATGAGCGCGCCGAAAAGTCACTCCGCTGTTGGAGAGAGAGCAATGACATTTCATTTCTCAAGATGACATCGAGCCGAACAGACGCTGATCAACCCAAAACATGTGGATTAAGTGATATGAATTTCGTTTACATTAATGATTAATCATGAAATTATTTCGGTAAGTCAGTTTAAAATACATTATTACTTTAAATCTAATTTTTTATGGTATGTCTTTTGTCAAGTACTTTTATTGTTATTTTCTTACTAGTTTTTTTAAATTAAGTAATCATAATAAAATTATTTGCTATTTTATGCAATTACATTTATATTAATAATAAATACCTGACATAACATACATAAGGAGTTAGAATTAAATTAATTATATATTTTAAATTGACTTATTGTATTACAATAACGTTATTATCTCTTTTGGTGAAATGCTGCCAATGATTATAAATAAAACCTCAGATGTATATTTTTTTAATATGAATTGTGTTGTTGCATGGCATTAATTACAATAATAAAAGTTGTATTTCTGTTCTTTTATCTATTACATTCCTGCACATTAAAATTTCAAGATGTTAATGAACTTCAAGGTCGTGTATTAAATCTTTTATTTTATTAACCGATAATATATATGTCGTAGTGGGTTTATTGACCCTTCAAAAATGTCTTGTTGGTGGAAGGCCATGCAACGATACATTTTCCATTTAGAAAAAATAAATCACGTCTGTCGAGTGTGTTTATATTATGCATAGGATTTTTTGTTTACGATCGTTGGCATTACTTCACGAGAGAGATAATTCATAAACTGTATTTTTAAGAGAAAAATATTTTATTAAAATCATTTACATGAAATTGTCTGTAATTAGAATTTTATTATAATATAATAAGTCAATTTATAATACATAATTAATGTAATTCTAATTTTCTATGCATGTTTTGTCAAGTACATTATAATTTAAAGTGATACAATAATAATTAATATTTAATAATTCAATAACTATTAAAAATTGACAGGAAGATTCGGGTTTTATTCCTATCTATATAATTAGATAAAATAACAGCATGTACTGATGATTGATTAAGTAAAGGTAATTACATTACTTCCACTGATAATGATAGCAATAAAAACACTTGACAAGAGACACACCATAGAAAAATTACAATTAAATTGATATTGTATTTTAAACTGACTTACCATAATTTCTCATTTTTAACGCCCCTTACGGCTTTATAATGATTGTTACATTATCAACAGTACTAAACATCGCGTATGCGTGCGCACTCAAAAGCATCTAGGCTCTAGGCTCTTGACTCTCCACTATAAACAAGGCCTTACACAGTCAACTACGTCACCGAGGAAAACGGTTTCAAACCAGAAGGCGCCTATCGAAATCAAGGCGGACGAAAGCCTTGTAAAAATTATTGTTGTTATTATTGTTATTGTTATTGTATATTATATTAATTATTATTGAATTAAAAAAAATTAATAATAATATTTGCAGCAATATCTTGGCAGTCTTAAAAAAAATTCCAAAGGTATTCTTTAAAAAAATCAGATCAATTTCAATCCAGAAATATTAACTATTATTCGATTCACTTGATTCGAAATAATTAATCCACGGACTTACACGGCGCTTCACAATGACGGAATATACCTCTTATATGGTGAATGCGCCGGGTTATAAGTAATAAAATTGTAATAATAATATATATGTATATATATTCAATGACCCTTTCTACCCATATGGGTGTAGGGTTAATAATAATAATAACTTACACCTCTTTTAAATTCGTCGACTTTATATTTTTATATACGTCTTATTTAATAAATAGCACATTATATTAAGTTTGTACTTATTGCTCAGTAATTGGGTTTTTGCCTATTGGGTAATAAAGTTTATTATTATTTATTATTATTATCCGTTTTGCGAATACGTTGCAGGATAAGTTTGGTTTTAATCTATTTTCGACCTCATGTCTGCTTTAAGAGTAGTTTGCTAAGTTCAGCTAGCTAGCATAGTTTAAATTCATGCATGAGTAAATGAATTATTAGATACTGACCGAAGGGTTGTTATATTTGGGGGGAGTATTCGGGTTGCGAGGAATTCAATATTTTGTAAGAAGGGATAAATTCTGAGGGTCTATTATTATTAATTAATAAAAATAATTAAAGATATTGAATATTCAAGCGAAATCGTGAACTTCATTCAATATAATATCATTATAGTGATACGATCACTGGTAATATCCAATCACATTTACTAATCGATCCATCGTTTAGCATATTACCATCGTAAATAATTTTGAAGGGTTCCACCCTCTTAAGGCCGCATTAGCGGAATGACCGGGGGCAAAACTGCACCCTAAAATTTTGCATTTAGCAGATATTAAAGTTTCAAGGATAACGATTTCCAGCATAATTACCAAACAGACTGTAATCTCCCATAAAAGTTTCTCCTACTCTTTCACGGCGAAATTAATTAAAAAAGTTTAATTCGTTTATTAATTTCTGTCGGCTTATCATACAATCATACAATCTTAATATTTCCGAAATAAATATTTAATGAAACAAAACGAGTAGGAGAAAGGAAGAGAATTATGTTTAATGTAAATTAAATAAAAATGATTTGAAAATAATTAATAATAAATAATTAATTTATTTAAATAACTGTGTTTGGATTGATTGAGTTACGTGAAGATGATAATAACATGAATAAAAACACTTTCTTCATTATTTTATTTTTATTTAAGTAAACAACTGTGACCGAGTGAATAAATAATCTTTTCCATTTTTATTTAATGTTTTATATATATATATATAGAAAATCTTTATTTTTGAGAGATACATTAAATTACATTACAATCATAAACATCTAGTTAAGCCTCAGAAAATGGCAATCGACCATCGGTCTTTTTGCCTGTATTTTATATTTTGATGATTTGATCTATATAAATAGAAAAGAGTATTTATTCTCTTGGTCACAGTTATTTAAATAAAGTAAATAAAAATGATTTCAAAATAATTAATAAATTATTTCCACATTTAGCTCTGTGACATTTTGACTTTAAACGAATGCTCATTAAAACAACTACTTCCCGGGTAAATGCCCCTCCAGACATTAAATTTCATAATGTACATTTGATTTAGTTAATTAATAAATTATTTCTGCATTTAGCTCTGTAACATTTTGACTTACGTTAGGTAAGTACTTAAAAAAACTTTGAAACAACTACTTCCCTGGCAAATGCCTCGCCAGATATTGATTTAAATAATGTACATTTGATTTAGTTATTAATAGAAAATTTTCTAAAACATATTTAAAAATGAACATGCAAATATATTGGAATATAAATTTATGGCTCACTTAAGAAAAAAAATGCCATAATTAATATTTATTCCACGAAAGCGAGCGTGGGGTAATTGTATTTTTATTATAATTGTATAAGTCAGTTTATTGCTTAAAATGTATTAAAAATAAATTTTATGCTATAGATGCTAGATTATTTATAAATAAATAGGTCTAATTTAAGAATGCTCTCTTTAAGTTAATTTACATTATAGCAAAATCAATAAAATCCTCAAAACATCATATTATTTTATATATATACATACATCTTTATTCAGACTATAACTTTATATAATATACAGTTATATTATTATTATTTATATATTTAATTATTATTGTTTATCTATTATTTTATAATTGATAATTATTATATAATGTTTCTTTTTCTTTTATGTTGTAATTGGTTTTCTTTTAATTTATAAGTTGGTATTTTGTATGCTCAATATATGTAAACATATTTTGAATGTAGAAATGGTGAATCCGTAAATAAATGAAATTAATGTAATACAATTATAAGTTTGTATAACGGTGTTAGTCTGTCTTCGGCTATTACCTTTCTGAGTCTATTTTATATATTTCATTAATTTCTTACTTAACACTTGATGAAACATTTTCGAAAATTCAATAATACAGAATATAACGCTTGGTTTATTTAATTTAATATGTTTTTTCCTTCTTCTTATAAACATATTAATTGAAAATAATATGATTAAAAAATACAGAATAAAACAATCGGTTTATTTCACTTAGTAATATTACATTTAAGCTAGTTTATAATTTTTGACGCAAATTTCATTTTGTACATGTACATGACACTTTGAAAATAAAGAGATATTATTATTATTATTACTATTATTATAATTATAAGAAGGAATAAACGCATTAAGTGAAATAAACCAAGTGTTTTATTCTGTATTTTTTTAATAATATTATTTTTTACACAACTGAATGCAAATTTATGACGCCACCCGTAAGATTTGTAACACTGTTTGTAATGAACAAAACTAATTGTGATAAAGTCGATGCTTTAAATAGCCTCATGTGAAGAAACAGATTCAGAATCAAAATATTTAAATCTGCGATGCGATGGAGTCAAGTCTCACACAAAGATGCTACAAAAATTTTTTCAGTTTTATGAAAATCAGAAACTTCTAATTTTGTGAAGAAATTAGTGCTTTAAGTTTAACATATCTTGAAGATGTAATTTTTTTTTGTAGCATATGTTTTGTAAAAAAGTGATTCGGTAAATAAATGTATTATTATTATTAAGATATGGGCATGAATATTGTAGGAGAAGTAAGTTTATAAGAAGGAATAAATTAAATAAAAATGATTTGAAAATAATTAATAAATTATTTCCACATTTAGCTCTCTGACTTTTGACTTATGTTACGTAAGTACGTTAAACAGGAGGAATAAACTTATTTTACTTAATAAGTTTATTCCTCCTGTTTTATTCTGATTTTTTTTAATCATAATACAACACAAAATATTTATTAGTTATCTTTCGACTTTATAATTTAGCTAATAAATGTCTTTAGGTTGAAAAATCATTCACGCTGGCGACACCTTCGGTGTTTGCATCGAATACTAAAATCAATTTCTGGCTACGGGGTGGAACGCTTCGCCGATAGATGGCAACTATTTGCATCGCGCAGATAAAATTCAGTTGCTGCTGTTTATTCAAAACGTTCCACTAACACGCCACTTGTCGATTGTGATCATTTCCGCCGCATACGAGCAGTTATTTAAACAAAATATCAAAGGTTTCGTTTTGTTGAGAGCTCTTTTGAAACGGTTGCTCCAATTATTACAAATCAGACCCGGATTTAGATTAATTAAAATTATAAATTAAATAAGAAAATAAAATTGAAATTCACTAGAGCAAGGCAAACTTGTCATTTTAATTAATTATTTAATCTTATTTATGTTAGCTATTGTTCCTGGAGACTTTAATTATTTAAATAAATATAGGAGAATTTTTTATTTAAATAAATAAAAAAAACTATTTATTTAAATAAAAAAATCTCCTATTTTTATTTAAATAATTAAAATCTCCAGGAACAATAGCTAACATAAATAAGATTAAATAATTAATTAAAATGACAAGTTTGCCTTGCTCTAGTGAACGAAACAGCGATTATCGGTCGTACCTTGTTGATATCATTTGAAATTAGGCAATAGATGGCGCTTGCGCTGTCTTTCCAAATAATTATCTAAATTAAATAAACGAAACACCGATTATCGGTCGTACCTTGTTGAAATCACTTGAAATTAGGCAATAGATGGCGCTTGCGCTGTCTCTCCAAATAATTATCCAAGTGAATGAATACTCTTTTCTATTTGAAATAATTATCAATCGTTATTATTGACAGCCTTAAACTTTCCAGGGTATTTGAAATATATAAATGCCAAATATGATTTTCAGTAACTTAGCGGGTTAAACTAAAGTACAATTATATAGATATTTCATAGATCTTATATATATATATATATATACAATCATCTTTATTGTGGTATTTACATATACATATATTATACAAAATATTTGATATAAACTTATAAATGGCTATCGACCTTAGGTCTTTCAGCCAGTAGTCCTTGTCATATGTCTAGTATGTCGGTTAGTCGTTAATGAAAGATGAGATGAATTGATGAATAGTGGTTTGGGGGTAGTGGAATTTAGGAGGGATATTAGGGTTTCGTTTGAGGCAGAGGATATTTAGTATATCTTGGGTGAGGGGTTTTGAAGCAAATTTGTGGGCTAATTGGGTAATTCTTTGCGATATTGGGTCAATGCCGGTTTTTTCATATAGGAGTGTATTGGAAGGGTTATGTAAGGGAGTGTTGGGATGTCGGATTTTTGTGAGGATTCGAAGGGCTGATCGTTCCGCCACCTCCATGTTGTTCAATGTTGGAGGTCTAGGATTGTAGAAAAGGATTGCGCCGTAGTCCAGAAGGGGCCGACAAATCATTTTATATATATGCGTCGCTGTTTTTGTGGAAATGCCTCTATTGGCGCATGTTAATGATCTAAAATGTCTTGCCCTATTCTGGACTTTGGTTTTGATTGATTGGGAATGAGGTTTAAAGGAAAGTTTGGGGTCAAAGGTAATTCCGAGATATTTACAGGTGATAGAAGGGGAGATCAAGGTGTTGTTGATATTAACTTTGTATGGGGAGGTGAGAGGTTTGTGGTAAGGAATAAAAAGTTGTGATTTATTGGGGTTAATAGAGATCCTCCATTTTGCGAACCATAGCGCTAGCGAATCGATCAGCTCCTGTAGGGTGGAGAGGGCTTTCGGGAGAGTGGATTGGTGAGCAATTAGAGCCGTGTCGTCCGCAAACTGTAGAAGATAGGCAGATGGGTTTAGGTATTGTGGATTAGGATGATAGATGTCGTGGACGTAGATGTTGAATAGGAGAGGGGAGAGAGGAGATCCTTGTTGGGGTGAAAAGGGTTGAGAGAGGATATTTTGAATGCGTATTCTCAGGGATCTGTTTTTAAGGAAACTATCAATGAGTGCGATTAGGTGATAAGGTATGTTTAGGGAATGACATTTGTAGAGAAGTCCTTTATGCCAAACGGAATCAAAGGCTTTTTGGATGTCGAGGAAAAAGATTGCGGATTTTTTGTTTTCAAGGTGGGAGGTTTGGCAGTTTGATGTTAGGATTGAAAGTGGGAGCGTTGTGGATCTTTTTTCTAGGAAACCGAATTGGTATGGTGGGATGTGTTGCGAAACAAGGGTCAGGAGTTTGTTTTTCAGGATGGCTTCAAAATTTTTTCCAAGGACTGGAAGCAGAGTAATTGGTCGGTAGCTAGATGCATCAAGTGAGTCGCTGTCATTTTTTAGGATGCAAGTTATTATACCATGCTTCTACTCTTGGGGGAAGGATTGGGTTTTATAGAGGAAGTTAAATATCTGGATGATGTATACATGGATTTCGTTGGGTAAGGATTTAAGGATAGATCGGGGAATGTTATCATAACCGGGCGATGAATTTTTTCCCTCAAACAGAACTGAGTAATACTCTTCCTCTTCTATAGCGTCATTAATAGGGTAAGATTTAGGATGATTTAGGAATGTGGAGTACCAGGAGTTAACAGTGTTGTAAACGTTATTATTGTACGTTGTCAATGTCTTTTCTGTGAATGTATCTTTAAAATAGTCTGCTAAAATGTCCGCCATTTCTGTCAAGTCATCTGTTATCGTGTTCGTATTAGGGTTTCTTAATTGTCGCAATATGTCATATTTCTTATATTTACTAAGTTTTTTTATTTCTGTCCAGTAGTCTTTTCCTTGTCTTCTGTTAATTTCCTCGCAAGTCCTTTTCCATTTATCCGTCTTATATTCCTTTATCAGTTTGTGAATGTCCTTGTTAAGTGCGTTAAATTTTTGTTTAAGGGTAGGTTCGTCCGTTAGTCTAATGTCTCGGTACAATTGTCTTTTATATTTAATAAGTCGGAGAATAAATTTTGGCAAGGGATATTTGTATGAAGGTTTCGTATAAGATGGGGTGTTTTTCGTGACTGAGTCTGTTAGGGAATTAAGGAAAAGTGTAATGGAGAGTTCTGAAATTTCTTGGTGTTGTGCTAGAAAGTTTGTCATATCTTCGGTCAGTTTTTGTATGTTACAGTCTTTGAATTTAAAAAAAGTTTTTGGTGGGTTGGGTTTTGGAGGGTTCAGTTGAAGGGAAAATAGGATTGAGAGATGATCGGAGCCGATATCTGGTGTTAAATTCACATCCGTGATTAGGTGCTTAATATTGCTGGTACACATTAAGACATCGGGAGTGGTGGCTTGCGACATAATAAATGTAGGGGGAGTATTAATGTGGGTAAAATTGGAATACGACATAAAAGAGGAGAGTTGTCTAGATTTTGTTCTATTTAAGTTGAAATCACCGATTATGACAACATGGTCGTAGAGGGATGCTTTGGTGAGTATGGTGTTTTCTATAGTGGAAGTGGGATGTATATAGACAAGGAATAAATGTAGGGAAAAATGTGGGAGGTCAATTATGCAGTGAAGGCACTCGTTTAAATTATTGTTAATTTTAGGCGGGTTGGCTTTGCCTAGTTTTATTTCTGGTTTAGCTGTCACTATTGATCCGCCACGCTGATTGTGGTTGAAGATTGAGGAGGGTATTTGGATAGAGGACCAGTTGTTTAATTGGAAGGGTTTGTTGGTTTTTGTTTCAACCATCATTGAAACATGGATAGGATTGTTGCACAGGAAATGGGAAAGGAGATGGGATTTATGGTGTAATGAATTAATGTTTGTATATATAAAATTTATGCTAGCCATTTCTGACAACTTCAGTGTGACCTATACCATAGATCTTATTTATTCATAATAAATTTAAAAATATATAAATAGAAAAGAGTATTCACTTCGTCACATTTTTTTTTCGCATCAAAAATTTGTTGCAATATGTTATAGACATGCAGCAGCAGGTGTACATTGTGTAATTCAATGTCCAGCGGGGTATTTGCCCGGGAAGTAGTTGTTTTAATGCGCATTTGTTTAACGTATTTACGTAACGTAAGTCAAAAGTCACAGAGCTAAATGTGGAATTAATTTAATAATTATTTTTAAATTATTTTTTATTTATAGGTTTTGTTGTTTACAAGTAAATGTATGTTTAAAAATTTAAAAAATATAAACTTTGAAGAAATTAAAGAACAATTACTTTAAAAAAGCACAAGTTACAAAGGATCATTATAAACATTCTTAAAACATGTTATGATTAAGGAATTACAGTAAACTGAAATTATTAACACTGTTGTATCCTTTCTGCTCACTTTATTTTCTAATGCCAATTAGAACAGCAGTTATTGATAATGAGTGCATAGCACTCGAAATATATATTTAATCATTAGAAAATAAAGTGTGAAGGAATGATACAACAGTGTTAATTATTTTGATTATACTCTTCACGTAACTCAAAACCAATCATCGATTATATTAAACTACTCTATAACGTATTGATTTAAATGATTAAGCGAAAGTAATATAAAGAAGACTTTACGAATAAAAATAATGATTTTTTTTCCTTTGATAATACACTGTTTACGCTTAATGATTCCAATCATTGCACGCGGTCAAGTCTAAGTGGTCACTTCACAGTCCGAAATCGATAAACCCTTTTCGCGGGTACGTTCCTCTCTCGGAACAAAACAAAAAACCGGCCGGCGAGGGTTCGCGTGTCCGGAGGCGCCCTCTTTCGCCGACAGCTCACATTTTAATTGCGCCTTCGAGAAATTTAACAGCGATTCGTGATGTTGGCGAATTCAGGTCCCCGGCATCCCGAAACGTTCCCAAATTATTACAGGCGTAATTACTTAATTGCCGAGTATTTATTTTCGAGATTTTAATCGTGAATAACATAATGCGGGGGGTGGTTGTGTTTAATAACTGTTTAGCGGTCGATTGGGTTTAATTCGTTGTTTTTCATCGTGCGTAATATTAATGGAAATTATTGTGATTTTTGTATTTACGAATTAATCTTATATTGTTTTTCTTATCGATGGATGCACAAAAATCCGAGGCTGGGATATTTGTGCGTCATTATGGTGGATGCGCCGGGGTAACTGATTTACTCTTTATATATACATAATCTTTATTGACAAACACAATACAATATCTAATTAGGCAAAAGGTGGCGCTTGCGTCGTCTTTAATTTATTATTATTAATTATAACAATATATATCGTAAAAGTCTGGCAATTGGCTATCGACTAACGGTGTTTCCGCTTGGATTTTGTAATATAAGGGTAAAGTGTGATGATCGGTAACAGTCTGTGTCAAAAGTCAACTATTTACATCATTTAACTATTTTGTATGTTGTGAAATGAAGAAATGAATTCATGAAGGATTAGGCTGGGGAATTCACGTTTGGATCATATTTTTTATACACACGAGGTTAGTTCGAATCGGTTATAAAAATGAAAACAAAAGATTATTTGTTTTAAAATTGCAAATTTAAAACTAATTGTTTATGTCAAAACCAATTTATAAACATTTCCTGTATTAAAGTAGTAAACAGAAATGTTTTCACTCAGAGATATTGAATTAATAATTATAACACATTCGTTGTTTTCATCTTGCGTAATATTAATTTTAATAATTAATTTCATAATTTTCTAATATTAATTTTAACTTTTCTGTTTTATCATTCTGTTTTTATAATTATATCTTAATTGTGTTTTACACAAAACAAAATAACAGAAAAAGAAA
The DNA here is from genome assembly GCA_963082785.1 of Philonthus spinipes. NCBI lineage: Eukaryota > Metazoa > Arthropoda > Insecta > Coleoptera > Staphylinidae > Philonthus > Philonthus spinipes. The sequence goes on along the minus strand of OY720300.1, from coordinate 25,073,350 downwards.
AATATAGTACTTTTTTTATAATTTCATTCTTGTTTTAGTTAAAACGTGTTATTAAAAAAAATTGCGTTCGAACATTAATGTAAATATTTTGTATTATGGTAAATAAATATGATCATAACGCAAAGAACAAGAATCGATTATGGGAGCAAGGCAGGTAATTTGTGCCATTTGTATAAATAATACCCATTTGAATATACTTAAATTCCTTCTATATATAGTCAAGGTACGTTTTTATTGGGGTTAATCGACCGAGTCCGCGAAAGTATTCAGTTCAAGTGACCAAGCAAGCTGTTGCTCAATATTTTCTCGTCTCAAATATGAATGGGCTGCAGACTTGAAAACGTCCGCAAGGGTTTAAATCATCACTCAGCGATTAATATATAAAGTGTGTTCACTATTCATACGAAAAATGGTGATGTATAGTATTTTTTACATGAATTTCATATGCGGATTTAAAAATAAATGTGAGAATGTTACAATAAATAAATTAAATAAAAATAATTTTGAAATAATTAATAAATTAATCATAATAAATTAAAGACGACGCAAGCGCCACCTTTTGTCTAATTTCAAGTGGCATCGTCAATGATTTGGGTGTACAAGGTAGACGACCGAGAATCATTGTTTCGTCCACTAAATGTGAATTAATAAATTATTTCATCTTTTGCATCTGGGACGTTTTACATAAGTACTTTATCAAATTAAAACAATTACTTCTCGGGCAAATACCTCGCCAGATATTGAATTAAACAATGGATACTCGCCGTTGCAATAAGAGGAACAATAAATGTTAACTTTTGCGATAACTACAACTTTCATTTTGAAATGATTGTGAAATCGAGTGAATTTAGTAATCGAGTATTTCTGAATGACCAAATTTAAATAGCTAGAGTATTAATAATTTTAAATAGCTAGAGTATTAATAAATATTGTTAATAAATAACAATATTGTTAATAAATAACAATAAATTGAAGACTCTTCCCAATAATAATATTACAAATAACATTAAGAAAATTGTCATATACTACATTTTGCAGTGACAAAAAAGTTCGAAAAAATCGACTTTACCCATCTCTAGTAATAACCCCAAAATTTTATTTTTTCCATATTAAATATATGGAGGTTTTAAGTTTTTTTTTAATCTGTGTTTCCATCATCATCCGATAAAATCTTACCTTAGATAATTACCAACCATCCTTGTTTTTGTAGTCTGAAATTCCTACTGAAACTGTCCTGAAATACCTAAAGCCTCTTCCTTTGACATTGAAACATTGAAAAGACTGTATGTTACATTGGTGTGTCCACATTTTGAATATTATTGTTGTTCTAATACAGCAGTACAAAGTATATTTTTGAGAGTAGCTCACTACAGCCTAGGCGGACAAATACTGAATTTCAGCCATTCTCAAATGTTACTGCGTTTGGATATGGAATGATTGAGCCTGAAAAGAAAGTTTCTTGATCTATGTTTCTTACATGGACTTGTTAATGGGACGAATGATTGTATCGACTTGGTCTCAAGACTAAGGTTCCATGTGCCCAGAGAAATCGAATCTAGGCAAGAATCATTATAACTCAATAAAACACTTTTAACTTTGTTTCCACAACTATTTTTTATTATTTAGTTTCGACAACATTAGCTAAACTCTTAGTTTGATAATGTTGTCGAAACTATAGTCACTAAATCATAAAAAATAGTTGTGCAAACAAAGTTAAAAGTGTTTTATTAAGTTATAATAAACCATGTACAACCAAGTGGAAGCCTTAACAATTAACAAGGATCATTATTTCATACCACGAAGTACGGGACAAATAGTCCCATCAATCGAATGATGTCTCTTGCTAATTTATTGTACGATGTCAGTAATTTTATGATTTCCTCGTCTTCGATTCAGCAATTTAAAAGAAACTTAAGGCGGACACAGTTATCCAATATAGTTACAGTACAATTTACAAAATACAACAAATTGTTTAACTTTCAGTTGTTATATATATATATATGATTTATTTAAGTACCTTTAAATTAATTTATATAGTTATTTTATTGTATTTATATTTTCACATTCTTTCTTTTTTAATCTTATCCTCTTTTACCCGTATTGGGTGTCGAGGTTTTTCACATACTTAATGAGATCTAATAGAATGAATCAATACAATCTATTAATTCTTTCTAGTTTCTCTCAATGTATTCCATGATTGTTTTACACAATGTTGTTTTATATTATTTATTATATTTCCATGATGCGTTTTTTTTATAAGTTCAGATATAATTTATAATATTTTTTATTTTAATATTTTATGTCTATGTTTTCCACTAGAGTTTGTTTATTTTTCTTATTTTAATATCATTAGCTTTAAATACTTATTGCTTCATATTTAAATTAATTTATTAATTGCGGTCGCGCATTAAATTTCATTCAATCGTTTTTAGGTATATTTACAAAATTTATTGAATTTAATACTACTAACAAATTTTTATTACTTAAGAATTTACGTGTAATTATATTATATACAACTTATGATATGTATGTACAAACTTTACTTAAGTAAGGGCTATCGACCAAAAGTCTTTCTGCCCATTGAATTTAATATTATATGTCATTTTATGTTTTCTGCACTTGCATTTTTTGTATATTTTTTGTTATGTATATATTTTTGTATAAAGGTAAATAAAGGATTAAAATAATAAATTTTTATGTGCACACGAAATAAGTTATCGTAGCGTATTTATTAGTGTTGGGCAAAATCGAATAATATTAGTAATCGAGTATTACTAAAAGTGTCGTTTTTAGTATTTAAAACGAAAAAAGTGTCTTCAAATTTATGTTTATTAATAAATGAAAAGTTATTTTTGATATTTTTATAATAAGTAACATTCATAAAATAATAATATACTTAATTTAGCAATAATAAAAGATCGACTTTGCCCATCACTAGTATTTATTAAAAGATTGTGTATCTGTTCTTTCTTATTCACTATATTTTACCTAAAATCTGTCTATAAAGAAATCTGTTTTTTTTATATATAAATTAAAGATTGCATCAATTTGCCGTATATTCAAAACTTAAACAAATCTACGAAATATTACAAACTATCGCTCGATTTAAAGGAAATTTCAGCTAACATTCATCCATCCAGTTATGGCCATTTTGGTTTTTCTAACCTCATCAGACTAGTGTGTTCCATGTGCAATGCCTTGATGAAGGCAAAAGATGGCGCTTGTGTCGTCTTTAATTTATTATGATTAATATCGCCCGATTGCTATTTTATCGCGTATTGGAAAAGTCTCCAAGAAAGACGTCGAAGCCCATTTTCCCAGCATTTTATTACAAGAAACGTATGAAATATAGAAACAAATTTGAATCGAAAACCCAATAGAAACAGAAAAAAATAGAAGAGTACTTGAAATTAACGAAATTTTTAATGGAATGCAACACTTTTAAATTAAATAAAAAATGATTTGAAAATAATTAATAAATTATTTTTACATTTCCAATTCTTTTATATTCAACAGCACGTATTCAATATTCAACACAAGTCCTTTTCTAGCAAATATTTTGAAAATGAGGCTATCCCCAACTTTCCTAGGGTTTGGTATAGATACGTGAATAATATTGTAAAAGTTAAAAAAATATATAGTAAAACACAATAAAATTAAACAAGGAAAAATTACTGAAAATGATCAATAAAATTTGATCATTTACTTTTTTTTTGAATGCAACAATTAATTACACTGTAAGTTTTAAGAAACATTCTTACATAATAGATATTTGTTTGATGCATACCATTACTACAGTGCGTTGCAACGGTTTGAGTGGAAAACATTTAATGAAAGGAAACCATAAATAATAATTAAAATGCTATCTGTAAACTCGTGTTTCGGGATTCACCCCTTATTAGTACAGCTCTGCCTTGTAAACGATGTAAAAGAAATAACTTAAAATTTAAATAAACTTTTCCCCAGTACAAGCTTAACGCATTAAATAGAAGAAAATAATTCAATTCATTTCTAGATTTACTTCTGATAAGTAATAATAATACAAAAATAGAATTTAATATTTACTGGAAAAATGCACATTATTTAATTACATCCACTCATCTACTCATCTTCTCCATTTAAACACAAATTAGTAGATTTTAATAGTACGATTTTTAGAGCAATAAACATACCATTATCCATAGAGAAAAAAGACGAGGAATTTTATTTAATAATAAAAATAGCATCAAGAAAAACGTGGAATGAAGGGATAGACAACATACTGAAAAAAAAAGGATTAAAAATTGAGAAAGCCAAGAATATAGCAATGGATAAGAAAAAATGGAAAAAAATAGTTCACGACACACAAACATAGATAAAACATTCATTAGATAAATACACCCGACACTCGGAAGAGTATAAGGATTATATGATAATATATATATATATATATAAACTTAAACGTATCAATATCTGTAAATTGTAATTTGCCATGTATAATTTGAAATCTGTATTTTAAACTTTTCAAATTTAGTATGTTTTTTCAAATTATTGAGTTTATTGTGTTTATTTTGTTTATGCTTGTGTGTATATATGTGCACACGTGTATATATATTTTAATGTGTTTTAATTTGTAAAATGGTTTATCCGTCAAATAAATAAATAAATAAATATATATATATAAATAGCTCATTCACTAAAATATTAAAGAGACGTAATCAATAAATTAATTAATAAATAGATTAGAAATTGGGAAACAACAATCAAGTACCATTCTAATTAGCTCGAGGGAAACAGGACACAAGTTTTCAATCAACAATATTAATCTTTTAAAACAGTCAACTCATCGTAGATTAAATATACTAGAATCCATCGAAATGTTTGATAATAAAAATGTTTACTAAATTTTGATCTTATTTAATCCATTATTGGATTGTGGGATTGTAATTCCACCGATGACCACTCCGAACTCTCAACTTAAACATTTTTTTAAAGCGGTTATTGATTTTATTAGCAATTAAATATAAATCTCTTTTTACAATTCCTTTTGTTGTATATAACGCATCAATAATTGTAAGAATTTAGTTTCTTATTGAAAATTAGCACGTTGTGTACATCTAGCGGTACAAATAATTAAGTGCAGTGAGGAGTAACAGTATTTTCTGTTTCTGTAATTTTAATTTATATTAAAGCAGCAGCTTCGATTGTTTAAATCCACTTATTTGATATTCTGAAAGAAATAACAAAAGCGGTATAAACATACGGTAAACACGTTATCACTTAAAGATATCCTTGTGTAAAACGAGTAATTAAATTCAGTAGTGATATAAATATGGTCACGCGAAAGCGCCACGATACGGGGAAGGCACGTGCATACACAATTAGCAAATTTTACTCAACTGGATGATTAATCTACGTTGGATGAAAATGGGGATTGATTTGATGCGATCAGGGAGTATTAATTAATTGTTTCCGATTATTTTAAAGGTCGACTGCAGTATTTCGGTAATTAATTGATTGAATTTTTGTCAAGGAGGGTTGTTTATTAAAAAAAACTCTTGTTTTCCGTAGCGATTATAGCTGAATATTGATTATTAATGTTTATATGGAATGGCTTTAAGAAATATATAAATTCCTAAAAGCGATTTTCTGATGAAACTGCACTTTCGATATGGACATTGAATGAATAGCTGCTGTCGAATAAAATGCAAAGATCTATTATTTGATCTATTCTTGCCAGTGCCACCCCGTTTATTTCATAACTATATGATATAACCTGCCTATTACGAGAGAAAGTCATTATTTTACATTTGTTGATGTTCAGATCAAATTTGTTTGATATACACAATTTCTGAATGGAGGTAATATTATTACAATATCTTTATTCAAAGTTATTTGTTTTACATATATTTACAATATATATTGGTATATTTGTTTCTTTCTTGCTTGCTTGAACAGGCTATCGAATTATGGTCTTTCCGCCAAGGAGGTAATATTATTTTGCAAATTTAAACAATCTTTTAAGCAACATATATTTCTACAGGTTTTATAATCCTCTGCCGAATAACAAGTAGGATACATCCAGGTCGTAAACAATATTATTTATAAAGTAGTTAAGGAATGAGACACATCAGATGTTGGATTTGTAGCCATTCTAGTCTAGGTTATATGTGCTACAAATCCAACATTTTTAATCTGTTTTCAAAATGGCAATTGGAGAGTGTACACTCTGCAATTGCCATTTTATTTGATGGAATTTTCAACCTCTTAAGTTTGAAAATTCCATCATATGAAGTTTTAACATCAAAACTGAATAATCCAACCTGTAGAATGTTATCGTGAAATAAAATTGACATCAACTTGCACTCTGTTATCAAGGCTATTTGAAAAGGATTGAATATGAGGTATCAAATTGTTCAAGGTAGATCCATGCTAATTATCAAACAGTATTGTTAACAAATATGCTATCCCAATATATATTATTACAAATATGCTATCCCAATATATATTATTATTATTATTTGACTTGTGGGGCTGTAGTAACATTTCGACCTAAAGATCTTTTGTGCCTCCCCTTACGAAAAATAATTTTAATTTAATTTGTTACTTCACAGGATATACCTATCCTTTTGAAGTACCCTAAAAGGTGTTTAATTTTGAAATATCTTAGTTCGACAAGAGTGGGCAAGTAGTTCCCCAATAATCTTTGTCTTACATGAGCTAAAGATTCGCATTCCGTTAGAAGATGGATAACTGTTCCCCTTTCCACAAAACAGAATCTACACATTTCATCAGCGACTAATCCCATGATTTTCAGATGGTCCTCTAACTGTTAGAATTCCTGTTAATAGTTTGAGGTCTTTCTTGTTGAGTAGCTAGAAATCCCTATTGGAAATGGAGTATAACTATCCAGTGAGGATTTTTTTCCCAATATATAAGTCATTTAACAAAAATGAATGTCCTGAGGTGTAACGACTATTTTTAGAATTAAGGCTGATAGATTATCACACCCTGAACTCTACTTATTTCCCAGTTTATTAAAAGCGTTGTCAAGTCGGGCAGAGTCTACATACAAATTAACGTAGTTTTTTGATTTATTACAATTACTATTGCCATTTGACAGAAGAGCTTATGATTTAGCAAAATAATTATCTATTTATTGATGTGAGGATAAGACGTTCCCTTCATAGCCATAGTTGCCATAATATTGTTTCAGTCTTGGACGCTTGATACGAATTTGACCCTGCCTACACCGACTTTTCCAAAGCGTTCGATACGGTTGACCACACTCCTTTCTCGTAATTGGAACTTCATGGATGTACTGCAAGTTTTAAATATAGACTGATTGGAGCAGAAACGGAGAAATATTGATGTAATACTTGGCTATGATTTGTTTAATGGGAAAATTAATTGTTCCTATATTCCAAGTAAAGTTGACATAAACGTTTTTACTAAAACTTTGTTTTTCTTGGATCTATTTCATGTACTCTATTGCAGGACCGACTACCGCAAGAACTTTGGAAACTTAAACGTAAATATTTAAATTGTTTCATTTGTAATATACAGCCAGTTTTATGTAACACCGAATATGCGAGAATGTACTTACTGTAAATTTTCCTATGCTCGATTTGTTCAGGAACGCATCAAAGCATTGAGTGCGATGTGATTGGCTACTATTTCTACAAATAATAGAGTCAACCTAAACTACACCCTTCTCCGTCAAAAATGACTTATACTTGCCAGTTATGACATTTAGTGTTCTGGCGCTTAAAGCAGACGTAGACGAAGAGTTTGACTTCTTTACGTATCAATAATATATACAAATTAGGAGAAGATTTTTATGGTATGCATTGCGGTTAAGTAAAATATTCATAATTAAACATGTAGCACTTGACATAATAGTTGACAAATATAATTTATTTCTGATGGGAAGAGTGTAAATTGGGTTGACTATATTACCATTAGAAATCGTAGCCAATCACATCGCACCTAATGCTTTGATGCATTCCAGTACACATCAAACATAGGAAAACTTACATTGAGTACATTCTAGCATGTTCGGTGTTAGATAAAACTCTCTGTATATTGTACAGATTTAATTTGACTTCCGTAAACAATAAAAATAATGCACATTAATGCAAACAACGAGTCTGCATGATATAAAAATTACAATGTAATTACGTAAATAAAATACAAATTAAAAATATGTATTATACCTGGATACGAAGTACTACATTGAGAAGAGAGTAGGCAGTAGAATATCACGTGATTATAGAAGAAACTGGAAGAATATCATTGGCGTAGGGAAGTAATGGATTGAGTTAGGAATATGATATAGAAATATAGGATGGCTGGAAGAGGTTTGCTAACAATATGGAAAAGGACAAGTTGTAGGGCAAATGGGGAAATTGTTACTGGAATTCTGAATAGCTTTAAAGTAGTCGAGGAAATATGGAAAAAGGTGGTAGAAGGAATCGTAAGTCCAACTTTGAGAAATGGAAACCATAGATGGAGGATCATATTGTTTATAATCAGCAGAGGGGTAAGGAAAACATGGACAAGATGCTGCATGATTTAGAACCAGAGAATATAAATACAGACGGGATTTGAACATAAAAATAGGGTGTTTGAAGTTTTAATGATTCGATGGAGAGGGCAAGGCGATGAATGCGAGGGAGTCTAAAAATAATAGAGCAACGGAAGAAGGAGAGGCGAGGTTAAAGTAGGCTAATAGGCTGAATAGATATCGAAGATGATTAGGAGATGCCATAATATAGCCATTATGATGGGAGAAGAGATCAAGGATCAAATGATGTTTAAGGTAGAGTATTGGAACAGAGATCAGGGATCAAATGATGTTTAAGGTAGAAAATTGGAACAGAGATCAGGGATCAAATGATGTTTAAGGTAGAGAATTGGAGTGGTTCGGACCATTTCTCATTGATAGTAAAGAAAGAAGAGGTGGAACAGGGAAAAATATAGAGTTGGCCAAAAAATAAATCATTGATCATACGAACAAATCCTAAATATTTTTAGCTGCCTTTTCAACAACACGGATTTATTCCAAAATGTTCGAATGTAACTAATTTAGCCATAATTATGCATGAAATATCCAAATCATTAAACTCTGCCGGACAACTTGATGTAATTTATATAAGCGTTGGACAATGTAGATCATCATTTATTATTGGAGAAGCTTGGGAATTCTGTGTCAATGCAACTTCTATCATTGCTTCCTATCTTTTAGCTCATGAATTATATGTTGCAATAAATATAGTTCATATATTTCAACTCCAGGTGTGCCTCAAGGCTTCATTCCAGTCCCGTTATTGTTTGTCATCTTCATCAACGATCTTGCTTATTTATCATTATGTCTACACTTATTATATGCTGACGACTTGAAAATGTATGCCGCAGTATCTAATCTAAATGAGTTTCAAATCTTGTAAGATCAACTTAATTTTATACCCAATTTGTACGCGAAGAATAAACCGGATCTAAATAGCAATAAATGTAAATATAAATAGAAAAGTGTATTTATTTTCTTGGCCACAGTTATTTAAATAAATTAAATAAAAATGATTTGAATTAAATTAATTAATAAATTATTTCCTCATTTAACGTTTAATTATTTATTTTTACGTTTAATTATCATGTACAATCAAGTAGTTGTTTTAATGTGCATTTGTTTAACGTACTTACGTAACGTACGTCAAAAGTCGCGGAGTTAAATGTGGAAACAATTTATTAACTATTTTCAAATCATTTAAATTTAATTTAATTTATTTAAATAACTGTGACCAAATGAATGAATACTCTTTTCTATTTCTGTATTATAATTGCTATGAAATTTTAAAACTTACATACGTTGGAATAATCTTCCATAATTTGGTATCCGATGAATTTTATTGAAAGTGTCTACCGAAAATTCTTAAGAGTGCTGTGTGTATTGGACAGAAATGAATTGTGAGATGTTTGTCACATATTCATCAGTTACGGCGTGGAAAGGCAAAACACTAACGTGTATAAAAGTGTATCTTCGTCTAACACGAACCAATATTTGACTTTGTCTCTTACTCTCGTTCATTGGCGTAGAATCGTCTGGGTATATCAGGAAGCTCATGCGCACCGTAGCAGGGCCAGGGTATCCCAGGCGACCGTCGTTCATCGCCCGTCATATAACTACGCGTCTCGTCTCACCCCTCACCCCTCTGAAGTGTAGTGTGTATGTACTCGACGATTTTATATCTCACAGCGTGTCCTATCGTTTTCCTCTCAAACTTGCGCGCCAAATTTGAAGGTAGTCGATCAATTATACACTATTTTCCGCAAACTATAAGACAGTTTGAAAATATAAATTAGATTATTTTAATATAATTAATTTATTGTTCCGAATTTAACTTGCTTGGATGTTATTGCTTCTATTGATGTTAAATGTTGATATTTAATTTTCATTATTTAGATATAGCACAGGAAATTTTCATTAACTTAAAATACGTAATTATTAATTTCAGCATCAATAACAATTTTAAATTCCTGGCTCACTTAATATTCCATAATTCGTAAATTCATGAAAAAAAATAATAGATACAATAATAATTTAAATAGTTGATTACGAGCAGTAAATTGCTACAATTTTATATTTCGTTTAAAATTTTAAGATTTAATTTCTTGCTAGACTCAATATACCATAAAATATTGTCCCTCTGATTTATTGTGTTGACAGAAATGAAAATCCTTATTTAATTCAATTAATAGTTTTTACATTTAAACATTGGTAATTAATATTGTAAATATGAATAGATTATTGAAAGTCTATCAATAAAACAAATAAAAAAACAGATTAAATGGAACAACTTTAAATTCACGACTAATTTTGGGTTATGAGCTTATTTTTCAGGAGAATTTAATTTATTTAAATTTCAATGTTTATACAATAATTTTATAGAAAAAGATATATTGATTTGTGGGGCAGGCAAAATAATTACGGTCCCACCATTCGCTAATAAGGTGAAAAAGAAAACTACTAAAAACCGTTCTCAGGATCATATTTGAAAATATTTTCTGAAATAAACCAGATTAATTAATTATAAATATATTGAACTACTGAAAATTGAGTGAAAATTAATGAAATATTTAAATAAATTTTAAATTAAATATAAATATTTGGTTTAATAATGGAATACTTTATTCTATGTCGGAAAGTTGTGTTTATAACAAATTATAGAGTTTATAAATACTAAACTTATTAACTTTTTCAGTTTTATCTGTTATATTATATATTACATAATTTATTATTAATTTTTAGTCCAACTTTATAGTTATTTTTCTAAATATGTTTACATATTTTTTTTCAGAAATTGCTCCAAAATAATTTAAACATATATATATTCTAATGTCTTCTTTAATTTCTGTTTGAATTTCAAAAAGTGCTTTCTTTCTAAATCTTGAGGATGATTTTTAGTGAGATTTTTCCACCTTTTTAGCAAATGTTGCGACAAAATTATTTTGCCAAATCATTATACCTTTCTTTATTAAAAAATATATTATAAGCATAGAAAATTAAATAAATTTTGAATTCTCTTGAAAATGGGCACATAATCCGAAACTAGTCGAAAATTTCAAGTTATTTAATTTGTGTATTAATTTATTTTATTAGTAAGTTTTGAGTAATCTATTACTAATTATTATTATCTTCAATTAAAATTAGGCTCTCTTTTGTATTTATATTGAGTCAGTAATGAAAAATCTGCATTCTTATTATTTTTCCATCTTACACTTCTTAGTTTTATTTAATTAAAATAATTTGAAGTGCTTCCCTGAACTTTTTTCGCTATAATATAATTATTTTAAAAATATATTTCTTTAAATTTATATTAATCAGCCTCCCAGTAAATTTAAGCATAGAATGTTGTTTATAATGCCGCGACTGTTGGGGTGGACGATTATTGAAATATCGACCAGCGAAATATTCAATATAAACAGGCAGTCGTTCCGTACTAATTTGTTTGGGCTACTAGATTATCCATCGCCCACAATCGCTTAAATTTTCTTAGAGCGCATGCGCAAACGTGTATTTCCACAATAATTCTGTGCGTACGCTATTGCATTCAGGAGGCACCATCCCCACCTCCAAAAAATGCTACGAGCATTGCCAATCGCGAGCCTTTGAAAATGATTATTGAAAAATTATTGTTTTTAACCCAAAGATTAAATATATACACTCGAAATTAACCAATATTTTGGGTATATTTATTTTCGACAATTCTTTATCTAAGTCACGGAACAGATTGTTTTTAATTATTTAAATTATTAATGAAGTTATTTAGGTATAAAGTAGAGGAAACATTACAGGTAAATTTTTTCGCACTGTGTTATATCGCAAAAACCACAATGGCCAAAATAAATAAAAATTAATTAATAGGTAACGTTTTATAATCATGAAATCACTCCTTAGGCGAAAATAATTTAAAAAAATTGAATAAATTACTTTTAATTTGGGTTAACAATTTACATTGAATTCTCCATAAGCGCCCACGTACACACAGTTTCTGAATTACAGAGTAAATGAATATTACCTGCATAGAAGCTGTAGTCATTCGCTTTTACTTAACATATTTTATGTGAATTCTTATTGGATCTTATTCCATTTTTTTCTATTGCACGAAATAAACGTAAGTCTAACATTACTCTTTGCTAAATTAAATAAAAAGAATTTGATTTATAATTAATTAATAAATTATTTTCCCTTTCTATTATTACTCTTTTCTATACTTAATCCAATTAAGTAATAGTAAAATAAATATATAATCACCCTCAAGGTGAATTTAAAAAGAACCCCTTCCATACACACGAGCACTTGTGAAATTTTTACGATACATCCAAGGACGAAACGCGACAGTAAATAAAATCAGCATAGTAAAAAGGAAATTGCTTACCCAGACCCAGCGGCGACTCCATTGGTAACATTCGCCGGAAACCGAACATTCCCGCTCTGCACTTCAACCCCATCCGCCTTCTCCTGCACCGTAATCCTAATAGGCTTAACATCAGACGCCACCATAGTCCTAGCCTCCTTTATCCTATCATTCGCACTTTGAAAACCACTATTATTATTCACTTTAGCACCGAAATTATCATCAGGCGAAATCAACTTGTTTATACTATTATTCGCGACGTTGTTTTCGTTACTTACGCTATTGCTAACATTATTAATTTGGCTGTTGATTGGGTTCGTTTCCACACTAGGCACTGCTGTATTGTTAGGATTGTTCTGGTTCGCCAGGGAAACCACGGCGTTGTTGTTATTGTTCGGGGTGGTTAGTTTGTGTTCGGGGTTCGGCGACAGTTTCGAGATGTTGTGGTCCTTGAGTAGGGTTTGCGAATCTAGAACAGTATCGTTCATTCTTTCTATTGCACTGGAGACGCTTGTCGCGCTCAAAACCCTACCTTCGTCCATGTACATCGGAGTCTCTTTCGGTTTAGCTGGTTCCTTCGTTTCCGTTTTGGCCTCTGTGTTTGCTTTTGCTGGTGCGCTGGGGTTGCTGGATGGGATCGCCGGTGGGTCCAGTTTAGCGGAGCTCTCCACTTTTTTAAGGGTTTCGCTTGGTTTCGGTTTGCTGGCGGCGGGTTTCGTTTTTTGGTTATCGCTGGGTTTCACGGGGTCGATGTCTTTGTTGACCTTGCCGGCACTTTTCACACTGGTGTTGGACGTCTTTTTAGTAGTGGTTGTGTTAGTGTTAGTCCTTGCGGTCGTTGTTTTGTTTAAATTACTTTGACTCGTGTTTTTAACGCCCGCTTTATTCAAGTTCGTGTTGCTCCCGCCGGTTTTCGCCATTTTCCCTGATTGCGTTTGAGTTTTTGGCGGGGGTTTTGACACGTTTTTAACACTCTCAGTCCGCTTCACATTACTACCGTTATTAGGCACTGTTTTATTAGTAGTACTTTTACTCGCATTATTAGCAGTAGTTGTTGTTTTGGCATAACTATTAACTTTAGATTGAATATTTTTATAATTCCTTATTGGAATACGCGTTGGGGAAAACGGGGGTTTCGACGACGAAGGACTAGGATTTCTAGAAGTACCTCTTGAGTGAACAGGCGATTTAAGATTATCTAAAGGCGATTGATGACGCGAGGAAGTATTAACCCTTCCTCTTACATTAGAGTTTTTATCCATTTTCCTTCGCCTGTTTTCATGCTCTGGGCTTTTAAGGTTTCTATTTACGGAAGACGGACGTGAAGAATCCCGATTTTCTGGTGATTGATCGCGGGAAGAGGATTTCTTATATTCAGGGGATGACGGCGCAGGAGAGGAAGACGTTTCCCTGTTTTTCAAAGGAGGAGATGCGAATCTATCCCTCGAAGGCGAAGAGCGTCTCTTATTAGACGTGTATCTATCTTTAATAGGCGATGATCTATTTCTTGAAGGCGAAGACACGTTTCTGTCCTTTGAAGGAGAAGACGGGCGGCTCTTTCTTGAAGGTGATCCATATCTACTCCTAGTAGGCGAGTAATCATGTTTTCTATAACGCACAGGAGAATGTTCACGGGAAGAAGAAGCGTATTTACTCCTCGCAGGTGAATTATCTCTAGACGAATGTTTTCTCCTTGTAGGTGAATGCTCGTTTTTATTTCTTAAAGGAGAATGCTCACGGGAATTTGGATATTTCTTCCTACTAGGGCTGTGGTCCCTCCGTGAAGGAGAGTGTTCTCGCAAAGAAAAATGTTTATTTTTAGAAGGACTCCTCTCCGGTGAATGTTCGCGTGAAGACGAAACCCTCTTACTTCTCGTAGGCGAATGCTTACTTCCTCTCACCGGTGAATGCTCTCGTGAATCTGAATACTTCCTCCGGCTAGGACTTTGTTCCCTTGAACCACTTCCCTTTTCCCTCCGCTGATACTCAGGAGAACCCTCCCTCGACGTCCCCGCTTTCCCTTTTCTGTAATACTCAGGCGAACCATCCCGTTTCGATTTCCTCTTATGATATTCAGGCGAACCTTCCCTTGAAGCCCCAGCCGCTCCCCTTTTGTAATACTCAGGGGAACCCTCCCTCGAAGAACTAGCATCTCCTTCAAAATTAACCTTCCCCTGGTAATCAATCAAATCCGGCTCTCTCTGCCTCGGTTTTCCCCTATGATCCAAATAAGTACTCGTATTCCCGTTTCCGTTATAATCCGGCGAAAACTCCCTATTAGGGGAATGCTTCCTACTTGGCGGTGTAGACCGGGATTTCGGTATTCTAGACCCCGGAGAAGGCTGGCTCTTAGTATCAGAACTGGGCTCCGGAGAACTCCCGATAATAGGAGACAACCGCGAAAACCCGCCCCCGTTAACACCCTTCGCGATAATCCCCGGATGTCTCCTCGCTGGAATAATCGGCGGCTTCTTAGGACCGATGTTGTTCAAACTCTTACTCAACTGCGGTTTTAAATTGGTTCCGTTTTTCCTCTGATACTTCGGCGAGTCGTCGTCCTCCTCGGTGAAGATAATATCGCGCCGTTTCAACTGCGGGATTTGCGATTTTTTTACATTCGTTGGCCTGTTGACTATGTTGATGGGGTATTGGTTGTTGTTGATTTTATCGATTGGAGGTGGAGAGGGCGCTGGGGATGTGTGTCTGGATCCAGTCGGGTTAAATCCGCGCCCTCTAAACGGGCTGACTCTTCCAGAAGTTGGCGAAGGGCTGCGGGAACGGCCTGATAGAGGCTCTGCGATTATTGAAAACGCCTGATTGCGGTGTCTTCGGGAATTTGGGCTCAATCTGAAATAAATATTCATTCATTAAAACCAATACATAAAGGGTCAATAACACAATCAATCTTCAAGCCGTTCAATTCTTAAGGCTGGCGTTTACTAGAAAAGGAATGATACGATGACAGAGATAGTTGCGAATCGTCAAGGAGGTTATGCCTCTCGATTTTAATAGCGAACTAGTTGAGAAATATGTAGAACACTCTAGTTTGGTTTTCTTATTTGATTTACATACAGAGAGGATTTTTTATCAGTATACATTAGAAGAAGTGTATAGCTGCAAAAAACGTCAAACGCATTGAACCGATTAATGCGTGTATGTTTAGTTGACTATTTGGCATATGTGTGTTTAGTTGCGTGTTACAGGCAACTAAACACACAAATACATTAATGCATTTGACTCGCGTATTTTGCAGGTATACATAGGGGAAATGTATACTGATAAAAAAAGCTCTCTGTATGTGTATGTATGTGTATTCGATAACTGACGCTGACGCGTTCTATTTTTTTTATTGAAATGTTTGTAATTTTTTTTAGTGTATAATGAGACAGTGCATAAATATATTTGATAAATTTTGTCGTATCATCAAAAGAATTACTTAATGGATGTTATGTTTTTATTCTCATTTTTAGAGGCAAATTTAGAAATCACAGAATTAATACATGTGGACGGTTCATTAAATTTGTATGCCCTTTAAACCTACTCGAACTTTGACTGTATATGTAATGGAGCTTGCTTTTTCAAACTAAAATATTTTCATTCTTACATTTATTCTGATTTTACCTAAAGTTGTTATTAACTTCCTAATTTTAAATTTTGATTTCTGAGGTGAGTAGGGGTAGTAAGAGCTACTTTCTAAAATTATTTTCATATTATACAGGGTGTCCCAAATACCATAAAAATATCAAATTTGTATTTTTTAAATGGAACACCCTATGTATTATTATATTTTTAGATTCTACGTTCAAAATAACTATTGTTTTTATTAAGGTTATTAGTACATAAACCTAACAGTTTTTGAAATAATTGGAATTTTGTTAAAATCTAACCTAATTTTCAAATGTCAAGCATTTGAAAAGTATTTAGGTTATTTATACTAAATTTTTAGGTATATTTAGCAATAGATCATATTTTATTTTTTAATTACAAAAACCTTTAAATTTGTACAGTTTCCCAAAAAATAAAACTTACTAAATAAGAACATTAAGTTGGTCAAACTTTTTTTTCAAATCTAAATTTTTTAACATTCTATTAAATGAACATTATAATTATCTAAGTCTAGGTGATTTACAAAATGTTAAATAGTTTATCTAAACTGTCACTTCAATTTTTAAAACTCGTTTTTTTGCTGTCATAGTATTATTTTGAATTTTTATGAATATTTGTATCATTATTATTTGCATGTAGGTATTGTAATACTTACTCAAAATATTTTTCAAAATAGAAGGGTTTTGATATATTTGTAATGTTTGGACAATGTTATCAAGAGCCCTTATTAACCAACTGAAACAATACATATACTTTTTGCTAAAAAAGTAATTCTAAATCGACCATTTTAAAGAGACTATTAAACCGATTTATAAAAAAGTGGATGTTAGTTATAAAAACTCGATTATTAGAAAATCTATCACTTTATAAGAATAGTATTGTGAATATACGGAATATTTAACATTATTCTGATTGAAATGGTAATTAGTAATCAAAATAGATTATTGGGTGATTTGGAATGAGGGTCCATATTTTATTCGATTTATATTTCCACAAAGGCACAAAATGGCATAAAGTGAATTTGTAAGCTAAAGTGACGGATCAACTAAAACATTTCACATTTCTAAATTCCATAGCCAACTAAAATTATTAAAATATTAATCAAGAATGCACCCCAAATTATGTAAAAAAATCGATTCTATGCTTTTTTCACAAAAACTAAATATCCAAGGGCTTCGAGTTATAGCAAACTTTTGATAGATAATTAAAACGTGCATTCAATGACATGTTAAAAAATTTTGCATTCCATTTGGGCCACTTAAAATCCTTGTTCAATATTTTTTTTTGGGCTACCCTGTAAATATTTTATGGTTTTAATAAATGGAAAATAAAATATGATCCATTACTTAACTTCACTAGAAATTTCCCGCACATAACCTAAATACTTCTCAAATTATTGAAATTTGAAAATTGGGTTAGATTTTAACAAAATTCCAATTATTTCAAAAACCGCTAACCTCAATAAAAACGATAGTTATTTTGGACGTAAAATCTAAAACTATAATAATATGTAGGGTGTTTCATTTAAAAAAACATAACTTTGATATTCTAATGGGTAAATGGGATTCATATACAGGGTGTATATGAAAATAATTTTAGGAAGTAGCCTTTATATAATTGAAATTTTACAATTATATTGATTTATTTATGATCATTTGTCTTTTATTACAATCCTCTCAAATAAAATTATTTGAAATTTTACACTTTTTATTAATCTAAAAAAAAAAAAACATAATTATACATTTTCACTGTGTAAACCTTTGCAAAAAGATTCATTCATATTTGTATACTGCTTACTTAACACTATTTAAAATGTTTATTATTTTAGAACGGCATGCGGATTGTCTGTGTTGTAGAATCGCGGCACGCAAAGATAACTGGGTATTTCTGTCTTTGTCATATTCATTGAATGTGAGACAGCACTAAGCTACACACATAAATTCGGACACATATACACATACATACACAAACATTATCAAGAATAGGGGAGAAACATCTATTGAGTAATTAAAAATCTTTGTTTATATTTTTCCACAGTATTAATTATTTAAATGATTACTCATAACGTTAATTTTATAAATAATTTAAAGATGATAAACGCAAATAACATTTATTAAAATTTAGTACACTAATTACCGCTATCTACATGAGACTTAATGAACTAAAATTTGTCTAGTCAAATGCAGAAAACTATATGTAACTTGCCGGTTTTATTCAATATGGCCGAATTTCACGGGAATTGATGATATTTTCGGAACGACCTTCCTAAGTAAACAGCATTGATTTATGACGAAAAAATGTATTGAACTATAACTACATTTAATGTAGATTACTACGACATATTTCATTTTCTTTCAATAATTATATTAATAAGTAAAAATATAGCACATTCTTTGCATAAAATGTGCTAACTTTGGAAGTAATTTTCTTCTAAACTATTAATCAGATTCATTTTTAAATAACTCGTTCGAAATCTGTGGAGTTTTAGGATTATTTTGATACATAATATGGTAAAATTCATTATTCAGAGTTTATTTGTTAGAGGAATTAAATTGGTACAAAATCGCTTAATTTTACATACGATAAACGCCAGCCTTAAAGGATTATGGCTTTAGCGTACACTTCTGTGAAATAAAATTAAGTCTTATGACAATTTTCCACAATATTCTAGTTGTGTAATTCGGGTCTGTTTTTAATAAACAATAAAATTAAATTAAAGAAATTGATACATTTACATATTTTTTTCGTAACTAGAAAACTTATCATGTCCTCCTTAAACCATAACGTTTTTCTACCCCCAATATCTGTTTCAGGAAACAACACTGCTCTCTCAATGCCGTCTTACACCCCATTTTTCCACACCGTACATTAAAATAGGTTTTACTCATGCATCCCATAGTTTGCAGGCTACTTTAAAGTTCCCTGCAAACTATCCTCCTCATTTACTCTTTACCATTCCCCATGCTTTCCTGGCTTTACTTTGCAGCCATTTAACATGACCCATATACCCTCCTGAACCCTTAAAAACAAATTCTAAATACCTAAATTCATTCACTCTCTCAATGTTTTCCTCCTTCCATTCAAACTCTGCAATTCTTCATTCCCTACCTCTATTTCTAAACTTCATCCACTTTGTCTTTCTCACATTTACAGTCAATCCTCTCTTATCCATATATTTTTCCACCCTCTGTAACATTTCCCCTCTCTCCTTCGCCAATAACACTACATCATCCGCATACGCCAATATCCATATCTTCCTCTTTCCAACTACCACACCGCCCGCCTGCCCATTTCTCAACACTTCTTCTAACTCGCTCACATGTATATTATATAGCTCAGCGGGCACCCCCATCCACACTCTAAACATTTCCGACACATCCGTTCCCACTTTTGCTCGTAAACATTTCTTCATACATTCTCGTTATCCATTCCACCATTGCTTAATTGAATCCTCTCCTTTGCAGACATTCCATTAACATTTCTCTCGGCACCATATCGTATGCAGCTTTCAAATCCAAGAACACCGCGTACATACATCCTTTTTTCTCTAGCACTCTCTCAACCATTCCAGCGAGCGTAAAAATCTAATCCCTTGTTCCCCTCCCTTTTCGAAAAGCTTCTTGCTTTTTGGGGAGCAGACCTTTGTCCTCTGCCTCTTTTTCCATCAATCTTGTACCCGATACACATAATGGATATTCCTCTATAATTTTTTACATCTGAATTATCTCCTCCCTTGTGTATCGGGCACATAACTGCCACTCGGAGACCCAATTCTCCCTTCCACATCCTATTCAGGAGCTGCCGAAACCTCTTTTTTCCTTGTTTGCCTACTCTCTTCCACATCTCAGCCTTCAGACGGTCAAATCCGGCTGCTTTTACATTTTTTACCTCTCTGAACGCCCGCTCCACCTCTTCCATGGAAAATTCTTATTAAATTATTATTAGAAATTCTTATTCTTATTAAATTATTATTAGAAATTCTTATTCTTATTAAATTATTATAAGAAATGTGAAAGCCTACACAGTTTGATAAATTATTATTATTATATCGGACACTTTTTTCTCATTAATCACTTGGTAAAACATTGTTAATATTGAATTAAACTTGTAAATTAAATTCATTTGGTTTTGCTTTACTTATGTTTATTTTAACTTTAACTAGTTTCGGCTTAATGCCATTATCAAGATTTTACATTATCAAGAATAAAATCTTGATAATGGCATTAAGCCGAAACATAAGTAAACATAAACATAAGTAAAACAAAACCAATTGAATTTAATTTACAAGTTTAATTCAATATTATTATTATTATTATTTTTAATCAATGCTTATTTCAAGTGAAGATATTATTTTACCTATAAACAGGTGGAGCTTGTGGTGGTTCCGGCGGCAAGCCCCTGTCCTCTGGGCCCAAAACGGTGAATGCGCCGGGCGACAAGTACCTCAAGTTGAGCTCCTCCTCGAACGTCCTCCCCGGTCTGTGTCCCGGCCTGCTTTCCGGGGACCTCATCTCTGTGGCAAATCTCACCATTACATTTTCTTATTCACATCAAGTTCTGACTTTGCGACGCAGCCGAAAATTGATTGTGAACGCTTCGCAATTCGCATTCATGACGTTAATGAGGTCTCCCTTTGTCGATCGGCGGACCCCCAATTATCGCCCCTCAATGGAATTTCCTGCAAACACATAACGCATTCATTAGGCGTGCCATTTCGTGAAAGTGTGTGTTATTTATACAAATAATATTTAATTTTATCCTGGATATTTTTAAATTCATTTTCTCTATTTTTAGAAAATAAGCCTTGGATTCTGGATTTAAATAACAATTATTTTAAGTTTATTCTCATTTTCGATTATTTTGAGCTATTTATTGTATTTGTCCTGTATGCTAAGGGGAAGTATGAAGGATCTATTAATCACTATGTTAAAGGTAGCTAATCATAATAAATTAAAGACGACGCAAGCGCTATCTTTTGCCTAATTTCATGCGGCATCGTCGTCAACGATTCGAGTCTACAAGATAATCAACCGAAAATCGTTTCGTTCACTAAAGGAAAGCGAACTTGTCCTGTTTATGAGAACAGTGAACGAAATGCATTTAATGAAATTAATTCATTAAATTAAAGGTAGCTATTTTATGAATTTGTAGATTACAAAAGTGACTGGATATAACCTGGATAATGTAGAATTCAGGTTATATCCAATCACTTTCGAAAGTTTGAAATAAAAGTTTTATTATATTTAAACATCTTTCTTAATCTTATCCTCTTTTACCCGTATTACGTGTTGAGGTATATTTAAACATAATTTGTAGTAAAGATTTTCTACTAAATATTTATAAATATATGAAAGTGATTAAATTTCAAGATAATCCCAAGCGAGCGTTTATCAAATCAAATTTCAACATCATCTTTTCAGACATAAAGGAATATAATAAACTAATTACCTTATGTAACGTGCATACATTAAGGAAATGATTAATAGTGTATTAAATCAAACAACTTACATTAAAATACCTCACGCCCCAACACATAATAATTACATCATTTTAAATTTTAATTGAAAAATATATATACGGCAATTCGCTTTATTAAACGCCGTTGAGATTATTTATTAACGTGAGCTAGAATTTCGGGCTATATTTAGCGAAACGAGCCGGCGCGTCGGCCTTGTTCCTCATTGTTGTCCCAAAAGTTAACGTTTGATTGCAGGATTTATTTGGAAGTGTTGACGTTGTATAAAAAAAACCCTAAGGGGTGTGAGGTGCTGGGGATTTTCACGAAGTATAACCTGAATTCCGTTTAGGGTATAACTAAACGCTTTTTCTCGGATTTTTATGAATGAACACCCTTTTGTTGCTGAAAATTGTGTTTATTATTCGTTGTTTGTTATAGAAAAATATAAAGAGTGTAATTTATAAGGCTAGTTAGGGGGTGAATGGAATGGAAAACCGGGGAGGTTCCATGAAAGAAAGTGTTTTGAAAGATAAACATTCCTTTCAAATTTTAATTTATTTAGTAAATAGTTATTCACTATTCACCATTTCTTGAAAGTTTAATTACGTGTTATTAATAATTCTTTGAAAAATAATTTGTTTCAAATGATAAATTATTCTTGGGGCGTCCTTTTGTAATTATAAAGAGACTCATCTTTATAATTGCAAAAACAAAAACTGTTAATTGAAGAAATTTCAATGTAAAACATTGAGATATGATTTAAATTAATTAAAAAAATCTTTTAATTATATTTGATTATAATTTAAATTAAATTAATTTGATTTAATATAATTGATTTAATTTGACTAAATATAGTTGATTTAATTTAATTTAATATCATTAATCATTAAATTATGCAAGGCAGAGCTGTACTGATGAGGAATAGATCCCGAAACTCGTGTCTAAATGTGGAAATAATTTATTAATTATTTTCAAATAATTTTTATTTAATTTATTTAAATAACTGTGATCAGTGAATAAATACTTTTTTTCTATTATTAAAAATATAATTTTTATATATATATATATATATAACTCACTATATCTTTCTTTCTTAATCCCGTATTGGGTGTCGAGGAACTCACTATATAAGTATAGTAATTCGTTCTTTTATATTGATAAAAAAAAAATACCAGCTAATTTTAATATATTAATTACACATCTCATGAACAATCTGCTCTATATCCTCAACATAATTACACCTTATCCAGCGCGAACACACACTTCCATGCATTTTGTTTTAGTAAAAACGCTTCGAATTTGAAATTTAAATAAAGTGATTGCATGCCACTAAACGGGGTGGAGTTTATTTTTATAAAGTAGTAGACATATAGGCTTCAGCAAGAGGGTCTTAAAATAGTTGTATATGTAAGACTTTTTTTATTTTAATAAAACTTTATGGATCAGCAGAACGATAGCACAATTAGATAAGAAATTTCTCGGGAAAGTGTGTATGGAGATTATCAGATTTACTCGCGTTCACAGATTATTATATTTTATTATAGGGAAATCGAAATGAATGTTAGGGGTTAATCTTTTTTATTTCCTCGTTTATGGAAAATGTTTGTTTTTAAAACGTGGTGTTTCGGACAAACAATGAAGCTGGTGATATATGTAAGGATTTATTTATGGATAACCCGGCGCATCCATCAAAATTAAAAAAAAATTATGCGAATTAACGTTTTCATCCGAGAGGTGGAATTTAAAAAAAAACGTTTTTATTTTATTTTTAATAATTTGTTACACGATGATGATTTAACTGAAGTAAATTTATTTATAATCCTTTTAATTTTATAATTTACATAATAATAACTTAACTTAAAAGAATTTGTTTCTAATTTAATAATAAGTTAACCCGAAAGAATACATTTCTAATCTCTAATCTCGCGCGTTCGAGCCTTGAACAGCTATTTATATGTGAAAGAAATGCAATTATTCATTTATTAATAATGCAATAATATGGATAGTGTTATTCATAAGTGATAACATAACATGCGGAAAGATTCAATGTGCTGATTAACAAAGTAGTAGAGCGACATACGATAAATGAAGTAACAAAAGAACGTAATAGAAATCTGAAAGATGCAAGCCCGGTATCAGCAAAGTGAAAATGACGCGAAGATAATATTGAAGAAATAAACCAGTGGATGTAAAGTTGACAACACAAAATGATTTTCAACTCTTTTGTGATATTTTTCATTTATTTAATTTTTCATTAAAGTAATCTTGGAGGAGAAGATATAGCAAACGCAATTAAAGAATCTAGAATAAAATGGATAGATCTGGAGAAAAAAGTGCCGTAAGAACAATAATGGAATGACAGTCAAGTAAAAAGAGGGGGAGAGGCAGATTAAGACGAGGTAGAAGAGGACATAAGGTGTCTGGGAATCGAAAACTGGAAATCGAAAGCAGAATACAGAAAATAAAGTACTTACATAATGTAAATTGAAATATCTTAATAGTTAAAGAGAAAATGATTGATTGATAATTAATTATTTTCAAATTCTTTTTAATTAATTTATTGGCGTTGTTTCAACCATGCATTTTTTTCAGTATGGGGAGCTAAAATTGTAATAATAATAATCTTTATATAGCATCTTGCTGTATGATGACATAGAATATATGTATTTATGTACTTGATGAAATGGATTAGAAATATATAAAGTAGTGTTGGGCAAAATCGAATAATATTAGTAATCGAGTATTACTAAATGTGTCATTTTAAGTATTTAAAACGAAAAAGTAACTTCAAATTAATGTTTATTAATAAATGGGAAGTTATTTCTGATATATTTATAATAAGTAACATTCATAAAATTATAATATACTGAATTTAGAAATAATAAAAGATCGACTTTGCCCATCACTAATATAAAGGCTAAACATTGAAGAATGGAATAATAAATAGCTTAAATAATTTAATTATTTACACGAATACTTTGAAAGTACTCAAAATCAAAAACGATTTCGTTAAGAGTAGTCTAAACTTGCCCCCAAAAATGTTACAAAATTTGGGGTTATTTTGTAAGAGAAATGTTTATTTTAACGTATGCGTTATATTTATCATTAATCGTTGGCTATTTCGTACAGAAAATGCTAAATTTAACTTATACGTTATTAAAAAACTTCACATTCTATGTATTGTATATCTATCACAAAAGTTGCTTAGACTGTAATGATAAAAAATTACGTACACTTTAAACTTAACATTTTCTTATAAACAGCTTTTTTTAATAAAAAAAATGTTAATTCGATTATTCAATAACGAGATCAATATTGTTACTTTCCGGAGTGTTTTTTTTCAGTTTCTACTTTCACTTTCGTTACAGTATAAAAATTTAATATAAGCAAAACCTACTTATCACATTATGTTAATTAACTTAAAATATTTTACTTACATGAAAACATCAATAATAAAATATATATTTCGGAAATTAAAATTTCCACAACAGCAAAAACGTTTGTCTTCTAACAAAAAAATCCACCCAGTACTGTGTAAATTCCAACAAGTTACACCTACATCACCGGCAGTATCAATCACACTAATAACATCAAATAATCCCGAGAGCCGTATAGCGCCAACCGCTAATTAAAGCGATGCAAAAAAATATGATTAATTAATCGAAATTAAACGGATTTCGCAATCAATCTCACTTGCGACTCACTTAAACTGCAATTTGCCTGCGACTCGGGCAAAACGGGCTCTTTGAGGCTTGAAAGTCGAGTTTACTTCCGTGAAGGACGAAATTTGAGGACGCCGCGATTCGTCCTGGCGGCTTTTTTTGCGACTCGGAATTGGATCCAAACAGGTGGAAAATTGTTAATTGTAGATAAAATAGAGACAAAAAAAAAAAAGAAACGTTCGTAACAATGCGCGAGCTTAATTGTGGGTGAAATGTGTATTGTTTCGATTTAATTAGATTTTCGAAAATTCGTGAGGTTTTTTGTTGCTTGAAACGGTTGAGCGAGGAAAAACGGTGATCGTTTTCTGTGGTAGAATAGAAACGCGTATGTACTTGTTGATGAATAATTAGAAATAAATTTAGTTGTTTGAATAGGTAGCAAAATAAATAAAAAATGATTTGAAAATAATTAATAAATTATTTCCATAATGTTTTCAGCGTTAATTTGGGGGTACATTTTCAATTTGTTTAACGTACTTACGTAACGTAAGTTAAAATGTCACACTTGGTATAAAATAGCTGTACTGACGAGGGATAGATCCCGAAACACGTATCTGCAGATGGCCTTAAATTAAGTAACGTTCCTTTTGTTGTTTTTACATTATATTTTTCTCGGATCAAAACTTTGTTGCATTATGCAATATTTTATTGATGTGCAACAGCAGGTGTACATTATGTAATTCAATGTCCGGCGTGGGTATTTGCACGGGAAGTAGTTGTTTTAATATGCATTTGTTTAACGTATTTACGTAACGTAAGTCAAAAGTCATAGAGCTAAATATGACAATAATTTATTAATTATTTTTAAATCATTTTTATTTAATTTATTTAAATAACTGTGACCAAGTGAATGAATAATACTCTTTTCTATTTATATAAAAAAGGAATTTTGTTTTCTTTATATAGTATATAAAATATATATAATATAAAGAAAACAAAATTACTTTTTTATACCAAGTGTGACATTTTAACTTACGTTATGTAAGTACGTTAAACAAATGTACTTTCCGGGCAAATACCCCGCTGGACCCCGGGAAGTAGTTGTTTTAATATGCATTTGTTTAACGTACTTACGTGACGTCAAAAAGTCACAGAGCTAAATATGGAAATAATTATTTTCCAAAAAATTGTATTTAATCTATTGCCTTGTTTACCTTTAGGTGGTAAGGTTTCTATGGTATTTTAATAAACCCTATTTGTCTCTTGCGTACACGAATTTGGACCACGATTTTTTATTCTTTGCCATCTTCACGTCATTTACGTGATTTTAATTTATTTAAATAACGGTGACCAAGTGAATGAATACTCTTTTCTATTTATATGCATAGGTAGCATATGTCTTTATAATTATATAAAAAAAATCTGTGATGGAAAATACATTAACGTACTGAAGAGAGTAGGGGCTTCCGACTAAAACCTTTCCACTATCTCCAACTTGGAACTGTTTATCACATTTGGATCTTCTCTGCCTATCATTCAGCTCTCTTATTCAATATCTTCGCCTTGCTTTGTCCTAAGAATATCCTCTACGAATGTACGAAGAGTTCTTTCGCGTCCTTCCTTTTTTACTTCTTGCCTCTGGTTTTCATGCGTTCTATAGTATATATATCTATAACTTCTAATTCAATTTGAATTACTCCAGCTATTAAAAGGACAGCCATTTGTGATACTGTTCAATATGAACATGAGACCCATATGGCAGCTGTCCTTTGAACAAGCCTATAAAATTTAATATTAATTTTTATCTCTCAAAATTTCGGCCCCGTATAGTAACAGGATTCAATTGTCATTATTAACAAACGCATTTTACTTGATTTTGGACATCTGATATTGTCCATTAACCTCATCGAGATTGAAATTAATTCTGCTTTTTCAGCAGCTCTTCTAAAATGTTCACAAAAATTTAGTTTGCAGTCTATGATTATTCCCAAATAATTTCCTGTCTATTTCGTATGAATAATTTCCGTTCCTACCAATAATGAAATCTGAGTAGGAGTTCGTTTCTTTGTAAGCATGATTGTTTCTGTTTTTGTTACAGCTAGAGTCAGTCTATGATATCCAGTTATTTATTCTTCTCATGACTTGGTTTATTTTTAATTGAGCCAAATCAGGTGAATGCTCCATTATAAGACATCATCTACATATCCAATGAGTAATGAATTTTCTGGCTACATTCCAAATATCCGAACCCACAATTGATGAACCTTGTGCGGCATCCGCAGTTATCACTTTTGCTCGATCGCCTTCACTGGTTGAATATTATAATAACCGCTTAGAAAAAATAGTCTTCTAATATCCTTCTTAGATATCTCGGTACGTGTAATATGATAGGAGTCGATTTGTTGACCAATTTAGAGTATTTGTCTTTAAGTTTTTGAATTTCGTCCAATTGGTTGCAGTAGCTCGATGAGCTAGGTTTCATGAAATCATAATAGATCACGCACGATCTAAACCATCAAACCCTCACAATCAGCTTCTGTTGGTGAAAATTAAGCTTTGGTGTGTCTTCTGGTGATTCATCCCACTTCAACCGCTGTTCTGAACATTTGCAATTGTCATATTAGACCCATTTCTGATCACAAGTGACAATTCTATTCAAAAATGTATCAGATTTACGACGAGAAAGCAAAATCAAGCAAGCTTCCAAGCGTTTTTGTTTCTATTTTCCACTCAGTTCATGTGGAACCCACTTACACTATTTTTTTCATTTAACCGATTTAAGTTAAATGAGTTAATCGGGACTATCCCCTACTCCGTAACGTAACGTGTACTTTATTTTTTATCATCACTGTCTAAGCAGCTTTTGTAATGGATATGTATTCATATAATGTGATATTAATTAATAACGTACACCTTAAACATTTTCCTTATAGAATAGATCGAAATATTAATTGTTTAATAACAACAAACGATAATTCGCAGGCACTTTGAAATGGGGCAGACGCTGATCATTAATTCGTCATAATTAACCTTTGATTCCGGGCGACCACGTGGTGCATTTGTGAAGTTAAAGTTACCTGTATGAAATTTACCAAACCAATTTGATTCTGCACATGGAAGACACTAGTCTGATGAGGTTCGAAAAACCGAAATTGCCATCACTAGTTATCCATACGCTAGATAAATGCTACGTGAACAACTCATTAAATGTGAATTTCGTTTTCCTTATTTTCATAAACAGGACAAGTTCGCTTTCCTTTAGTGGACGAAACAATGACTTTCGGTTGTTTATCTTGTAGACCCGAATCGTTGATGATGCCACTTGAAATTAGACAAAAGGTGGCGCTTACGTCGTCTTTAATTTATTATGATTGATTCTTTCTGTTGCGTAGTGGCACTAGAACCTGATGCACTATTAACATTTCTTGTAGACTACGATGCCGTACTTCCATGGAAGAATTCACATTTGATAATAGCGCGAACAGTATTTTTTTTAATTGCTTCATACTACTGAAGGATTGGTTCTGTTGTTTGATGTTTTTTTTAACTTATCTACATTTTAACGAATTTTGTATCGCTTAATATTATATATATATGCAATCAATAAGAAATAAAATAAATGAATTTGATGCGATTCTCCAGGACAAGTCTTACAACTATATAGCAATATGTGAACATTGCCTCTCCGCAGATGAATCCAAAATTTCCAGGATTGGCGACTTTCATTCCCAAGCCTACTTTGCAAGAAAGACCAGTAACCATGAAGGGACAATTATATATTCTAGAAGGAATCGCATGTCAGAGCTATGACCGTATTACCCAAACTATGTCTGTAGAAAAAAAATTGTGATTTTTTTTATCTATATTAAATACTTATATTATCTGTGTATATAGATCTCCTACCGGAGATTTTGATGACTTCATTCACATATTATGTTCGTTTCTAGGTCGCCTGTAATACAGTAACAGTTATACTGGGTGGGGACTTCAACGTTCTTTGCAACACAAATGGTTACAAAGAACTTTACCTACTAGATACCCTATTAAGTTTTGATTTGCATAGCTTGTAAGTTTTAATACTAGGAATAATAATTGTATTGACAATATTTTTACTAATATTGCTTATGTTGGTATAAAAACTGAAAGAATTGAGACTCATCTGTCGGATCATTTGGGTATATCAATGCAAGTAAACATCAATATAAAAAAATAAAGCAGTCAATTAAAATGCACCGACCGATAACACTTGCCGGTAAGTACAATTATTTCAACGTAATTTCCATGGCTAGCTGGAACTTTGTCAATGATCCACTACTAGATATTAATACTAAATGGTATACATTATTTAATTTGCTAAAACATGCTGTTAATATTTGCTTTCCTATAAAACGAATAAAAATAGATTCAAATAAAAAAGTCAAATTAAACTGGTTTAACAATGAAATAAGAAGTATGAGGGAGGGTGTACATTTAGTTCAAGAAATGTATAAAAATTATCTCTCTGAAAATCTCCTATTAATTAAAAATGCTATAAACTGAATTATAAAATAGCAATAAGAAATACTAAAATGAAAGCTTCTGATGCATTTATTCAAGGAGCAAAAAATAAAAGGAAGGCAGCATGGAATCTGATAAACTGTGATAGAAATAAACTTTCAATCAAAACAACATGTGATAATATATCTTGTGATGACTTTAATATTTTTTTTAGTAACAGCCGAGAATCTTCTCAAGAACTCTCCCCATACATCTACAAATCCAAACATAAATGTTTCAAATCATTTAATTTTTTGCTTTAGTGATGTTAGTTCAAATATTGTGAGAGATACTCTTCAAAAAATTAAAAATAGTAAGTGTACAGATAACCACAACCTATCCATAGACATTATTAAGTGTGTCAAAAACATACTGGTTATGCCACTTGCTAAGTTATTAAACGAAATCGTACGTACGAAAACATTTCCGGACGTGTTAAAAGTAGCCAAGGTGATACCTATACCCAAGAAAGGTAACACCAGTGACATAAACAAATATAGACCAATTTCCATCTTACCGGTTCTATCAAAAGTTGTAGAAATAGTATTAAATAATCAAATTTCGAATTATTTTGAAAACAATAATCTTTTTACTACTGCTCAGTTTGGGTTTCGTAAATTTATGTCAACTGGTGATGCTGTTCTTGCTCTCAGTAATAGAATTCTTGAAACATTTGAAAGGAAGAATTCATCAATTGTCTCTTTTTTTAGATCTAAGTAAAGCTTTTGACTGTGTGTCTCATGACTTACTGATAACAAAACTAAGGCTTTACAAGTTTGATGAAAATAGCCTACAATTATTGAAATCATACCTGTCAGAGAGATGCCAGTCATGGACATAAATCTTCACATAGACGTGTTAAGCGAGGTGTCCCACAAGGGTCAATTTTAGGGCCTCTATTATTTATCATTTTTATAAATGACCTACCCTCTCATATAGGGGACTCGGATACATTTATTTTTGCGGATGACAGTACCACTCTCGATGAGGGTAGTACCACTGCAGAAGCCCAAGCAAAAAACTGTATCACAAATAATTTAGTGAGTAATTGGTGCGAGCAAAACGAACTTATATTAAATGAATCCAAAACAAAAATAACACAGTTACACAAAGAGAACTCAGTTACTGAGAGCACATGTTTTCTGGGTTTACACATAGACACAGCTCTGCGGTGGGATTACCAATGCAATAACCTAACTAATATATTATCCAAAAACATGTTTTGTCTCAGAAACTCATCTAGAAACGTCTCGAGCAAAATTCTTAAAACTGTATACTATGGCACAATTGAATCACATATTAGATATGGTATTCTAGCCTCATTCTGCCTCTAGGCATAGAATGTTTAGACTATAACGAAAAGCAATCAGAATTATAAATGGGGTAGGCTTTAGATCAGATTGCAGGCCAAGTTTCAAAGCCCTTGAGATTTTGACACTGCCATCTATATATATTTTAGAATCGCTATTGTATATAAGAAAGCACCCTAGCAAATATATTACCTCCACGCACCACCATCATAAAACTAGATATAAGACGAATATATATCAGAAAAAAATGAGACTAAGCAAGTCATATACTAGCACAAACTACTTTGCAATAAAATTCTTTAATAAATTACCTACAAATGTAAGACAATTGCCTCTTAGGGAATTCAAGCGAGAGTTAAAAAGCTTTCTGATTGACTCTGCCTTCTATTCCTACGATGAATTTCTGACCTGTGATCTTAGTTTCTAGTCATTTAATTATTCGCTTAATGTAAGCGTTTTATTAACTTTATTGTCATATAATTTATATAAAATTTTAACATGTTTGTACTTGTCCTGATCTATAGTATCAACAGTTTTATATACTCAAATTTACATTAAATTTTAACTTGTTTTGTAATTGTCCCCTTATCTTAATTTTTACAATATTACCTTATATTTTAACGTGTTTGTAACTGTCTTTTTATCATTCTTATCTTAAATCTAGTTTTATTTATTTGTAAAACTGCAATGCGTTGAAACGCCCAGTATAGCATTACAATGGAAATTAAGATATGTGAACCAATTTATATTTTAATTTATATTTCAACTTGTTTTGTGTAGTTTTTATTTTATATTGTGATGACTGTATAATGTTATTTCCTACTATTCTTGTATGACTTATGTAAGACTTGTCCGTAACATCAATAAATAAATAAATTATATATATATATATATATATATATAATATATATTCAGTGACCCTTTCTACCCTTTCAGGTATAGGGTTAATATTATAATATTAGAAACTATATTGTCCGACCACCAACGACCAAAGCAGAATGCCGTATTATAGATGGCTATATATAAATAAATAATAAGCTGAGAGTACAACACGTTTTGGGACTTATCTAGATAAGCTCCGTATTAGGTATATATTCGAGAAAATTTCGCCTTGAGCAGACCAGTTTAAATGGAATCCCAAAAATCTTACAGATTCAGCAATGGAAATAATATACTTCTTCGTTTACTTCTAGCTTATTGTTTTATTTTAGCTACTACTATTTTCATTGTATCATCGCTTGTTACCCTTTAAAATGTAAAAACAAAACATTAAAACCTCGTTTCCTTGAAAATACATTTAAAATAAAATTCTCAAAAATACCCGACGCAATTCAACCTTACCCGGCACACAATTAAACGACAATCTGAAATCATTGCGGCTGCAGGGCCATTTAAAAAATAAAGCAGTTATTTGCATATTGGATAGCATGCGTCGTCGAAGCCCAGCGTAATAATTCCTCGGGAGTATACAGAAGTGAGGTAAGCATGTTTATGCTTTCCCGTCATGCGAATTTATTAAAGTAAACGTCCGAAATAGCCATAAGTGGAAATCGTTAGTGGATGATAAGTATTTATGCAACAGCAAATCTCCAGGCGTGTGCATAACGCTGTTGCATTGCATGCGCGTGTGTGTTATATAATTAACTGCAAACACTGTTTAACGTGTCGGCCATCGATTTTTTCATCAAAGTACAACCACCACCGAATCTCCTCTAATTACCAAGTACAGAAATATCCGTGCAATTTAAAATTATATAATCGGTTTTTATAACTAAATCTCTTATAAGTACGTTCTTTTACATAACAAAAATTTGTTGTATAATGCAATAATTTTTTGATATACAACAGTAGGTGCACATTATGTAATTCAATATCCGGCGGAGTATTTGCCCGGGAAGTAGTAAGGTGTGTCATTTTAACTTACGTAACGTAAGTTAAAATGACACAGAGGTAAATTTGGAAGGGAGAGAGTCCTTATTAGATGTGGAATAAAACACAACCAAATATTTCGTAATTAAATGAATAAAAAATAAAATAATTAATTACTTAACCACCTCACACTGAGAAGTAGAGAGGAACATATAACGATGTTATGTAAGACTAAATAAAATAAAATTACTTAATCACTTTCTTTCCATTTTCTCTGCAATTAAGTACTTACAAATTAGTTGTATAAAAATACAAATATCCATTGAAACAACTACTTTCCGGGCAAATACCCACACCGGACATGTGTATATTTTTTATTTAAATTAGTACATGGTATAATTAATTGCTCTGACTTGCTGCAAGATATCAACTTTTATATTCCTTCTTTCAATAGCCGAATAACTGCATGCGTTTATATTAATTTTAATAAAAACAATTAAGATTTTAACGCGCCTTTAAATATAATGTGCAACTTATTTAATGAACTTTGTAATTGTAATTTAAGTACTTACAAATTAGGTGTATAAAAATACAAATATCCATTGAAACAACTACTTTCCGGGCAAATACCCACACCGGACATGTGTATAATTTTTATTTAAATTAGTACATGGTACAATTAATTGCTCTGACTTGCTGCAAGATATCAACTTTTATATTCCTTTTTTCAATAGCCGAATAACTGCATGCGTTTATATTAATTTTAATAAAAACAATTACGACTAATTTAAATAATTCAAATTTGAATAATGGTTAATTATTCACTATCGCCTATTGTCAGTTCATATTAATTTGTGTTTTATTTGAAATGTATTTTTCTTTATATACATGTAGTTTATGTTACGTTTTTGATGTTTATTATTTTATACATATTGCCCTGTAATTGGTTTATGTTGTTTCCTGTTGGTTATTATTATTATACAATTATACTTTAGAAAGTTTGGAGAACGTGCTTTTGTATTGTAACAAATATATAAAAAGTGTGAAATTTCAATCGAAATCCAAAAATGGTATCTTCTTAGATTATTCAGATATTTCTAAAGCTTATCGAATATGGATTCCTGACGAAAAGAGAGTAATAATAAGTCGATATGTACAAGTTTTAGGAAATTATGAACATTGAATCAAAATAATGTTAGATTTTTCGGTGAGTTATTGCTGGACCAGAAACCTGAATGAATGAGTGTGTTGAAATTTCAACTGATTTTCAACGGACACAATCAAATAATAAATCAGCATTTCCTGAAAATCTTGAAAATAAAGAAGAAACTATAGAGGAGAGAATAGAATCTGAAGATCCTCAAACCAAAAGAGTAAGGCCAAGAATTATCCGATCAGGGGGGGGGGAGGGCGCGAAATAAACTGCAGAATAGATTCAGAGAAAAGAAGATGCTCCAAAGGTAAACAAGGTAGATCAAATCGAAATTTTGGCTATTTTAAGATTGATATTTAATAAACGGGACAAGTTCGCATTCCTTTAATGGACGAAACAATGATTCTCGGTTGTCTTGTAGACCCAAATCGTTGATGATGCCACTTGAAATTAGACAAAAAAAGGCGCTTCCGTCGTCTTTAATTTATTATGATTATTAAGAGTGTGGACGAATGAAAGGTGCAGATGCAAACAGGCTGACGACGAGGGCCCGTTTTTTGCAACAAAACTTGGAAATTCGACCCCAATGAACTGGAACCGATCCTCCCCGATTTAGAGCTGTACTGGGTTAACGTCGAGGCAAACATCCCGCTGTATTCATTATGGAAGCACCACATATAGAAAACTTTTTTTTTATTTTAAGCAATGTTGGAATGGGAACTAACGAACTCCGCCTTCGACAGCCAGCTGAAATTCTTCAGGAATGGACTCGAGTGGACACAGGAGTACAAACTTGCAAATATCCTCTTGAAAAGCGAGATACAACCTCAGAAATTTGGATACACAGTGGATCATTTCTACTACTCCTTTGAGAAGGAAGAAACCGGCCGTCGAGTGTGTTGTCGATGAGAGATCGAAAGCCTCGATGGTGTCTTAGATAAGACTTTACTAGATTTAATTGATTACGATTACAAAAACAATAATGCTCATGAATTGCGACTTGTAGTAGCCAGTCATGTATTTCGATAAAGTTCCCTTAGACGAGCACGACCATCATGAGTACGTCGGATGACTCCACCGCGTCCACAACTTGTTGCAGTACTTAATTTTGTTCATAATCGAAATTAAAAGCAAATCTAGATAAATGCTTTGTATTGTAAATAAAAAAAACATTCTAATTGTTAATTATTATAGGTGATTGAGATTAAATAAATTAAAACTGAATTTGAAGCTTTAAACAAAAGTAGATCTTAGGATATAGTTAAATGTCTTATAAATGAAGAATTATTGGAAGTAGAATGGTTTTACGAACCAAGTATAAAGCTGATGGAATCACTGAAAAAATAATAGTTACGAAAATATGATATATCACTACGAAAACCACTTATGCATATACTAATTTCAACAATATAGTTAATTTAAAATTTTCTTGATGTTTAATTTTTAGATTAATTAGAATTAAACAAATCATTTATAATAGTTAAGTATGAATATTGTTAATAATTACCTCCAATTGAAAATATTAGTTACTAACGTAATGCGAATAAGTTCACGAATTGTTTCTATGAATCACTTTTAAATTATGATAATTTTACTGTGTGTGTGCATGCTGTTAGGATTTTCGGGTTCAACAGCCACTTGATCGATTACTTTGTATTATTCACACTTTCTGCTGAGAAACGGTGGCGTCATTAGCATGACTAACGTCATTAAAACGGTGACGTTTCCAGCATTAATTCATTATCGTGGGCAGACATTCTAGAAACAAAACAGTTCTTCCATATCGTAGCATGTGGACGTTTTTCACGCGAACGATTAGTTTCATTTCCGAAAGTCATCTATATGTTTATTGAAATATTTAGTAATACACACTTTAGAAAAAAACAATTAACAATATATAATAATATATACAAAATAATGATTTGATTTTTAAAATTTATACTTCGAATTATTGGATTTGATTTTCATTATTTTTCTTCAAATTACTTTTTATTTAATTTTCCTTAATTTAAATCTGAGAAAATATATTGTGTATTTGAAGTTGATTTAAATTTAATTAAATTGCCGCAATTTAAATGTCCAATTAAAAGGCCGACTTAATTAAATACCACTTTTCCGTCTAGTCTGCACAGTAGGTACACAAATAGCGAATGATATGCTCTAAATGTGGCTGGCAAGCTTGGCTAACTCCAAAGCATCGCATTATCCCAGAGTAACGGTTCGCTCAAATTGCGCTTCGTTTTCTAATTTATGTTATTATGCGCTGTTGTGGTGCGCCTGTATGGGGAAATCAGAAGGCTCGAAATACACGGTAAATTTGCAACCGTATGCGCATATTAAAGTGAGTGCACTAAAATTTGTAAACAATTGCCATAAATAATATGCATTCACACAATTTGAAATTAATTTTATGTTAATTAATAAAAATGAATATAAACATCGAAATATTTGAAGGAACAAAGTTATGAAATAAATATGAATAAAATATTAAAAATCAACCAATAAAACACAGATTAGATTGAATAACTTTAAATTCTCGACTAGTTTCGGGCTATTAGCCCATTTTCAAGAGAATTTAAAATTTGTTTTATTGGTTGATTTTTAATATTTTATTCATATTTATTTCATACAATGTCTTAATATTAAAACCATGAACAAAGTTATATTACAAACGCATTATTTAACTTTGTTTCTCAAGAAATTGTTAAATCGTTAATCAAAAAGTAAAGTAAAAACCGAAATGGCCATCACTAGTTATCCATACGCTAGGTGAATAGTGGCTGAACATTTCATTAAATGCAAATAATAATTTAATGAAATGTTCAGCCACTATTCATCTAGCGTATGGATAACTAGCGATGGCCATTTCGGTTTTTCAACCTCATCTGACTAGTTTGTTCCATGTGTAATGCCTTGATGAATGGTGGCTGAACCGAAATTGTGTTGTGGTTATATACCCGATATTAATCATAATAAATTAAAGACGACGTAAGCGCCATCTTTTGCCTAATTTCAAGTGGCAACGATTGATTAGGTAACAGATGGCGCTTGCGTCGTCTTTAATTTATTATGATTAATGTTATTTGCGTTCAATTAAATTAATGTAAAAAGAAAATGTATGTTAAAATAATTTCAGCAGCTCCCAACAATTCCTCATATCAAATTTACCATACCAAGCCATAGACAGTTATTGATTTGGTTTCATAAAACACCGCTTTACATACCTTCCCTTAGCAATCATTACCGCGAATTGTCAAACGGTAAAAAAATCGGCTATTTTACTTCTCGAAATCAAGAAAGTTTATGACTCTGTGTGCTGTGTGTGTCCGTCTATATATATATATCCTCCTGCTTAATCGTTCCATCTATGTCAGGGTCCATAACTCCATATTCAATAGTTTCAAACCTCAGCAAGGTGTTCCCCAAGGCTCACCCTTATAACCACTACTGTATAACATATATGTCCAGCAAATAAGACCAATTCGAATCCGCGAAATGTGGTCAGAAAAGCCTACCCCTTTTCATTCGAAAGATGGGATTTGAAAGAGACCAATTCGAATAATTGTCAAACGGTAAAAAAATCGGCTATTTTACTTCTCGAAATCAAGAAAGCTTATGACTCTATGTGCTGTGTGTGTCCGTCTATATTTAATATATATTCGAATAAAACCATTCCTACCCTTTTCTGACCAGGAATTACTTAATTAAAATCAGCAAGTTCCCCTGCCGCACCTTGACCATTTTGAAATACAAAATAAACGAATAAAATTAGCATAACGTTATTGCAGTAAACTAATATTTTTTGTACAATTTGAAGTAGTATTGAAAACATCATAAATACCAAAAGTTTCTATCCAGTCGAATCCCTCAAATTATTCGCACATGAAACATTAACAATCCGAACAATTGCGATCTATTAAGTTGAAGGTTACTATTTTTTATTGCGAGTATTAGTAATAAGAAAAGTCCGAATCAAAGCGGGGTCCCTATCAAGGCATGCACCAACAATTTATAAGAAATACGCGCCCGATGCATCCCACCGATAAAACAAAACTCAGCACGTGATGCCGGTATTTATAAACTGGCACGTAATACATAATGAAAATACAAAAAAAGGAACACAGAGGATTAAGCTTTAATCACATTGGATTTATACGGTTGTTTATAAAAATAGAAGACGGTTCAAGATTACCATAAAACTAATTGTAAGCCGAAATAAGATTCAGTTAGTTTTATATTAGGGAATTGAAACTGTTGCGATTTTGATTTTAACTTAGAATTTTTAGAGTAATGGGGTAGAAAATAATAGCAACATAGTCAAGTAAAGGGCGGCTATCTTCTTGTTAATGTGGACACATTTTTCTAGTTTATTGAAAATTTAATATGGATTACCACATAGTAAGCCAAAACCAACGCGCCCCTTAAAATATTTACAGTAAAAAAATGAGGGCCACTTCGTAAAGCGAACCCTTTCTTAAGTTAAATTTAATCTATGTTATCATATAGCAAGATGCTAAATAAAGATTATTATTATTACCTCTACTATCACAGCATAGGCTGGAGCTATCCACTAAATGGATTATATCAAGATTTAGTTGACATTGTATGTGATTGTTGGTGTGGTGTTGTTTTATCATCCCCCCCCCCAAAAAAAAACTGCAGTTCAACGTCCGAAGAGCCGTAAAAGTGAAAAATAAATAAACATATAAATAAATACACAAATAAATACATATACTAATAAATTCAATAAAAATATCAAACAAAATCCTACAACATGAAGTGCTCGCATTGCAAAAATAAGCTACCGGTAACTGGCAATTTCGTCACTTGTTACAATTGCAATTCCTACTTTCATTTTCAATGTTCGACCATCAAGGAGTCCACGTACGAAGCTAAAGGGAAAAAAGCTAAAAAAAGTTGGAAATGTAACTTATGTCGAAATAGAGACCAATCAACAGAAACCGTAAGATCAAGGGATTCCAGCACCGATTCTGGCAAATACGAAACCACGATCAGTCCAGAGAAGATGTTCACCGAACTACGAGAAATAAAAAAAAATAATTCAAACAATGCAACATCAACTTGAAGAACAAAATGAAAGTCAGAAATTCACAAACGAGCAATATGAGGACTTAAAAAATGGTCAGCATAAATTAATAGATCACATTAAAAAATTAGAACATACAATAACAAGTTTACAAAAAGATAATATACAAAAAGATGTAAACATTGAATACTTAAATAAAAGAATAAATGATCTTGAACAGCAATCACTTGAAAATCATGTTGATATTACTGGAATACCATATATGGAAAATCATAAACCCGTTGAACTTGCAACAAAAATATTTGAAAGTGTTGGGGTAAAAATTAATAGTACAGATATAATTTCATGTGAGAGTATTAGAAATAAAAAAAAACAACAGATGCGCAGCTATTACGTACAAAACTAGCCAATAAACAAGTAGCTGCAGAAATAATAAAAAATAAAACTATTTTAGGTAAAACTATCATAGGAGATAACTGTAATGGGAGAATTAAAATTTTCGAAGCACTACCTAGCCAAACAAAGCGGTTGCTATGGGAAACCAAGAATAAAGCTCTTACATAGAAATGGAAATATGTTTGGGTAAAGAACTACAAAATACTAGCAAGAAAAGAAGACAATTCTCCAATTATATCAATACTTTTCGATAAAGACCTTGATAAAATAGTTTAATTATAAACAACATATAATAAAATAAACACAGATTAAATATGGACATACATTTCCTTGATACACAAATAGTTAACGATCAATCTTGTGAAATATTTAACAACATAACTGATTGGAAGATACAAGAACATTAATTAAACTTAATATATTTAAATATAAATTCATTGCCTGCACATTTTGATCATTACTTATCACATATAAACAATAGCCTAAATAATTTAGACATTTTACTACTTTCTGAAATAAAAATAAATGAGCAATGTTATAGCGCATTAAAGAACATATACAAAATAAATGGCTTTCAAAGTATTGCAAAATTAAGAAGCCATAATAGCGGAGGCGGATTAATAGCGTACTTAAAAAATAATTTAGTTTTTCATGAAGTTGACATCAAACCAAAACATTTTTCCATAACAATAAAAAATATAAAGTTACACATTCTCTGTATATATAGACCACCAAATACACAACCAGACTCTTTTTTATTAGAACTGGAAGAATATATACTTACATACGAACAATATAAATACGTCACCATAGTTGGTGACATAAACATAAACATACTAGATAATAATAACGTCGCTATTACATATGAAAATATTATGTTCGATAGAGGATTTATGAAAAAAATTAATGTAGCTACAAGAGAAGAATTTAGAAACAATGGTTTAGTAAGTTCTTGCATAGATCATATCTTTTATAAGGGACTGTCTAACAAATTATCTAGTGCTATAATTAAAACTAAAATATCTGACCACTATATAATTGGATGCTGTTTTAGTACATCATCCAAAAAATCAGTTGAAAAGACCGAGTACATAACTAAAACAGATAAGGAGACTTTTAAAATTGAAATTTCTGAAAAATTCAAAAAACGATGGACATTTTTGTGGACAATTATAAGAGTCGATTACACTCTTATAATTGTCCACAAAAATTACTTCAACATATAGAGGAATCTTATTCAAAAGCTAAAATTTCATCATCGTATATAATAAAAACACGAAAACGGAAGGAACATGCATCCAACCCATGGATAACAAGAACAATATTAGAAGAGATGCAAAACAGAGACAAGTTATTTCAAGCATGGAAAAAGTCACCTATAGGTAGTAACAGATGCATACAAAAGAGAGAACTTTACAAAATAAGCCGAAACAAAATTAATAACCTAATAAGAAAACAAAAATTATTATATTATCAACAAACCTTTAATGATAGCAAAGGAAACATGAAGGAGACTTGGAAAAATATTAATATGATTTTAAAAGAAAATAAGTTTAAAAATAAAGATCTTAACTATTACTTCAAAATACCAGATAAAAATATTGCAGATAATTTTGGAAAATCATTTTCAGAATCTGTGCAACACTTAGTACATGACTGTAAGACACTTGTATTCAACCAAAAAACAAACAGAATTACTGCATCAATGTTTATGCCAAGCGCCACGCAGAAGGAAATTGAACAAATTATAAAACAATTAGACACAAATAAGGGTCCCGGTTGCGATGGTATAGAGACTTACCACATCGTAAAATATTTTGACTTATTTAGCTATGCTATTACTCGCTTCATTAATTTATCTTTTAACTCAGGACACGTACCAGATAATATTAAGAAGTCAATAGTCGTGCCAATATATAAACATGGCATTCATGATAACTACTTGAACTATCGGCCGATATCTATCCTCACAACTATAGATAAAATCTTAGAACGCTATATAGAACAGAAATTACGCTTTTTTCTAATAAAAAATAAAATTCTTGACGACAAACAATATGGTTACCGTAAAAACAGAAGTACTATATCATTACTAGAAAAAATGAGCAATCTTATAAATGAGTCATTGGATAAGAACTTGCACATATACTGCTTATTCATAGATTTCAGTAAGGCTTTCGACACAGTCAATCATAAAATTCTGCTAAAAGTTCTTGAAAACAATGGTGTAAGAGGTGTTTTAAATAAGTGGTTCGAAAGTTATCTAAAATCGCGAACATTTATGGTTAAGGTTAACAATGTAATGAGTCACCAATATGATATGAATATGGGAGTTCCACAGGGTAGTATACTTGGCCCTCTGCTTTATCTCTTATACGTGAATGACATTAGAAACTGCTTCGATAATTGCGAACATTATTTATATGCAGACGATACTCTAGTAATTTCACGACATGTAAATGCAGAAATTGCAAGAGTGAAACTGAAAACAGATTTCAATAAATTGCAAATGTGGGTACATGATAAACAATTAGTTATAAAGCAAGATAAAACTAAATTAATGCATATAACTGCACCGAACAAAGAACGATTCCCAGGGAAATCGATAATTTTTTCTTGTAGTCATTGTTTGCACAGGAGAAAATGCGGCAACAATTTTCCATGCAATTGCAAAATTGTGGACTTGACTACTACACAAAAGTACTTAGGAATTATCATTGATGATAGATTTTCATGGACAGACCAAATATTAACCCTAGAAAAGAAATTGAAGCATCTGTCTTATAAATTTTATTATTCGAAAAATATATTACCTGACCACACACTCAAAATAATATATTACACTCTGGTGCAATCTATTATCAATTATGGAATAACAGTTTGGGGGCTCGCATCTAAACATCTAATCGACAAAATTTCTAAATGCCAAAATAGCATAATCAGGAATATTGAACAAACAATGCCAAATCAAAATAACGAGCCATCGTCGAAAACAATTTTAAAATTGGAAGAACTGTTTAAGTATAGATACATCATCAACAACTTTATATACGTGAAAGATCTAACACCTCTTCCAGACGGGCATCAAACAAGAAATAAAACGGCGGGTAAATTCTACGTACCAACCCATAATAACAAATATGGCCTACGTACAACTAATATTCAATTACCAACCATCATAAATTCTCTACCTAAAGAACTTGTGTGTGAAACCTCTTTAAAAAAAAAATAAAAACATTAATAACTATAAATAACAACAATTTGTAAAAAAAGACAACACGGAAAAACTTAACTGAACTTATCTAATCTGAAAATTAATTAATCAAAAGTCGCTGACAAACCGTTGGTTTAGCGACTTCTATTTAATCTCCCCAGAAAATATTGTGAATTGTTTTTTTTTTGTAAAATTGAAACTGTGATTTTTTTTATTCTATAAGTTTATTTTTATTTATATTGTTTTGAGGACTGACATGTTATGTATATTGTTATTATTATAGATTGTTATTACTAGTAGTATTAAGTTTCTGTTTCAAAATGGTGTTAGTAAGAAAATATGTTAAAAATAAAATAAAAATAAATAAATAAAAAGAATATATTAATTGGAATGTAATCTGATGGTCAGCGCTCATTCGCCGAATGAGCGTTTACTTTCAATTTACAGAGGAGTGAAGGAGGTGTTGGGGCAAATAAAATATAATAAAAAAATAATAATAAAAATATTATTATTATTAAAGAAGAAAGAATTTGAAAATTTTCTTTTTTCTTATTTAATAATTTGGTGATAAATATATAATAAGAAACTTTTAGAAAAATGTGATATACATAATTTTGCAGTAACAAAAAGCTCGAAAACACCGACTTATTTTTTTCAATCTATAAAAATTATATAAAATTTTATTATTATTAACAAAATTATAGACGCGCGAAATAATATTTAATTATGTTATTTAATCAAATCCACGCGGAAAGTGAAACTTGCGGCTGTAATTTTTCGAATCTGGCCTTCATTTAGAAAGCTCGTTATTTCGATTTTGTATAATGATGAGCGATGAGCGCTCGATAAATTTTCCACACTTGAACGAACTCCGCCGTTTTCTGTTTGTTTGCAAAATCAATTATTTCGATAGAAACTAGACAATTAGATAACAAGTGTTGTTACACAAAAAAAGCAACTTTTCAAAGCAATTTATTTATTTGCATTTGTTATTAACAAATGGATGGTTTATTGCTTTAATTGATGTAAATCTTTATAATTGACTTTTATTTATACATTTTCAGTTACGTTTAAAAATAATTGTAATAACATTTATGTAAAAGCGAAAGTGGAAATCAGGCAGAAATCCTGATATATACAGTGCATTTTTTTATCTAGGCCTCATAGGGATTTACATAGGAAAATCTTTTTGTCGTGGTTTTTCTGGTATGGATTTTGATCAAATTAAACACACATTTAATTTAGAGTAATATGTACAAAATTCAGTAGTTTTTAAACTATTTTAAATGCGTTTTATGTTTTTAAAATTGATTTTAAATGATAATAATTTTGAATATTTTTTTTTAATAGTAGGCTTAGTTCACTGACATCAATCGTAATTGTCAAAGTGTTTTAATGATATCCGTAGCAGACCAAAGGATTTAGAAGAATTAAAAGGAATTC
The DNA here is from genome assembly GCA_963082785.1 of Philonthus spinipes. Classification (NCBI taxonomy): domain Eukaryota; kingdom Metazoa; phylum Arthropoda; class Insecta; order Coleoptera; family Staphylinidae; genus Philonthus; species Philonthus spinipes. Next base: position 25,028,760 of record OY720300.1, on the reverse strand, counting down.
TCGAAGAATCTGCTAAAATAACTCTCCGGCAGCTTCAAAATGTGAAAAGACATTTTAAAGATAGGCTAGGTCATTGTTTAGCTGCTAATGGGCAACAGTTTGAACATTTACTTTAATGTTATGGTTTTTTTAAAGTTATTGTATTGCCTAGTTTAAGTTAATTAATTAAAGTTTATTGAATATTGAAAACTAATTTGAAATAATTAACTAAACCTTAATATCTTTTCAAAATAAGCTCTTTTGTGTAATCCATCACTATTTAAATCTTTTCTTGGTCTACACCGTGATCAACATTCTTGCAATAAAAGATGTACAATAAACTAGAATGCTGTGACAACTTCAGTAGATGTCAGAGAACTAAGCCTATTAATTAAGAAAATATTTAAAATTATCATTATTTTAAATCACTATTTAAAACATTAAATGCATTTAAAATAATTTAAAAACTGCTGAACTTTGCACAAATTACTCTAATTTAAATGTGTGTTTAATTTGATCAAAATCCATACCATAGAAAAACCATTAACACGACGAAAAGATTTTCCTATGTAAATCCCTATGAGGCCTGGATAAAAAAATGCACTGTATAAAGTCAATTTTACTTCAGTCACCGATGAGTTTGAAATATTTACCACGGTCTACAACAGTCACCGATGAATGACAGAAAGTACCTATTTTAAATTTATATTTTGTCTAAAAATGTATCGAAATGAATTAAATAAGCACATTCTTATTCATTTTATGAAATAAAACCACACATGTAATTAGGCAATAGATGGCGCTTGCGTTATCTTTCGTTTATTATGGTATGTTAAATTTAATAAGTAATACACTCATACAAGTGTTCACACTACATTATTTTATTGCTAGGAAAAAAGCATTTTAAATTTGGGGAGTCGGCGTTAATAATATTAAATAAATTACACTGTCAACTGCATCTGAAAATACTCGAATTACCCTTCACGTACTTTTTAATGTTGGGCTGTTGTAATAAATCAGTGTAAATCGTCGGCGTGATTCTAAAATTATCTCGGTAAAGAGTTAAAATCTGGAAATAATTACACGTGCTTCTGTTGGGATTGTACGCATATTTTTAAAATCCACCCCGATTTTAATTATCTCCACATTGGTATTGCCGTTGTTTTCAAGATATTACTTTAATGGAAATATTGTGTTTTGTACTTTTCGTGGTAGTTTCGAGTACGTTTCTATCATCTGATACCCCCTATTACATAGGTCTTCAGTGTATGCGGGCGCTTATGGAGAAATCAATGTAAACTGTTAACCCAAATTAAAATTAAATTGTTCAATATTTTTAAAATTATTTTCGCATAAGGAATGATTTCATGATTTGAAAACGTTGCATATTAATTACTTTTTATTTATTTTGGACATTGTGGTTTTTGCGATATAACAAAGTGCGAAAAAAGTTACCTGAAATGCTTCTTTTAGTTTATACTTAAATAACTTTATAAATAATTCTTCTTCTTCTTCTGTTTCCCCTTCGGGTCATAAATAATTCGAATAATAAAAAGTAATGTGTTCCGTAACTTAAAGAATTGTTGACAATAAATATACCCAAAATAGTCGGCCTTGATTGCGCAATACAACGATTCCATAAACCTTGTAGCCAGATTTCGTCTATTAGTCATTTTCAGGGAGGAATGTGAAGATGACCAATGGTTGAAACTAGTCGGAGATAATATAAATAAGTGTGGCTGAAATGCTTCCGGTCGATAGCCAATTCCTACAAGAACATTGTTTAATGTTTAAATAAATTGTCAAAGAAGTAAAAAAAACGTTAAACCACACTTGTAAGGAATAAAAATGATGAATATATAAGTGAGACAAAACAAATGTTAACAAAATCATATGATCGAGCATACACGCCTCGTTGAGCTCCAAACTTACTTGCGTTTTTCAAGTGGTAATAGTGATTTTTTAAACTTTAAACTTATACTACTGTAATCAGCATTTTAAGTTATACATGTTACGTTATTTTGTGACTATCTTATGTCGACCAGAACCGCTGTAAGTAATTATTTTAATTATTTTGAGTGATAGCAAAAAATGTGCGACCAGTGCAAGTGAATATACTCAACGACCTCTAAATAATCAACAAAAAATTCCTAAATAAATATAAATCAGCTTACAACTCACACAACAAATTAAATTAATTTTATGTGATTTATAAATACCATTCTTTTGTACTCATACCCTTTATTCCGTACCGTTGCCCAGTTAACCTAACACTGTTTGTCTTTTCTATAAGTCGCCGCGACGGGCACAGCAGGCGTGAAGGGTGTATCCTTGTCAAAAATAGTCCTTATTTCCACTAATTCTTTAACTTAATATCCAGCTTTCAGTTGTCATTATGGATAAAAATGTTTGCAGTAGGTGTAAGAAAACAGTTGTAAAATCGAAAGTTGAATGCGGACAATGTTGTAAAGTATATCATTTGAGTTGCAACATTCTTAAATGATGACTTTTATTGTTGTGTCGATAATTCACAACCTCAATCACCTAACATAAACGAACCAAACTTCAATTCATCATTTATTCTACACGATATAAAAGCTTCAATTACAAATTTAATGCTTGAATTTAAAAATCAACGGGCAGATATTTTAATAATTAAAGCTGCAATCGAAAGTTTAGAAACCTTAAAAACTGAAAACGTGCAATTAAAATCTACTATCTCTTCACTAGAAAATAGTATCGATTTGCTCGAACAAAGTGTTTCTCAAACAAATGTCTCTATTCTTAACGAAATTAGTGATCGTCGTTCCAGGGAGAAAAACTTAATCTTCTATTCACTTGCGGAAATGGTATCATCAGATTCAAAAACCTGTAGACATTTAGATACTAATAATATTAAATCTCTACTTCAAAAGGTAGATGATAGCATTAATGTTATAAGTACAGTACGTCTTGGACAAAAACGTGAATCACCTCGTCCTTTAAAAGTAACTCTGGGGGACTCAACGCACGTTAAACTTGTGTTCAAAAACTTGCATAAATTACCTAAAAACATAAAAGTTCATCCTGATAGAACACCATTGCAACGAAAGCAATTAAGTGAGGTGCTTACACAACTTAAACAAAGAAAAGTAAATGGAGAGGATAATTTAATAATAAAATACATTAATTCCCATCCTACAATCGTAAACGGCAATCCAACTCAACATAGGTTATTACTTGAAGCACACAAAGAACTGGACGAAAAAATATCTAAGGGGGAAGATAACTGTACCATAAAATTTATCGGAGGAGTTCCACGTGTAATATCTACATCTCAATGAAGTCTACTGCCCACAGGAATATCTATCTACTACCAGAACGTTCGTGGCTTAAATACAAAAACTGAGACGTTTTACAATAGTATTAGTATTTGTGAATATGACATTATGTTGCTTACCGAGACGTGGTTAACATCAAGTGTCAATAATTGCGAATTGTTTACTACAGAATATAATGTACACAGATCAGACCGTGATCCTGTATTAACTGGTAAATCTCGAGGTGGTGGTGTTTTAATTGCCACGCGCAACTACATTAAAATTGAAGTCATACAAACAGATAATATAAAACACCACCTGCCTATAATAGATTTACTTTTATGTAAATGTAAACTTAAATCATCCTGGTTATATATTGTACTTGTATACATACCCCCAAACATTTCTTTAGAGTATATAAAATTGTTTTTCGAACTTGTCATGGACTTAAATTTTCAAAACATGCAAATATTGTTGGTCGGAGATTTTAATTTTCCTGCGTTTTATAATTCCAATTCAACGACACCTATAATAAGTGATATCAATAATACTTGCAATTTATTGAATTTACAGCAAATTAATAGTATAAAAAGTAAAAGTGGTAATGTTTTAGATTTAATTTTTACTAATGTTGTTTGCAGTATTTCTGTAGAAAATATGCCACTTGTTATGGAAGATCCCTTTCATCCACCACTACAAATGTTATTGAAAAGCGTAGTTGATAAGCAGAAAATTAACAGCTGTCTATTCAATTTCAATTTTAAAAAAGGTAATTATCTCGAACTTTACTCTCACTTGTCAAAACTAAATTGGAATTTTCGTACACAATTTACAGATGTCAACTTAGCTTTTCAGGAATTCTATGCTACTTTAATGGATGCACTTATAAAATTTATTCCTAGATATAAAGTAAAACTTGCGTCCAAATATCATCCTTGGTTTAGTCCGGAAATTATTAATTTAATTAAAGAAAAAAAAAACCGACTCAGAAAATTAATGAAATCTAAATCCCCTGTCGTTATTTTAAAATTTAGACAACTGCGTTGTTTAATTAAATCTAAATCCAAACTTGCATATAAACAATATATTTCATCACTTGAAAATCAACTTACTACCAATCCAAAACAATTTTGGAACTTTGTTAATTGCAGAAAATCAAGTAATCCTTCAACATTACTTTATGGCGATACTCTTATTGACGACCCCCCCAAAATGGCTGATGCTTTCTGTAATTATTTCTCATCAGTGCATATTCCTCATTCCAGTGTAAAGCCAAGTATTAAGCACTCAAACATTCCTAATTTTAGTTTCACTTCGACGTCTGTTAATCGTGTTCTAAAACTTCTTAAAATATTACCTAATAATTATTCATCTGGTTGTGATAAATTACCTGCTTTTTATTAAAAGATTGTGCTATTATTCTTTGCGAACCTCTCACTATATTATTTAATTTATCAATACAATATAATACATTTCCCACCAGCTTGAAAATTGCGTCAATTTGTCCTGTACCGAAATTATCCAAGCATCAGCAAAATATTGAAAATTATCGTCCAATTGCGATATTGCCACATATTGCAAAAATATTTGAGCGTATATTATAAGACCAAATATATGCTCACGTCAAACCATATATATCAGAGGCACAACATGGTTTTGTTACTCGTCGATCGACAGTTTCCAATCTCTGTGTTATCACCCATGATATAGCCGAAGTCTTGGACGCGAAGAGACAACTTGACGTAATTTATACAGATCTGTCTAAAGCATTCGACTTAGTGCCACATAATATTCTCATTTCTAAACTTGAATATTTTGGTTTTTGTAACGCCTCTTCAACATTAATTAGTTCATACTTACAAGATCGCAGTGCTTTTTAAACTTTTAAATCTTCTCCATATACACCGTCTTCTGGTGTACCGCAGGGATCTATTTTAGGGCCCCTATTGTTTAACTTATACATTAACGATCTTTCTGAAATCCTCACTTGTTTACATTTATTATATGCAGATGACCTCAAGATATATACCAAAGTGAATAATATACATGATAGTCTACAACTTCAGCACCAACTGAATATTGTTTCTCGGTGGTGTGACAATAATGGCCTTAAATTAAATATTAGGAAGTGCAAATACATGACTTTTACTAGAAAAAGTAACCCAATAAAATTCTCATATTCAATTAAAGGAACATGTTTAGAAAATGTTACAGTCATCAAAGATCTTGGGGTAACCTTTGATAGTAGCTTATTATTTAATAGACATGTTGAGGAGGTGGTAAAAATTGCATATAAATCTCTCGGTTTTATTTATCGTGCTACGTCAATATTCAATAATATTAATGTATTAAAAACTTTATATAACGCACATGTGCGCTCTAAGCTTGAGTATGCTGCCATAATCTGGTACCCGCAAACTCAAAACCAAATTAGAGCAATCGAAAATGTACAAAGAAAATTCTTAAAAATGTTGTACTTTAAATGTAACGGTTCCTATCCAGCACGTCGATGTGACTATAATATTTTATTAAATAGTTTTAATTTCGAGTCACTTGAGACACGTCGTGTAAAATCATCTCTAGTTTTCTTGCACAAATTGTTAAATAATGATGTTGATTCGGCTGCTTTGGTAAACCTATTGTATTTGCGAGTACCAGTATTTCATAGTAGACAGAACAATACATTTTATTTTCCATCGAGTAATACGAATAAACTCAAGTCACCCATCATTAACATGTGTTACAACTTTGATATCATATCGCACTCTTGTGATATATTTCATGACAGCATCAAAAAAATACTATCTTACATTATATAGCGTTTTGTGTTTTTTTTTGTATTTATTACTATGGTTTTGTTTGTACCTTATATCATATTTATTGTACATTGTCTTGTAATTGGGAACTTGCTTCCTGTTGGGCAATAAATACTTATTATTATTATTATTAATTTTAATTAAATATCCTAAATTAGATTAGAATTTTGATCTAATTCAGGAATAACAAGAATAATTATCATATAATTATTTACTATAACTTTTAAACTATAATTATCGTTCTTTATATTGGTTGTTGGTTGTGGAGACTTTAATTATTTAAATAAAAATAAGTAGGAGAAAGGAAAACTATTTTTATTTAAATAATTATTTAAATAAATAATTATCGTATCGCAAAAAAAAGTAAACGACGAGTCCACTATACTATACAAACGTACTACAACCAAAAACCGTCTCACTGAAAGAACGAATATTGCGGTTCTTAATCGATTTTTTCCGTAATTTATGCAGACCGGCGTCCGTCCGTCCGACCGACCGGCCGTCCGTTCGTTTCACTCAATGGAAAATGGTATGGCCTGTGCTGTAACGTGTTGATATCGTCGTGAAAATAGAAAGGAAAGAAACCCCGGCCGGGGGGAGTGAAAACTTTTCTCGGTGCGACCCTGAGCTTCACGAGTGAGAAACTCGAGAAATACCCTCACGACACGTCTCGCTTGACCTAACTTAAACAACACACTTTTCGGCTTCCTTTTCCCAATGACCCACATTACGGAAAAAGTATTAAACAAAAATTATTGCCCGAGCTCACCTTCGCGTTAGCGTTCGCGAATTAATAATAGTACATGAGAAAGTTCTCGCATGAAATAAATGTATTGATAAAGAGGGGTTGTTGAATAAAAAAAATGTTGGATTATTATGTTATACAATTGTTAAGCAGCTCATTGGCAGCTGAAGAAAGAATTGATTCAATAAGTACGCGGTGATTTTTTTTATATTTTCAGGAACAAGATATATACAATCTTGTTAAATAGAAAAACAGTATTAATTCACTTGGTCACAGTTATTTAAATATATTAAATAAAAATGATTTGAAAATAATTAATAAATTATTTTCACATTTAGCTCTGTGACTATTGACTTAATTACGTAAGTACGTTAAACAAATGCACATTAAAACAACTACTTCCCGGGCAAATACCCACGCCGGACATTGAATTACATAATGTACACCTGCCGTTGCACATCAATAAAACATTGAATAATGCAACAAATTTTGATCCGAGAAAAATTTAATGTAAAAACAACAAAAGGAACGTTACATAATATAAGGCCATCTGCAGACACGTGTTTCGGGATCTATCCCTCGTCAGTACAGCTATGCCTTACATAATTTAAAGATGTTAAAATAAATCAATTAAATTAATTCAAATACAATCAGCAAAATTAAATCAGTTATATTAAATCAAATTAAACTAAATCAATTTAAATTAAATTAAACCAAATTAATTCAATTTAAATCAAAACCGAATAAAATTAAACGAAAAAAGTAGTTGTTTTAATGTGCATTTGTTTAACGTACTTACGTAGGTAAGTCAATAGTCACAGAGCTAAATGTGAAAATAATTTATTAATTATTTTCAAATCATTTTTATTTAACAATCTTGTTATATTATCAGGAACAAGATATATACAATCTTGTTCCTGAAAATATAAAAAATCACCGCGTACTTATTGAAGCAATTCTTTCTTCTGGAATACACCTAAAAATCGCTATTATTGGAGTGTGGTCTTCAATATCAGGAAGATAGAAGTGAAGCTCACATTGTTATTTTTTTGTACAAAGTTTCTTTTAAGTAAACCAAATGTCTGTATAAATTGAATATAGGTGGATTTGAAGCACTGTATGAGATTTGTTATCACAGGTGTAGTTGGTAGCGCCCGACCGGCAATCGGGGGACGTGGGTTCAAATCCCATCAGAGATGTTTCTTTTCCACTTTATATTTAATTAAATTTAAATTATACCTCAATGTTGTACATTGAATATTTTTACAAGCAAACGTTTTAGGTTAATCTGTAAACTATATCCCCGATCTGTATTCTGTACGCTGATAACAATAAAAAATTCTAGATAGAACACATTGAGCACGTTTCTCACTATAATTCACCCATTAATTAGAATTTACAATAATTTGCATCCTTTCATAGATATTTTTTATGACTCTCGTTCCACCATATTAAAAAAAAATATTTCGCCTTTAGTTTAGTTGTTGTTATGATTTGTATCAATTTTGTAATAATATTTGTTATTTTTGTATGAATCATGGTTAATAATTTGTTAATAATTTTGTATTGAATTTTGTAGGTGTTTTACGCATATGCTTATTTTTGTTTCTTTATATTACATTCCCTATAATTGGATGTATTGTTTGTTGGGAATAAATAAATAATTAAATGGGAATTTTATTAGAGCATTAGTTTTTGGTACCAGGGCTATAGCTATGGTGACAATTAACGACTCCATTGCCCTAGTATTATGGAATCGTTGCATTGCACAATCGTCTCTGACTCCTTAACACAAGAAAACACGACTCCACGACTCCAGTCAAAATAAAAAAAAAATGATGTAATGCTGGCTTTTGGGTGAATGAATAAAATTTCAGTATTTCGGGTTTGACTGCTCTCTGCTACGTTTTATTTAATACTGAGTCTATTGTACATACATTTCCTGCATATTAACTACTTTCGCCACGGTGTTGCTAATGCATTCAGCATTATGAATTTACAATTTATTCCAATCTGTTGTAATATTCCATTGAACTATAAATTGCAAACCCATCAATACTTATAACTCACTACACTGACTACACGACTCCAGAGCACTGCTGGTTAGGTGTTTGAAAGTTAACTTCCGCACTTTACCGATTAACCCATAATTTTTGATTTACTTCAAAGACCAGTCACGAAAAGCTTCAAAATAGAAGAAAATTTAGAAATTATTCCTTTAGATCAATTGTCATATTGGTTCAATTATTAGTAAATTGCCGAAAAATTAATTAATTAATTCGATTAATTTGTTTAATGATTACATAGTTTAAATCCCGGGTAGATTATATTAAAACGAGCAAACGTGAAAATTATTATTTAAATAAAAATATATGTCCTTTCTCCTACTTATTTTTTATTTAACTAAATATATTTCGGAAGCTATGTTTCAATCTTCAATAGTAGAGTTTAAATAAATAATGCGTTGTTATAGTATTCTCAATGCAATAGTGATAATATTAAAATATTTAAAAAAATCATGTTGTCTATAAACTAATATAAATACAATTTAAAAAAAAGGAAAAAGGTGCTAAAATTTATGAAGTAATAAGATCTAAAAGGGGGTTATTTAAGCAACTAGTATGAAAATTTAAAAGATTATCAATGTGTTTTTTTTTTTTCATTTCAATACACTCCAACATGTTTAATTATGATTCACGTGAACATTTAAGAAGTTTAACATTTTCAATCGAAAATGTTGTCCTGTATTTATTGAATGAAAAGCTACAGCAGATTTTTCAGAATTAAAGTTTCTAATATAGTAAGTATGTTTTTTTAAATCTAGTTAAAACACTTCTAGTAGTTTGGCCTATGTATAATTTTGTAGGAGAAAGGACATATATTTTACTTTCCCCGGACCCTGTCCAAGGGAAAGTATTGTGATCGTGAAAATTTTCGAACCGCCAATTTCAACAAATATACACGTTTTGAGGTCCCCTGAGTCCATTCCATCGAGTTTTGAAAAATGTCTGTGTGTGTGTCTGTGTGTCTGTGTTTCCGCGATAGCGCCTAAACGGCTAAATGGATTAAGCCCAAACTTTATACCTAAGCTTTATATAACAGTGGAATGATCTGAAAAGCTTTTGGTTAGAATCAAAACTTATTAAGTGCAACTTTACTCTTAGCAATTTTTTATTTTTTAATTCGGATAGAAAAATGTTTCAAATAAAAGTTTTAGATCTTGGAAAATAAATAATTTCTGTTATAAAACTTTTATTGCAGGACCTCCGGTTTTCATTTTATAAGCATTTATCTGATAAATTCCCTTAGAGATTTTAATTATTGAAATAATTATTTTAATGACAAATAAAACGTCAAAGTGCCGTCAAATTCAACTTATCATTCGCAAACGCCTCCAGTTTGCAAAAATGAAGAAGAGTGTGGAGGAATGATTTGAACCTATTGTAAGGTAAGAAATAACACACTTAATTACAATATTCTTCTAAATACTCGGGTTTAACTTTAAAAGATAACAATCACTTTTTTCTATTAATCATTTTGCTTTCCTATTAAATTTTCTATCAGAAACTTATTTGACCGTATTCACCGGGGAAAGTGCCATGATGGACACATCACCATTTTTTATTTAAATAATTAAAGTCTCCAACAACCAACATAAAGAAGATTACGTGAAAATTATTGTTGAAGTAAAAAATTAAATTTCCAGAGAAGCATTATTTGATCAACAATTGTTAATACGGACTTGAAGAATCTAAAGCATATTTGAATAAATTACATTTATTTTTAATAAATACATAATGGGGTGTAAGGATTCGAGAAGAAGAAGATATTGTTTAAATTGTGATTATCCTTCAACGAATATAAGTCCTTTCAATTAAAAATTACATATAAATATAAAAGAGTATTCATTCACTTGGTCGCAGTTATTTATTTATTTAGTCTTATATAACATCGTTATATTTTCCTCTATATGTCTCAGTGTGAGGTGCGCAGTTATTTAAATAAATTAAATAAAATAATTAATAACTTAATTAATAATTAATCGGCAGAGCTGTACTGACGAGGGATAGATCCCGAAACACGTGTCTGCAGATGGCATTTTATTGATATGCAACAGCAGGTGTACATTATGTAATTCAATGTCCGGTGTGGGTATTTGCCCGCGAAGTAGTTGTTTTAATGTGCATTTGTTTAACGTACTTACGTAACGTAAGTCAAAAGTCACAGAGCTAAATGTGGAAATCATTTATTAATTATTTTCAAATCATTTTATTTAATTTAAATTTTACATAGATTACAGGTGCGTCACATCATTTAATTATACTACTTGCTATTTACGTTTTCTATTTCAATTACAATTGACTGAAAACGAATGAAACGAATAGAAGGAAAGGTTAGTTGCGGCGCTCGTTTGTCTAATTATTTTTAATTCTAACCCCCCGAGAGGAACGTGTCGCGCGCCCGAAAATATCGCTGTCCTTCCGTTTTATTGCCACTGGCCTGACTATTTACGTCCAAAAATACTAACCACAACAGTCAACAAATAAGATGCGCCTTTCCGTTACAATCCAAGGCCATTATTATTTTGAACACTGACAGCTAGAGAGGTCATTGACCAACTACGACTCGAAAAATAAAATGAAAAACTATCTGAAAATAGTTTATTGAGTATTATGAAAGTTGTTGAATACAAAAATGAGCTAAAATTTTTTCGCAATATATATCACAATAAGACCAGGTGAATTTTCTCATTAGTCGGGATACTAGATAGGCAAAAGGGGGATTACATTTCCCTTGCATATCTATATATACAGGGTGAGTTTTTTTCGAAGTTCTCTATGGGGATCTCGGAAACTATAAGAGATAGAAAAACGGTTAAATGGGGAAAGAAGTGTAGTTTTATAAGACGAATAAAATGACACTTTCAAAATATTTGAAAAAGTCAAGATATTTTGAAAAAAGTAAAATGTGTCAATTTTTTAAAATCAATATATCTCTATTATTATCATAGATAGAAAAAAACTATAAAGGACAAGGTTGTAGAAAATTTTACACAGATTAATAACAAAAAATCAAAAAAAAAAAAATCGCCCATATTTTGGGAGATATGACACAAACTTACCTTTTTTAAAAAAAATATACACTGCTGGAAATGCTTTTAGAATCACTCGGTTTTTTTGACTTTTTTCAAATGCCTTAATGAAAATTTCACAAAACATTTAAATAGGGTTTAGAATATTAAATCAATAGAAAAAAATCAAATCCGATGTTTTTTGTTAAAAGTAAGTGTTTTCATGTTTTTGCCCTGAAAATGCTTTTAGAATCACATCAGATTATTTTTTTTAACCAAATAAAATCAACAACAATAATAATTTAATAACGGGTCTGCTTCCCTTTCTCCGTAATAACATCGAAAATTCGAGATTTCATAGAATTAACAAGATTGTTAATAACGGATTCTTCCACACCGTTCCAGGCGTCGATGATCGTCTGTTTCAGCTCTGCGACGGTGTTGTACTGCTTGTTATTTGAGTAAATGCGACGTACGATAATGCCCCACATGTTTTCCATTGGGTTGAGGTCCGGACTGCACGCCGGCCATTTGAGAACATCTTTTTTTTTGACTGAAACCACGTCTGGGAGCTCTTGCTAGCGTGAATAGACGCGTTGTCTTGCTGGTATGTGATCCTTAAACGGCGAAATTAAGATTTGCTTCCAAGACTCCCTGGTACTCGACCGAATCCATCTTTGAGCTCGGAAATGCAAGCGTGAGCTTTCCCATGCTTCCAAAACAGCCCCAACGGGAGAAATAGACGGGTTATTTGCAAAGGTCACGCCAGTAGCTGTTAAAACCGTCGGGTCCGTCCAAAGAAAACTTTTTCTCATCACTGAAGAGCACCTACAGAAAGAAGTTTCGTAAACGTCATTCACCTTACACAAATCTTCTAAACCTACTAAGTTCCATGCGCGAGCCATGTTTTCCTTGGCAAATTCCAACCAAGCAGCTATGTGAACAGCTTTGAGACGCGGCGCCAAATTCATTTTAGATGATTCCAGGTTTGGGTTATCATTTATAACCTGTCTAACCCTGCGGGTTGTCACTAACAACTGCAATTCTTCGACGATTTGACGGCTGGACTTAGTTGAATTTGACGCAAGCCGTGATATACGTCGTTTAGCCGCTGGCGACAGCTTTGTCCTCACTCCTCGCGTCTTCTTGGCGTTGTACAACTCCTGATTTTTCAAGAAGGACGAAACCACATTATAAGCGTTGATGCTTACCTTCTCTGCGCTGGACAATGCACACTTTTTCGGCATAACTTAAAATACATATTACAATAACAAAAGACAAAAAACATTAGAAAAATTAAAGCAGTGATTCTAAAAGTATTTCCAAGTCAAAAATCATGAAAACATCTACTTTCAACCAAAGACACAGGATTTGAACATTTTTTGATATTGATTTAATACATAATGTATTTTAAAGTCATCTTTAAATGTTCTGTGAAAATTTTATTTTGATAGGTTTAAAGACGTTTGAAAAAAGTAAAAAAACCGAGTGATTCTAAAAGTATTTCCAGCAGTGTATATATATATATATATATATATATATATATTACCAATTGGTGTCGGGTATATATATAATATTATATATCCTTTTTTTATTTGACAAAAAATATGAGAATTTTTGAAACGTTATTAATAAATAAAGACACAGGAACACCAACAATTGGATAACAAATAATATATAATGTATATACTTTGTAATTGTGCAAAAATAAAACAAATTGAAAAAAAAAATATTGAAGTTTTATATTGCTATTACATTTCCTTTTACATAAGCAAAAAATAAAAGCTTGGATTACAAAATAACACTTGAATTATCTTGCCATAACCTAAAACACACTACTTGTATTTAAATTATTGAAATGTCAATTTTGTAAGGATATATTAAAAACGTATTAAGAGTTATTCCGTATGACAAAATATTAAATTTAAAATATACGTTATATTTAATGAAATGTTGAGCCAGCATTCATCTAGCGTATGGATAACTAGTGATGGCCATTTCGGTTTTTCGAACCACATCAAACTAGTGTGTGCAATGCCTTTATGAAGGCGGCTGAATGGAAATTGTGGTTAAAAAAAACGAAATGGCCATCACCAGTTATCCATACGCTAGATGAATGGTAGCTGAACATTTCATTAGTTCGCCTTCCTTTAGTGGACGAAATAATGATTCTCGGTCGTCTATATTGTAGACCCAAATCGTCGACGATGCCACTTGAAATTAGGCAAAAGATGGCGCTTGCGTCGTCTTTTATTTATTATGATTAATATACGTTATATTTCTGATTAACAATCTTATCGATTATAAACCTCGTTTAGACTGTGAAAATAAAGAATAGCGTGCGACGTTAAATTTAACATTTTATGTACGGAATAGCTCCAATTATCTACAGTCGACACAACTCAATTGTGAATGACAAAATTTAATGGTGGAATTTACACTTTGCATTATAGTCGTTTGTTGTAATTAAATTTGAAAACTCTCAAAATTATATTTCTGCTCTAAATATTCTCTCTTCTATTTGTAATACCACTGGCCAAAGCCAAGAATGCATTTCAGTAACAAATACCATGACCGAATAGTGTTTACATTTGGGTTGAGTCGACTGTACACTGCAACGTGAATATCAAAGATAAAATTTCGCATTCCAAGGTGATTGAGAAATATATATATTTTTTAAATATATAATATTAATAATGAAAAAAATAGTATTTTCCATGAAATTAATGAAAACTGATTTCTATTAAAAACATTTAAATTCATCTTAGATATTATATAGACAACAATTAGGTAAAAATTAAACACGTGGTTTGTTTCACAATAAATTTAAAATAAATAATATTTTATTATTAATAACTGAGACTTCAACTTTGTTATACATTGTTTATCAATTTAATAAAACACTTTAAACTTTGTTTGTATAACACTAAATTATATTTATTGTGACTATAGTTTCAACAATTTACACTTGTCATTATCAAACTAAAAGTAAATTAAACTAATTACATTTTCGGTATATATAATCGGTACAATGTAGCGACAAACAGTGGAAGGGTTGGATAGGTAGGTGGATTACAAAACGGCTTTAAACAGCGGGGAGTACATAAGCCCAACCTAGTCGTTGATGACGGGAATTTCCTTATTGGCTTTATGGATTTTTAATGACACAAGGAGGTTCATCTTGTGGCCTTTTTCAGCAAAATGAAAGTACATCTTCGCCAAAAGTGTGGTTGTTTCCAATCAGATGTTTGACGAAAGACGACTTGTCAATCAACTTCTTTCTAAAAGACGCAAGATGCCCCTTGAGTCTCATTTTAAAATTTCTACCAGTTTGGCCGATGTACACGCCGTTAACACGTTAATTTATAAATTCCGGATCTGTGAGTAATATCTATTTTTGTTTTCGGATTAAAAATGTAATTCTTGTTTTTTGTGAGGGGTTTAAAGGCTATATTACTATTGTGTTTTCTCAATAGTTTTTTTACTTTTTAATGAAATGTTACCAAGGAAAGTAAGGGATGAAAATGAATTTTTAGCAGGGGGGTTCTGATTACGCATAAATATACTTTTTCACTAATTTCAATTTATGTTTATTTATTAATTGATTGATTAACAGGGCTCAATAATAATTAGCTTTAGCTATTTTCTTAATTACATTAATTTCCTTGTTCAGGTTTTCCTCAGATAGCGGAATATTAAAAGCTCTGAAAATCATAGAATTAAAGGCTGCAAGTTTATGTTTTTGTGGATGATTGGAGGAAATAGGAATTACTCTGTCTGTGTATGTAGGTTTTCTATATATGTCAAATGTTACTGAATTGTTAGTTCTTGTTATTGATAAATCTAGGAGTTTAATGTTATTCTCTATTTCGGATTCTACAGTGAATTTAATATTTGGGTGCAGGGTGTTAACAAAATTTATGTAAGTTGTCGGTCCGTTCCAACAAAAGCAGCTAAAACATCATCGACGTATCTATACCACCAGGAAATATGTTTTTTACCCAACGGTGACTCTAATATTTGTTTTGTTACATTGCACATGAATATTTCTGCTAGCAATGGACTCAATGGTAAGCCTATTGCTGGTCCTTCTGTCTGTTTGTAAAATTTATTTTCAAAGGTAAAATAGTTGTTGTTTACAATTAATTCTAAGATATTTAAAAATTCTGTTTGGATGGATAAGTTGACGTTACAATTTTCGAGAGAGGATTTAATTAAATTTAAGCAATCTGAAAGTGGTATATTTGCAAACATATTTGATACGTCGAATGAAACCAATCTGTGTTTTGTTGAAATTTTATTCTGACTAGTTTCGATTTTACATCATTTTCAAAGAATAATACAAATGAAACGGCTTTCATTTCACAGTATATATACAGAAATCGGAATAAATTATTCTTTGAAAATGATGTAAAAATCGAAACTAGTCAGAATAAAATATTATTTATTTTAAATTTATTGTGAAATAAACCACTTATTTAATTTTTACTTAAATGTTTCACCAAGTATTAAGTGAAAAAATATTTCAAAAGCTATTATATAGATATTTGGTTATTGAGGCACATAATTTTTGAAAATCTTTGTTTACTCTAATAAATGAATAAATAAAATATTTTCATGGAGTTAAAAAATTTCTACATTGCCAGCAAAGAAAGAAAATTAAACATCGTAATTATTGACTTACGTTACGTAAAACCTGGAAATAAATAAATATCCATTAGATATTCGAATCGAATTCTCTCCCCACAACTCAAGCTGAAGAAAAAAAAATGACTTCTCTCCACCCATAAAACTGTGTATATATTTTGTAAATTTCTCTGTAAATGTTATCATTAAAATTCTTCACTTGAAGAAGTTACAGCGTAGCGAAGCAATTGTAGTGAAAGTAAATACAATATATAAATTAAATACAAATTATTTGAAAATAATTAAGAAATTATTTCCACATTTAGCTCTGTGACTTATGACTTACGTTACGTAAGTACGTTAAGGGTGCGGTTTAGACGAAAGAGATAGCTATATAAATATTGGCAATCACTAATTCGAGTTAGATTGCTGTTGTGATCAATGAACAATATTGTATTATACATTAAAATAATTTTAAAATAAGCAGGAATTTCATCAGATAAATTAAAAATTATTTTAATGTTTAGTTTGTGTACAAAATTAATTATGAAAAACAATGAAAATTGATCAAATTTATAGCAAATTCTAAATTAAATTTTTGCTAATAAAAACGTGTGCAATGAAAATTTAAAGGATTTCACTAAATTCTGCATTCAAATAACTTAGCAGACATGACCTGTTGATTTCATTATATCTTAGAATTTTATTTTCTAACTTGAACTAGTAAATTGACGTAATACACAAAAATTAACGATTAATTTTTTATTTAGACAGATACTTTATACTTGGTGGATGAAAATGTAAATACATATTCATATTATTAAATCCAAAAGAATGGCTATTTTTCAAACGATTATTTCCATTTTACTATATAGTTATCTCCTTCTACTAAACCGCAACCTTAAACAAATCCACATTAAAACAAATATTTCCCGGGAAAATACCCCGCCCGACAACATAATGTACACCCTTTGTTGCATATCAATAGAATATTGCATCATGTGGCTGTTTTGATGTGCATTTGTTTAACGTATTTACGTAACGTAAGTCAAAAGTCACAGAGCTAAATGTGAGAATAAATCATTAATTATTTTCAAATCATTTGTATTTAATTTATTTAAATAACTGTGACCAAGTGAATGAATACTCTTTTCTATAAAAATAAAAATATAGTTGAAAATCAAAAATATTTCATTTATTAAAGTATACAGATATACGATACTATTCAATAATTAAAACGTCTCTCAGAAGGGGTCACAGCTCTTTTGTTAACATTTTTTTTTCGGAGGCTATTCCCAAAATTCTAACATAGAACCAGGAAATGAAGTGGCAGAAGTAAATTTATCATATATAATTTTTCGCACATAAATAATTGATATATCAATTATCAATAAACTAACTTTCACATCAATGTAAATAGTGTGTTTAAAAAATTGAAAGAACCTTTAGATAATACAAATTAATCCCATGTTAATAATTACATTCTATATTTACGATAAATAAAATTACGCTATACTTCATTAAGTTTTAAACATATTGCATTTTTATTACATTATTATTATGCTTGCCTTTTCTCCGCAATTACGCGTAATTACGGTATAATAATGCTCTATCTAATTAAAGCATGTTCTTGTGTAAAGAGTTTATGCAATAAAAATGAAAGAGTCCGTAAAAGGTGAGAAGAGGCTAAGAAATTGTTAGGCCCTATTCAGCCAACACACACACACACACACAAAAATGCAGATGATGTGAAATTAATGTTGTTGCGGAATTTATTTATATTACTTAATTAGCTATGACTATGTAATGGTTAATGTAATCGCAATCATGAATAATCGCATTGTGTATCGTTGAATAAAGATTATTGTTTTTTGTAATAAATTGGTGGTGTTAATTGTTCTGAAGGCATGTAACATTTTTTTAAACTAAAATATGTAAAATATAAATTTCAGGCAGAAAGACCTCCGGTCGATAGCCCAGACTAACCCACCAATATGTATTGTAAATATAAATATTTGTAAAGAGGCAGAAAGACCTCTGGTCGATAGCCATTTAACAATTAATTAATTTTTGTGTGATATACATAATCAATGTTTGTTACCTTATTGTAAACTTAATTGTTAATAAAGATTGTTATATATTTGTAAAGAAATGTAATTCTGCTGTCTGAATAAAGATGTTTGTATGTATAAATTTCGTTTCATGTTCCATACACTAAATTAATAAAAAAGGACAAGTTCGCCTTCCTTCAGTGGACGAAACAACGATGATCTTGTAGTCCGAAATTGTTGACGATTCCACTTGAAATTAGGCAATAGATGGCATTTGCGCTATCGTTCCAATTATGATATATTGCCGTATTTTTTTAATAAATAATTATGTAAATCGAAAATTTATTAAAAGTTGCTATTATTTTTTTTTATTTATTAAGTCGTATATAACATCGTTATATGTGAATCTCTACTTCCCCGTGTGAGGTATTACTTTTGTAAATTATGTATTATGTATGTAAATTTTGTATCCGACTAAGCTATCATATTTACATTTATTAACAATACTAATTTTATGGTGTGTTTGCTACCAACAATTGTAAGCTTATTTCAATAATATGGGATTTTCATTGCTTAATTTTTAAGACATTGACAATCGATTGTCAATTTAACCCGATCGAAAATATTTTAAAATTGATTCATCAAATTAAATAAAAATAATTTAGAGATAATTACATACATTTACATCTTTAATCAGACAATAACTTTATATAAAGTTATATAATACAATTATAAGTTTGTATGAAGGTGTTAGTCTGTCCTGGGCTATCGACCTAAGGTCTTTCTGCCATATGTTTAATGTATTTATTATTACTATTTTATTGTATTTTTATTGTAATATTCTATGGTAGTCCACCGTTAATAAATATGTAAAATACAATACAATATAAAAATATCGCGTCACGGTTGATATGTTTTAAGTTGATTAAAATCAGTTGCATATTAAAAGCGTAATTATAAAGTGGATCACCGTTTAAAGTAATTGCCAAATCATCGCCGCATTGTCTTTAATTTAAAAACGTAATTATCATAACGTATTCTTTTTTTTTTCAGTTATTAGGCCAGTGGAAGAAATTAATCGTTGTTTATTGAAAAGTACAACAAAAACATTTTGAAAGTATGTGTGAAATATTTGGCAGCACATATGTTCGCCTTAGCGTATCCACTTTACACATGTTAACATAAATGATGGATGGAGCTGTTTATTTGGTGAAATTTCATATTAGCGCTTGAATACGTTGAAATCGTGTTTTATACGAAAAACCTATTGTAGTCAGTGCATTGCGATAATTGATTTGATTTATAAAGCCTTCACTTTATAATGCAATATAAATTAAATATTGACAATATTCATGTTTTGTCAAGTTATTACTAAAAGCTAATTTAGAAATAAATAATACAATTACATTGTCATAGATTGTCACATCTTTTCTAATCACCTTATTATATTAATTTATTACTGAATTAAGATAATAAGGTGTGACAATCTTTTACCACAAGTGGTAAAAAAACATATATATAATTGGATGTGGATTACCACGTAGTAACGGTCAAAACCATCGTGATATGAGTGTTTATTATATGTATTTTATTTTTAATAATAATGGAATTACAAACAACATCGAAAAATAACTCATCGCCAATTTCCGATTATAATTCGGAAAAGGTTAATTTTTTTTCTTCCACATTGCTTTTATTATTAAAAATTGGTTTGCGATTTCTCTTAAAATAAAAAAAAAGTATTAAATATGTGGCACCACCACATTGACTTTCCTCTTGATTCATAGAAATGCTAACTTCGTAAATTTCATACAAGCATAAAACGCCTAAACTTTTAGGAGATGAAAATTCCAGTATGGAACAGAGCGTTCTAATTCTTTCATTAAAATTAAATCTGAGTGAAGAAAGCGGCTTTGTTTACAATTGCGTCTAACCATTGTCACTAATGGCGCCATTAGAAAGAAGCGGAATTCTTTCTTTCCGGTTACAACCCGCAAATTATTAATTGTAATCCGCCGACTGTTTCGACTTCTCCTATTGCACGTTCATTATTTACTGTAGAAGCTCGTAATGTATGGAATTGCATTGTAGTTCCAGTCCAAATTGGCAACGGTCCGTAAGCACAGCAGGGAAAACGAATTGCATTTAAAAGGAAGGTGTATAAACACAGGAATATAATTACGTAGTTGTTAAATTAGAATTTATTTTAAATAAAAAGTGTGTTGCATTTTATTTAATTTTTTTATAATTTTGTATTTTTTTTTGTTATCATGTTTTATAATAATAATAATAACTTTATTGCTCAATAGGAAACAACATAACCCAATTACAGGACAATATGTATAAAATTGGAAACATGAATAAAATGTAACAAAAATGGAAATTATAACTAAATAAACTACATGTATATAAATAAAATTTCAAATAAAACACAAATTAATATGAACTAACAATAGACGATAATGAATCATTAAATAACTGTTTGAATTTTGTAAAATAATATATAGTGAGGATTTTATATCACATAAAAATAAAGTGTCTTGCATTTTATATAATAATAATAATAATAATTTAAATAGCTTATGTGAAGACAACTTTACACAGTAACCGAGGGGTTTGTAATGGTTATACAAGACAGGGTGACTAAAACTAAAAATTACGAGAAAAACTGTCTGAAATTGAAAGTAGAGGATAAATGTCGAAAGTGCGGAAGTGTTGGGGAGACAATAGAACATATCATGGCCGGATGTCCCACACTCGCAGATTCCGCCTACTTTGGAAAACACAATCAGTTTGCTAAACCAATACACCAACAGATAGCTAAAATAAATAATCTTCTCGATAGTGCGCCACCACGCTACTAGAAATACACCCCACAGCCAATACTGGAGTCTGCAAATAAAGTAATATACTGGGACCGACCTATTGCGACCGATCGTTCAGTAGACTACAATATACCAGACCTAATACTTATAGATAAGTTAAAACAAACTGCTACGATCATAGATATTGTAGTGCCCCTGTCACATAACATCCAAAAGACGGAGGAAAAAAATCGCAAATACGAAAATCTGGCCTATGAAATAAAAAAAAATCATGGAAACTCAAGAGCGTAAAAATATACCCCTTGGTGATATCAGCTGAAGGAATACTAAATAAAAACCTAAAAGACAGCATCACGGATCTCGGACTGCCTAAAAAGATAATTCACGTTGGGCAACGTGCAGTCTTGTTGCAAACATGCCATATTTTCCGAAAGTTTTCAAACTAGTGAGATAAACTGAATTGTTTGCTTACTAAAATAACACCGCATGCCAAAATGGCTCAAAAATAATATAATAACTGGGACAGACCAATACTCACCGGCAAAACTGTCGATTACAACAGATCAGACATTGTCTATATTTGTAAAATAAATAATACTGGTCTGTAGATGTTGCTGTACCTCTTACTCACAATATTGCAAGAACAGAAAGGGTAAAAAAGAACTAAATACGAAAACCTGGCAATAGAGGTGCAGCGCATCCATAAATTAGAAAGAATCAATTTGTACTAGTTGTTATATCAGAGACAGGAGTAGTGAGCAAAGGCTTTCTGCAAGACCTGAAATATTAATATTGAATTATTCTTTTTTTCTCCTTCAATTTATGTATGCTTGTATTATATATATATATATATATTCTTAATTTTTATTATTATTATATTACTACATACATAAACATCTTTATTTCTGAGATTGGAATATACAATTACAATACAATATCTAACAATACACTAACGTTCACAATATATTTCCAACTCTGAAACTAGCTATCGACCAGTGGTCTTTCAGCCTATTATATTACTATTTATGTAAATTATTGCATATTTTCCCTTATTGGATTCTTCCGTTGGAAAATAAAATTATTATTATTATTTCTTTTGTCTCGCTTTACGCGGTGAGTGAAAAACCTTCCATTGTAGAGGTAAGTGAACTATTGCTATTATTGCTATTTAGAAAGCGTCTTGTAATATTGCATATGTTCAGTATGACACATTTTTGCAGTTCTATGTATATATTTTTGTCTATTTCCATTGTTTTTAGCGTCTTTCTAAATGCTTTGGGGATAAATCCAGTTACAGATATTATCACTGGCACTATTATTACAGAATATAACTGCTACGTTTCTTTAATTTCGATCAGTAGGTCAGAGTACTTTCTGATTTTCTCAGCGTGAGTTGATTCTAAATTTGTAGTAGATGCAATTGCTACATCTATCAGTAGCGCTGATTTTTTCTGCTTATTCACTAGTATAATGTCTGGTCTGTTGTTCGGGATCGCCTTATCCGTAATTATACTCCTATACTTTACCTTTAATTTCTTATATGGCAACATCAACTCCCTCCGTAAAAAATCCCATCTTTTATCAAACTACCTTTCCAACAATCCAATTGACGCTGTATCACTAGTAGAAACAAAAACCAACAAACCTTTTAAATTTCATAAGTGGCCCTTTATCCAAATCCCTTCCTCAACTCCCTTACATAATCAAAAAGGAGGCTCAATTATCGCGGTGAGGCAGGGATTCAAATGATTGAAGGCAAATCCCCCAAAAATAAACAACCAGTTGAATGAATGTCTCCACTGCATAATCGATTTTCCTCAATTTGCACTCCATATCTTCCTACTATATATCCATCCCACTTCTCTCATTGAGAATACTATCCTGATAAAAGCTTCCCTCTATGATCATGTTGTCGTAATTGGAGACTTCAACGTTAACAAGACTAAATCTAGATAGCTCTCTTCCTTTACCTCAAACTCTAACTTTGTCCGTATCCTCACAAATCCCACATTTGTTATGTCTAATAACCAGTCCACTACCCCTGATATCCTTCTCTGTACCAGTAATATCCAGCACCTAATCCACAACGTCAAACTTATCCCCAATTTATGCTCCGACCATTTATCCATACAATTTTCTCTCAATATTGACTCGCCACTCCCATCTCCTCCAAAAACTATAATGAATTTTAAGTATTGTGACACAGTAAAAGTATCGGAAGAACTATCGACATTTATCTCCTCTAACCCAACTATCACTCCCAACACAATATCAAATTTCACCGATACTTTATCTAAATCCATCCTAACCCACTCCCCAATCTTCACAAAAAAACCTTACAAATACCCCCTTCCCAAATATATCCTCCGTCTGATTAAATATAAAAGACAATTATACAGAGATATCAGACTAATGGAAGATAGAACCCTTAAGCAAAAATTCAACAAAATTAATAAAGGCATTCACAACCTCATATTCGAATATAAAAGTGACCTATGGATAAAGTCGCGTGAACGCATTAACAGTCTATATGGCAGAAAATACTGGCAGGAAATTAAGAAACTAAGCCAATATAGAAAGAATGACTTTATCCAGAGGTTCACAGACCCCATAACAAACAAAACAGTATCTGATGACAAAGAGATTACAAAAATATTTGCTACCCATTTCCAAAATTCCTATTCCTTCAGTAATACCTCAGACTACGATATAAACTTCCTTTCCCACGTGAATTCCTGGTATATGTCTTTCATGTCTAAACAAACTTCCTTAGTCCCTAATGATGAGATAAAGGAGGAGGAATATTTTGAAAATCTCGTAAAAGGAAAAAATACTGCTCCCGGTTACGACAACATTCCCAGACTGATCCTGAAATCCTTACCAAACAATATCCATACATACATTATCAAAATTTTTAATCACATCTACGCTTCCCAAATTTTCCCGAGTGAATGGAAAAAAGGTATTATCACGTGTATCCCCAAACCTAGCAATAACCCCTTAGATCCTAACAACTTTCGACCTATCACCCTACTCCCTGTCCTGGGAAAGCTGTTTGAATCCAAAATCAAAAATAAACTCCTATCTTTAGTAACCGACATTATCCCTCCCAGTTCGGATTCCTTGAACACAGATCCACAGCCTTACCCTTATCTAGCCTTACATCTAACTGCCAGACAGCAAGTCTTGAGGGCAGAAGTTCCGCCATTTTATTTTTAGACATAAAAAAGGCGTTTGATTCTGTCTGGCATCGAGGCTTGCTGTACAAATGTTACTCCCTAAATATCCCGCCACACCTTATTAACCTTCTCGACAGTTTTCTTAAGAATAGATCCCTTCAAGTAAAGTTACGTCAGACCTTATCCAATCCATTCACCCCCGAACAAGGACTTCCTGAAGGTTCCCCCTTATCCCCTCTACTTTACAATATACTAGTCCATGACATTTACCATCCTGATCCTAAACAAATAGATACATCTGCTTACCCTCTCCTTTATGCTGATGATACAGCACTGATAGCTCATGCCCCCACCCTACCCAAAGCACTAAGCACTCTACAGGGCCTTATCGACACAAACGTGGTTTGCGAAATGGAGAATATCTATAAATCCCAACAAATCCCAACTTTTAATTCCTTTCCACCGGTCACATAACCCTCCCTTCTTTATATCAATAAACAAACAAACCATTTATCCCTCAACCCACTGCAAATACCTAGGCATCCTGTTAGATCCTAAACTCACTTTTAAAGACCATTCTAGTATCCTTAAAGGTAAAGAAACGAGGGGCACATTTCAGAAGCCTTACTTTTAAACCAAAGAGAATTAGCAGAGAAACAGCAGTGCACATCTATAAAATGGTGTGCCGCCCTTTACTTGAATATGCCGCCATCCTTGCTTACCATCCCATCCCCACCCAGTCACCCTTAAAAACATACAAGTCGCTGAAAGAGCGGCTCTTAGAGTGCTAACTAAGATAAGGCATCCCCTAAACCCCTTACATAATGTTTCAAATTCACTTCTTTATGAATTAACTAATATCACCCCTATTGAACTCAGACTTTCCTTTTTGGCTCACAAATTTGGCTCAAATCCCATAAACCTAAACCTGATCAATTCCCTATGTATCCCACGCAACAAAAATATAAACCCCAAATGCAAATTCCCCACTATAACACTTCATTAATTCATTACATCTCTTCACAACATTAATGACGGTTAAATTACGGACATACCCGACAATAACTTCTGACTAAGACAGTTAGATATCATCATACTTCTTTCATGAGTAGGACATAAGTACGAAAAACCAGACTGAAAGATCACTGGTCGATAGCCAATTAACAGATATAAATTATACATTTCAGTTTGTTAATGTTTATTACTTATTTTGTATACTTTCTGTATATATCTGTTAATAAAGATTATTATTATTACTCCTACCACAATTATTATTATTATTGTTATTAAATCGATAGGATTATGTGAAAATATTTTAATATAAATCAAAAAAAATAACAACCAATCTACAAATCTGTCACATAGT
Source organism: Philonthus spinipes (assembly GCA_963082785.1). Lineage (NCBI taxonomy): Eukaryota > Metazoa > Arthropoda > Insecta > Coleoptera > Staphylinidae > Philonthus > Philonthus spinipes. The sequence goes on along the minus strand of OY720300.1, from coordinate 25,002,803 downwards.
CAGGACATATTTAAACTGTATGGTTTGAAATGAACTTTTCCCCCAGGCAGTGTAACACCAGCTTGAGCTGAGATATTTTAAATTGAATAATAATAATAATAATAATAAACAGCTTTATTTGTAATTTCACAGATAACATATACAAAAAAATAATATAATTCTTTTACATTACAAATCATAAAGTGAGATTTATTCTGCGTTCTAAATTGGACTCATCTGAACATTCTCTTTTATAAAATAATAAAAATAAATTAAAACTAAAAGTTAGACGAAACGAATAACATAAGATAAAATGAAATAAAAGCAATAAAATAAGATTAAATCACAAAGGTCTCCTATACAAATGCCATTCCCCATTCACCTTATAGATAATTTCCTTAAAAACAGATCCCTAAAAGTGCGCATCCAAAATACCGTATCTAAATCCTTGACACCCCAACAAGACGTACCGCAAGGTTCCCTCCTCTCTCCACTCCTTTACAATATTTACGTACATGATCCTCAATACATAAACGCATTCGTCTATTTCCTTCAATTTGCGGACGATACAGCATTGATTCAATACCAAATATCATTTACTTATGAATAACAGATATATTATTTTTGCTAATTATTATTATTATTAACAATACTAAGTTAATACGATATTCTGTTAGAATGTAATCCCTTACTATCGATCAGTTGGTTTTTGTTTAACTGCTTTATATTCTCCGGCATTTGATTATATATTTTATACCGGTCAAAAGGGTCTAGTAACCATAAAGACCATTTAAATTTAATCCATAATTCATTTCTTTAACCTTCTCTTCATTTCATATCTCATCCTTTTAAAAACAAACAAAAAATATATTTTACAAATTTGATACGTAAATCTCTTCTTTCATATATATATATACAATTACAATACAATATCTAACAATACACTAACGTTCACAATATATTTCCACCTTTGAAACTGGCTATCGACCGGTGGTCTTTCAGCCATATATATATATATATATATATATATATATATATATATATACATATATATATACATATATATATATATATATATATATATATATATATATATATGTATATGTATATATATTTTCTAATGTTGTAAGTTTTGTAAATCATAGGTTACGATTATCTGTTTAAATTTTGTAAAATAATATACAATGATGGGATATATGAAATTTAATGAAATCCTCTTTCCAATGCACTTCAATCATAAATTCAACACATGCTTTAATCAGTAAAATATTTATTTCATACAATATGAACTACCAATGTCTAAATATTAAAACCAATAATTATATTACTGTAAAATATTATCAAAGGCTGAAAGACCTCCGGTCGATAGCCGATTCATCATCTACAGAACATAATTCTATTGTAATGTAATTTAATGTATCTCTCAGAAATAAAGATTTTCTATTTATTATCAAAATCACAAATTGATAAAAACAATGCTTAAATACAATATAAATAATCGTCTTCCTTGTTTTTTAATTTCGGGGTTATTAGATTATCTTTTGCACGGACACGGAGGAGTGTGCTGTGGCCGACGCGTTTGTGAATTTTAATCATCAAATTGTTGGATTTACGCGCACCACATTATTCTGTAATTATTTTGGAGATATTTGTATTATTCTGAAGTATTTTGGAGTTGATTGCGGAAATACTCTGAGGAGCATTTAATGCACTTTGATCCGATGCCGTGGAGATAATTTATTATATATTTTTGTGAAGATAAAGACCCTCTGAAAGAAGTAAGTTTTGTATCAATTAATTCATCTTCAATTACCGTTGTGTTAGTCTTTTTTTTGTTCACATAAAAAGAAAATGCTTATATGAAATTTCAATATTTTTTTTATTACAATAAATAGAAAAGAGTATTCATTCACTTGGTCACAGTTATTTAAATGTATTAAACAAAAATGATTTGAAAATAATTAATAAATTATTGTTTTATATTTTTACAATTTTGTTTATATTTTTTAGGAATCAGGGTGTAAATAATTACTGGCGCCCTTAATAAATAATTTTTCTTAGAATATACCCGCGACCAACCTCTTCGACACGGAGTTAGCTTGGTTCCTATTTATGCCAACTTATTGTGAACCATTTATTAGTGAAGTTTTTAATTTTTAATAAGTTGTGGCAACTGAAGCCTAATTAATTTATTAATCATCATCTGTAAATCATTTAGCAAATTGTTTCTGGTATCTGTTTATATGCATCATAATTATTCCATTATCTATTTTAAGCTTTGTCTTCCCTATTACATAAACAATCTGTCTACTATACAGGGAGTCAATATTATCACCAAATTTTATATTTTATATTAAATAGTACTATGTTTATATGCATTAACAAGTGTAAAACAATTCAGTTATTAGCACGAATAAAGATTTACTTTACTTGTATGAGAAGAGAAGTTAGAAATTATACTATGAAAATCGTGAAACACAGAATTTAATTCTGCAAAATTACATATGAATATCAATAAATATTAAAAAATGCAGCCTTCTGCAAATTGTTTTAAATTATTGATAATGAATCAATTTAAAAATATAAAAAATTATAAAACTTGATTTGATTTCCTTTATTTTCACCGTTAGATTTACATTTCGAGTACCATGTACTCATTTTCAATTTTCAGTTATTGAAAATGAGTACATGCTACTCGAAATGCACATCTAATTGTGAAAATAAATAAGTGAAGAAAGGAAATCAAATCAAGTTTTATTAATGATTTATTACTTCACATAACTCGAAACAAATAGTGAATATAAAATATGTATATGTAACCTTGCAGAACTACATATTAACATTTCCTATACATAACCTATCTGATTTTCAAAATATTAAAACTTTAAATTAACAAAAATTATATATTCACTATACAGGGTGACCAGAAAAGGTGTGATAATCTTCAGAATAATATTCGTACTTATTCCTTTCAAGGTTTTTTAATTTTATTCGAGAGTCCATTTATATACTCCAATTTGTACCAATTACCTTTTTCGTAGGAAGTTCCGCTATAAAAATATTTTAATAATTGTTTTTGCTTTTTCTTTTTGATCATTTTTTCAATTAAATTAGGGTTATAACCATTGTTGGCTGCGATACTTTTTAAAATATTTTTTCTTTTTCAAAGTTTTCTTTGTTTAATGGAACGTTCATTAAACGATGAATGAATGAGTGGAAAGTGCTATATTTTATTTGATAATGTGTGTTAGAATTAGCTGGAATTAATGTATGTATCCTTTCGATATATTTTATACTGTAAACTATTGTTAAATTTATTTATTGTCAAGTCCAGAAAGTTGAGGCTATTATTTTTTTTCCAGTTCCACTGTAAACTGAATGTGACTATTTAACGAATTTAAAAAGGTGGTAAATATTTCTAATTGTCTAGTTGTGCCGGTTCATATGCAAAATATATCGTCAACATATCGTTTCCAACAATGGATATTTTTACTTTCGGGCAAACTTAATAATTTATTTTCAAAGTTATCGATGAATAATTCTGACATAAGCGGTGATAAAGGAGAACCCATTGGAAGACCATCTTTTTGAATATAAATATTATTACTAGAAAAGGGTTTAAAATACTCCCCTCAATTATCAACTAAATCAAGCCTTGAAACGTTAGGAATAGATTCCGAAATTATTTGTAACAAATTAACAGACACACAAATGAAATCAATAGCTAAAACTACGAATATTATTCTGACTAACTCTATGAATTTAGGAAAGATTTTAATTAACAATAAATTAAAAGGCAATAATAATCATTTAAAAAAAAAACGGAATATATGAATTAAAATGTGATGATTGTGATTATATTTATATCGGTCAAACTGGTAGATCATTTGAAGTTAGACTTAAGGAACACAGAAAAGACATTTTAAATAATAAAATAACTACTGGATTTTCAAAACATTGTATAGCTGAAAATCATTTCTTCAATAATAATAAATTCAAAATATTACATACAGGTAATAAGGGATTAAGGTTGAATTATCGGGAAGGCCTCGAAATAAGTAAAGCTGTAAAAGCCGAAAAAAACGTTGCTAATGATATTGAGGAACTGTGGGACTCCCCGATCGTTAACGCCCTTACTACTGAAAATACCGACAAAAAGATTATATAAATAACTGTAAAATTTCTTGTACATTTATTCTTGATAATGGCAATGTGCCGAAACTAGTCGAAAATAAATAATTTTTGCGTGTAAAACAAACCAAGTGAAACTTACTTAACAATCCCTAATATTACTAAAATGTTTTACCAAGTGATTAATGAGACTCAAATTGAAAAAAATGTATTCCTGTGTTAGAATTTATGAAAGCCCTCACACATTCTAACACAGAATTTATTTCTGCATTCTTCAATATCAGCATTTTCTATTTACGATATCTGCAAACATGTGCATCTGTTCAGTCGATGGAAAAAATATGTGTTACATTAAAATCCTATCTTTTCCCATCTGGATGACTGCTGAATTAAATATTTAATATCTTTAATTCATCCATTCCATATTAAATCCTTAATTCGCGAAAAAAATATATATTTTGTTTTATTTATCAAGATATTTGGGGCTATTCCGCAAGAGACATGTTAATTCCAGGCACCGAGTATTTTTTATAAATGTTTAGAAATAATTGTATTTCGTAATATAATTTGTAAACTTAATGTTTATTGTTTATTTTATGATAAGACTATAGATGTATGTACCACATTTTAATATATTATTTATTTTTATGTACCTAGTTTTAGTAATAATTTTAATATGATTTTTATGTTAAAGTTGCTCCATGTATTAAAACACTTATTACTGTGTACTAATATTAAGTTTTTGAATACGGGTAAAAGAGGATAAGAAAGAAAGAATATTAAGTTTATGACTAAACTTTACTGTATGGCACCAATGAATTATGAATTACGAATTATAATAATTTTTATGTAAATTAAATAAAAATGATTTGAAAATAATTAACAAATTATTCTCACATTTAGCTCTGTGACTTTTGACTTACTTTACGTAAGTACGTTAATAAAATATACAAATAAAACAACTAATTTGTTAATTATTTTAAAATCATTTTTATTTAATTTATTTAAATAACTGTGACTAAGTGAATAATAATTTTTATGTATTCTAAACGGAGTAATTCGTTTTGTTTTCTGTTTTTTCTTTAAATATAATATAAAAGGCTGAAAGACCTCCGGTCGATAGCCGATTCATTTACAGAATATAATTCTAATTTTATATATTATTGTACATACATATACACATTTCAATAAAGGTGGTTAGTTATAATATAAAATAATGGTGATTTAATATAAAAGAGAATAACAACAAAAAATCTAATGTAGTTGGCGTTATTAGAATCTTAGGTATAATTAATCAGCAAGAGGGTAATATTATTCTATAGGTAAATAAGATTTGAAGTGTTTATTTAGTTGATACACCCTTTTTGTGTTATTAAAACCACAATAGAAAAGGCGCAAGAATTGTTAATATATTCAAACGCAAAAATTGATTGCTTCGCTTTAAATCTAGGCCAGCCAAGTATCCAAAAGACATACCTTTGTACTCCAAAAAGATCACATCAGCTCGTAAATTTAATATACAGATTTATATGCATATAAAAAAAATCCACACACACTGCACATTTATTTAAATAATAAACATTAAATATTATAATTATTAAAGAACAGACGCACTAGTTTAAGTCGGTTGTCAGAGCGCACTGAACAGTTTCGAAGAGACCGGTGTGTTTGGATTTCGAATTTGGTCGGGAAGCGTGTGTATGAAAGTCTTAAGACAAGTGCACTGGTGTAATGTTGTTTAGCATCGGTTCTTCTTTGTGTGAGTGCGTGTATGTAATGGGGGGTTCTTCGGTGGCGCCCCCGCGACGGCGAGCGGCGCTCTAAGAAAGCCCTCGCGGCTCTTGCGGATCGCCGCCCCACTTTGCCGCCACCCCCGCTCGAAGAGTCGACACGCGAGCCGGCCCACTTTATTCGAAAATTTGGCAATAGCCTTGGGGGCGGCCGGCAAATAAATTATCCGGGAAAGAGGGCCGCCTGTGTACAAGAAAAGCTGCAGATTTCCTACTGACCTCAAAGCGAAAAGAGTGGCGCGTACGACGAGTAACACTTATTTTTTTCGGTAAAGGTTAAAGGGTGGCGAAAATCGGCGAAATCATACGTATTAAAATTGAATTATCGGTTGGATTTTAATGCGTTCCTGAAAAATGAAATGAGTGTCAACCATGCGTTGTTTTGCAGTTATCACCAGAAAATAACATGGGTCTTATCTAGTATGGGGAATTTTTCAAAAAATTCAAAGAAAAATAAATAGATAGCATAATATTACTTTTGTAGTCACTATATTCTTAAACATACAAAAAATAACGTATACATACTCATTTTTACATTTACAGTGTTTTTTTTTTTCATCATCGAAACAGATTTACATAACAAAAACTTTAGACAGAGATTTTTGTCCATTATATATTTTAATAAAATTATTTTATACTTATTTAACACCTATTAGCTCTTAGAGTAATTAAATAATTTACTTATTTATTAACGGTGGTCTACCATAGAATATTACAAAAAAATACAATAAAATAGTAATAATAAATACAATGAAATTAAACAAGGAAAATTTCTGGCAATGATCAATAAAATTCGATCAATCCCTTTTTCCAACTGCAAAAAAATACTTACACTGTAAGTTTTACAAACATCTATTGATGTAGTTGTTTCAATAAATGTTTGTAAAACTTACAGTGTAAGTATTTTTTTGCAGTTGGAAAAAGGGATTGATCGAATTTTATTGATCATTGCCAGAAATTTTCCTTGTTTAATTTCATTGTAATTTAAATAACTGCAAACGTGTGAATCATCTTTGTTTCATTTTATTTAATAATAAATACATTAAACATTTAAAATAAAACACAAATAATAAAATATAAAAACATATTACATTTACATCAAGGCCGTAAAAGTGTGAGCCTGTGGCGCAATTCTCTAAGTCTTTTCGCGAAAAAGTCAAAATTGCTACCTATCATATTAGCATGCCTTAGCATTCGAGTGGCTGTGGAGTTCTGTGCGTAGTCAGTCTTCCTAAAGGGAACATTTGCTAGTTACACTGAAATTGTTCATTAAGAAAGATAACTTTGTGATTGAAATGTACTAAATCCTCTAATTAATGACGGTTTTATCATTAATAAATTAGGAAGATAAGCGATTTATATGAAGATGTTTGAACAAAATAAAACACTGTACAATTTTCATCACTGATTATTTATTTGCACTATCAGTCTTTCAGCCTAAACAATATATTAATTAAGTAAATATAAAAGAAATTTTGATAACAACAAAAATAAGTGCTTTCAAATCTATTTTTTCCCATAAAAAAAGCACTAAACTTTTGTTCACTGGTTATTTAATAGCAAGAGTGAAGAAACACTAGTTATTTATTTGCACTAAATGTACATTTCGACTACAAAGTGACTTTGTAATTATATATCCATTGATAATGATCACTTTGTGATCGAAATTTACATTTGGTGCAAATAAATAACATGTGTTTCTCCTCTCTTGCTAATAAGTAACCAATAAACTAAAGTTCAGCGACTTTTTATGGGAGAAAATAGAATTGAAAGCACTTGTTTTTGTTGTTATCAAAAATTGTTTTATATTTAGTGTATAAAGAATACTATACTATATTGAAAATGTACCACCAAGTTAACGCCGACAAAATTAAAGAATGTTTTATATTTACTTATTTAATATATTGTTTAGGCTGAAAGATTGATGGTCGATTGGGAATATATAAAATGAATTGAATTATACAGGGTGAGCTTTTTTTCGATGTTCTCTATGGGGATCTCGGAAACTATAAGAGATAGAAAAACGGTTAAATGGGGAAAGAAGTGTAGTTTTATAAGACGAATAAAATGACACTTTCAAAATATTTGAAAAAGTCAAGGGTAACTAGATATTTTGAAAAAAGTAAAATGTGTCAATTTTTTGAAATCAATATATCTCTATGATTATCATAGATAGAAAAAAACTGTAAAGGACAAAGTTGTAGAAAATTTTACACAGATTAATAATAAAAAATCAAAACAAATTTTCGCCCATATTTTGGGAGATATGACACAAACTTAAGGTAAGTAAGTTTAATTTCGGAATTATTTTACTGTATGTTGCTTTTGACAAATCTAAAGAAAGATAATAAATTAAATATTGATTTCGTTGCTATAAACAACCGCAATTGTTTTACTTTTGTCTTTTTCATGGCTAACTATTTTTTTGGTGTATGTTAAAATTAAAAACGACTGTAACTTATTTTATTTGAAAAATAACTATGGCATATGTTATATCGGATTAAAGGGAAAAAAATAGCCCTTTTAATAAAGTCATAGCCAACTATTGTTTCCATTTAAAAAAAGGTAAGTTTGTGTCATATCTCCCAAAATATGGGCGAAAATTTTTTTTGATTTTTTGTTATTAATCTGTGTAAAATTTTCTACAACTTTGTCCTTTACAGTTTTTTTCTATCTATGATAATAATAGAGATATATTGATTCCAAAAAATTGACACATTTTAGTTTTTTTAAAATATCTAGTTATCCTTGACTTTTTCAAATATTTGTCATTTTATTCGTCTTATAAAACTACACTTCTTTCCCCATTTAACCGTTTTTCTATCTCTTATAGTTTCCGAGATCCCCACAGAGAACATCGAAAAAAACTCAATCTGTATCTAACGTATATTTTACAAAACAAATGATTATGTGTGTGTGTATAAGTTACCGACAGAAAGACCGATGGTCTATAGCCATTTTCACAGGCTTAACTAATTGTAATCATGTAAATATTTTGACTTATTTTTTTTAATATAATTTATTTACTTATTCTAGTTTAACTTCACCTTTTTATGAATTATCAAAATTTCTGTTTTAGTTTTATTTATCTTAATACGATATTTTTTTTCTGTCATAATGCAACATTTTCTTTATGAACCATAATAATTGGAAGATAACGCAAGCGCCATGTATTGTCTGGTGGGATTAAAAAAAACGAAATGTCCTTCAGCAGTTATGTTGAACATTTTATTAAATGAATTTTCTTTGTGAGTTTATTTAATAAATTCCTCAGAAATTCCGTTGATTAATTAATTAATTCATTCAGAATTAATTGAATGTATTCATTCAGACATTAACATTAATTAATTAGCTAGCTATGAACAGAAATGATCCAAGTAACATTTAGGTCTTATTGAGATAATGAGTAAAACGCGTTTTCATGATTATTAAAATCGAGGCTAATTTATTTGTTACAATATGTTTATAATATGATATTTACTAACTTAACTTAGTCTTTACTAGGAGATCTTTTTGACACATCGAATATTTAACAGGTAAAATGACACTTTTATGAACTTTTGAAATTATTAAAACACAATATGTGGTATTTCAGAAATGAAATAAAAGAGCTTTTATTTGAAAATAACTTTATTATTAATAAATTGACAATGCGTAATTATTCAAAATTCCAATTACGGTTTTGTCCAGTACAAGAGTTACTGAATGTATATACCGATGTTACATTGTCGGGAATTTTATGCAGAATGTTGTAGTAAAGACATGATATAACTCCCTGCCTGCGGTTGTTTCATTCATACAAAGACAAAGTGTTGAGTAATGACTCGTCATGTTTGATCACATTTGACTTACAACGTACTCTTCCAACACCCTTCATACAAACAGGTGAACATGTGGCATGTTCATGTTAATCTTTTCACCATCAGGTAAATAGAGATGAGTCCCAAAGTTCAAAGTGTATAACTGTCTGAGATAATAAACCTCACCTGTTTGTATGAAGGGTGTTGGAAGAGTACGTTGTAAGTCAAATGTGATTAAGCATGACGAGTCATTACTCAACACTTTGTCTTTGTATGAATTCATCAGTGATCTGGCCCTTTCAGCTAAAGCATGATGTTCCTTTTGCTTTGATTTAATCTGCAGACATGTTTCAATATCTTGTTCATTTTGAATGTCTATTCGAAATATATCACATGTTTTGCATGTGTCCTTCTTTGGAATGTAAAAATGCAAGTTGTAGGTGTTGAAAATGGTTCTGTAGTAACTTTTTTTAACGGGATCTTTGCCAACTGTTCTACATTTTTCAACATAAGATGAATAAAGTAACCCCGACACCAATTGGTAAAAGAGGACATCGATTATATATATATATATATATAAGATGAATAAAGTTTTTGCAGATTTAAACTTGGTTCTAGATATTGGCGGTTAGACGATCTTTGACCATAGTGGCTCACATAACGAGGAATACTCTCAACGTGTTGCTTTATAAATTCCTTAACGTCGTCTGGGATTTTATTCAGAGACACTTGTTTACTCTACTCTGATCTGGTGAGGGTATGTTTGTTTCTGGCTCTCTCTTTTTTGTAAGGGCATAATCTAACCTTTTATTAGATATTTGGTGAACTTTAAGAAAAAAGGACTTACAAACCTTATTCTCACCGACAAAGAAACTTCGGGTGTGTTGCTTATGACTGGGTTCTCCAAGGATGCGTTTTTTTTGTCTCAGAGGCAAATTTATTTTCACAGTAGCACATAACCATGCAGTTTGTCTATTCCAGTCCATGGCATAGAATTTAGAGTGAATATTCTCTTGCACTCTTGTAGAAACATAATCACTACACTTCCTTTTGCACGTACATAAAATAGAAGTAAAATGTTTTGCTGGTATTGTTTTTCCGAAATAACTGACATACTGTTCACTTTTGTTTCGTTTTTGTTTAATAACATTTCTCTTCCACATATTCTCATTTTTGCGTTTTCGAGTTCTCACAACTTCTTCTGATTGCCCCATATTTTGTGAACTTGATAAAGTTCCTGCTCGACTTGTGGTGGGTCTGTTTTTAATATTATTAATATCTTCATTTTCATCTTCAGATTCCGATTCTTCTGATGGACAATATGATTCACTACTGTCACTGTAAGATATCAATAAAGTTACTGAAATAGCAGGTATATAAGTTGTAATTGTTGTCATTGTAATTCTGTCTCAATAATGAACTAGAATCTGATAATATTGTGTCATATTTTTAGTGGGTCCTAAGGACGTTGTTCCTGATTCTGAAAATGTAATATTTGAACACCAATTTTCAGAATCAGGAACAACGTCCTTAGGACCCACTAAAAAATATTACACAATATTATCAGATTCTAGTTCATTATTGAGACAGAATTACAATGACAACAATTAAAACTTATATACCTGCTATTTCAGTAACTTTATTGATATCTTCAGCAGCGTTAGACACCACATCTCTTGAAATTTCTAAAATAATAAAAATAAACAGCCCTAAAACATAACCACTTGAAAATAAACTCACCGATTGTTGGGACGTCATTATTCAAAGTAGGCCGATCTGAGTTTTCAACTAAAGCAGCTTGTAATGCTAAAGCAACTAATTTTTTAGACCGAGATAACATTTTCACAATTTTAACAACACGATTTGGACGAGTTTAATCTGAAAATGCCATGTGCTTGTGAGTGCGACCGAAGACGGTGCGGAAAAAGGACGCTAATATGCGCGCGCTTGTTCAGTCTCTGATAAAATCAACAGTGACGTGATCCAAGTAGCATTCAAGTAACTTAGATCACATCTGCACTAATAATTTTATATTTCTAGGACAGTGCAAAAATGTCACAATTAGAAATTTGTTGACCACAGTGCTCACCAGAACTTGGATTGCTTTTGCACTAACTAAGTTGATGACAAAGAAGTGTAAACAGCAACATAACTCAGTTTTTGTAAAAATGTTACTTGGATCACTTCTGTTCTTAACTAGTCATATGTTTGCAGTTTTTAACACAGTAATCCATATTTCTCGCAACACACGAACGCATTGCATACAAATCATCTATTGTTAATTTAAGTTTTTTTTACATAGAGCAGATTGTTAATTTTATTTATTTGTATTTTTTTTTATTTTTGTATTTTATAATTTTGTTATTTATCTAATTTTGGTTATATAATTGCCATATAAATGAGAAGGGCAATGAGAGAGATTTTATTGTTATTGTATGAACACATGAAAATATTTCAGCAAACACAAAACTCATGACGGAATAGTAATATGCAAAGTATCTGCACTTTGATGTATGAAATTCTATTGTTGCTCTCTGGTTTCTACTTACATTAAGAATTTCCGATGGTATTGTAAATGATAAAATGATATGACTTAAGGTCATAATATTCATAATAATATCCATTCATAATATTTAGTTCAGAGAACAAATTTTCAGAACTAAATATTCTCGAATCAAAACATGTTGCATTAGTCCGGTCGGTATTTACCTAGGAAATAGTTGTTTCAATGGATGTTTTTACCTTTTTAAATTATTACGTTTAATTGAAGTAAAATTTGACAAACTTTTCCGCGAGATAAAAATGGTTTCTAATTTTTATATTTGGATATTTTCGTATTGTCTTTCGACTTTGACAATTGTAAGGCGACTAGTTGTTACGACCATCGAATAATTTGTTCAACGAAATAAAACGAGTTACACTTGTCTGGATAACTTCTATTGAACCTTCTTCTATAGAGTTTTAAAACTTAATGAATAACAATACATGAAAATATTTACAAAATATATAAGTGGGGGTAAAATGATTTCTACGCCGTTGGGGGTGGATTTTGCGCCGGGCAAAAGCAGGTACCCAGCAATTCCTAAAAGAAAGGCAACATCTGGAACAACCCCTAGCTGGCAGCGTTGACCATCTCACGCGTGTCACGCATAAATTAACAGCGATTGTTTAAAATTGCTTCGATCCAAGGACAGGAATTATTGTAGACAACAAAAATTCTTCATCTAACCTGAACAATATTAATATTAGATGCATTAGCAACAATGTAAAATAATTTTCAGTAGGCTGCTATTTTTTTTAAATTATAATATGAGCCATCTGCGTATTTCATCGTTAGAAACGGTAAATAGTAATATAAAAAAGGATTTGTTTCACTTGGTCATAATTATTTAAATAAATTAAATAAAAAGAATTTGAAAATAATTAATAAATTATTTCCTCCTTTATCCACCGTGACATTTTGACTTTGTCCATTATTGGACATTTGTTAAAGTAGTCAAGTCAAAATATCAGAGTAGCTAAGTTAGGAAAAGTAAATTTCAAAGTGAAATTTTTTAAAAAATTTACCAACAAATTCAATTGATTTTTTTTATTCTTAATAGATGCATTAGTATATATAAGGTGTACAGAAAATGAGTGAAAAGCTTCAGGTAACTCAATTTTATTGTAATTAATTTTTAATAGAAAATCCTAATAAAAAAATGTTGTATGGTTCTTCATTGAGGCTCACGAGGTCTTCGGAATTTTAAATATGTGACTATAAATTAGTATTATTTTTTAAATATTTTGTAAAAAATCAATAGCATTAACAATCGATTAGACACGTGTATACTTCCATTGATGTAAATGATTAATAAATCGGATATTTTTACAATTTTATAACTTCATCAGAAGCATTCTTTTAATGAAAATAGATCTGGCAACGACGCACGCTCGTTTCTAAAAGAAAAGGTATATGCAACACCTCCAGCGGATAATGTAGCAGTTATAAACAGGATAAATGCAAACTTGTTTGATCCAGCATTGCCAAATGTAGTTCTTTTAAGTGGCCTGTGAGGCTTAAGGAAGGACCGTGTGACTTATTTTCGTTAATATTTTTATCTAAAAATTAGTCAAAGAGTCACGCTACCTAAAGCTTTTCACTTATTTTCTGTAGACCTTGTATATATATATATTATCAAAAACCTTTGTACCCTTACGGTTGAGCGAGATGCATTAGTAATAATTTAAAATAATTTCCAAAAGGTTGCAATAAAAAATACGAAAACATAAACTATCCATGAATTTCCTCATCACAAACCTGCGCTTTTATAAAAATAAATTAATAACATGCAGCCTTCTATCTTGAATTAGAATTTATTAAAATTGTTGCCAATACATCTTTTGACAATACAAAAGTAAGAAATCGAATTTATCTCGCAGCAAAGTTTGTCAAATTTCATATCGAAAAATATATATATATATATAAATAACATCGCGGGGCAGAAAAACCTACGGTCGATAGCCCATGATAGACTACTAACACAATTATACATACTGTTATAATAAATTTTGTAAATTTTTGTTGTCATATTGTCTGAATAAAGATGTTTGTATTTATAAAATCGCGTCCGTCTTGGTGGATGCGCCGGGCGCAAAAATCCGTGACTTCGGGAAGAGTGCGTGCGAGCGCTGTTAAAGCCTGCATAAAGGAGGGGTTTATTAACAATTTTTGAATCTGGATTACAGTAATTGTAAACTAGGATATTGTAAAGGATTGAAGACGAAGGGAACCGTGTGCAAGACTTTGTCGTGGCACAAAAGAGCAGAGAATGTATTACTAGGTTTACAATTTTTGAATCTGGATTACAGACGAGGGGAATTGTGTGCAAGACTTTGTCGTGGCACAAAAGAAGCAGAGAATGTATCACTAAGTTTCAATTTGAGTTATGTGAAGTTGTTTTAATACAATAAAGTAAACAAATTCAGTCCTTACTTCACTTTTTATTTTTATATCCTATATGTACATTTCAAGTACCAAGTACTCATTATCAATAGCGAATGTATGTTCGATTTTTATTTGCAGAGATCTGTTATGGAGAAAACTTTCGAGGATGTTAATAAGACGAACATTGCAGTGTAATTTAATAATGCTCCTTAATATTTTTAAATATTCGCGCTAAATTGTTTTGTTAATTTTTTGCGCATTTTTTTCATTTATAGAGCTCGGCCATTTGCCTCAGAACGTTCTTTGTCATATGCGAACTGTGAATTTCTTAAAAGGATTGTCGACAACCTTCGGCGCGTCTAGTAATTTTTTGTGATATTAAACGATTTACCCAGCCTGGTGTAAAACTTTCGAGGATGTTAATAAGATGAACATTGCAGTGTAATTTAAGAATGCTCCTTAATATTTTTAAATAATCGCGCTAAATTGTTTTGCTATTTTTTTGCGCATTTTTTCTTTAACGGAGCTCAGCAATTTGCTTCACAACGTTCTTTGTCGCCACTGTGAATTATTTAAAAGGTTTGTCGACATCCTTTGGCGCGACTAGTAATTGTTTGTGATATTAAACAATTTACCCAGCCTGGTGTTAGGTAAGTTAAATATTTTATTGTAAACGATTGCGTGAATAATTATGTTGTGTTTCTTTGCATAGAATTGTTATCAAGAAATAAACCAGAGTTCATTTGTATGTTTAAATCAGTCTTTTATTCAAAAATACTATGTTTGCCGCAATCCTCAGTCTGAGTAAACCAGCGCCCAAAATCATTACGTAACAACATCGATCTTAAGCTTATCCAATTTCTAAAAAGACTACAGCGCATTTATGATATAATAATTATTATTACTTAAAATTGAAAGAATTACAGGATCAAGAATTATCAATTAAAAAAATTGAAATAAACATGATGATTTAACTTGATCAATTTTCTTATTCTCTATATAAGAAAATTGAACAAGTCAAACAATCCTCTATGATCACTCCTAAATATTTAGGATTGATCATAGAGGATTCTGAAAAGTAAGAGGCATAAAAACAAACAGAATAAATACCACGAACAAGCTGTACTATACATTAAATAAATATATATGAGAAAAAAAGATCAAAGTTTACAAATCTTTATATAGACCAGTACAGGAATTTGTAAGCTAAACGTGAATACTTAGTAAAAGGAAAAAGAGCAGGAGAAAAACATATGGCGTCATATTAATAGATAAATGAATTAAATAAAACTGCGACCAAGCGAATAAATACCCTTTACTATTCATAGTAATGGATAAAGTAAGTAGCGATAGAATACGTATACGATTTCGACATATCCATCAGCTACAAACAATTAAAGAATTTAATTTTTCATAATAAATCAAAGAAGCGCCATCTTTCGCCTAATTTCAACGGTGGCTGAACATTTTATTTAAGAAGTTAATAATTCTTATTTAAAAAAAAATTGGTGATATGTCCATCATGGTACTTTCCCTGCTGAATACGGTCAAATAAGTTTCTGATTGAAAATTTAAAAGGAAAGCAAAATGATTAATAAAAATTGATTGTTGTCTTTTAAAGTTAAAGCCGAGTATTTAGAAGAATATTATAATTACGTGTGTTATTTCTTACCTTACAATGTGTTGAAATCATTTCTCCACAGACTTCTTCATTTTTTCAAACTATGCGAATGTGTTGAATATGACGGCACTTTGACGTTTTATTTGTCATTAAAATAATTATTTCAATAATTAAAATCTCTAAGGGAATTTATCAGGTAAACGCTTATAAAATGAAAACCGGAGGTCCTACAATAAAAGTTTTATAACAGAAATTATTTATTTTCCAAGATCTACAACTTTTATTTGAAACATTTTTCTATCTGAATTAAAAAAATGAAAAATTGCTAAGAGTAAAGTTACACTTAATGAATTTTGATTTTGACCAAAAGCTTTTTAGATCATTCCACTGTTATATAAAGCTTAGATATAAAGTTTGGGCTTAATCCATTTAGCCGTTTAGGCGCTATCGCGGAAACACACAGACACACACACAGACATTTTTCAAAACTCGATGGAATGGACTCAGGGGACCTCAAAACGTGCATATTGAAATTGGCGGTTCGAAAATTTTCACGATCACAATACTTTCCCTTGGACAGAGGTCCTGGGAAAGTAATTAATAACTTCTTAAATAAAATAAAATAATAATTTAATTTTTCATTTCATTTAATAAATGAAAGAAGCGCCATCTTTTGTCTAATGTCAATGGTGGCTGAACATTTTATTTAAGAAGTTAATAATTTTTATTTAAAAATTAATAACTTCTTAAATAAAATAAAATAAGAATTTAATTTTTCATAATAAATGAAAGAAGCGCCATCTTTCGCCTAATTTCAATGGTGGCTGAACATATTTAAGAAGTTATTAATTTTTGAAATAAAAATTATTAAAAAAATATTCAGCCACCATTCAAATTAGGCGAAAGTAGGCGCTTGTGTCGTCTCTCATTCATTACGAAAAATTAAATTTCCTAAGACTATATCTACCATCAATAATCGAGAAAACACAATCAATTTAATTGCTTCATGATTATGATTTCACATCAAATAAATAACCTAACAAATGAGAGGCGCATGTTTTACAATCGCGTACAAATAAATGGTAATTGCAATTAAATAAATGCAAATTCAACGCCAATTGTTATTTCGCAGTTCAATTGCACAAAACGCATAATTAAATAAATTGCTAATGTTAATTGAAGATGTTAACACACGTTTGAGTCATTCGCATGGGCGCGCCTAACGAATCGAAGGAAGTTTTTCAACACTGCACCAGGCGCAATAATTCAGCTCAAAGAGAAATTAAAATGAAGATGTTTTGCTTTTTTAAATTACAACGGTTTACATAATCTCGTATCTATGAATAAATAATTAAAATGGAAAGCTTGATGATTGTTAAGATGATTGATAATCGTTGTGTATTTATACGGGTTTTATTCACGCAACGATGGTTGGTTTTCTTAAACGGATGAAATGCAATTTCGTTGTGATTGCAATAAATCTATTTATAAGCAATTCTTATATTAGTGAAAGTTCTTACAAAATCATCAACGTATTTATTATAATTTTTTTTATTTATATCTAATTTATCTTATAATTTCAAATATAAATTTATTCAAATTAAATAAAAATAATTTGAAAATAATTAATAAATTATTTTCTAGCTACTGTGATATTATGACTTATGTTACATAAGTGTTATGTTGTTGCATAATAATAACATATTGTATAATGCAACAATTTTTGAATCGAAAATATTTAATGCTAAAAATAAAAATAAAAAATAAAATAGAAGTTACGTAACCTTACACTCTTATGAGTATAAAGTTTTTTTTGATAATATATATATATATATATATATATATATATATATATATATATAAGTTACGTAATATAAGGCTATCTGCATAAAAATAAAATATTTTATTATATACAAACATCTTTATTCAGACAGCAGAGTTACAATTCTTTACAAATATTTATATTTACAATACATATTGGTGGGTTAGTAGTCTGTCATGGGCTATCGACCAGAGGTCTTTCTGCCCTATCATGAATTTGTGGTGCCAATAAGAACTTTGCTAGCTAGCTGAACTGTCATGTAAATGAATTGTAACAGAAGGGTGTTTATGCTTGGGAGGGATATTAAGGTTGCGAGGGATGCAGAATTTAATAAGAAGGGAATGATTGTGTGGTTAATTAATTAATTATTTTCAAATTCTATTTATTTAATTTATTTAAATAACTGCGACCAAGTCAATAAATCCTTTTTCCTATTATAAATTTGTTTATTTATGTAATCCATATTTTAAGATAAAAAAACAACTGTACAACCATACAAAAAAACGATCTTTATAGGCATAAGCCATACAAGAATCTAAATTTAATTTTATAGAGATTTTATATTACCAACTGAAGAAATTATGCGAAGAAAACGAGTACGAAAACACACGGTTTATAATAAAAGCATGCATAAATTACTTATTAGGTAAGAAATTATGTGAAATAATATCAACAATTAACAACGCAATTAGTACAGAACAACAATAAAAAATCACGTCAGCTTTATGAACGTCGGTATTTTTACTTTGGAGCGAAAAGGGGAGAAAAAATGAATGTAATTTTAAAATTAACTTTAATACGGGGGTGTTATTAAAAAGTGTTCCCATATCATTACACCAGGTGAAACCCATAAAACAGTTCCACTGAAAATGCATGAATATTAATAACGCCACGGTATTAATTGTCTCATTATGGCCGTAATCTGACGTCTGAATCTGAAGGAAAAGTTTGCGGAAAATCGTAACAAGAGTTAAAGCGTAAAAATTGGGACAAAGGGAAAATATATTATATATGTAGTTTAAATTCTCCGCAGGATTGTAGAAACGGACAAGTTTTAATCAACGTTTAATCATAGATTTTTTTTACATATATTTCACAAAAATTAATTTAGGAGAAAGTTTACTCCGCTTAGCGTGCGTAACTAAATTATTAAATTGTTTTATAATAACGGCGTAAAATTATTAGTTTTCTAATGAAATATTCCAAATTAATAATCTAGAATTAATCCCAGTTTATATGTATATTAAGAAAATAGTTAATATAAGAATATATAGATTTAATAACAACACCGAGTATACATAAAAAATATAAATGTATAAAATTAAATAATAATATTTATTGATAATTTCAACACTCCCGTAGTCTGACGTACAAAAACCAAGGAATAAGTACGAATACCCGTACAAAAATATGAAAAATGATTTGCCGTCCCATCCTAGACTTCAGTTCCTCGAACAATCTCGAAGTAGCTGAAAGATCCTGTCTCCATACCCTCACTATACTTCGACACCCCTAAATCCTCTTCATAATCCTTCAAATGTACTACCAAATAACCCAAATTACCACCATTAAATTTCTCGCAGAACGATTTGGATGTAACAGGCGAATTACGAACTTCTTAAAAAATGTGCATCCCTAGAAACCCCAACAAACAACAAATAAAAAACCCGCTGATAACTCTTTACGAGTTACTTTACGGACTTTTAGTTTGATAATTACAAGTGTAAATTTTTGAAACAATAGTCACAATAAATTTTCTTTACGAATACATATCCTCCTTTTCCACCTTGATATCGAAATTAACTCTAACCCCGGGCAAAAAGACTTATGGTCGAAATCTATTGTTTATTTATTGTTTTTTTTTTGAATAAAGATATTATAGTAGTAATACATAAGAAATAGTAGTTGATATATCATTGTTCTCAAACACAAACATATACATACATAGCAAATAAAATTAAAATATTTTAATTATTTTAAGTCAATACATCCATGAATATTTTGTCGAATTTATAAAAATTAATCAGGGTTAATATAAACAGAAGTTAAAAAAGTTCGTAAAAGAGAAATTTTAGGGAGGTAACCTGGTTATATTTATATTTTGTTTATTGTGGAGGTTTCTTCTTCGTTATACATGTTTAAATATGATAATGAAAGACACTTCTAACACTTGTTATACAAACCAATATTTTTTTCATTATCATATTTATAATTTTTCTAAGAACATAGTTGCACATTCTAGGTCGAAAGAAAATGAATCCTCCTTGGCTTATTTTTTCTTTGTGTTTGAAATGTACATTTAGTAAAATAAAATTGTGTAGAAAAGTTATTAGTGCTTTATTCCTCATAAGGAGTGTATTTGATAGAAATTACTTTGCTATTTTTTTTATATATATTTGGCTAACATCGAAAAACGAGCATATTTAAGTGTGGGTGATTTCACCACCGCTTTAGTGTGTTGTGTCGAAACAGCGAGGGAGCGTTTCGTGACTGGACTTGCCCGAATCTGCATTTTTATCATCGGTTTTTATTAAAACTATTTGACATTTACCACCGCGCCTCCGTAAAAATGTGGATGATATGTAAATATTATTTCAATTACATGGTAGAAATAAGAAAATGGTAATCGTATTATGCCGAACTGTTTCTTGTTTCGAATTATACTTTTATTTTTAACTGAATAATTCAATTTATGTTATATTCTATACTTATACGAAAGACTTCACCTCAATGGCAATAATTTTCAATGATGGACATTTTAATTATGTATAGTGTTGTTTGTTTTGCAATGTATTAATTTATAACCTTGACAGTAAAAAAATAGTGTTACTTATAAAAAAATGTATAGTAATTTTAAGTACATTCCATCCAACCGCGTATTGAAGAATTCCGCGCTGGATTTCCCGCCATTGCAGTTTCTTACAAATTTTAATTACGTATAGTGTAGTTTATTTTGCAATGTATTAATTTATAGCCTTGACGGTAAAAAAATAGTGTTACTTATAAAAAATGTATAGTAATTTTAAGTATATTCCCTCCAACCGCGTATTGAAGAATTCCGCGCTGGATTTCCCGCCGTTGCAGTTTCTTACAAATTTTAATTACGTATAGTGTTGTTTGTTTTGCAATGTATTAATTTATAACCTTGACGGTAAAAAAATAGTGTTACTTATAAAAAAATGTATAGTAATTTGAATTATATTCCCTCCAACCGCGTTGCAGTTTCTTACAAATTTTAATTACGTATAGTGTTGTTTGTTTTGCAATGTATTAATTTATAGCCTTGACGGTAAAAAAAATAGTGTTACTTATAAAAAAATATATAGTAATTTTAAGTATATTCCCTCCAACCGTGTATTGAAGAATTCCGCGCAGGATTTCCCGCCGTTGCAGTTTCTTACAAATTTTAATTACGTATAGTGTTGTTTGTTTTGCAATGTATTAATTTATAACCTTGACGATAAAAATAGTGTTACTTATAAAAAAATGTATAGTAATTTTAAGTATATTCCCTCCAACCGCGTATTGAAGAATTCCGCGCTAGATTTCCCGCCATTGCAGTTTCTTACAAATTTTAATTACCTATAGTATTGTTTGTTTTGCAGTGTGTTAATTTATAACCTTGACGGTAAAAAAATAGTGTTACTTATAAAAAATGTATAGTAATTTTAAGTATATTCCCTCCAACCGCGTATTGAAGAATTCCGCGCTGGATTTCCCGCAATTGCAGTTTCTTACAAATTTTAATTACGTATAGTGTAGTTTGTTTTGCAATGTATTAATTTATAGCCTTGACGGTAAAAAAATAGTGTTACTTATAAAAAATGTATAGTAATTTTAAGTATATTCCCTCCAACCGCGTATTGAAGAATTCCGCGCAGGATTTCCTGCAATTGCAGTTTTGAATAACATAACCTATAGCATGTGGTTACTTTTATTGCCATCATTTTTTTAATAAAAAAAATCAAAGCACTCTAGAGGAGAAAAGTTCTCTATCACATAGTATAATTACTAAAACCAATAACGGATATAATTAATTTTATGATGTGTAAAATGATTTCATATAAATTATGCAAAATATTTTGATTAGTGTTTTCATTTAATAGCCGACAAATATGTTCATGGTTACATAAATTAACAGCGCAAAATGCTCGTAATGCGTTGTTTTCTAAATAATATGAGCGAAAGTGCGCCGATTAACAAATCACGCATCACAGGTGCTATTAAACATTTTTATTGTTAAATTCTGCGTAGGCATCAATGAAATTAATTAAAATTTGAATATATATAGGGTAATATATTGAATAAACCTCGACACCCGATACGGATAAAAGAGGATAAGATTAAGAAAGAAAGAATATATTAAAAAATATAGAAGATAGGGGTTTCATTTTTATATTAATTGAAAAATGTTTTTAATAAGAAAGTGAAATTCATATTAACTTATGCAACGACGCAAATTTTAGCAGAAACGAGCAGAAAATTACAATTTTATAATTGCGGATTGTTCTATTTTTATAAACAATTGCCTCGACATAATGGCGCTTTATGTCCTCCTGTTTTCTAAACGCACCCAGGCGATTCGTTTTATGTCGTTTCGGTATAATAATATGTAATACGCACTCCTTTTATTTTTAATACCTTTCCTCGTTCAATGACAATGTGTACATTTTATTAAACACTTCCATGTCCTTATTTCAATTAAAATGCCACATCGGAGAAATTAATTAATTTGGATACTTTTGTTTTTCATTGTTAAACGCACGAGCGATTATAAATATATTTATTTTTAGAAAGTGTCATGTAAGTGAAATTAAAGTATACTAATCTCTAATATTTTCTTTTATAGTCGCAGCTTAATCCCTGAATCGATCTAGGATTCGCGAATGCTATTGGTTGATCTAAGGATTGTCTATAATTATGTTGACTATTTTGTACATTTTAATACGATCCAAGAATTAATTTTCAATTCTGAATCAATCCAAGACGGGCATAAGTATATTTTTTTGCGTTATAACAGGTTAGAAAATGTTTGTTTCTTTATTTTATTCCGAAAATTAAAGTTGAATTATACATTACAAAAATTGTCTACAGGTTACAGGTAGGGGTAATGCCTACCTACACCATTTCTACACGTAACAGGTAGACCCTTTCCCTGTAATCTGTAGAAAATGTTTGTTTCTTTTTTATTCTGAAAATTGAAGTATCCCTTCCTGTTACCTCAATATAATCCAACTATAATGTTCTTAATAAAATTAGAAACATATTGAAAATAATTAATAAATTATTCTCACGTTTAGCTCTGTGATTATTATTTTCAAATAATTTTCATTTAATTTATTAAGTAACTGTAACCGAGCCTTACACCTGAAAGGGTGAAACGCATCAAGGTTAAAGAAAGAAAGAAATAACTGGAACCAAGCGAGTAAATACTCTTTTCTATTTAAAATAAGAAACAGTATTCGTCTAATATCACCCTCTATTTATAGCAACAAGTATTTCTTTTAATAAAAGCCTTTCATTTCGCAACATCGCAATTTCACACCCAATCAGTACAACGATTGCATACAAAAACTCGAGAAGCAATTATGCAACACGGCCATTTTTTTTAAATAGGGTGTAATAACACTGTTGCAATGCACGTACTTGTCGGTGTGCGGGGGCGGAATGAGAAATATCCGTATGGCATGATGAATTTTATTCTGCATCTTATTTACAAATATTAATGAATATGTATTCCATTATCGAATTTTCCAAGCCCGCGGAGTACTTTGACACCTGAATCCATTTTTCCTTGGGAATGTTCAAGGCTCCGACCTTATCTGCCACCCTTTATTTTCATTAAAAGCACCGGCCGCTGAAATATTTGCGCTGTGCCGGCGAAAACTTGATATTATCTAAAGAAAATTTGTTGTAATTTATAATTACAAAAAAATACAATAAAAGATAGTGGTAATTAATGTTGAATATTAAGTAAACAAATGGGAAGAATTTATTAGGAAATGTTAAAGATTAATTGCAATTATAAAATTTATCATGTGATTAATCAAATAATTTATTTATATTAAATAAAAATGATTTGAAAATAATTAATAAATTATTTTCACATTTAGCTCTGTGACTATAGACTTACCTACGTAAGTACGTTAAACAAATGCACATTAAAACAACTACTTCCCGGGCAAATACCCACGCCGGACATTGAATTACATAATGTACGCCTTATATTATGTAACGTTCCTTTTGTTGTTTTTACATGAAATTTTTCTCGGATCAAAAAATTTTGTTGCATTATTCAATATTTGTTGATATGCAGCAGCAGGTGTACATTATGTAATTCAATGTCCGGCGTGGGTATTTGCCCGGGAAGTAGTTGTTTTAATGTGCATTTGTTTAACGTACTTACGTAGGTAAGTCTATAGTCACAGAGCTAAATGTGAAAATAATTTATTAATTATTTTCAAATCATTTTTATTTAATATATTTAAATAACTGTGACCAAGTGAATGAATACTGTTTTCTATTTAAAATAATTTATTTATGGATTTATGGAGAAAGATATGGGTGTTGAAAATACGTCACTGTAAAAAATTTACTTGTTGCAAAGCTCCCAAATAAGCAATTCTCTGAATTATGGAGGTCATGATTTAAAAATACGTCACTGGAAAAATTTACTTGTTGCAAAGCCCCCAAACAATCCTCAATTTAAAGACAATCATAAAACACAACAATAACAAAGAAATATCTGAAATTAAACATTGCAAATTTTCTTCTCTGAATATTTATTCATATTAAATGATCACAAACACCGATGTGAAGTTATCCAAGGATTTCCAACAACGGATTTACCCGGCACCTCCACCATGGCGAATGCACCGGGGAAAATTAAACATAAACTAAGGGTTATTTTAAGAATTTAAAGATGACATTTGATGAAAATTTATATTAACAATGTCACATTATTAATATATTTTTACGTCAATATTTATTTTCGATTAATTCATGTTGCAGATGCATCAGTTTCTATTACCAAAAAGACATTGTTTGATGCAATTTAAACAATTGAATTTCATTCTAGATTATTGCTAAAGGTATAAGCAATGATTATAAATAATAAAATCAGGGGTATGCCTTTTGTAACATTTTTAAATAATTTTAAAAAAACAGCAACGAATTTCACGGAAATATGTGTCAGATTTAAAGTCCATAACGACACTGTTTGGTGCAATTTAAACAAATGGATTTCATTCTAGATTGTTGCTAAATGTATAAACAATGATTCTAAATAATAAAATGAGGGGTATGTCTTTTGTAACATTTTTAAATAATTTAAAAAAAAACAGCCACAAATTCCATGGAAATGTGTGTCAGATTCAAAGTCCAAAATGACACTGTTTGATGCAATTTAAATAATTTAATTTTATTCTAGGTTATTGTTAAAGGTATAAACAATAATTCTAAATTATAAAATCAGGGGTATGCCTTTTTTAAGTTTTTTAAATAATTTTTAAAAACCAGCCACGAATTCCACGGAAATGTGTGTCAGATTCAATGTCCAAAATGACACTGTTTGATGCAATTTAAACAAATGAATTTCATTCTAGATTGTTGCTAAATGTATAAACAATGATTCTAAATAATAAAATTAGGGGTATGTCTTTTGTAACATTTTTAAATAATTTTTAAAAACCAGCCACGAATTCCACGGAAATGTGTGTCAGATTCAAAGTCCAAAATGACACTGTTTGGTGCAATCTAGACAATTAAATTTCATTCTAGATTGTTGCTAAATGTATAAACAATGATTCTAAATAATAAAATTAGGGGTATGTCTTTTTTAAGTTTTTTAAATAATTTTTAAAAACCAGCCACGAATTCCACGGAAATATGTGTTAGATTCAAAGTCCAAAATGACACTGTTTGGTGCAATTTAAACAATTGAATTTTATTCTAGATTATTGCCAAAGGTATAAACAATGATTCTAAATAATAAAATGAGCGGTATATCTTTTTTAACTTTTTAAAATAATTTTAAAACAACAGCTACGAATTCGGCGGAAATGTGTGTCGGATTCAAAGTCCAAAATGACACTGTTTGGTGCAATTTAAACAAATGGATTTCATTCTAGATTATTGCTAAATGTATAAACAATGATTCTAAATAATAAAATCAGGGGTATGTCTTTTGTAACATTTTTAAATAATTTAAAAAAAAAAACAGCCACGAATTCCACGGAAATGTGTGTCAGATTCAAAGTCCAAAATGACACTGTTTGATGCAATTTAAACAATTGAATTTTATTCTAGATAATTGTTAAACGTATAAACAATAATTCTAAATAATAAAATCAGAGGTATGTCTTTTGTAACTTTTTTGAAATAATTTTTAAAAAACAGCCACGAATTCCACGGAAATGTGTGTCAGATTCAAAGTCCAAAATGACACTGTTTGATGCAATTTAAACAAATGAATTTCATTCTAGATTGTTGCTAAATGTATAAACAATGATTCTAAATAATAAAATCAGGGGTATGTCTTTTATAACATTTTTAAATAATTAAAAAAAACAGCCACGAATTCCACGGAAATGTGTGTCAGATTCAAAGTCCAAAATGACACTGTTTGATGCAATTTAAATAATTGAATTTTATTCTAGATTATTGTTAAAGGTATAAACAATAATTCTAAATAATAAAATCAGGGGTATGCCTTTTATAACATTTTTAAATAATTTTTAAAAACCAGCCACGAATTCCACGGAAATGTGTGTCAGATTCAATGTCCAAAATGACACTGTTTGATGCAATTTAGACAAATGAATTTCATTCTAGATTGTTGCTAAATGTGTAAACAATGATTCTAAATAATAAAATTAGGGGTATGTCTTTTGTAACATTTTTAAATCATTTTTAAAAACCAGCCACGAATTCCACGGAAATGTGTGTCAGATTCAAAGTCCAAAATGACACTGTTTGATGCAATTTAAACAATTGAATTTTATTCTAGATAATTGTTAAACGTATAAACAATAATTCTAAATAATAAAATCAGAGGTATGTCTTTTGTAACTTTTTTGAAATAATTTTTAAAAAACAGCCACGAATTCCACGGAAATGTGTGTCAGATTCAAAGTCCAAAATGATACTGTTTGATGCAATTTAAACAAATGAATTTTATTCTAGATTGTTGCTAAATGTATAAACAATGATTCTAAATAATAAAATCAAGAATATGTCTTTTGTAACATTTTTAAATAATTTTTAAAAAAACAGCCACGAATTCCACGGAAATGTGTGTCAGATTCAAAGTCTAAAATGAGACTGTTTGATGCAATTTAAACAATTGATTTTTGTTCTTGATTATTGCTAAAAGTATAAACAATGATTCTAAATAATAAAATCAAGGGTATGTCTTTTGTAACATTTTTAAATAATTTTTAAAAACAGCCACAAATTCCACGGAAAAATGTGTCAGATTCAAAGTCCAAAATGACACTGTTTGATGCAATTTAAACAATTGAATTTCATTATAGATTGTTGCTAAATATATAAACAATGATTATAAATAATAGAATTAAGGGTATGTCTTTTGTAACATTTTTAAAAACCAGCCATGAATTGTTATATTCTTGTTATATTATTTGAAATAAAATAATGCTAGTAAACATCAGATTTTGTTGGAAACACAACGCAAACGCCATCTATTGCCTAATTTCATGTGGCATCGTCAAAGTTTTGGGTCTACTACGTAGACGACCGAGAATCGCTGTTTCGTCCACTAAAGCTAAATGAATGGTGATTGAACATTTTATAAATAGAATGTAATTCTCTTTCCAAATTCAGCATAAAAATAGGGTTTCCATTCAAAAAGATTGTTTACGTCATATTTCAAAAACAAAAGGCGATCCTTAAGTGACAATTACAGTAGTGGTATCTTTTCAATCTAACGTGGAATGTTTTCATTTATTAATATAATTTTAATTCCATATTTATATTATATTCATTCATACATTCATTTTCATTTCAAATTCTAACCGTTTTGTATATTCAGTTTATTTATCAAGCTTTGCTTATAAGATTTAGGTTGTTCTTTTAATTTATTGTATATTTTATTATATTTATATGTGTAATTAATCTTTGTATATCTGTGTAAAAGGAGATTCCGTCAATAAATAAATAAATAAATAAAATACGTCTCATTTAAGATAAAAATTGACCTGTTCGAAGTTTTTCTTCATAAACGTTTACTAAAAGATTTATTGCGATTGTTTCCGACTTTACACTCGTACTGTATAATGCAACTAAAATTTAATGTAACACATAAAACATCTATTAATATATATTCCGATGCACCAAAAACTCATTAATAATAATATTTTTTTTTTTTTTTGGCTGTGGAAGGGGAAATCCAGTTACGGACGAAGTGTGGGACTCCTTCCAGTCTGGTGTTGACTGGAAGCCTACCCACTAAAACCCCTCCCACTTCACCGGCTTCGACTACTGAGGTCATTAGCCGGTCTCAAGTTTGTCATGTATCATGACTTGATTTCGTATTACAATTATTTGATGCGATGAAGGGCATTGTCCAATTATCATTAGAAACTAATATCACAGTAGGGACAGTGGAAAATAATTTATTATCATTGTTATTATTAATGAGTTTTTAATAATTTATTATTATTATATATATATAACAATCTGTATTAACAATTAAGTTTACAATAAGGTAACAAACATTGATTATGTATATCACACAAAAATTAATTAATTGTTAAATGGCTATCGACCAGAGGTCTTTCTGCCTTATTATTATTGTTCATAATACATATATCTTACACACGTTAATTCTATTTAATTTTGTTAATAATATTATAAAAAAAATCATAATAAATAATTAGCATATACTCTTTATAAATTCCTGCATTAATGGATATGTTTGAAAATTTTCTAATGGAAAAGAGGGCAATGAATTGCATGCGAAACATAAATTTGTTTCGTCAGTAATTAACAAAGTTGGGACCATTAAATCTATGCGCGTAGCCTCCATAAATACCAATTCCGAAACCACCCCCTTGTGTGTACAAACAGAGATTTTTTGTGTGTCACGGGTCCGACATGCAAATTATTCGGAACGAAAGTGCAGAATCGCCAATATCAAATTTCCTAAAATTGATTTTCGAAACTATTCTCACTTGCCAATACAGTTCTTTTTTATTCTCACTTGCGACACGGAGAGCGCATTTTTTTTTTTTTTCGTGGATTAAATAACGCGGGGGCGTTTAATATTGAAATTTGCGTTACAAAATTGTCGATTGAGGCAACACTTGCAGGAATTAATTAAAGCCGGTGAAACGCATTTATGCAAAACGGAATGAAAAATGTGTTCTCCCTACGCGCACATCAGGAATTCTTTGGAATTTTCATAATGATCGAAGAAAATGCGCAATTAAAAAATGTGTGCATATTTTTTCAGTAGATAAATAAATGTGAGACTTTAATTATTTAAATAAAAATTTAAACTTCACTACTGAAGATGGAAACATCGTTTCCGAACTATTAAATGGTAGATTGAGTCTCCTTTCTTCACAAAATTTATTGATTGCAATGTACCGGGTGTCCAGATAAGAAAGGTCACCGGCTATATCTCAGGAACTATGAGTGCTAGAGCTTTCAAATAAAAAAAATGTTGATAAAAGTGATCATGCGAAAATGCTGGAAATAAATTTCAAGTACGTAACTCTTCCAGTAGGGGGTGAAATGAACAGTCGAAAAGTAATATTGCGATTACCTCAAAAAAATGTTTAATAAAGTCATCATAAAACTACACTTTTTGAAATCATGATAAGTTCGTGAAAAAAAAAATGTTACAGAATTTTTTTTCTTACTCTTGAAATAAAGGGTGGGGAAAGGTCAGAATTTATAAAGAGCAAATGTCAAATAACTCTTTTATTTTTTAACCGATTTTAATGGTTTTAATGTCATGCGAAAGAACTTATCATGCTGATTAAATTTATTGGCAACAATCAGAAAAATAACTAACTTTATCGCCGCTAGGTGGCGCCAACTTAAAATTTAGATTATTTTCCTATTTTTCTCAGAAATTTCAAATGGAATGACATATTTTTCTTAATGTTAGTAAATAGAGGATTAAAAAGTAAGAAATTTAGTGAAAACCGGAAGTCTATATCTAAATCCTATCAGAAGTTAAAATTAAAAGAATTTTTGTAATTAAAAATTATTAATGTAAATTTTAAAAATTTTATGTGTTAATTTAAAATAAATGAAATTATAACTAAAATAACAAAATTACATTATTTTGTCACCGGTAGGTTTAATTTTAATAATTTTCTAATTTTTTAAAATAAATAAATATTTCTTATAATGCAGGTGAAAAGAGTATCATAACCAAATGGAAAAACATTTTTAATGCCAAATTTATATCAAAATTTTGTGTTTCAAATTGTCAAATGACTCTACCGTCATATATAATACAATCACATAATTTTATACAATTAAATAAGCAGCGACATCCACTCTAGCAATAGCAGTATATCTATTATATGTCTTTCCTCGTTCTGGGTCTGAATTGATAAAAAATATTTTTTAATTTGCCCCAAAAATAAAAATCTGAACATTCGGCAAATCGTGGTGACCAAAAAAATAAGCATCCCCATCTATTCACCTCTCAAGAAAGAGTATATTCAAATAATTTAGCACGCTTTAGAAAATGCCCCCTGGTGTTGATAAACTAATTCAGTTTTGTTGTTTTTGTTATAATTTTTATTAACCTCAAAAAGTTTTCCAATGACATTTGAAATTTTTAATTTGACATTTTCTTTTATATATAACTTGTGATAGAATAAAGGTATTGAGATGCGGGTTTCACCAAATTTCTTACAATTACTTTCTATTGATACTAAGATTCCATTCATTCCATTTGAAATTTGTAAGAAAAATGGAAAAAATATTTTTTTTTAACTTGGCGCCACCTAGCGGCGACTGAATTACTTATTTTTATAATTGTTGTCAATTGTTTTAATCAGGATGATAAATTCTTTCGTATGAAATTAAAATCATTAAGATCGGTTAAAAAACAAAAGAGTTATTGGACATTTGCTCTTTATAAATTCTGGCCTTCCTCCACCCTTTATTTCAAGAGTAAGGAAAAAATTTCTGTAACATTTTAGTTTTATAAACACATCATGATTTCAAAAAGTGTAGTTTTATAATGCCTTTATTTGATTTTTTTTTTTGAGATAATCGCATAATTATTTTTCGACTGTTCATTGCGCCCTCTACTGGAAGCGATACGAACTTGAATTATATTTCCAACATTTTCTCATGGTCACTTTTATTAATATATTTTTTATTTGAAAGCTCTAGGATTCTTAGTTCCTGAGATATGGCCGGTGACCTTTCTTATCTGGACACCCGGTACATTTCGGTCACAATGTGACTATTTTCAATGCTAAACTTTAGTTTCCGAAATATATTTAATTTAATAAAAAATAAGTACCCCGACACCAATTGGTAAAAGGAGACATCGATTATATATACAGGGTGGCGCAAGATTCCGATGAAGTCCAATATCTCAGTTATTTAGAAATTTACAAAAAGATATTACTGACATAATTTGTAGCTATTGTAAAACTTCACATTTTAAAATTGGTTTCATATATACAGGGTGTCCAATAATCACGTGACATATCAAACATATGATTTTTTAAATGGAATGTTATATTTTTAATGTCGATTTTAGATTCTACGCTTAAAATTAATCATTTTTGACATTAGGTTTATTAGTTCAGTTTTTAATATTTTAAAAGTTATAAACAATTTAAGGTTGAAATCAATGGAAGATTGGGGCCTTATTTTTCAAAAATGAAAAACGATGTAAACATTCTCTTAACGCAATTTAATTGAAAAAATGCTTAATAATATAAGGAATAATCGTTTGTTACCATAAAGCAAATGTTGTGTACAGGGTGAAACAATACGCAAAATGATTTTTTTCTTTTTTCACTCAAATGGAACACCCTATATTTTTTACACTATTTCGATAGAAAATTGATTGTTCTTTAATTTTTGTTTAATAAACTATACCCCTATCTGTTACCATTTTTTCACAATTTCAATTCAAAGTTCAAAATTATAAGTTTCGCTTATAATCTATAATTTAAGTAGGCTATAATTAAAACAAATGCAATTCATAATTGTTTTCTGGTATTTAATAACATACTTACTCCCTAACCTAAAAGGATATTCAAATGACAATCGATATTTAAAGGCGCATGCAAAATATAAAGAAAATAGTTGCTCAACGATTATTTAGCGAGTAATAATGGTTATTGGGACATATTTTTTAAGAAAAAAATTGTAAAATGTTTGAATGCTATTGAATTAAAAAAAAATGTGAATGTGTGAAATAAATACATAAAATTGTTAACAAAATATAATGATATAAATATTTTATTATTTCACTTAGTATCTATTTTCGTTTTTTCAGTCAACATGAATTGTTTAAATAAATCAATTTAAGAAGCATATAGGAACATTTTAAATATTTTTCGAATAATAACCAAAAAATATAGTTGTTAGTTTTTAACAATTAAATTAATCATTTATTGAAGAAGTATGTTTAACTGCACCAGTGTTACAAAATATAACGTAAAATGTACTTTACTTAGTAATTATAATATTAAGCGTTGAAAGTTACTAAATAAATTAGTTGTTCTGGGGAGGCCTACTTTGGTTAAAAATTCTATACCAAATTATTTAATCAAATGCAATTTTGGAGAATAAATTGATGATAATAATAGGAATCGTAAAATCTGTTTAAAAATAAATTATTAATATTAACATACCTTAATAGAAAAAATAACTTCCAACCCATTCCTGGTGAATCGAAAACCAACTCACCTCCACCACTCACTAATTACCACTTGTTCATAAACAAAAATAAATCGCGTTTTTAATTATTAATAATTTCTAACGTTAAAAATTAAACCGGAATAGTGAACACTGCGCGTTTTCAGAGAGACTGAATCGAAATACAAGAGCGCAATTATCGCAAATCAAGAAGAAAAAAACGATCGACGACTCACTCCGAGAACGCATTCCTGAGATAAGAAGATTCGATGTACCTGGATCCTGGCGCACAGCCAAGAACATACCTATTTAAATTGTTGTATTTTCAATATTATCGCGTATTAAAATAATTACAGCTTAATATTTATTTACTTTTTTTTTAATTAAATTCTCATTTATCCCGTGGTAAAAAAATATGTATGAATTATGATGTATTTTAATTAATACACATGATTATTCGTTTCACTAAATTATTTTATATTTGTGTTCGCGTAACTTTCACAACTAAATAAATTAGTTGTTCTGGCACGGCCTACTTTGATTAAAAATTCTATACGAAATTTGTATTTAAGATTAAATATCTCAAAAACGGTAGACGGTAGCTATTTAATATGTTATATAAAAAATTAAGAGTGATTAATTTTCTATTAAAATAGCATAAAAAATATAGGGTGTCTCATTTAAGTAAAAAGAGAAAAAAATCATTTTGCGTATTGCTTCACCAGTATATAAAAATTTGTTTTAAGAGAAAAAAAGAGTATTTCTTTTATTATTAAGTATTTTTGCATTTGTATGGCGTTGACAGAATGTTTATTTCATTTTTCATTATTGAAATATTAGGCTGTAAACATCTATCGATTTCAACATTCATTTGTTTATAACTTTTAAAATATGAAAAATTGACCTATTAAATCTTATATAAAAAATGATTATTTTTAAACGTAGAATCGAAAATCTTCATAAAAATATATCATTCCATTTAAAAAAACATATGTTTGATACGTCACGTCATTATTGAACACCCTGTATATATCAAACTAATTTTAAAATGTGAAGTTTGACAGTAGCTACTAATAATGTAAATAACATTTTTTGTATATTTCTTAATAACTGAAATATTGGACTTCATCGGAATCTTGCGCCACCCTGTATATGTATATATAAAAAATAAGTCGGAGAAAGGACAACTATTTTTATTTAAATAAGATAAACAAAAAATGAAAGGATTTATTATAATTATTTGGTAATATCTGAATAATACCATTTGGTTATTAATGATTCGTACACTTTTTGGCATTTTGCGTGTCACCTCAATTTAAAATTCTTATGGGCAGTGTATATAGGGGAGTGGTTAAGGGGTTGTATTTGAAACGTTGCATTCCTATCGATTCTACTGAATTCCGAAATTCAGGTAAAATGAAAGGCGAGCCAACAGCGTTTTAGCATTGCTGCAATAACATTAAACGTTATTTTCACGTTGATGAAATATTACCAGAGGCGATTTCTGTTTGAACTGTACTCTCAGAAAACAGCCTGGCCAGGGTTGATGTAATCTTATGGGAACCGTTTTGGATATCGTTGGTTGTTTGCACTGCCATCAGCATCTATCTCATCTGAACAAAAAATACTATCGCGTGTATAACAAAAATCGACGACGAAGTTGGGGTTGAAAGTCTCGAGTCATGTCTGTGCTAAGATCACACGCGACTTGTCAACATGACAACCAGTACTTGTGCGCGTGTGATTTTAGTTCAGACATGACTAGATTTCCAATGCCAACTTTGTTATCGATTTTTGTCATTTATTTGTTGTTATTTTTTGTATTCACTTATTATAATTACTAAAATATGTGTTCAGTGGACTCTTTTTTATTTTTTAAATTTTATTTCATTTGTATTACTTTATTAACAGTAAAAAGTTATAACCAACAACCCCACCCCAAAAAAAAAATCAATCTACGCGCCTGTCCATCACAGAATCACAGAGACCAAATTTCAGAGCATCAAACTTTATACCAATTGGATATATACCACTGCGGTATGGTTGATGGATTAAACCCCGACTTTTGGCTACTAAGCAGGACGAAGAGTCCGTAATTCCTGTTAGATTTAATGCATATATTAAACATTTCTAGAATCTACTTGAATGATTGTTAATTTTTAATCTCAACTGAGTATCTGAAGAAAGTAATTGTTATTATGTAATTTGGAAATTGATAATACAGTACGTTCTCAATTTTCTAATGATAAATAGAAAAGAGTATTCATTGACTTGATCATAGTTATTTAAATAAATTAAATAAAAATGATTTAAAAATAATTAATGAATTATTTCCACATTTACCTCTGTGACATTTTGACTTACGTTACGTAAGTACTTTAAACAAATGCATGTTAAAACAACTACTTCCCGTGCAAATACCCCGCCGGACATTGAACTACATAATGTACACCTGCTGTTGCATATCAATAAAATATTGCAACATGCTACTTTTGTTAATACTTACGTAACGTAAATGTCACAGAGCTAAATGTGGAAATAATTTATTATTTATAATAAATTAAAGACGTCGCAAGCTCCACCTTTTGCCTAATTTCAAGTGGCGTCGTCAATTTATTAATTATTTTCAAATTTTATTTAATTCCTAATGATATTTCATCATTTAGGAAATTTAGAACGCACTGTAATTAGGTTAGGTTTTGATGACAACAGCCCTGAAACTAGGAAATTTAGAACGCACTGTAATTAGGTTAGGTTTTGATGACAACAGCCCTAAAACTGTTCATTTAGACCCATAGGTTCCGCTGTTATACCATGGAGATCCTTCCCCCCTATACAACTCAATTTGGGCATCTAACGAATCCTATTATAGGTGAAAGCCCCGCCAGCTCACTCGCGTAGTGCAGACCGAGGTACTTAGTTCTCTTCTCCTGAAGAGCAGGACATTGTTTTAGATAGTGGAGTATTGTTTCTTCTTCCTCCTCAACCAGACATTCTCTTGAAAAATCGTTAAATTTGAGACTCATCTTACGTGCGAGTTTACCTAGAAGATAGTGGCCCGCGATGACGCTTAATGTCTTTCCTATTTCGATTCTGCTAAGTGCTATTAATCTTTTACTATATATCGAGCGTATAACAAAAATTGACGAAGAAGTTGGCGTTGGAAGTCTCGAGTCATGTATGTACTAAGATCACACGCGTGACTTGTCAACATGACAACCAGTACTTTACGCGTGCGCGTGTGATTTTAGTTCAGACATGACTTTAGATTTCCAATGCCAACTTTGTCGTCGATTTTTGTTATACGCTCGATATATCACACATATACCATAGCTGCCTTGTTGTGACATGTGTCTAGTCCCTTCCACCTGAGGTATACCCATGACATCATTTGTTCCCTTAATAGATTCTTGCATTTCTCAAGAGGGAAATCGGTAGTTAGGTTTCTCATCTTGCGAGATTGTCGGCAATTAATTTTCCTTTGATGTCACTGTGACCCGGTACCCAAATGAGTCCCAAGTCATAGCTGCTTTTTAAGCAATTTCCTTGGAGGTGCAGCAGGGCTTATTTAATGCCACGTTGTTGATATGCAACAGCAGGTGTACATTATGTAATTCAGTGTCCGGCGTGGGTATTTCCCCGGGAAGTAGTTGTTTTAATGTGCATTTGTTTAACGTACTTACGTAACGTAAGAGCTAAATGTGAGAATAATTTATTAATTATTTTCAAATCATTTTTATTTAATTTACTTATAGTTAAGTCAAATTGTTCTAACAATGTGTTAATAATCCTTGCATTGCCTAAATATTTTACGTCAAATGATTTTATGTTTCAAAAGTGCTTGTTTTTTTTTATAAGTTTTACAATAAGAAAGAAATCTTCCGTTAAATACAACCCCTGCAGTAACAATACCTAAATCATTCCAATATCACTGCGGCACATTTTCAGCGATACAAAATAAACCAGGCTCTATACAATTTCATTCGCTTCTAGATAATTAGACTAAAACCGGTATCCATCAAATTAAAAGTGGGCTTCTTAATCAAAAGCATGTTTTACATGATAGCGAGCCATTTATCAATATCGTGAATAGTCTGCCAATAATGCATTATCTGGATTAAAACACCGGCCCTGATGAACCATAAATTTATTAAGAACGCAAATGAATTGCATTTTTGCGCCAATTCAAAACTAAGTGTTATTTATCGCACTCGAATTACTTTCCCATAATAGTGAGACGGTATTCTATGTTATTTTGTAGATAAATAATAAGTTAATGTTCGAAAAATGTTTAAATACATCCGTTTAATGTACAAATCAAAATTAATTTAATAAATAATCAAATAAAAATACTTCAAAAACAAAATAATTTTTAATTAGCTAGAAACTAATGAGAAATATATTCATAGTAACGAATCACGATTTTTTAAAAAATACAATTTGTTAAAAGTTGTGAAGCAAATGTCCATTGTGTAGTTTAATATCTGGCGGGGTATTAGCCCGGGAAGTAGTTGTTTTAATGTGCATTTGTTTAACGTACTAACTCAACATAAATAAAAAAAATGCAGTAGCTGAAAGTAATTAATTTATTCAATTGAATTAGAGTAAATTAATTGTTTTCAAATTCTTTTTATTTGATGTGTAAATTGTCGTTTGTCTTAGAAAGACTTCAAATTAATAAAATAATTTAAATAGAAATCAGAATTATCCAAAGGAGTTTTTTTTGTGAATTTACGATAACAATGCAGGAACGCACGTCCTTCTTTTGCCCGTCATTACTATCACAGCGCGCGGCAGGTGAGGGTTGTTCTTTTTAATTAATTTAATTCAATTCGTTTCGTTTAATCTTATTCGGTTTATTTAGATTGAATTAATTTGGTTTAATTTAATTTAAATCGAATTAGTTCACTTTGATTTAATATAATTGATTTAATTTCATTGAATATGGTTGATTTATTTTAACATCTTTAAATTATGTAAGGCATAGCTGTACCGACGAGGAATAGATCCCGAAACACATGTCTGCAGATGACCTTATATTAAGTAACGTTCCTTTTGTTGTTTTCGCATTAGAGAAATTTTTCTCGGATCAAAATTTATTGCATTGTGCAATATTTTATTGATATGCAACAGCAGGTGTACATTATGTAATTCAATGTCCGGCGTGGGTATTTTCCGGGAAAGTAGTTGTTTTAACGTGCATTTGTTTAACATACTTACGTAACGTAAGTCACATAACTAAATGTGGAAATAATTGATTAATTATTTTCAAATTATTTTTATTTAATTGATAAAATAATTGCTTCATTATTATCTAGATTGTCGTGGACAAATAAGTGCAATAAAGACATTATTAATAACCAGAAAAGTTATAAATAAATCGAGCGAGATAACGTCCTCCCAATCCCCAACTGAAAACATCACTTCCCTTTGGAAACAAACAATGTCTGTTTTATCTTTCGCGTTCCAAAGCGAAATTATAAACAAAACCGGACGTTTCTATAAATCCCTCATCGCACACATACGTATA
Organism: Philonthus spinipes; assembly: GCA_963082785.1. Taxonomy (NCBI): domain Eukaryota; kingdom Metazoa; phylum Arthropoda; class Insecta; order Coleoptera; family Staphylinidae; genus Philonthus; species Philonthus spinipes. The sequence goes on along the minus strand of OY720300.1, from coordinate 24,964,335 downwards.
AATGCATGCATAATGAAGACCTCCTGGTTCCGGTTCCGGAACGTCCGGGTCAGCGCACTCTGGTTGCGGAATGGAAAAGGGGACGCCGACATGCAAATGGGCGAGTTGAAAAGCCACCGGCGGCGGCAAAACGCTGATGTGTTCTTTTTTATTGTTTTGCCCTCTTGAATATGATTAACAAGACATTATTGGTTTTGCGGGAAAATGCAGTTTATGCGGTCTTGTTTTCTGGATAAGTCGTGCCGAGTCACGGTTTACAAATATAACGCAAAGTGTGTACATATTCGTTCAATTAGATTTGAATGAAGACTTTTTTTAGAAGACTGGAGAATATTTAATGTATGTTGTACACATCTTTATTGATGAGTTTTTTGAGTTTGCAATAATACTAATAACAATATAAAATATTTTGAAAATGTAAAGGTTTCTTGTCAATCAATATTACTAATAACAATATAAAAATGTAAAGATTTCTTGTCAATCGACTATCGACAATAGGTCTTTCTTTGTCTTTATTTTCTTTTGCAATTTATTTTGTCGTTGGTCGTTATTGCTAAACTTTCTATTGAATCATTATTTAATGTATTAAATCAGTTAATCGTATAATTTTGTATTTCTAATTTAATAATAATCAAACGCATAGATAGAAATACTTTTGAGGTGGTTTGTTTATGACTTCACACTGTTAATAATTTAATACATTTTTTTTTTTTAAATAAAGAAACAAATAAACAACCCACTGAGCACACATTTTAGTATTGTTTACTAAAATGTGAGCAGTGTAATAATCCAAAGTATTTCTATCTACTCGTTTTATTATTATTAAATTAGAAATGCATAATGACATGAAAATAACGTTTATTGTTGTTACAGCGTTGCTAAAACGTTATTTGATTGTTTTTTTTAATGTCATTAATATTTTGGGAGGGGGGACGCTTGTTATATTTTGTGAATATATTGACTTGCGATTATTGCTGTTTTGTTTTACTTTTTAACCCTCTTCTTATTGAGACTAAGAAAAATATATTATTCCATTTTAAATTTCTCAGAAAAATTGAACAATCACAGAAATAATTAATTAAATCGCCGCTAGGCGGCGCCAACTTAAAAATTACCCATTTTTTAAACTTGGCATTGCCTAACGGCGATTTAATTAATTATTTTTGTCATTGTTGTCCCATTTTTCTTAGACATTTCAAATGGAATAATAATATATTTTTCTTAGTCTTAGTTTTTGTGATTGATACCAATAATTTTATTTAGTATAATAAGCTCTATACAGAGACTAAGAAAAATATATTATTTTGAAATCTAGATGTGTTTGTGAAACAAAAAAAACTATTTTATGTCACTCTTGAAATAAAGGACGGGGGAAGGTTCGAATTTGTAACGAGCAAATGTAGAATAACTCTTTTGTTTTTAAAACAATCTTAATGATTTTAATATGTCACACGAAATGGAATAATAATATATTTTCTTTCGTCTTAGTTTCTGTGATTGATGCCAATAATTTTATTCAGTATAGAACTTATTATACTGAATAAAATTATTGGTATCAATCACAAAAACTAAGAAAAATATATTATCATTCCATTTTGTATGACATATTAAAATCATTAAGATCGGTTTAAAAAACAAAAGAGTCATTCGACATTTGTTCGTTACAAATTCGGACCTTCCCCCGTCCTTTATTTCAAGAGTTAGATAAAAAAAGTATCTAACATTTTTGCTTCATAAACTCATCTGGATTTCAAAAGGTGTAATTTTAGCATGTCTTTATTGGAACTTTTTCCGAGATAATCGCAGTATTATTTTTCGACTGTTCATTGCGCCCCCTACCGGAAGAGTTAAAAAACTTGAAAAATATTTCCAGCATTCATTCATGATAAATTTTAATAACTTGAAAGCTCTAAGAGTTATATTTCCTGAGATATAACCTTTCTTATTTGGACATGTAGCCTATAATATTCACACAATCGGGGGCTATTCTGTAAGAGAAATGATAAGTTTAACGTTTTTATCATCACAGCCCAAGCAGCGTTTGTAATAAATGTATATTTATAGAATGTAAGGCTAACCTTTATATTTCTCGTAAGGAATTAGATTACGTAAGGTTAACTAAAACAAGAAATAGGAAATGAAAAAGGGTATATTTCTTATTTTTCTGTTTATATAAATATACAGTCGTAGACATCAAAATGGATAAATTATAGTAACTGCGAAATTAAATTATTTCTCAATGAAGAACACTCCATAATATCACTTAACAGTAAAAAAATACAATAAAAACTTAAAGTGCCATATTTCGTCCCTCGATGGAAATCTCCACCGCTCGCCTGCTCTGCTTCTGCCTTTTATTATCTATGAAATTCTTATAGTGCCTCTCGAATCGATTCATCCCTTTCTTCGTTGACTAAATATGAAAAATAATATATTATACATTGAGGAAGAGAAATGCATGCATTTTCATAAGGTGCAATTTTATTCATACATTTTGCCTAATTTTAATTCACTAAGGCAGAATTTTACAATCCGCAAGTAAGACGGAATAAAAGTTAATGTCTATGATTCTCTCCATTTGATTATCACATACAGAGAGTTTTATGTAACACCAAACATACTAGAATGTACTCAGTGCAAATTTCCCTATGTTCGATTTGTTCAGGAACGCATCAAAGCATTGGGTGCGATATGATTGGCTACGATTTCTAATGTCAACTATTATGTCAAGTGCAACATGTATAATTATGAATATTGTACTTAACCGCAATGCATACCATAAAAATCTTATCCTCCTTTGTATATATTAAAAGATGTCCAACTCATCGTCTACTTCTGCTTTAAGAGCCAGAACAGTAAATATCACTTGCTTGCGATAAGTGACAAGTGTAAGTAATTTTTGACGGAAAAGGGTGTAGTTTGGGTTGACTATATTATTTTTAGAAATAGTAGCCAATGACATCGCACTCAATGCTTTGATGCGTTCCTGAACAAATCGAACATAGGGAAATTTACATTGAGTACATTCTAGCATGTTCATTGTTACATAAAACTCTCTGTATATGTTAATATATATAATGTATAGTAACATCTATGGATAATCAATGAGACAGTGCTCTCAACCGAACTTTTATTCCGCGAATACGTTACTTACGCCATACTTGCAGTTTGTAAAATTGGGCCTAATTAGTAGTTAAGTAAATGAGAGTTGTTAAAAACATTCAGGAATTTTTGAAAGATGTTTTGTTTTCTAAAATTGAAGACATTATATTAAGCGTATAACAAAAATCGATGACGAAGTCCAAATTCCATATTGAACATATATTATCCCATATATATTTTTACTTACTCTGCTTATATCTACTTCGGATTGCCATTTGGGCCTAACTAAATAGTCTTTATTTGAAGGTATAGGAACCCTGGCCCTAGCCACCCATCCCTTATCTCCAGGCCTGAGCGGCTTGCCGTCTTCATTGAGGGCTTTTCCAATGTCCTTATCTCGGGCTCGTTCTGAACTCCCTGCGTCACTCTCTTTCCTGCGTTTCGGCATTTGTTCCAAATCTCTCTGCAAGCGCTCTTCCTTACTCATTGCTATAAAAAAAAACCAAACAATATATTGTATATAAAGTCCAGAGACCGAAAATTAAAACAATATTCCAGCATTACTTTTGTTAATAAACAATAAATGCAGACAAACTATTTGCAATGGGAAACCAATGGGATAAATTAATAGGAGGATTTGAAGTACTCGGTGCTGTAAGCTGTTAAAAAATCCAATGTCGTTCATGATATTTATCAGTGGTGGATAAATCCAAATTAACTATACAGGATGTTTCAAATTCGAGTCTCATCGTGGGAATCTCCCTTATTATACGAGATAGGGGGTAGGTTAAAATTTGTCACTTTTGCAGAATTTTAAGCTGGTTAATATCCCGTCGAGAAAACTGAGCTAAGTTTATTTGATTTTCTTTTTTTATTTATATCTTCGTTATTTAAAGCAATATTTCAATGTAATGAAGACATTATTATAGCACTTTTTTATGATTTAATCGATGGAATACTTAGCATGTTTCGTTTCTTTTCGACGATCATCAACATTCTTATTATCCAGATGATACGAAACATGCTATTAGTAAAAAGAGTACGCCATAGATTAGATCATAAAAAAGTGCTATAAGAATGTCTTCATTATATTGAAATATTGCTTCAAATATCGAAGATATAAATAAAAAAAAATCACTATCCGTATATTTTTTCATTAGCCCAGTTTTCTCAACGGGATATTAATCAGCATGAAATTCTGCAAAAATGCCAAATTTAAACCTACTCTCTTATATTAAGCAAAATCCCCATGGTGAATTTGAAACACCATGTATATATACAGATTACAAAATCTAGATTGAATTCCTTGCTGTAAGCTGTTTGAATCATGGTGTTTATTATATTACCTTTAAAATCAGTTGATAAATTAAAAATGGGCCTCGCCCATTCGCTAATCAATTTTCCAGCCCTCTCCCGATTCTCTTTCGTCTCTTTTGGATGCTTATAGAGGTACATAACAGCCTTTCCTATTCCAGAATGTTTCAGTGTTGATTGATCCACACGAGGGAACTAATTTATAAACAAGAATACAAATTAAACTCAATATCTTATGGCGAAACATATTTATACAATATTAAATTACAACTGATTAAAATACTTGGTATTCAGTGATTAATGCATTCATAATAATAATAATTGTAAGGGAATGATAAACTAGCAACACCTAACTAACAAACAATATGACAGGCCGTGAAAGGAATGCGATTGCTTATCAATTTAGGAGGCCGTGATTCAACTAATGACGAAATAACGAAACTATTTAAATAATAAAAAGTAAACAAAAACAAGTCATATTAATTAATTTTTACAAGAAATTATATAGACTGAATTTATTATCTCCTTGATAATCAGCGCTATTCTGTAAGAGAAATGTTGAGTTTAACGTGAATGTTCATTTTTATCATCACAGTTCAAGTAGCTTCTATAATAGATATATATTTATAGAATATAAAATTAATTAATAACATCTTTCTTTCTTAATATTATCCTCTTTTACTCCTTATTGTATGTCGAGGAATTAACACACATGTTAATTTTAACATCTGTGTTTATTCCGTATAAGAAATGTTAAAATTAACGTATAAGAAATGTTAATTTTAACATTTCTTGTACGGAATAGCTTCGAATGATTTGATGGTTCAAAATAATAAAAACAAAATTAATTCAGTATTTCATCAAGTCATAATTTAAAATGACCAAAAACAATGTATGGATCAATAAAAACAAGAGAAAAACTTACATCCCACAGCAATTTCAATATAGCTTCTCGGACTTGCAAAGAAGGCATGGATCTGTCGGGCAAGGGGGCCAGCCAGTCAGTCAATACAGAAAGTACGTTATGTTCAATGAAGGCCAATTGCAAGTCGTGTTTTTTCAGTTGAGACATGACTTTGGCTAACATGGCAATTTTCTTCACAGCCGGTAAGTTCGCCGCATTGGATTTCCTATCGTCCTGAAATTGATTAATCAAAAATGAGGAAGAGTTTTATGAATTTTTTAAAAAAACTTTTAATACCTCTGCTGCTGTTCTCATGTCTGCCAACAACTGGGCGATAATATCGTCGTTGTCATTAATGATGTCGATATCTTTCCTTTTCTTACGCTTCGACTGTTCTTCCTTTTTACGTTGCATCATCGCCTCGAAGTCAGAAACTCCATTATTCCTGTAATATAAATAATTAATAATTTTTTAAAACACCCTACATCTGAAAGGGTAGAAAGGGTCACCGAATATATATAACATATGAGAACATGCTACAATTATAAATTTTCTTAAATTTATAATTGTATATAGAGGCAACTCTGCAAGTTACTTATTAAAAAAACTGAAAAAGTGTATTCCATATTATATAAAACTATTATTTAATAACTTTGGAACTTTTTATAAAGGCATTTTTTTTAAATAAGACTATGTACTAAGACAAAACAATAAAGTAAGCGGGGTGCTGAAGAAAGATGTTGCCAAATAATAAGAAAGAAGAGATGTGAGAATACTAACCTGTCGTCGTCATCTCTTGTGTTATCAATTCCATCATCGGAATCGTCAGATACTTGTGGTAGTGCAGCCTTGGGTTCTCCGCCCTCTTCATTTTGCGCAGCAGAGGGTCCAGCTTCTTCATTGTCACTGGAAATCAGTTTCTTACTCTTGCTGGGGCCGTCATCTTCGCCCTCAGAATCCGAAATAAGTGGACGCTTTTTCGCTTTGTTTTTAATTTCATCACCAGACGCTGATCCTTAATAAAAATGTAACATTATTAGATGGTATTTATAATTTTTAAACTATAAGATAAATTGCCGATTATCTTATAGTAATAAATTATTAAAAATTCGCAAATAAAACAAAAATTAATGGATTTTAAATAATTTATACATTTTGTTTTACAGTTATTTTAATGAAAATTTAATTACATGTAAAAATAGCATAAAGAGCCATCTGTTGCCAAATTTAGTGAAAATTTAATTATTAATGTTTAATAATAATATACCATATGATTGAGAACTTTTCTGTTCTAAAGTGTTTGAATGTTTTTAATGACACTGGTGCCAACAAAATAATAATAATAATAATATTTTTTATTACCCAACAGGAAGAGTCCTGATTACAGAGTAATAATAAATTAAAGATAATGCATAATTTTAATTACTAAATTAAAACAAAAAACCAGAAGAAAATAATAATATAAAAAAAAAATGTAAAATAAAGAAAAAGTCAAAGCACTCTAGAAGAGAAAAGTTCTGAAACTCACCTGATCTGGATCTAGAACGTGATTTGGACCTAGATTTTGACCTTGAACGAGATTTAGACCTGGACTTGGATCTGGAAGCCCTGGATCCTGAACGACTCCTGGACCTTGATTTCGACCTGGATCCCGAACGAGATCTGGAACGAGAACGAGAACCCGACCGAGATCTGGCCGAACCGGACCTCGATCTGCTCCTGGACTTTCTCGACCCGCTCCTCGACCTCGATCTGGAACCCGAGCGAGATCTGGCCGAACCAGACCTGGACCTACTCCTAGACCCACTGCGAGACCTGCTCCTGCTCCTAGACTTTCTGGAACCGCTTCTTGATCTGGATCTGGAACCCGATCTTGACCTTCTCGAACCAGATCGTGAACGAGATCTGGACTTAGATCTAGACCTAGATTTAGATCTAGACTTAGAGCGTGATCTTGATCTAGAAGCTCTATTTGAGCCGGACCTGGACCTTGACCTTGATTTTTTTCTAGATCCTGACCTCGATCTGGACCTTGAATTTCTCCTCGAACCGGATCTCGATCTTGAGCCTTTCCTAGATCCGCTCTTCGACCTCGAGCCACTCTTGGATCTCGACCCTTTCCTCGATCGACTCTTCGATCTTGAACGGCTTTTAGATCTAGACCTCGAACCCCTCGCAGATCCACTTTTTGATCTCGATTTTCTAGACCCACTATTCGATCTGGATCTGGATCGAGAACCCTTCCTCGACCCGCTGTTCGATCTAGACCTCGAACGGGACCCCTTCCTCGACCCACTCCTTGATCTTGATCCTTTCCTCGATCCGCTTCTCGATCTTGATCCTTTCCTCGATCCACTATTCGATCTAGATCTCGAACGAGACTTCCTGGAACCAGATCCAGACCTCGAACGCGACCTCGACGACTTTCTCGACCTGGACCGATCCCCGCTGCCGCTCCTCGAGCGCGATTTCCTGGATCCAGAACGCGAGCGGGATCTGGATTGCCTGGGACTCTTTGCAGTATCTCCAGATGAATTCAACTCTTTCGATGCATCTCCATTCTGTTGCGGGGAGCTGCATCGCGATGATTTATTGGATTCTACAGACGCGGATCGCGATCTGTGGCTGTTGGCTGGCGATGAGGCCATTGTATGCTTACTTCTTGGTTAGCTTTTTATTGGATCTTTCTGAATATAATGGACCTGAACTGCGCCACTATCAGGCAGAAGCCATTGTCCGAATCAGTCAGATTACACTTTCGGTGTACTGATTACGTCGTTTCAGGCTTGAAAATCGAAAGAAAACATGTATGTATTAAAACACATCTGACGTAACCTCTAAAATTTATCGACTCTGTCAAAATGCGAAACACGGAACACTAAGGAAGCGACATCCCATGTAACGCTTTTTGGTCGCCCTCTGGATTATGCTTCCGAAGTAGCACTAACACTAACGTATATATTATGTTGGTGTTCGTGTAGGTGTGTGGATGTGTTGGTCAAAAAACAGAAATCTGTAATGTGAAATTTACTCACACATAGACACAAGTTAGTGTGTGCGATACACATGCATACACACATACACACAATTGCGTACACACACACACACACAATTGCATACACACACACACATTACTCACATACATACTGTGTGTGTGTGTATGTGCGCAAATGAATATATTCCTTATTTTCGATAATTCGTTTTGTTAATGAACTTTATTAATTAATACCAATCAATACTTACCTTTATTTTGTATTTATTCATTAATTATAAGTACAAAGAGGGAGAAATAAAATTAAGACAAAATAGAATGTGGGATATCAAAATTATTTATTAACAATAAACATAAAATAACACAAAAACATCACCAGAATACAATAATTACAAATACTTATAGCTTACAAATAATCTATTACTCACAAATTGTGAAACACTTAAAACACGTATTAAAAGATAACCTAGATATGTAAATAATAGTGATTATTAAAATTACTTAAATATACCAAACTATAACTAACCAAATACATATAATTATCTATCAATTAATAGTAAATCTAATTACTGAACTTATTAATAGCTTACCGAGTTCCTATTATTCACAAATTGTGAAAATTAAGAAAAAACGTGCCTACTCTCAAAGCAAACGGAACACTTTTCATGGAATAAAACGTGCCTAGATACGCGCCAGATTCCATAGAAAACCCGTCATCAGCGCCGCCTAGCCCGTGCTTCCTAAACTGTTTCCAAAAAATCAAACTCCCATAAGCGTGTCACCCCCCTGATGCGAAAAATTAATTCGTTATAAAGAAAGTTGTTTGTTTATAAAAGTGCCAACCATACATCATAGATGTTGATGTTTACTAGATGACAAATTCTGAGTTGAAAAGTGATGCATCCGGTGGCCATTTGCTAAGGGGTTTGCATATGGCCGGCAATGTTTATACACATATTGCAGGTGAGTTCGAAAATAATGTTAAACTTAAGCTTATTATACTTGTTAAGACTTCTTACAATAATAATAATAATCTTTATTTAGCTTTAGCATCTTGCTATATGATAACATAGAATATGTATGTATTTTATAAAAAATAAAACATTTTATCATACTTTACTTATAAATTATATTTATGTATATATACAGTTTTTAGTCAGTCATTAAAATTCCAGAATTTCGGGAGGGACAGGGGCTTATAACTCCTTAAGCACCCTTATAACTACACTACTGGGTCTAAGGATAATGCATCTGAATAATAGAAACTGCTACTCCTATTGTCATCATTATCTATTTCACCATTAATAGTGTATGTTGAGTTGCCTATATACAAATATCAGTTATCTTTGATAACTGATTTTCAGTTAAAAATTTGTGCACTGTAAAAATTGAGTGTTTAATGCAAAACCCTCAATATTTAATATTTTTTTTTTTCAAAAAAATATTTATTACAGGTGCGAATTTTCAGCAACCTTTACTTACACGTAAATAAATACAACCGTTCAAATTATTCAAATATAAAATGGAGGCGGATGCTTCGCGGAGTTGTTGCCAACTTCGGCGCATGAAATCACATCTTGAATTGCGTATTTATAACGCTTTTTGATTAATAATTAATGGTTTATCTAATTTAAATAATCATGTTTATTTAAATTCTACATGATTAATCATTCAAAAATCTATTTATTTTGCCAATACGTGCAATTTATTGACGCGGTTTACTTCGCGACGGTTGGCAACCCTTTGTTTACTGAGTGTTTTTGCCGACGCCATTTGCTTCGATTAGATTAAGTTTAAATTACGTTTTTTTAAAGTAAAATCAATGGTAATCTCTCAAAAAATATTTACAGTAAGTAATTAACATTGTTTATCACTCTATTAATAATAATAATAAATTAGTTCTATCGGAGAGAAATTAAGTGCGAAGGTACCGAAAAATTTGGGTGGTTTCAAGAAAAACAAAAATGGCGTTTTTGCATTTCAATTCCATTAATTAGTAAAATTATGTCAATTGAAGTAATTTAAATTTATATTTATTGACTATAGTTTCAACAATTTACAGGGGAGGGTGTGGTTTGTTTTATAACTTTTTACTGTTATACAATTAAAAAAAAGTAAACAACCCCCTGAGCATACATTTTAGTAATATTCCATCAGCATGAAAAAATGATGTTTTATAGTGTTGCTAAAACGTTATTCGCTTGTTTTTTAATCAATCATTAAAATTTCGGAGGGTGGTTTATACCCGCTAACCACCACCCCTATCTATTCTATTGCAAGATTACTTTTGAAATAATTTTAACTCATGTTATTTTACTGATACAATAAAACAGTCGTATTTTTGGGGGTGTTTTAATGACTGATTAAAAAATAAATAACGTTTTTGCAATGCTATAACATTTTTAACACGGGTGTAACAAGAAACGCATATCTACGGATTACCGGATGTTCACCTGAATGTGAAAAAGGCGATCCTTCAATGTACACCATCTGAAGGCGGCGCTACCATCGGCAAAAAAAAAACGCGGGAGTCAAATTTTAAATTGTGGCGGTATATTTAAATTTTTGAGATAGAGCTATAGAGATATTAATGCGTTAGACAAAGAAAACGAAACGGTTCCAAATCGTCCATAAGAGTTATTATACCGAATTAATTTAAATCCACCAGAAAACTTCAAGTTGGCCACACTGTCTCTTGGCGTTTCCTCCCACCACTCTCTCAAAATCAGCTGACTACGCACACAAACGAAGAGCCGAAGCCGATCGTGATCGATTGGGCGAGTGAAACGTGCGATTGAAATTAATTCCCGCGTCGCGCACTCAAACGTGAAATGTGTGACGTTGCGGGTTACGTAAACCGGATTTCCTTGTTGTAGACAAATAGAAAATCGGTGTCGTCTTTCGATTGTTTTCGTCGAGCGGGGCCATTCGCTTCAGGAAAGGTTAGGTAAATAATTAAAATATGCACGTTTTAATACTTAATTCACGATTTTCGCGTCTTCCCCGCCACTATTCAAAACAGCAGAAACTCCGCCCTTTTCTGAACTGGCTTCGTTCGGCGTGGCTTTGTTTACGTTCAGTCGTTTTGTTTATTTGTTTCAATTATTGTCTCATTATTATGTTAAATTATGTTGCATGATTTTCAACAAGAGTCTTTAAATATTTACACTAAATATTTAATTAAAAAATTTTAACTAGTAAATATTTTTCACATAATTTATATTATGTTAATTTATTGTATTTTTCATAATAAATTAAAGACGACGCAAGCGCCTCCTTTTTTATTAAATGTGAATTATTGTATTTTGTTTTTAATAACCAGCATCAATAAAGGATATTATTAATATTATCAAGTTCACATCATTTAAAAAAACTAATTGAACTTGTTTACGTAATTAAACAAGTATAATTAGTTTTTTTATGCAATATAAAAAATCTTTAAACATAAACTGTCTGTCTTTACCATAAAAATAAATTATTGACTTGCGTTTTTCACTTAATAACATTTACAATTTTTGAGAAAGACAAAAATGGGGAAATTATCTACTTTTTAATTTGGAGCCAACTAACGGGGATAAAATTACTTATTTTTTGTTAGTTTCGTCAATAATTTAATTCAAATGATAAGTTCTTTCGTATGACATCAAAATCCTTTAAAAAAACAAAAACCAAATGAATTATTTGACATTTTCTCATTACAGATTCTCCCTTTATGGAAAGGAAAACGGATTTTGATGTCATACGAAAGAACTTATAATGTTGAATTATTGACGAAAATAACAAAAAATAAGTAATTTTATCTCCTGTAATTGCACTATATGGATAGCACAGAATATATCGTTGTAACGTTGCAGATTGCTTTGCAAGATTGACACAATGTTGATGTGATAGATTGCAGTGTTGCTACACCACTCCTGTGCAATATTGTAGCATTAGTGTTGCAAATGCATCACCGAGAGCGCGTGGCCTTCGACAAGAGGAACGAGCCGACAGAGGTCGCTTCAAGTGTATAATTGGAGGGATGGTCCCAGAAGCCTTTATAAGGACGCGATGAAAATCAAAGTTTAATTCAGTTCAGTTTAATATCAACTTCGCAGTGCTGTGCAATTACTTTGATTTGAAATTGCCTCCCTTCATGGCAGTGTTGACTAGGAGGTGATGATAGTGATGTTCACCATCTCATTAGTGAAGTTACCAATAGTTGGAGTTATGAGAACTCTCTACATATCTTGCAGTGATCATACAATGCAATCTTGCAGCAATCATACAATGCAATATTGCTTTAACTTCCATTGTCAAGCTTGACAATATTCAGGGTTTTCTTATGTTTCATTGATTTTCTCTATACTGTATTTTTAATATAAAAAATAATAATAATAAAAAGTTTCAAATAATTAAATTATAATAAATGGAAGACGACGCAAGCGTCATCTTTTGCCTAATTTAATTATCATTTTTATTATGGCCTAATTATACGCTAGACGAACATTTTATTAAATTAAATTTTAGGTTTTGTTGTTAACAAGTAAATGTATGACAGACTGTTACCCAAGTGGCATCGGATCTCTCTTAAGTTCCAAATAATTAACTCATTTTAATCGAGGCAATCCCCCCTCAATTAAAACGGGTTAATTATTTTGAACTTTTTGTTATTATTATTTTATATTAAAAGTACAGTACAGAGTAAGGATTCCATTCCTTTACTCTATACTGTTATTTTTAGTAGAAGGGTTAATCATTTGAAACTTTTTATTATTATTATTATTGTTTTTATATTAAAAGTACAGTACAGAGAAAAGCAATGAAATATTATTTTTAGCCGACACGAATATTCTAGGAAATACCCACCCTAATGAAATATGTCCACTCAGTCCGAATAAACACCAATTATGCAAATGCACTCGCGCTTTATTTGACGTGCATGCAAGTCAAGTTTCCCTCCCAATTGCAATCGCACCGTAATTCAATTCCCACCTCAACTCGCCCGTCGCCTCTTCTCCGATTTCTGTTGCGAAAACAGCCCGGGGCTGCATTATAAATCATCGCGGCTAACACAATTAGCTGGGAGTAACAGAAACGAACTTTGAATCGGACATCAATCAAAAAGAACCTTCCTGTGTTGACGCCAGCGAATCGAATCGATTCGCAGCTCTGAAATATTATTTTTTATTTTATTTGGTGAATGCGTATAAATATTTGTTTAAATTACAGCGAGTTGAAATAAAATAGATTCGTTTGAAATAAAATCGCACGAATTTATAATGGGACTTTTAATTAAGAACAATTCGTTTGTTTTTAATAATAAATAAATGACGTTCGTGTACATTTAATTCCGTTAAAATTATTTTGATATATTTTGCATTTATATTAGTGATTCGATTCAAAGCACTAAAATTGGGAATAGGACACTAAAATAGCCCTTAATTCTGACATAGGTTTTAGTGCACTCTGCCCATTTGGGCCTGCTATCTTAACAAAGGTATTAAATTATTCAATAGAACATAGACTTCTAAAAATTCTTTTATATTTTCTTAATTATTCATAAAATTGCGTTTGAATCAATCAGGACTGTTTTAGGAACATTCTCTCCCCTTCGACATTGATTTAGTCTTTGTACCAATTAAATAATAAATATCCATTAAATTATTCAATAGAACATATACTCCTAACAAATCTTTTATATTTCCTTAATTATTCATTAAAGTTTCGTTTGAATCGAGCAGGCCCGATTTTAGAAACATTCACTCCCCTCCGACGTTTCGCGTTTATTATTTAAGGAACGCGGTCAATTCGAATGCGCGAGCGAGGGGCCGCCCCTTGATTATCCCGAAATATAAATCCCATCGAAATTCGGAATTCGTTTGCGTGTATTCACGCAGAAGTTTGTGTGTGAGTGTACAAAAGGGTCTCTTGACGTCATCCCGTGGCCAAGTGACGTCACAGAAGTAATCGATGATCGCACCCTTCGGCGACTGTGGGCAAATTTTCCTTATTTCACGAGCGGAACGTATTTGAAAACGGGCACTTGTCTTCCCGAATAACTAAATAATAATCAGTTATAACAAATTTGACATTAAGTAACATATGATTGATTATATATATATATATATATATATATATATATACATATACATAGAGGTTTTTTTTATCAGTATAAATTTCCCCTATGTATACCTGCAAAATACGCGAGTCAAATGCATTAATATATGTGTGTTTAGTTGCCTATAACACGCAACTGAACACACATATGCCAAATAGTCAACTAAAACACACATTAATCGGTTCAATGCGTTTGACTCGCGTTTTTGGCAGGTATACACTTCCCCTAATGTATACTGATAAAAAGCCTCCCTGTATATATATATATATATATATAGGGTGTCCCATGAGGTAGTGGACAGCTGATATTTCGAAAACGGTTAGTAGTATGAAAATGAAATTTGGTGGCTTTAAACGGTTTGAAATGATGCCCCTTTTCTATAGATAGATTTCATTTCCGTTTCTCTATTTCCGAATAAATGACATCAATTTTAGAATTTCAAATGAGACACCCTGTATATTTATATATTTTTGGAAAGGTGATTGAAAGACAAATATAGCAGTACCATAATATTGGGGAGTTTTTATTATAAAATGAGGGAATATTATTAAAGTAATAATTGAAATGGATAATCGCGGTGGCATGGATTAACAAAAAAGCGTAAAAAATTGAAAATGCTTCATGTCAAATGTGTGGTGTCAAGTTGACAATACATTCTGCCTACGTGTAAGTAATATCTCCCAGTTTTACGTATGACGAGCATGTCGACATGCTGCTTATGTATCTTATCCGCATTGGATGGAAGAAACTCATTTTCAGCACATTTTACAATAAAACTTGTTGTGAATACACAGTTATAATAGAACACACATATAATATCTTATAACATTAAATTACATTTACTTGTTATTGACTGAACTCAAATCACTGACATTATTATTTTTTTACTGTCTTTTCACAGCCACTCCTATACATGAAACATTTCATTTTTCAACAAAACTCCCTAATAATATGGTATTACTGTATTTTTCTTTCAATTACTTTTCCAAAAATCTATAAATATACAGGGTGTCCCATTTGAAATTCTGAAGTTGATATCATTTTCACAGAAATAGAGAGACGGAATTTCATTTCCGTCTCTATATATTCAGAAAAAGGCATCATTTCCAACCATTTAAAGCCACTAAATTTCATTTTCGTACTACTAACCGTTTTCGAGATATCGGCTGTCCACTACCTCGTGGGACACCCTGTATATATGCATATATATATATATATATATATATATATATGCAGAGTGGCGCAAGACTCCGATGAAGTCCAATATCTCAGTTATTAATTATTAAGAAATATTCAAAAAATTTCACTTACATTATTAGTAGCTACTGTTAAAAACTTCACATTTTAAAATTAGTTTCAATGTACAGGGTGTTCAATCATCACGTGACGTATCAAACATATATTTTTTTTAATGGAATGATATATTTTTTATGAAGATTTTCGATGCTACGTTTAAAAATAATAATTTTTTATATAAGATTTAATGGGTCAATTTTTCATATTTTAAAAGTTATAAACAAATGAATGTTGAAATCGATAGATGTTTAGAGCCTAATATTTCAATAATGAAATAAACATTCTGTCAACGCCATACAAATGCAAAAATACTTAATAATCAAAGAAATACTCTTTTTTTCTCTTAAAACAATTTTTTATATACAAGGAAAAGAAAAACGCAAAATTATTTTTTTCCTTTTTTTACTTAAATGGGACACCCTATATTTTTTATGCTATTTTAATAAACAATTGATCACTCTTCATTTTTATATAACATATTAAATAGCTACCGTTTACCGTTTTTGAGAAATTTAATCCGAAATAAAAATTTGGTATAGAATTTTTAAACAAAGTAGACCGCGCCTAAACAACTTATTTATTTAGTTGTGAAAGTTACGCTTATTATCAGATTTAGTAAGTAAAGTATATTTTACGTTATATTTTGTAACACTGGTGCAGTTAAACATACTTCTCCAATAAATGGTTAATTTAATTGTTTAAAACTAACAACTATATTTTTGGTTATTATTCGAAAAATATTTAAAATATTCCTATATGCTTGTTAAATTGATTTATTTAAATAATTCATGTTGACTGAAAAATAGATACTAAGTGACTTATATCATTATGTTTTGTTAGTATTAACATTTTTATGTATTTATTTCACGCATTCACATCATTTTTTTTTAATTCAATAGCATTCAAACATTTTACAATTTTTTTCTTAAAAAAACTCGTTAAATAATCGTCGAGCAACTATTTTCTTTATATTTTGCATGTGCCTTTAAAAATCGATTGTCATTTGAACATCCTTTTAGGTTAGGAAGTAAGTATGTTATTAAATATTATAAAACGATTATGAATTGCATTTTTTTTAATTATAGCCTACTTAAATGATAAATTATAAGCGAAACTTATAACTTTCTACTTTGAATGGAAATTGTTACAAAACGGTAACAGATAGGGCTATAGTTTATTATACAAGAATTAAATAACAATCAATTTTCTATCGAATTAATGTAAAAAAATATAGGGTGTTTCATTTAAGTGAAAAAAGAAAAAAAAATCATTTTGCGTATTGTTTCACCCTGTACACAACATTTGCTTTATGGTATCAAACGATTATTCCTAATATTATTAAGCATTTTTTCAATTAAATTGTGTTCACAGAAAGTTCACATCGTGTTTCAATTTTGAAAAATAAGGCCCCAAACTTTCAATGATTTCAACATTAAATTGTTTATAACTTTTAAAATATTAAAAATTGACCTAATAAACCTTATGACAATAGAGCGATTCCAATCAACGGTTGATAGAGGAGAACTCCATTAAATAAAAATGATTTGAAAATAATTAATAAATTATTTTCACATTTAGCTCTGTGACTTTTGAATTACGTTACGTAAGTACGTTAAACAAATGCACATTAAAACAACTACTTCCCGGGCAAATACCCACGCCGGACATTGAATTACATAATGTACACCTGCTGTTGCACATCAATAAAATATTGCATAATGTAACAAATTTTGATCCGAGAACTCCAATTCGTTGTCGCAATATCGTTTCATTTAGAATCCCATAGCAAGTCGGTGACGATGCCACTTGAAATTAGGCAAAAGATGGCGCTTGCGTCGTCTTTAATTTATTATAATAAATAAAGCTTCAATTTCTCGTTATTTATATTTAGTTACGTATCCTCGATCACTGGTCTCTATGATTTGGCACAATTTAATTGTTTATAATCGGACACATTTTCTGAATGTCAAGTTCGCGTACATTGTGTAATGAATTCATTAAAATTCAGTGTAAAATTCAGAGACAATGTGTGATTTCTTTTTATTCAAAAGTGTTTTGTGTTTTAAAATGCAAATACCGTCAAAGTTTTCAATGTATGATAAAAGCCTAGTACTGACAGAAAGACCACCGGTCGACAGCCCAGGACAGACAAACCTTTATTTTAATGTATATACTCAATTAATAAAATGTTCAGCCAGCATTCATCTAGCGTATGGATAACTAGAGATGGCCATTTCGTTTTTTCGAACCTCGTCGGACTAGTGTGTTCCATGTGCAGTTTATTTCTGAAGCTCATTTCAAACCCAAAAGATACCCCTGGTTATAGAGGGTTACGAGTTACTGTCATTTATACAAATTAGTTAGAATATTTAACCGACGAGAAGTTGACCACGAATTAGCGGCCAACTTTTCATTGGTGAATATTTATGCATTTATTATTAATAAATAAATAAGTGTTATTGTTTGAAATATTTTTATTTCCATTATATTTTAAGCATTAGCGTTTTTTTTTGATCCTATCTGCAATTATATAAACTTATCCTTTTGACAGTTTCGAAATGACGCACGTTGCTTATACAATCATGACATTGAATAATAGGCATCCATGCAGCCGTAACGTGTTTACTGGTTCATAAAGCATGTAACAATTACGAATTAATTGCAAATTACGGATCTGAATATGCCAATATCACGGACTGTAATTATTTGCAATAACAAATAGTCCTTTAACGAGATTTATTCGGTAATTCGTAGAAAATATTTACGGTGTTGTTTTTTTAGGAATTTAGTAAATAATTAGGAATAATGGTTGAACCAGTTTGTATATTAAAATCGATTAATTAATTAACTTAAATTGTAAAAATAAACAAGGCAAGTTGTTTTCGTGATCTCTGTGGAGAAACTATAAGAGTTTATATTTGAAAAAAATATTTTCATGGATCTTGGAGGTGTTCATTTCGTGGTACATCGATTCAATCTGTTACCGATTCGCATTATTCTAATAATATAAATGTAAAATGTTAATTGTTGAGGCTTCTACTTTGTTATATATTGTAATTCAATTGTAATAAATGAAACACTTTTTTACTTTGTTAACGTGTCGTTATCAAAACAAAAGTTTTTTGTTTGTTAACGTGTCATTATCAAAACAAAAAAACTTTTGTTTTGATAATGACACTTTAAGGTTGTCGAAACTATAGTCAACAATAAAATCAATCCGAGTTATACAAACAAAGTAAAAAAGTGTTTCATTTATTACAATTAAATGTAAAATATTTACAATTATTTAGAAATAGGCCTATTTATATAAAAATTTTTTTCTAAACCGGATATGTTCCGCTTCGACAACAGTAGAGTTTCAATATTTAATAGACTTGTAAGATAGTTAATTGTATCATTGTAAGATAGTTAACAAGACGAGGTCTTATTGTATACAAGATCTTCATGCATGGAATACTTAACTGGGGTGCAAAATACGCTCTTCCGCTTCTTATTTCACTATACCTTTCCTTTTCTATCCACAGTTACCACCTGAAATATGCAAATGGCCTAAAGCAGCTTTCAGAGCCGTGTGTAATATTTGACATTCCGAAAATCCTTTACATAACATGTTATGTATTATATGATTTTGCTAAAATAATTCTTGCACAAAATAATTCTACTAGAAATGTTAATTATTTTAATATTTAAAAAAAGACCTTTTTGCTTTTCCTTTATATTACACTAAATATACCATTAATTGACCAGTTTAAACTTTTCTTGTTCTCTCCCTCACCACAAGTTTTACACCTGATGCATCCTCACGCATCCATACTTCTACCCTTCCTCTCGTACCTCCTTTAATATTTGTATCAATCGGAATTACTTTTATAAATAATTAATCTTCTGTGAGTTCATTGTAGAGATTTTAATTATTTAGATAAAAATTAATTAATAATTTTACATTTAAATTCTCCCGACATCCAATACGGGTATAAGAGGAAAATATTAAGAAAGATATTTAAATTCTTTAAACTACTTTATTTTCTGTATATTCTTTATGGAATGATTTAATTTAATAGCAATTTTTAATGAGTAGGAATTTTAAGAGCGGAAGTAATTCGAAATAAAAATTAATAGTCTCGAATAATTCTATTTGTATTTGTATATGTTTGTCATTTTACATTTTAACTTATTTATAACTTTTAATTTATTAGCATTTTATAATTATATTTATATTGCAACCCTCCTTTATCTTTTAATGTATAGTTAGTATAAAGCAATATGTATTTAAATGGACTTACCGTTAATAAACAATAATTAATACATTAATTATTTTTTCTTTTCTTTTCTTTTCTTTTCTTTTCTTTTCTTTTCTTTTCTTTTCTTTTCTTTTCTTTTCTTTTATTTTCTTTTCTTTTCTTTTCTTTTCTTTTCTTTTCTTTTCTTTTCTTTTCTTTTCTTTTCTTTTCTTTTCTTTTCTTTTCTTTTCTTTTCTTTTCTTTTCTTTTCTTTTCTTTTCTTTTCTTTTCTTTTCTTTTCTTTTCTTTTCTTTTCTTTTCTTTTGTTTTCTTTTCTTTTCTTTTCTTTTCTTTTCTTTTCTTTTCTTTTCTTTTCTTTTCTTTTCTTTTCTTTTCTTTTCTTTCCTTTTCTTTTCTTTTCTTTTCTTTTCTTTTCTTTTCTCTTCTTTTCTTTTCTTTTTATCTTTAGTTTAATTAGTTTATTTAAAAACTACTACCATATGATCGAGAACCGATGTGAAGTTACCCACGGATTTCCAACCACTGAATAAATTAACCCATTATAAAGGAATGAAATAACCCAATTATACAAGAACTGTGACAAGATATATCCAACTTAATTTAAAATAATTTTTACTTTCAATTATTGGCCTCGAGTAAAGATTTGGACATATCTGATTCGAGGTCCAAAACGAAGGTGTTTGTCATAATTCAGAAACTTGTTTTTATTCTGAGATTGTTGCTAGAGGTCTAAATAATCATTTAAAACAATAAAATCAGGGGAATGTATTTTGTAACTTTTTTTATATATTTTTAAAGCTCAGCCACGGATTTCCTGTAGAGAGACGAACTTTTCTAAGTCCAAAACGGAGATGCTCGTCACAATTCAGGAACTTGTTTATGTTCTTCGATTGTTGCTAAAGGTCTAGATAATCATTTAAAACAATGAAATCAGGGGTACGTACTTCATAACTTTTTTTATAAATTTTTAAACTTCAGCCACGAATTCGCTATAAAAGGGCGAACTTTTCTAAGCTCAAAACGAAGCTGTTTGTCACAATTCAGGAATTTTTTTCTTACTAGATTATTGCTAAAGGTCCAAATAATCATTTAAGACAATAACATCAGGGGAATGTATTTTGTAACTTTTTTTATAAATTCTTAAAGCTCAGCCACGGATTTCCTGTAGAGAGACGAACTTTTCTAAGTCCAAAACGGAGATGTTCGTCACTATTCAGGAACTTGTTTATGTTCTTAGATTATTGCTAAAGGTCTAAATAATCATTCAAAACAATAAAATTAGGGGTATGTATTTCGTAACTTTTTTTAAAGCTTAGCCACGGATTTCGTATAGAAATCTCATTTTAAATCTCATTAGGCGAAATCCGTGGCTGAGAGTTTACATTATTTTTAAAAAGTTACAGGATTTATACCCCTGATTTTATTATTTTAAATGATTCAAGGTCCAAAAGGAAGGTGTTTGTCACAATTCAGAAATTTGTTTTTGCTCTTAGATTGTTGCTAAAGGTTTAAATAATCATTTAAAACAATAAAATCAGGAGTATGTATTTCGTAACTTTTTTTTATAAATTTACAAAGCTCAGCCACGGATTTCGTATCGAGAGACGAACTTTTTAATTAGATTGTTGATAAAGGTCCAAATACCTTTATCAACAATCTAAGAAGAAAAACAAATTCCTGAATTATAACAAGCAGCTTCGTCTTGGATTTGAAAAGTTCGTCTCTCGATACGAAATCCGTGGCTGAGCTTTGTAAATTTATAAAAAAAGTTACGAAATACATACTCCTGATTTTATTGTTTTAAATGATTATTTAGACCTTTAGCAACAATCTAAGAGCAAAAACAAGTTTCTGAATTGTGACAAACACCTTCGTTTTGGACCTTGAATCTGATATGTCCAAGTCTTTATTCGAGGCTAATAATTGAAAGTAAAAATTATTTTAAATTTAGTTGGACATATCTTGTCACAGTTCTTATATAATTGGTTTATTTTCATTCGTTTATAAATTGTGAATCACTTAAAAAAAAAGTTTTCCCGGCGCCTCCGCCGTGGTGGAGGAGCCTGACAAATCATATCGGTTGATCGAGAATTTTTCTCCTCTAGAGTTTTCTTTTTTTTTTTATTTAAAAAATGTTGTTGATAATAAACAGACAAAAATGTTCTCAACAACCAGCAGGGTATTAAAGGAGCTAACAATGAGATAAGCGCGGGTATTCTACATAATTATATAACCACTGAAAAAAAAAATATATTTTCATTTTGTATCTCATTAATCACTTGGTAAAACATTTTAGTAATATTAGGAATTGTTGAGTAAGTTTCACTTGGTTTGTTTTATACGCAAACATTTTATTTTCGACTAGTTTCGGCACTTTACCATTATCAAGATTCTTGCTAAACTAAAACAGTATGTAAATTGCCTAAATGAGTTTAATTTGGCCACAAGTAGCATATAAAATTGTGTAAAACAATTTTTAAATTAATTATTTCAGCTTAAGATAGCATGAAAGTTGCCTAATTTAGCCTAAAATAACATGAGAAAATTGTTTTAGACAAATGTATATGCTCGAAGATATTTGTTGGTGAGTACGTGAAGTTTCTTGATATAATTTAATAATATTTTATTCCTTTCTTCACTTTTTTATTTGTCAAGTTTACATAAAAGCTATTAATAAAGAGCACATTGTGCTTCAAATGTACATATAGTAAAAATAAAAAAAAGTGAAGAAAAGAATAAAATATTATTATATTAAATTTATATGCTACTTGTGACCAAATCGAGCTTATTTGGGCAATTTACATACTGTTTTAGGTAGATGCAGACAGTGTACATGATCATACGATGTACTCGGCTACAATATTAGTTCCTTAAAATCCACCATAATGTCTTAGTGGATAATATACTATTTGTTAGTTGTAGATAATGTATAATTAACTAAATTCGAACTAGAAGAAATAATCAACTCGTTTTTCTAAACATATTTTGAAACATCTGTATTCAGACAGCATGGTTAGCAGTGTGTCATGGGTCTTTCTGCCCTGTCTATACATATTAATATAGAAATATTAAATACATTAAGTTCAGGTATATTTCTTTTTTTTTATCTTGGTGTACATTACACGTCTGATTAAATACAGTGTGGGTGTGGCGGATGCATCCATCGAGTGTAATCCCCTTTTACACTTCTCATACACATTAACCTTAAAAGGGTGTGTGCGTTCACTCGAGTTGACCCCTCGCTGGCATCGCTAATAACGTAATTAAATATGTGCGATGCGACCTGATTAATACAGCCACCGCCGCGTCGTCGTAACCATCGCCGCAGACCCTGTCGCCGCCTCACGTGCATTATGAACCCCTCGGCTGGCCGCATGAACACGACACGAGCACATGGACAAGCGTGCCCGACAGATCCATGGAAATTCCACTGCGATGCGAGTATGGATTTCAAATAAAATCACAACAGCGCTTGTTATTTCACTCGGTAGGTAAATATATCCGTTGCAACAGAAATATGCACATGTTTTAATGTATGTTACCTTTGGGTGAAATAATAAACAAGCTCCCAGAATCTGTACAATGCATATTCAACGAATGTTTAATATTGTGTTACTTCTGAAATATTCGATGTTTAGAAAATACTTTTTAACAAAATAAATTAATAATAATAATAATTTTAAATGTTGATAGCTGATTGTCGGTAAATAAAATAATAATATTAAATAAAAATGATTTGAAAATAATTAATAAATTATTTCCACAGTTAGCTCTGTGACTTTTGACTTACGTTACGTAAGTACTTTAAACAAATGCACATTAAAAAAACTACTTTCCGGGCAAATACTTACGCCGGACATCGCATTACATAATGCACACCTTCATTTTTATTTAATATATTTAAATAACTGTGACCAAGTGAATAAATACTCTTTTCTATTTAAAATAATATTATTTATTGTTAATTTCTTTCATATTTAATAATAATAATAATAATAATAATATCTTTATTAATGTAAATTCCAATCGATACACAAGTCAAAAATATACATACATATGAATGAAGTTTAATATACATATATTAGTACAATCTTAGTTTATGCTAATACAGATCGGCTAGGATATTGTAAATAATTTAAATTTGGTCTTCCAGAAAATCTTTCCAATGATAATATGCTTTACTAGAGAGTAATGTTTTAACTTTAGTTTTGAAGACAGTATAACTATCACATTTGACTTCCGCAGGAAGTTTGTTATAAAAAATCGGACCATAGTAATTTAAACAATTACACGATCTATATACACATGTATAGTCTACTGGAATATCTCCACATCTCCTGGTATTATATCCATGCTGATATGATGTAGGATAGTTGGAAAAATGTTTCCTTACTAATAGAACGCAGTTTAAAATGTACATGGAGGGTACAGTTAATATGCCCAGTGATATGAATTGTTCTCGAACATCATGTCTATACTCCAGCTGTAGAATTACTCTTAAGCATCTACGTTGCAAGCCAAATACTCTAATTGCATGCGCTGAATGACCCCATGATGTAATTGCATAATTTATTTAAGAAGATATTAATGCGTGATATCCCGTTAATAAAATTTGTGTTGAGCAGTATTTCGCCAAGTTTTTAAATAAATAAATTACTTTGGAAATTTTAGGACAAATATAGTTAACATGCTCTTGCCATACCAATCCAGAGTCAAGCATTACACCTAAAAATTTTACCGTGTCTATATTTCTAACTAATGACAAGTCTTTAAGAGAAAAATACATGACTGCTGTTTTGTCATCATTTAGTGTCAATAAGTTAGATGTAAACCATTGTTTAGCCTTTAATTGTGTATCTTTAAGAGAGTTTATTAAACAGTTCAAATCTGCATTTGATTGATAACACGTGGTGTCATCGGCGTAAAGAGTAAATTTTGAGGTATTATCGCACAATATGAAATTATTAATAAATATAATGAATAACAACGGGCCAAGGACAGATCCTTGTGGAACACCACTTGTTATACACACACGCTGGGAAGCAGAACCATTAAATAGTGTTATCTGTCGACGATTATTTAAGTACGATCTTAGAAGTTTGATGGAAGATGTTCCAAGACCGTAATATTTTAATTTATGTAGCAATATATCATGTGATACGCAATCAAACGCTTTTGAGAGATCGTAAAATATGCAACCAGAGTAATTATTATTTTCAAACCCATTAATAATGTGCATCACCAAATCGCCGATTGCATCACAGGTAGACTTATTATTTCGAAAACCAAATTGAGAGGCATTCAGAAATTCGTTTTTCTCGAAGTATTCTTGCAGTTGGTTTTTAATTATAATCTCAAAAATTTTACCAATGATTGGAATGATGGAAATTGGCCTAAAACTATTGTTGTTTACATCACCTTTTTTGTACAAAGGGACAACCTTTGAAATTTTTAATGGATTAGGAAAAACACTCTCACGAATACATTCGTTTATCAAATTAGTTAAAGGAATAATAATGCAGTGTATTATTGTCATTATTAAGTCTTTGTTCATACCATAGATATCTTTACTCTTTTTATTTTTAAGCTGTTTAATTATATCTCTAACATAATTATAAGTAACTTCGTTGAAACTGAATTTATTATTATTAATATTTTTTAGATAGTGAGAATAATGTTGACTTACATGTGGTTGAGATTTTATTTGATTTACCATAATTTGCGCAATTTTAACAAAATAGTGGTTAAAATCATCAGATGTTATCGTAGTAGTGAATTCTGGATGAATGATAGATTTTTTTCTGTGGTTTAATATATCCCACATCGCTTTTGGGCGATTACTAGAGTTTGTTATGTATTCGTCATTATTATAGGTTTTTTTTTGATTTATTCTTGATTTATATTTATTTCTAAATTCGTTTAGAACATTTTTATTATTGGTACTTGGGTGCATTTTAAAATAATCATTCAAAAAATGTAAGTGTTCTCTCATATGTCGCAATTCATCGTCATACCAACTAGGTGTAAATGGGTTTCGATGTTTAATTATTTTCGGTTTATACGGAAATGCTAATTCCATTGCACTTTCAATTGCTTCAATGAATTTGTGATATTTGTTATTTAAATCAGTGGTAGAATTGACAAAATCCCATGAGTAAGTTGAAATGATATTATAAAATAAAAACATACCATAGGATGTTAAAGGTCGGCAAACATAACTAATAGGGCGTGTGTCCGGATTTTCTACTTTAACTTCTATGCTAATTCCACAATGGTCAGAGAGATAGGGCTCAAATACGACATGATTAATTAAATCTGGTTGTATATTCGTTAACACGTTATCTATACACCTAGAACCACGTGTGAAATTGGAAACGAGTGCTCTGAAGCCGTTCGATAAATATATATCTTCAAAGTTAGAATGAACAATATCATTGCAGATAAAGTTAATATTAAAATCGCCGGTTATAATTACTTTCTGGCTACATGATGCAAGCAATTGCTCCATTACAGAAAGGAAATTACTTAAGTTTGATTGTGGAGCTCTATAGACTGTAATAATAATAATTTTTTCATCTACAATTTCTATAGCTGATAATTCACAGTCATGTTCCAAGGACATAGTCACTATATCTGCTCGATTCACGCAAAGCATTGATTTGCGAGCATAAATGGCTGTCCCTCCATGTAATTTAATAGTTCTACAAAAGTACGGTACAAGTTTATAATCATGAATTGTTACATTTGTAATATTATTGTCAACTATCCAGTGTTCAACTAAACAGAGAATATGGAACTCTTGACAGTTTTCAGCAGCAAGGAAGGTTTCAATTTCACCGATTTTATTATTATGTGATTGAATATTTATATAAAATATATTAATATTTGTTATAGTAACATATTCTGTATTTAGTTCATGATTTAGTTTATTAGTAGGACGATTATTGTTTAGGTTGGACTTTTCTTCCTCAAAAGCCACGGAAAAAAATTATTAAGTTTGGGAGGAATTGAATTGGAGCCGATATCTTAAAAGAACTGTATTCGTCCGGATATTTTGAAATTAGTTTTTCACAATAGGTATTTTTTAAGTTATTCTGTTCCATGTGTTTTTTTATGTCTTCGACTGTTGCGGTTGGATCCAATCTGCTGACATGCATGTGAGCCATTTTAGATACACCTTTGAGTAAAGCATCCTCCTTGTTGCCGTGAACGGTAGCCGACTTTTTTCTATTTTTCTTTTTGGGCACAAGTATAAAGTCCGTTTCATCGTCATCGTTTTTAGTAACTGTAGCGTTGGTTGAATTATTTATTAGTGTTTCTTTGCGATGTTCATTATCTTGATTTCTGATTGCCTTTTTTATAGCACCTGTGGCCGTACTCAGCGTTGGTTTTGCATTTGAAGCAGTTAATATTTGTGTGTATGTTTTTTGTGTTGTTGAGAGTTTTTTCGCATCCTCCTTGGTTTTATTCATAATTGTTGTTTGTGATTGCGGCAATACTATTTCCCCCTGTTGTTGAATAGCTGGACTAAAAGGATGGGAGTTTAGCTGAACTACAGCGTCCAGTTTAGATGATAAACTTTGGGATTTGTTTATGTTAATGTTGTCGCCTTTTAAGGTTACAATTTCATGTTCAATATTTTTTATCATATTGAATAAAGTATTTAGTTTGGCGTTTAGGTTTATGTTATTATCTAAACAATTGTGAGTCGATTCCAGATAATATTTACGCTTTCTTGGAAATCCAACGATACATAAATCACATACCCATTTGTAATTCTTGTGTTCTGGAATTGCGGAGACAGCCCTCTTCATAACACAGGATATGTGAAATTTCATCTCACACACAAAGCAGGTAATACTTTCGTCACCATCAGTAAGTTGAACATTGCAGGATTTACACAGGCAAAGATTATCACAGCCTTTACTAGGCGCCATATTGAATATTTATATGTATAATGTACTGACAATAAAGATTCTTTATATATATATATATATATATATAATTTTAAATAATTTATTTAATTATTATTAATAATAATTTAATTTCCAACGGAAAAATCCAACTATAGGGAAAATACAATCATACATAGAAAAATAAGGCAGAAAGAGCTATGATCGATAGCCCATGACAGACTACTAACACAATTGTACATATTGTTATAATAAATTTTGTAAATTTTTGTTGTCTGAATAAAGATGTTTGTATATAACTGTATAGTTTCGAATTTACGTGAAGTGATTAATCACAAAATAGAGAGACTGTTATTTTTTTTATTAATAAAAAGTGAAATAAGGAATAACAGTCTTTCTATTTTGTGATGTTTGTATATAAGAAAAATAAAACGTAGTTAAATTTAAATGGAATGTAACAACGAATAAATGGATATAACGAAAACAAACGACTTTAATAATTATTTCAAAAATATATATATGTATATATAAATATCTTCGCTCATTTTGTTAGTATTGCGACACATATGCGTTAAGAGAGCTTTATTCATTATATTGTAACGAAAGTGAAAGAAGAAACTGGAAAGATCACTCTGGAATGTTCCACAGAGCGCGCGACGGTAAATGCGGCGTCATCGAAAGTTCCGGAAAGTTCGAGAAACAAGCACGCTATATAAGCGCGCGCGCTAGCGGCGCTGCAATCAGTCCGAGTGCTCAACATCGCGTAATAAATAAATGTATTACGTGTGTTGTAAAAAATAAATAGACATTGTTTTACTTATTTCCGAGTTTGATTAAACCCGATTTCACGAAGCTTGTATCACGTCAAGATATCTTGGATTAATTGTTCTGAAAAGAAGAATGCGAATGGCATACAATAAGGTTATCTCTAAAGCTAAACCTAACGCTAACGACAATTGTATTTCTTCAATTTTGTATACGGCTGAAGCGCAATAAACTATTGTTAAATTTTTCTAGAAATTTAATTCGAGATAATCCTCGGGCGAAGGATTAAGTTGTAAACCATTTTCAACCCCGAACCACCTCAAAAACTTCCCGCCATATATTTCTTCTTTCTTGTTTAACTTATAAGCTCGTAGGTACGTGTTAATGGACAAATATTCCTGTATTTTCTAATAAATCTGTTTCCTGTGTAGTGGAGATACGATTTATTCCTTAAAATGTAGCAAAAGTAGAGGCATGATTTGTGAGGTCGTCAAAAATTTAGCGGACCTTCTAATTGACTAAATTATTATTATTATTATTAATAATATTAAATTATTATTATTATTATTATTATTAATAGTAATTATATAATATAGTATAAATAAAAAAAACATACAAAAATATTGATTTCACAGACAATGCTAAATCACTGTCTCATTTCTGGTGAGAAAAATATGTCGTCAAACAAACGATTAGCATTTTTGCTCAAATGAAAAAAAGAGGAGCCTTGCGAAGGACATTGGTTTTAGCGACAGGTACATAAAATGTAATATTGTTACGAGAAGAGAGTCTTGGAACATATAATTTCACTTGAGACAGTAATTCAGCACAGTCAATCTTATTATTTAACAACGTGTACATAAATAAAGCACTTCGATCAGACAAGGATTGCAAATCGTGCCTCTTAAGCAAATGTATATAATCAATTCCTCTGTCAGGATACAAATTATCTAATTTTAAACACCTTCTTTGAACTCGCTCATTTATCCCACTATTATACATATATATCGGGTACCAAATAATAGAATCCTACTCGAGCTTGGGACGTACTAATGGAATATAATAATTTTATCGTGTTAGTGTTAGTAAAGTTACTACAGTGTCGTAAGAGAAATTCTAGTGTCTTGGAGGCAGATTTAGATATTATATTTATGTGACTTACAAAAGTGAGGTGTTTATCAAATACAACGCCTAGATCTCTGATTTCATTATATGTAATACATTTCAATCGGCGACAATAAGTCACAACAAAGCAACATTCAAGTGTAGGTTATTGTATATACACCAGCTACGAATTTTATTTAAGTTAATCATAATTAATTAAAGACGACGCAAGCGCCATCTTTTGCCTAATTTCAAGTGGCATCGTCAACGATTTGGGTCTACAAGGTAGACGACCGAGAATCATTGTTTCGTCATAGACGTCATTTAAACACTCGATTTTACTGAAGATTTTTAAATCATCTGTATGAGCTAAAACCGGGCAAGTTAACGAAGACAATCATTTATGAACAGAATGAAAAGTAATGGCCCTAAATTGGATCCTTGAGGTATACCAGACGTGGAGATAAAAATATTAGATTAAATCCATTATAAAAAACATAATTTTCGCGATTATATAGATACGATCCAATAAGATCTATTCAATTTTTAGTGAGTCCGAATGACTTTAATTAAATAAGTAAGATATCATGACTAACAGAATCAAAGGCTCGACTAACCCATTGTTATTTTTAATGTATTCATACTTTTAATGAAATGTTCAGTCACCGTTCATTTAGCGTATGGATGACCAGTGATGGCTATTTCGTTTTTTCGAACCTCATGAGACCAGTGTGTTCCATGTGCGATGCCTTGATTAAGGCGGCTGAACGGAAATTGTGTTGTGGTTATATATAATATAATAATATTTTATTCCTTTCTTCACGTTTTTTTTTTTATTTTTATCACGATATGTACATTTCAAGCAAAACTGTTCTCTTTATCAATAGCTTTTATGTAAAATTGACAAATAAATAAATAAACATGTAAACAAAATTGAATATACAAACGTGATGTGTTATTAAAAAATCAGATAAAGGTAATTTCTTGAATTAAATCAATTAATTTTAATAAATTGTTATTTAACGGAGTTAAGTCATAATTCAAAAGTTTACTATAATTGTTGTACATCTCAATTGCTTCTAACATTTTTATTTTTAAAGAATTTGACATTTTTAAAATTTTTAAATTGTTTAAAAAAAATTATGTCCAAATGTTATTATGTGGTTAGCAATTGCGGTTGTTTATTTTTGAATAATATATGTGTTCTTTGTATCTTGTTTTTATGTTTCTTTTTGTTTGTCCAATGTATAATTTCTCACAGTTACAGTTACAATGTGCTGAATAAATTCCACTTTTTTCTAAATCATTAATTTTGTTAAATGTATTTCCTAATAAAAAATGTCTTAGTTTTAGATTAAAATGCTGGTGTTAGGTTAATTTTATTAAATAATTAACCTGTAATTTAATTTAGGTTCATGAATAATTTTAACAATTTTTTAATTTGTATTTATTTCATAGATTTTTTCTAATTTTGTACTATGATTAATTAAATATTTCCTGTTTTGTTTGTTAATTACCCTACACCCATATGGGTAGAAAGGGTCATTGAATATATATATATATATATATATATACAGAGAGGTTATTTTATCAGTATACATTAGGAGAAGTGTATACCTGCAAAAAACGCGCTGAACCGATTAATGTATGTGTGTTTAGTTGACTATTTGGCATATGTGTGTTCAATTGCGTGTTATAGGCAACTAAACACATATACACTAATGCATTTGACTCGCGTATTTTGCAGGTATACATAGGGGAAATGTATACTGATAAAAAAAGCTCTCTGTATATTGTTTGTTAATTAATTTTTTAATTAAAAAAAAAAATGCAAAATCTAAAATTACTTTAAATTCTTCATTTCTATTTTGATCTGTAATTGGTAAATTTATTGTTCGAAAAATCATGCTGTTGAAAATTGAAAATTTGTGTTTTATATTACAAAAAGAGCTTGAATGTATATGTGTTGATTTTCTATAAATGTTAAAATTTAATCTCTTATTGTTTCTAATAATTAAAAGGTCTAAAAATGGAAGACGGCCGTTAGTTTCAGTTTCGTGTGTGAAATTGATACTGTGGATAAGAAAAAAATGGATATTAACGTTATTTTTAATAATAGCGAAAATATCGTCTACATACCCGATATTAATCATAATAAATTAAAGACGAAGAAGGAATCACGAGGCGATGCCACTTAAAATTAGGCAAATGACGGCGCTTGCGTCGTCTTTAATTTTTTATATTCATTCTTTGTTCATAAATCTATTAAATTTTGCGAAACTCACTTCAATATAGTAATATTTATATTATATTCCTTTCTTCTCTTCTTTATTTTTTTATTGTAATATTTATCTTTATTATACTTAATCTTCTTTATGTTGGTTGTGGAAACTTTAATTATTTAAATAAAAATAGTTGTCCTCTCTCCTACTTATTTTCTATTTAACTAAATATATTTCGAAAACTATGTTTCCATCTTCAGTAGTGAAGTTTAAATAAATAATACGTTGTTATAGTATTCTCAATGCAATAGTGATAATATTAAAATATTAAAAAAAAATGTTCTCTATAAACTAATATAAATACAATTATAAAAAAGGAAAAAGGTGCTAAAATTTATGAAGTAATAAGATCTAAAAGGGGGTTATTTAAGCAACTAGTATAAAAATTTAAAAGATTATCAATGTGTTTTTTTTTTTCATTTTAACAGACTCCAACATATTTAATTGTGATTCACGGGAAAATTTAAGAAGTTTAACATTTTCAATTTTAGTCCTGTATTTATTGAATAAAAAGCTACAGTAGATTTTTCAGAATTAAAGTTTCTAATATGGTAAGTATGTTCTTTAAATCTAGTTAAAACACTTCTAGTAGTTTGGCCTATGTATAATTTTGTACAATTGCTATATTTTATTGAATAAATACCAGAATTTTCTAATGGATTATTTTTCAAAAAGGTGTTACCTAATAACATTTTTAATTTTGTGTTTGAATATGGTGCAGGTATTAAATTGATTTTTTTAAAAATATTATTTAATTTGAAATTTAGACATGGATTATATAAAATTTTTGCATAATTTTTATTTGAATTTTATTCATAAATTGGTGTTAAAGTTGTCGTATTTTTGATTAAATTGTTTTTGAATTTATTAATTATTTTTGTGATTATTTTTGATTTAAAATTTAATTTCTTTGCTATATTATATATTAAATTAATTTCTGATTTTCTATTTTCTTCGGTAATTGAATACAAAATGGCTCGATAAATCATTGAATTAAATGCTGCCAATTTATGTTTATAATGTGTGTTAGAATCTGAATTAAGGGTGTGGTTTAGAAGAAAGAGATAGCTATACAAATATGGGCAATCACTAATTTGAGTTAGATTGTTGTTGTGATCAATGAACAATATTGTATTATACATTAAAGTAATCTTAAAATAAGCAGGAATTTCATCAGATAAATTAAAAATTATTTTAATGTTTAGTTTCTGTGAAAAATAATTATGAAAAACAATGAAAATTGATCAAATTTATAGCAAATTTTAAATTAAATTTTTGCTATTAAAAACTTGTGCAATGAAAATTTAAAGGATTTCACTAAATTCTGCATTCAAATAACTTAGCAGACATGACCTATTAATTTCATTATATCTTACAATTTTCTTTTCTAACTTAAACTAGTAAATTGACGTAATACACGAAAATTAACGATTTATTTTTTATTTAGACTGCTACTTTATACTTGGTAGATAAAAAATGTAAATACACATTCATATTATGAAATCCAAAAGAATAGCTCTATTTTCAAGCGATTATTTCCATTTTACTATACAGCTATCTCTTTCCACTAAACCGCAACCTTAATATAATTAAACGTATGGGTTGGTTTTCTATATATATTAAATTCTAATTTTTAATAATTAAAAGATCTAAAAAGGGTAATTTTCCATGCATTTCAAGTTCGTACGTAAAATTGATATTCTTATTAATATTATTAATTTCTTGAATAAATTGTTCAATTTTAAAATTCTCGTTAATTATAGCGAAAATATCGTCCACGTATCTGTACCATATTCCTGGGAAATTAACTATTTTTGATTTCGCAAAATTTTCTAAATTGTTCATAAATAAATTTGCCAAAAAAGCAGACAAAGGATTTCACATAGCTGTTCCGAATGTTTCTTTAAAAAAATTGCCATTAAATTCGAAAGTGTTACATTCCACAACTGATTTAGTCAAATCTACGTAAATTTTGATTTTACTTTCAGGGACTAAATTTTCTATTAAAAATGTTTTTAAAAATACTAAAGTTTCATCAATTGGTATACTTGGAAATAGTGATTGAACGTCAAAAGAAATAATCATTTCTTCAGAATTTAAAGTGACTTTTGAAAGTTTATTAATAAAATCGAAAGAATTTTTAATTGAAAAATCATTTGAAATTTTGAATATTATACTTGGTGAAAATTAAATAAAAAAAATATTATACAATTAATTTGAATTAAAAAATAAAGTATGCTCAATGGCGTAAATGTAAAGTAATTGGTTATATTTCCAATTCTTCCAGCAACGGTGCGCAGGAAATATTAACAAAAGGGAAAAACCCCGGGCCAAATGCCGAAAAAGCCCCCGGAAATTTTGAAGGGCAGGCTCCGTCCTAAATGTCAAAGGTGAATCCCGCACGCTCAGGCGCCGCGACGCCTCACCACATGGCGCGTCTGTAAACATTCGATACTCTCCTCCGGAGCACAAAGCCGCCCGTCCCGAATACACACCATTAATCAGATCTGGATACATTTTTATCCGGCGAACGGTTATTCCACCGCGGCTAGCAATAAATAAATAAAATCAGTGACGTCCGCAATTCGCACGCAACGTAAATAGTTGATTGATCGTTAATTGCCCGTGTCTGTGTTTGTGTGTGTGTTTTTTTTAAATACGCTTAATTGCGACCTTTGACTTTCGCGTTTTACAGGAATCGAGTTTTACGCAGAGTTCCGTGGAAATGGTCAGGATTTTCGACTGGCTGGAGCTCCGCCAATTCCGGTGTGATTAGATAAGGTTTGTGGAATTTATTTATTTATTTGCTTCTTTTAAATTATTAAAATTAAACATCTACTTTGTAGCAGTTCTTTAAATATTAGATATTTATATTTATGAAAGTACGTTTTACACTAAAATCCATATGAACAATAATACGGATATTAGTGTAAAGTATTTATTATTATTATTATTATTTATAACAAAACATTAGTCATGCAACCTTTTTCGAGCACAAGCTTTGGCACTTTACATCGCTTCTTATATGCATCGTATTTCTATCAGTCCACTTTGGCCGAAATGTGAGACTGATTTAAATTATTAAATAAAAATGATTTGAAAATAATTAATAAATTATTTTCACATTTAGCTCTATTTATGAATTAAATTATTTATTGTATTTATGATTCATTATTGTATTTCATTGTATTAAACATCTTTTTGTAGCAGCACTAATAAAGAATAATTATTAAAGTAATTAGTAATAATAATAATAACAATCCATAATTATTAAAACCTGTAGTATAGTCAGGAAATTTATGTATTTATATAAAAACAAAATTTAATAAATATATCCTCAGATTTCGTAACACCCCGCCTGAAGGATACCTATACCAAACAGTCATGTTTGATAAACGGAATAGAAATAATAATAATAATAATTTTATTTTCCAACGGAAGAATTCAACAAGGGAAAATATACAATAATTTACATAAATAGTAATATAATGATAAAAAATAATACTTAAGAGGGGCAGAAAGACCCCAGGTCGATAGCCCGGACAGACTAACACAATATTTATTATTGTTCTTTCGTTCTTAATCTTATCCTCTTTTACCCGTATTGGGTGTCGAGGTTATTTATTATTGTTAAGTAAATATAAATGTATGTATTAGCTTATGTAATGTTGTCTGAATAAAGATGTTTGTATATATATAAAAATTAAGAAAAAATATATATAATACAAGCAAACGTAAAAAATAACTAACACAGACATTTTATTACACATAACAATCTATTCAAGACAGGGCGGAAAAACCTCTGGTCGATAGCCCATGATAGATAAACAATCTTATCAATATATAAAATTTATATTTATAAAAATGTTATTATCTGAATAAAGATATTTGTATATATATATATATATATATATATAGGAGAAAAAAAAGAATAATTCAATATAACTAACATAAACAAGATTAAATAATATTTTCAAAAAATATATCATTATACATTCTGTTAGCATTACGACATGAATATTAATAATAATACGGATTTTAGAGTAAAGCTTACTTTAATAAATATAAATATCGAATACGAAATTATTTTTTTTAAGTAATTATAATATTCAAATAAATGGGTTTTGAGTTCACGTGAAGTGTTAGTATCAATAATAACAGAAGAGTTTTTTTTCCTTACTTCACTTAATATTATTATATTAATATTATAACCGTGAACAGAATCCACAACCAGCCTTACACCTGAAAGTGTAGAAAGGCATCAGGATCAAAAAAGAAAGAGAGATAATATTATAATCGGGGCTATTCTGTGAGGAAAAGTAATTAGTTTTAATTCTTCCACCAACGGTACGTAGGAACTATTAACAAAAGGACAACCCCTCCGTTAAGTTTAACATGTTCGTTATTTTTTATCATCACAGTCTAGGCAGCTTTTGCAGTAAGTAAAATGGTAATAATAATGAAAATGAAAAACACATTTTCATTATTATGTAATATTTTATACTTTATTTTGGGAGAGGTTACGGGAGTAACATTTTAAAATCGTAGATTACCTTTTATAACTCTTGTTATTTTTTTTATTATTTACTTACTTATTATTATATTATTTTTACAATTACAAACCCTACACCCATATGGGTAGAAAGGATCATTGAATATATATATATATTCAATATATTCAGCGTGCGAACCGAGTAGCTTTACGGCTAAATGGTTAATTTTTTTCAAAATCGGCTTTCGCAGGCCTATGTAGGTCTATTAAGACCACATTTTAAAATTAGTTTCAAATATACAGGGTGTCCCATAAAAGCAGGGCGCATCATAGTTATATTTTTTCTAATGGAATGACCTATAAATTAAATTTTTTTCAGATTCTACATCAAAAATAATGTTAACTTTCATAATATATTCATATGCCTAAATCTAATAATTTTTTAAATATTTAAATATTTTTGGAAAAATTGACGTTTCGAAAAAAAAATCACAACTCTCAAATGGATGAATGAAAACAGATGAAATTTTGTACCAGTATATTAGACTAAGGGGTAAATATTTTAGGCTATTTACAGGAATTTAAAATCTTAAGATGTTTTGATAATTTAACGTAACTCCAGAAACACATTCAAGGTTAATTTTCATGCTTATTTTAAATGGCACACCCTATATCTAATTGTCCCATCTTGTAGGAAATTTTATTGTCTTTCAAAAAGTATAAAGGTATTTTTTACCTAAACCTGTTTTCAAGTTATATCCATTTTCGTTAACTTTTGACATAATATTTATTATTCATAATATGGAAAGTCGATACAAAGCGCCATCTGTTGTTCAATTTAATATTTATTATTATTCCATAAAGGCAAATGTTAGTTATTGTTTATAAATAAAGTTAGTTGACCCAACAAACGATTTTCGAGATATTTCCTAAATTAATAAACTAATTTTATTATTTGTGAATATACTAATTGCATTATTTATTTACACATGTGTAAATTATTTGATAAAAACTTGTTAGAATTGTAAAACAAATATAACGAAATACATGAAATAAATTGACAAAATAGTATTAAAAGTAATTTATAATAAATTTTCAAAAATACTTCCATCGAATACATAATTCAATTTTATTTTAAATGATATTTTGACATTTCTCAGCATATTAGGTATAATTAATCTAAATGTATTAATTCTGCCTTCCATGTATTCAATTGTTGTGTGAGGAGTGCTGTATATTTGATTTGATAGAAATAAATCCATGGGGATTAAATCAGAGGATCTAGGTTCTTTTATTTAAGGGAAACATTATCTTTTCAATTGTTAGTAATAATACGAATGTGTCAATTAAATTTGCTTATAAACAAAAACCTATTAAAATAACTGGCAATAATGATTATTAAATTAAGCAATAGATGGCGCTTTATGTTACCTTTCCATATTAAAATAATAATGATAATGACGAAAATTAACAAAAATGGATATATCTTGAAAACTATTAGGTTTAGGTGTAGAATACCTTTATACTTTCTGAAAGATAATAAAATTTCCTCCAAGATAGGCCTATTAGATATAGGGTGTGCCATTTAAAATAAGCACGAAATTTGATCTTGAATGTGCTTCTGGAGATATGTTAAACTATCAAAACATCTTAAGATTTTAAATTCCTCTTAATAGTCTGAAATATTCACCTATTAGTCAGATATACTGACATAAAATTTCATTTGTTTTGATTCACCCATTTAAGAGTTATGACTTATTTTCGAAACGTCAATTTTTCCAAAAATATTTAAATATTTCAAAAGTTATTAGGTGTAGGCATATGAACATATTATGAAAGGTAACTTTATTTTTTGATGTAGAATCTGAAAAAAATATAAAATATGGATCATTCCATTAGAAAAAATATAACTATGATACGCCATGTTTTTATGGGACACCCTGTATATTTGAAACTAATTTTAAAATGTGGTTCTAATAGACCTACATAGGCCTGCGGAAGCCGATTTTGAAAAAAATAAACCATTTAGCCGTAAAGCTACTCGGCGCGCCCGCTGGGACACTCTGTATATACAAGGTGTACAGAAAATGAGTGAAAACCTTCAGGTAACTCAATTCATTAATTAATTTTTAATAGAAAATCCAAATAAAAAAATGTTGTATGATTATTCATTGAGGCTCACGAGTTCTTCGGAATTTTAAATATGTGACTATAATTTGTATTGTTTTTTAAATATTTTGTAAAAAATCAATAGCATTAACAATCAATTAGACATTCCATTCCATTGATGTAAATGATTAATAAATCGGATATTTTTACAATTTTATAACTTCATCAGAAGCATTCTTTTAATGAAAATAGATCTGTCAACGACGCACGCTCGTTTGCAAATTTGATAATGTTGACGTTTATTTGATTGAGTTGACATTAGTTTATTCGAAAAAAGTCTACGTAAATCTAATTATTCTAGTGACTTTCCAATCTGGTAAATTTGTTCCAAATTACGTGAACAGAGGTAGACCTAGGGAGCGTTGTACAGTTCAGTTGGAGGAACAAATTCTAGATGCTGTTCATGAAGATCCTACTTCCAGTACGAGACAAATAGCCAGGCAATTAAATGTTCCCAGCCAAACAACAGTGTATAAAGTACTAACACAAAATCTGTTAAGGCCTTTTCATATCCGAAAAGTACAACCATTGTATGAAAATGACAATATGCATAGAAAAGCGTTTTGTAACACAATTTTAAACAAAATTCAAGAGGAACCTAACTTATTATTTCGAATTCTTTGGAGCGATGAGTGTACATTTACGCGGGAGGGAGTATTAATAGTCATAATTTTCATTTTTGGGCAGATGATCAGAGAATTTGGACATCAAAGAAAATTTTCGGTAAATGTTTGGCTTGGTATTTTAAATTTACGTGTTATTGGACCAATTTTTCTTTCAACTCGATTAAATGCATTGGAATATGTAAATGCTTTAGAAGAAATTCTAGAAAATGTTCCATTAAATTTATTAAACAATATGCTATACATGCATGATGGAGCACCTGCTCACAGTGCGCGAATTTCTAAAGAGAGGCTGGATGAACATTTTCCCGAAAGATGGATTGGACGTAATGGACCAATACTATGGCCAGCAAGATCACCGGATATGAATCCAAACGATATTTGTATTTGGGGCTTTTTTTTTTTAAAAAGGTGTATGCAACACCTCCAGCGGATGATGTAGAAGTTATAAACAGGATAAATGCTGCAGTTGAAATAATTACAGAAGATATGTTGCTCCGGGTAATAAATTCTATTCCTCGGAGGCTCCAGATTTGTTTAGAAACTGATGGATACCAGTTTGAACAGTTTCTATAATTTTGATCTTAAACTTCAAATTTGATATGTGAAATGTATGTTTTTTTTAATAACACTTGTTTGATCCAGCGTTGCCAAACGTATAGTTCTTTTTAGTGGCCCGTGAGGCTTAAGGAAGGACCGTGTGACTTATTTTCGTTAATATTTTTATCTAAAAATTAGTCAAAGAGTCACGCTACCTAAAGCTTTTTTTTCATTTTATGTACACCTTGTATATACAATAATTAGAATGCAAAAAAACTGAAGAAAAATTTACAAGTGTTTCTTATAATTACAATAAAGATTGTTTGACGTCTCAAGTAATAATAATGAAATGAATGCATAACTTGGAATAATTGGAGTAACGGAATCAGCGTTTATTTTTATGATAATCACTTATTGAATTAATGCTTGAAATGCGGAAAAATATTTATTAAGATAGTATTCGCTATTTCCAATGTTTCAATTTCGAATGAAAAGTTAATGAATTTGAAAAGGACTACAATTATTTTATGACTTGAAAGTTATTTATTTAATATTAAAAAAAACATAAACTTTTAAGGTACTAAATGCAATGGTGATTTTTAAAATATGAAATATTACTAGATTTTTTTTGGAAATTTAGGCATGGTATTATTTACTATATTTGATTTGCGTTTACATTGTGGTTAAGAGGAACGATTCTTAATCACAATGTAAACGCAAATCAAATCAATGAACAATTTATTTTTACCGATGAGAAGTTAGCCAAGGATTTTGTGACCCGGCACATCCGCCATTTTTGCAACTTTCTAATAAATAATAATCTTTATTAACAGATATATACAGCAAAAATTCTAAATAAATATTAAAAAATTACAAAACCGAATGTATATTTTATATCTGTTAATTGGCTATCGACCAGAGATCTTTTCGCAACTTCTAAAGAAATCTTATTTTTCTTACAAATTAAATAAATTAGGGCAGAAAAACCGATGGTCGATAGCCATTTTCTGATGCTTAACTAGATGTTTATGATTGTAATGTTGTAAATATTGTAATATAATTTAATATAAAAAAATAAAGATTTTCTCTCTCTCTCTCTCTCTCTTTCTATATATATATACATTAAATTAAATTAGCAAAACTCAGATTACGTTTCCCAAAATTAATTTCGGATTCCACTATAAATTGAAGATGTTTAGAGCAATCGAGTTTTCAAAAATTCATTACACTCACTTGCTTGATGGATTTTCGATTTTATTTACATATTATTTTATTTTACATTTTTTTTGGCACCACTGAATAAAATAAATTTCATTATTCAATGAAATAACGTTGTCATTGTCATTCATCGAACAATGAAATTTATTTCACTATCACCATCGTTTACTATTCAATTTACGAGCGGCTTAAATATAGATTGCTCTTTAAATATGGATTTTATCGATTTTTGGTATGAAATTGTAATGCTCGTTTCCGTCGCACCTCACTTTAGTAAGGTAAATTATCGCCATTAATAATTCTCAGCACGCACACAGAACGCCGTCATCAATATTTCACGAAACTGGGACACGCTCGCGATATTACCCATTACCATTAGTAAATGTACATACTCAGCCAGCGATATTTCAAAAACAAACATCATCAAATAATTACAATGTATCAACGTTAATGTACAAAAGCGAATAATTTTGCAAAAACGAAATTCATTAATATTGTAATGGAAAATAATTGATAAATGGTTGATTTTAATAATTGATTTATTAAATGTGCGTTTTTAGACTTCACAATATGATAAAGTGTTTATTTTATGATATATTTTTGCTGTATATATTTAATTTGATTCTCCGCTCAATTACCTACTCACTCATATTGATTAATATCCACATAACTCTTACAGTTTTTGAGTTAAAAATTTATTTGTAAAGTGATAGTGACAGTTAATTTAAGATAATTATAGTATACAGGGTCCAGCAACAGTGTGTCGGACTTTCCTAGCGCCATTCCCGTGAAAAAAACAAAAAATGTTTCGTACAAAAAAATTATTGATTTAAAAAAATTTATAGCGTAAAATTATTTTCAAATATACAGGGTGTTCCAATTTTGCAGTATAACAAAAATATTGTTTTTTTTTAATGGAACACCCTGTATTTATTCAACTTTTCTAATGACATTTTCAACCTCTACATTGTTGTCCATTTAGTTTTTTTATTATGTTACAGTGTTGCCAATTTACATTTTTTTTTCTTCAAGTATCATGCATAAGCAAGCTCAACTTTAAAAAATTGTAGCGACATCGTTTTTTGAAGGTAAGAATAACTTTTAGCAAATATCTCAGTGTGGTTAATAAGCAACATGCCAAACTTTGCAAATTTCAAAGCGGTATAACCCATTTTATTAATGGAATGCTCCCTATTTTATGTCATTATTCGATAGGTATTCTCTTCAATTTGATGGGGCATATCTTATGTCTAAACCCCATAGTTATTGAGATATTCAATATTTTTCACAAAAGTATCCATTTAATTACATTTCTATGCACTGTAGTGGGCCATGCTACGACGAAACAACTGTCAAAATGTAATGTAAGTGTCAGTGTGACATTTGATTATGTCGAAATTCGAAACGTTAATTTGTGATTTGTAAAGTGATTCTTCGTTTCGTGGTAAAAGTAGACAGCATATAATTACGATGAATTTCGAAAAAGACGAACTAGTCGATATGATTTTTGTATTAGGGGAGACTGATAGAAATTGTTTATTGGTGGCTAGAATTTACGCGACACGTTATCCCGACAGAAGACATCCGGAAGAGAAAAGTTTTAGGAACCTGCTCAATAGATTTATAGAAATGGGAAGTGTACATTACAGAAAACAAGAAAGAACAAAACGTATCGCCAATGAGGAAAACCAATATTTTAGTATATATAGACATATATGAAGCAACCAGCATAAGCGAGAGGTCAGTACAACGCATTCTGAAGAAAAATCGATATCATGTAAATCGTATTCAGTTACATCAAGAACTGAGTAATACTGATTTTCAGTTTCGTTCCGAATTTTGTATCTGGGCAAGACTAAAAATACAGGAAGATCCTGCGTTTTTCCAGTATGTTTTACTCACGGATGAGGCGACATTCCATAACAGCGGATCTGTCAACAGGCACAATTTTCATTATTATTCAACTGAAAATCCGCATGTTATGAGACAAGTTGATCATCAGCATCGATGGTCATTGAATGTCTGGGGAGGAAATATTGGAAACCATGTTGTAGGTTCACATTTCTTCGAAGGCCATCTAAATGGCATATGTATTTGCACTTTATGTATTACCCGGATTATTAGCTCATATACCTCAACATACGAGAAACAGGCTGTGGTTTCAACAAGACGGGGCACCTGCGCACTTCTCGCGAGATGTGAGGACATTTCTTGAGGGTATTTTCCCCAACCAATGGATTGGTAGGAATGGACCCACTCCGGATCTAACAAAAATTGATTTTTTCTTGTGGGGATATGTAAAAGAAATTTATTAAATAAAAATGATTTGAAAATAATTAATAAATTATTTTCACATTTATCTCTGTGACTATAGACTTACCTACGTAAGTACGCTAAACAAATGCACATTAAAACAACTACTTCCCGGGCAAATACCCACGCCGGACATTGAATTACATAATGTACACCTGCTGCTGCACATCAAATATTGAATAATGCAACAAAATGTTTTTGATCCGAGAAAAATTTCATGTAAAAACAACAAAAGGAACGTTACATAATATAAGGCCATCTGCAGACACGTGTTTCGGGATCTATCCCTCGTCAGTACAGCTATGCCTTACATAATTTAAAGATGTTAAAATAAATCAATTAAATTAATTCAAATACAATCAGCATAATTAAATCAGTTATATTAAATCAAATGAAACT
Source organism: Philonthus spinipes (assembly GCA_963082785.1). Lineage (NCBI taxonomy): Eukaryota > Metazoa > Arthropoda > Insecta > Coleoptera > Staphylinidae > Philonthus > Philonthus spinipes. The sequence goes on along the minus strand of OY720300.1, from coordinate 24,920,568 downwards.
AAATCAATTTAAATTAAATTAAACCAAATTAATTCAATTTAAATCAAAACCGAATAAAATTAAACGAAAAGAATTGAATCAAATTAATTAAAAAGAGCGACCCTCACCTGCCGCGCGCTGAGATAGTAATGACCGGCGAAGGAGGACGAGGGATAGATCCCGAAACACGTGTCTGCAGATGGCCTTATATTATGTAACGTTCCTTTTGTTGTTTTTACATGAAATTTTTCTCGGATCAAAAACATTTTGTTGCATTATTCAATATTTGATGTGCAGCAGCAGGTGTACATTATGTAATTCAATGTCCGGCGTGGGTATTTGCCCGGGAAGTAGTTGTTTTAATGTGCATTTGTTTAACGTACTTACGTAGGTAAGTCTATAGTCACAGAGATAAATGTAAAAATAATTTATTAATTATTTTCAAATCATTTTTATTTAATATATTTAAATAACTGTGACCAAGTGAATGAATACTGTTTTCTATTTATGTAAAAGAAATTGTTTATAAGGAAGCACCAACAACCCCAATGAATATGCAGCAACGAATTGTTAATGCTTTTGCAAGTATTTCACCTGAAATGTTAGGAAGAGTGAATAGGTCTTTTCAGCGGCGAATTAATTTGTGCCTAAATGAAAATGAAAAACATTTTGAACATTTACTGTAGTATCGTTTCTCTTTTGTATTAATAATTTTGAAGTATTATCTGTATTTATTCATCTCACATTGACTTTTACTTACATTTTGACAGTTGTTTCGTCTCAGCATGGCCTACTAGAGTACATAGAAATGTAATTAAATGGATACTTTTGTGAAAAATATTGAATATCTCAACAACTATGGAGTTTAGACATAAGATATGCCTCATCAAATTGAAGAGAAGAAAAAGACCTATCGAATAATGACATAAAATAGGGAGCATTCCATTAAAAAAAAATGGGTTATACCGCTTTGAAATTTAAATTGCTCATTAATAAAACGTTGCTTATTAACTACACTAAGATATTTGCTAAAACTTATTCTTACCTTCAAAAAACGAGGTCGCTACGATTTTTTAAACTTGAGCTTGCTTATGCATGATACTTGGTGAAAAAAATTGTAAATTGGCAACACTGTAACATAATAAAAAACTAAATGAATAACAATGTAGAGGTTGAAAAATGTCATTAGAAAAGTTGAATAAATACAGGGTGTTCCATTAAAAAAACAAATATTTTTGTTATACCGCAAAATTGGGATACCTTGTATGTTAGTAAATAATTTTACGCCATAGAGATTTTTAAATCAATAACTTTTTGTACGAAACATTTTTTTATATTAAATAAAAATGATTTGAAAATAATTAATAAATTATTTCCACATTTAGCTCTGTGACTATTGACTTACCTACGTAAGTACGTTAAACAAATGCACATTAAAACAACTACTTCCCGGGCAAATACCCACGCCGGACATTGAATTACATAATGTACACCTGCCGCTGCACATCAAATATTGAATAATACAACAAAATTTTGATCCGAGAAAAATTTTATGTAAAAACAACAAAAATTAACGTTACTTAATATAAGGCCATCTGCAGACACGTGTTTCGGGATCTATCCCTCGTCAGTACAGCTATGCCTTACACAATTTAAAGATGTTAAAAAATCAATTAAATTAATTCAAATACAATCAGCAAAATTAAATCAGTTATATTAAATCAAATTAAACTAAATCAATTTAAATTAAATTAAACCAAATTAATTCAATTTAAATCAAAACCGAATAAAATTAAACGAAAATAATTAAATCAAATTAATTAAAAAGAGATATTTAATATATTTAAATAACTGTGACCAAGTGGAATGAATACTGTTTTCTATTTATAAACATTTTTTTGTTTTTTCACGGGAAAGGCGCTAGGAAAGTCCGACGCACTGTTGCAGGAGCCTGTATATTCGAAACAACTCCTAACAAAAGTAAAATATAGCATCTTAATCGATAATGGCGTTGAAATTATTACTCAGGAATTGTACATATTGCATTCTAACCTGTGTAAAGTTTTTAATAATAGGAAAAAGGATTTATTTACTTGGTCGCAGTTATTTAAATAAATTAAATAATTTAAATTAAAGTTTTTAACACCAATAAATATAATTAATAATAATAATGTTTGTACCGTATAAAATATATTTTTTAAACATTAGGTTTACAAAAACGAACCACCTTCTTTAGAAGCCTTAGTCTTTTAGCATGATTAAAGCATTGCCCGCATTTTGTCCTGTGAAAGATTTCCGATTTTCCGTGCATTGCAGCGCACGTACGTGTACTTATCATTATTAAAGTAATCACTTCGTCGATATAGGCTTTCCATCAGGTATCGAAGGAAAAGCCCATTAGACACGTTACTCGCGGCAAAATAGGGCTTTTATGATAATAAAAGCAATTTCCCATGTTATAAGAGGCCCGGGTTATTCAACTAGCTGAAATTATTGCCTTTAGGAACGAAAATACGAAATGCACGCGGTAACAAATATGAAAACGAAATCGTTATTAATACAGAACGAAATATACCGTGTAATTATTATTCATTTTATATTGTTTTTTTTTATTATTCATTAATAATTGTAATTTTAATATATATTAATGACTATAATAAAAATGTGTTTCACCACGAGTAACGTGAGGAATTAATTTACTAATTTCTTTTTTATGATACTTTCTTTTCGTCGAAATACCATCGGCTCGGAAACCTTGCTAAACAATTTTCGGCATGCAACGCTGGCATGAAATGCATAATAATGAATAATTATATATGTAAGAATGTTAATTTAAATAAAAATCTTTTTTTTTTAGGCCTCGATAAATTTTTATTCCAACGTATTAAAGATTAATTTGTTACAGAAAATATTTGATTTATTCTGACTAGTTTCAGCTTCTAGCCATTATCAAGGAACATCATCTTCTCAAAATTTTATCAAGGAATATCATTTCCTTGATAATGGCTAGAAGCCGAAACAAGTCATAATAAATCAAATATTTTCTGAAATTGTATTATTTAAATTAATACATATATATTTAATCATGATTCGCCAAGTGATTAATAAAACATAGTGAATAATAATACAGGGAGGTTTTTTATCAGTATACATTAGGCGAAGTGTATACCTGCAAAAAACGCGAGTCAAACGCATTGAACCGATTAATGTGTGTATGTTTAGTTGATTATTTGGCATATGTGTGTTCAGTTGCGTGTTATAGGCAACTAAGCACACATACATTAATGCGTTTGACTCGCGTATTTTGCAGGTATGCATGGGGGAAATGTATACTGATAAAAAAAGCTCTCTGTATATAAATAATATATGAATAATGTGAAGCAAAGAGTATTGTAATTATTTATGTTAAATACTTTTGTATTGTTTGTATAGTCTCCATAAAGATGTGTGTATAAAGTAATAAAATTATTAATAATTAGGTTTCCTGATACGTACCAACAAATATTTGAACTTGTTAATTGTTAAGGCTTCAAACCAGATGTTAATAAAATGTTTATTTTCAATATCACTTATGGTATTACCTTTTAATGATATCGTCGTAGCATACAGCAGTGTAGAATCAGCCCGTAGTTGGAAAGGCATGCCATTAACATTCATTAAAAAATAGAAAAGGTTCTAATATAGATCCCCGAGGAACCCCATGCATAGTTTCTCTTTATAATATATGTTGTTGAAGAACGCCGTCTAAATTCCGATTGAAGCACATACTTTGTAATTAACTATAAAGATAAAGTGTGTACTCAACTCAAATATTGATTGTATTATTGTTAAATATTCATTGTTGCTGTTATTAATTAATATAAACTTAAATATTGAAATAATCATTGTTATTAAATATAAAAAAATGTAAATTTCTTTGAACTAAATTACCAAGCATTCACAAATATGATCATTTTGCGGCCTTAAGATTTATGTAATTGTTAATTTCTTGTATAGCGTGTACAACGAAAGCGGCTTTATGTTTTACACAACAATTTACCATTCGTCCTCCGATAAAATGTTTAAACCGACCAGCAATTTCCTTAATGGACGCATCGATTTCAACACAATACAAACCTTTAACAAAATATGTCCAATAGGAATTTTCTTTCCTTATAAAACGCGGCACGGTGTTATTTATAGATTTTTGTGCATTTAGGTCATGCAATAATTGAATTCGCTTTGGGGTCGTAGACATGTACACAAATACGGCGCGGTGTGTTGTTTGTAGGTGATATTTACTAAAACAATAAACACCCAGGAAATTTAATTAGCAAGCCTGGAACTAACCTATTTTTATTTGTTTACTCGGCGGAGAAATGGAATTTACTTATACAAAGGCGCGGTGAGGGGTAAAGCAAAATAAATAATATTTCATTCATCTATAACTATTATTAAATATTAGTATTGAATATTCTTTATGTTTATGTATGGAAAGTAAGTAACGTAAAGCATTTTATTGTATTCTTTAAGGATATATACTTTATATTACTTAAACTGCATTATGGTGGATGCGCCGGACAATTATTGAATTCTTTTTGAGATGGACTTTTACATATATATCATTGATTGTTTTAAATCATCATAATAATTAGTCACAAACACTCTTATAATGGACTTTGAAAGTGCCTCTATGACTTAATTTGTGAGTAAGAGGTACCCCGCCGGACATTGAATTACATAATGTATAGTTGCTGCTGCAATAATTTCTTGATTCGAGAATATTTAATGTTTTCTGCCCCTTCGTCGATTAGTATTACTTTTCTAAATTATATAAAAAGAATTTGAAAATAATTAATTAATAAATTATTTTTTCCCTTTAGCTACTGTGACATTTTGACTTAAGTTACATTAATACTCTAAACAAATGCTCAGTAATGGACACTTGCTCTTGCATAACAATAACATATTATATAATGCAACAATTTTTTGAATCGAAAATATTTAATGCAAAAGATAATAAAAATAAAATAAAAGTTACGTAAGATAAGGCTATCTGTAGATACGTGTTTCGGGATTTGATCCCTCGTCAGTATAGCTGTGCCTTGTATAATTGCAAAGTTGTTAATAAAATTAATTAAAAACACACTGTCACCTCTGAGATTCAATTCAATTCATTTATTTACGGTAAATCACCTTTATACAGAATAATAACAATATTCAAAATGTTTAGATATTGTTCCAATTCCTTCCAATTCCGATTATTCGTGAAAACGAAAGTTATACCAAGCCTATGTATGGGGGCAAATTGTTAGTCACGGATTTAAATCCTAGATATTGTTGATCTTCGATTGTAACGCAGAGGTCGTATCTGGACAGGCACTTTTCTAAATTCTGATAGAAGTCGCACTTACTTTTTAAGGAAACTATAAAGATACATTGTGTAGATTATAATAAATATAAACTCAAATATTGATTACATTATTATCTAATATAAACTTAAATATAGATGGTATGACGCTTATTAACTTCACTGTTCTTCGTAAATTTTATACTAATCTTAGTCAGACTAGATCCCTTATAAAACCTGCCGTTGCTCACAAACTTGACAATAAGCTTTGCGAGTCTCGAGCTATAGCTTGCAAATTTTAGAGCTTTCATTAAGCTCGTTATTGACACTAGAATTTTCCAGAGCCCTTATAAAGCTTAATATCGCTCACAAACTTTACACTAAACTTTGCTAGTCCACAGCCTTAATAAAGCTCGCTATCGCTCACAAACATGACACCTTGCTTTGCCAGTCCAGAGCTCTTATAAAGCTCGCTATCGCTCGCAAATATGTTGCTAAGCATTGCGAGTTCAATAAAAAAATCTCGCCATCGCTCGTAGATTGGCTTTGCCAGTTCAAAGCTCTTTTAAAGCTTGCTATCGCTCGCAAATATGACACCTAGCTTTGTCAGTTCACAGCTCTTATAAAGCTCGCTATCGCTCGTAAATTTGACAATAGGTTTTGTTAGTACAAAGCTTGTTATCGCTCGCAAACTTAACACCAAGTCAAGAGCCCTTATAAGGTGTCAAAACACTAAGCTTTGCCAGTCAGAGCCCTAATAAAGCTCGCTATCGCTCGCAAATTTGACACTAATGAAGCTCGCTATCGCCCGTATATTTGATGCCTAGTGTCAACTATACCAATCTAGGGCTCTATAAAGCTTGCTATCGCTCGTAATGTTGACACTAAGATTTTTCAATTCAGAGCCCTTATAAAGCTTGCTATTGCTCGCAACTTGACATTAAGGTTTGCCAGTCCAGAGCACTTATAAAACTTTGCGAGTCTCGAGCTATAGCTCGCAAATTTTAGAGCTTTCATTAAGCTCGTTATTGACACTAGAAATTTCCCGAGCCCTTATAAAGCTTGTTATCGCTCGCAAACTACAGCCCAAGTTATAAAGTTCGTTATCGCTCACAATCTAGACACCAAGCTTTGTCAGTCCAAAACCTTTTCAACGTTCATTATCGCACGCAAACTTTATATTAAACTATGCCAGTCCAGAGCTCTTATAAAGCTTGCTATTACTTGCAAATTTGATACCTAGCTTTGCCAGTCCAGAGCCCTTATAAAGCTCGCTTTCGCTCGCAAACTTGACACTAAGCTGTGCTAGTCCAGAGCCCTAATACAGCTCGCTATCGCTCACTAAACTTTGCCAGTTCAGAACTCTTATAAAGCTCGCTATCGCTTGCTAAGCTTTGCTAGTCCAGAGACCAAATAAAGCTCGCTGTCGCTCGCAAACTTCACACTAGGCTTTGCCAATCGAGAGTCCTTATAAACATGACAATAAGCTTTGTCAGTGCAGAGCCCTATTAAAGCTCGCTTTCGCTCGCAAACTTGAAACTATGCTTTGCCAGGACAGAGCCCTAATAAAGCTCGCTATCGCTCGCAAACTTGACACTAAGTTTTGGTAATTTAGAGTCTTAACAAAGCATGTTCACAAACTTGACATTAAGCTTTGCCAGCCCTAATAAAGCCTTGTCAGACCAGAACCATTATAAAGCTCACTGTCGCTCGCAAACTTGACACCAAGCTTTGTCAGTCCAATAATTGTCCCTAATAAAGCTCGCAATTGCTAGCAAACTTGACAGAAAGTTTTGCCAGTTAAGAGCAATAATAAAGCTCTTTATTGCTTGTAAACTTGACACGAAGCTTTGCCAGTCCAGAATTGTTCAAGAAAATATCCCATTTAGAAATCCCAATTTTGATGGTTATATTTTTAGCCGTTTTCACGTGAGAGCCGTGTTTCCATACTTCGTAGCGACCCTGTATATCATTGATAGTTTTAAATCATCATAATAATTAGTCACAAACACTCTTATAATGAACTTTGAAAGTGCCTCTATGACTTAATTTGTGAGTAAGAGGCACCCCGCCGGACATGGAATTACATAATGTATAGTTGCTGCTGCAATAATTTCTTGATTCGAGAATATTTAATGTTTTCTGCCCCTTCGTAGAGATCGCTTTCTCTCGTAAGCTTTGCCAGTTCATAGCCCTTAAAAATCTCGCTATCGCTCGCAAACTTGACACCAAGCTTTGTCAGTCCAATAATTGTCCATAATAAGGCTCGCTATTGCTAGCTGACACTAAGTTTTGCCAGTTAAGAGCAATAATAAAGCTCTATATTACTTGTAAATTTGACACGAAGTTTTGCCAGTCCAGAACTTTTATAAAGATCGCTATCTCTCGTAAGCTTTGTCAGTTCATAGCCCTTAAAAATCTCGCTATCGCTCGCAAACTTGACACTAACCTCTGCCAGTCCAGTGCCCTAATAAAACTCGATTTCGCTCACATACTTGATACTAAACTTGGCCAATGCAGAACAATTATTAAGCTAGCAGTCGTTCGCAAATTTGACAAGTTTTTTGATTGTTTAAATAAAAATCGCTTCTGACATTTTTTTCTCTGTAGCTAAGATTCCAAGGCATCCATAAAAATCTGAAATGAATCATTTATTTCTCGAAAAAGTACCCAAGATTCGAAAAGCCCTTTTCGAGAAACCCCACGAAAATTTTGAACAAAAATCCAAACCAAAGCTCTGTAGCTTTGTATATTTTCAATTTGAGTCTCATTAATCACTTAGTAAAACATTTTAGTAATATTAGGGATTGTTAAGTAAGTTTCACTTGGTTTGTTTTACACGCAAAAATTATTTATTTTTGACTAGTTTAATGGCAATGTGCCGAAACTAGTCGAAAATAAATAATTTTTGCGTGTAAAACAAAAGAAGTGAAACTTACTTAACAATCCCTAATATCTGTAGCTTTGGTTTGGATTTTTCTTTTGTTAATTATTATTTTCTTGGCGAACCGGTTGTTAAATATTTGGCAACAAGCCCTATGCATTATTGACAATTTCTTAAGATATAATAAAAAAGAAGAAGTATTGGATGTCAATACTATTTTTAAAAATGATTTTGGCTTCCAAGGTATTTGGTTCGCATATTGGTGGGATTTAATTTTTGAATTTGAGTTTAATTAAATTTATTGAAGCTAATACAACTAGATATCTAAAGTGAATGGAAAAATGTATATTAAAAGCTGAAACATGAATGGATCTATATTTATACACGGATTGAAGATGCGGCCGGATCAATTTCCTGCAATTCCCGACCGCCGCGTTACAATTATATCTCTCGCGATTTCCGTGGGCTGGTGTTTATAGCGTGCGCCGAGGGTGGCGGAACCCTCCGCCGCCACGCGCTCACCGAAGGAAGAACGCCGCCTCTCGGTCGTGCAGATCAATATGCGTTCGGAGGCGGTCGGCGCTTGCCCTCTCCTTCCCATGTTCAAACCTTGGCCGCCACGCAGCTCAGACAGCCGCGAGCTATCGCCGCCGCCGCCACTGCCGTCACCGTGACCGATACAAGCGCGCCGCCCCCGCGAAGTGCGCTCACCATGACCTTGTCGAATGGCGAGCATTAAATATTAACAGCGACCGACGGTGCAAATACACAACAAAATGTGCTAGTTTTTCTTCCGGATGGACTGTCATGCGAAAACTGTGAGTTTTTTTCGTTTACTCAAAGTTTTGTTTGTAGTTTTAAATTGAAAATTTTCATATTCCCGCCCACTTATAAAAAAGAAACACAGTACGTTCCCTTTCTTTAATTAATTCAAAATATTACTATATTTTTACTTTACGTTTCCTAAATAATATTTAATTAATAATTTATTTAGCGCTAACTTCTTTTACATGATAAATAATCGAAATATTGTAAAAAATAACATTAATTAAAAAAAAACAAAAATATGTTTTTAATTTAATTATAGTAATAATATTTATTGCCCAACAGGAAACAAAGATTTCCCAATTACAAGATAATAACAATAATAGGCAGAAAGAACTATGGTCGATAGCCCATGACACACAATTGTACATATTGTTATAATAATTTTTGTTGTCATATTGTCTGATTAAAGATGTTTGTATATATAAATATAATAAAAAAAAAACGAATTATTTGTATTTAATTTAAGTTATATATTGATTATATATTTAAATATATTTCTAGGATCCTATTTTAAAACTTATTCTCTTTGTATTCCTTTTGTATCTAAATAAATAAATAAAGCGACTATGGATTTTAATGATTCAGAAATGATTAATTTAATAATCAAAATCTCTTGAAAATGGGCTAATAACCTGAAACTAGTCGAGAATTTAAAGTTATTCAATTTAATCTGTGTTTTATTGGTTGATTTTTAATAATTTATGCATATTTATTTCATACAATATGAACTACCAATGTCTAAATATTAAAACCATTAAATAAATCATTTAATTAAAAAAAAGTTGTTTAATTAAAAATATATGTATATATATACAGGGTGTTCTACAAGCTCTCTGACAGACTTTGCCAGATGATAGCTCTCATAATTATATAATTTCGGTGATACATGAATGTTACTAGATATACGCCGAACACTAATTGAAGGGCTATCAAGGATAGCATCTATTACATTTTGTTCATCTTGTACATTTACTTCAGTATGGCGAATGGCCTTCTTTGGAGCTTCTCGAAGTCTACGAAATGATGCACTAAACATCGTATGGGCAGGTTGGTGCCTATTTGGATATCTGCGTCGATATTCTCGAGCTGCTTCTCTGGCGTTCCCATATACAAACACAATATCTGCATATTCCTAAGTTGTTAATAAATTCATTGTTTATTTAGAACTTTTATACGAAGTACCAAATATTGTATAATTAAAATGGCACTAACTAACAATATTTATTGTCATAGCAATTGTCATTTTCATTTATCAGCCTAGTTGATTCTTTAACTGTCTATTCATTAACAATATATATTTATATATATATATATATATATATATATGGCAAAGTCTGTCATAAAGCTTGTAGTACACCCTGTATATATATAAATACATCTTTAAATAGAAAACAGTATTCATTCACTTGGTCACAGTTATTTAAATATATTAAATAAAAATGATTTAAAAATAAATGTGAAAATAATTTATTAATTATTTTCAAATCATTTTTATTTAATATACAGGGTGAGTTTTTTTCGATGTTCTCTATGGGGATCTCGGAAACTATAAGAGATAGAAAAACGGTTAAATGGGGAAAGAAGTGTAGTTTTATAAGACGAATAAAATGACACTTTCAAAATATTTGAAAAAGTCAAGGGTAACTAGATATTTTGAAAAAAGTAAAATGTGTCAATTTTTTGAAATCAATATATCTCTATTATTATCATAGATAGAAAAAAACTGTAAAGGACAAAGTTGTAGAAAATTTTACACAGATTAATAACAAAAAATCAACAAAATTTTTTCGCCCTTATTTTGGGAGATATGACACAAACTTACCTTTTTTTAAATGGAAACAGTAGTTGGCTATGACTTTATTAAAAGGGTTATTTTTTTCCCTTTAATCCGATATAACATATGTCATAGTTATTTTTAAAATAAAATAAGTTACAGTCGTTTTTAATTTTACCATACACCAAAAATTAATTAGCCATGAAAAAGACAAAAGTAAAACAATTGCGGTTGTTTATAGCAACGAAATCAATATTTAATGTATTATCTTTCTTTAGATTTGTCAAAAGCAACATAAAGTAAAATAATTCCGAAATTATCAAAATAATAATAGAAGAAAATTTTAAATATTACATAAGATGCTCAAAAAGTCCACCATTATTATTATGGCATAAAGTACATCCTTTTTAAAATCGAATTTGTGTTTTTTTTACTTTTCTTCTGTCAATAGAACAAAATGTTTCAAGTACAGCTAGTCTAAGATCCTCCACAGATTGATATGATTGTTCATACACTTTGTTCTTCACATAACCCCACAGAAAAAAGTCTAAAACGGTGATACTTCTGAATGTTGGTAAAGATGGCTACCGACGATCGATATATTGATTATAATATTGTTCTGCAGCATCCGCAGCGTTTTTATTACATTGAATGTAACAAACAAGCATATCAAGCTTTTCTTCGTTGGAAAAATTCATTATCACTTTAAAAAAACTTACAACACCAAAAAAATACAAAACAAACTTATCGAAACAAACCAAATATGGAAATGAATTAATGTGTGTTTAGAATAAACAACTGCAATTGTTTTACTTTTGTCTTTTTCATGGCTAACTATTTTTTGGTGTATGGTAAAATTAAAAACGACTGTAACTTATTTTATTTTAAAAATAACTATGGCATATGTTATATCGGATTAAAGGGAAAAAATATCCCTTTTAATAAAGTCATAGCCAACTATTGTTTCCATTTAAAAAAAGGTAAGTTTGTGTCATATCTCCCAAAATATGGGCGAAATTTTTTTTGATTTTTTGTTATTAATCTGTGTAAAATTTTCTACAACTTTGTCCTTTGCAGTTTTTTTCTATCTATGATAATAATAGAGATATATTGATTTCAAAAAATTGACACATTTTACTTTTTTCAAAATATCTAGTTACCCTTGACTTTTTCAAATATTTTGAAAGTGTCATTTTATTCGTCTTATAAAACTACACTTCTTTCCCCATTTAACCGTTTTTCTATCTCTTATAGTTTCCGAGATCCCCATAGAGAACATCGAAAAAAACTCACCCTGTATATACATCTTTAATCAAATTATACAGATAATACAAGCACAGAAAGACCTCTGGTGGATAGCCCAGATGGACTAACACCTTCATGTATTGTAATTATTTATACTGTTAAAATTATGTATATAGTCCGAAATAATAATATATTCTATAAATCTACCATAATATAAAAAAAGGGCAGAAAGACCTACGGTCGATGGCCCATGACAGACTACTAACACAATTGTACATATTGTTATAATAAATTTTATAAATTTATGTTGTCATATTGTCTGAATAAGGATGTTTGTATTTATAAAAAATAAATATTTTAATAATATGTTAAAATAAATCGACTCTAGGTCTTTCTGTCCTTGTTTTCTTCTTTTTATATATAACATATTTTCAATCAAAACATCAAATACTACTACTAAATCTTTATTATTTGAGAAAATAATACATTGCATATAATCTAACATAAAATAAAAATAACGATTTTCATAATATATTGCCAAATAAGAGCTATCGGCCATAGGTCTTTCCGACATCAAATATTTTTCATTATTATTTTATTTAGATTTTACACCAAATTGCTTTCCCCCTACGCAAACATTTTTTTTAACACAATATGCCTTGAAGTAAATGTTTCTGTTTTCGTAGTAGCCATGACAGCAGGTTATTTGTAGACTTCAGACAGAAGAATGAATTGTTGTTAACTATCTAACACCTTTATTTATATACAACGTCACAATATTTACATATATTAAAAATGATTAATTTAGATTTGTATTGGCTATTGGTCGAAGGTCTTTCCGCCCGAATAGTTGTTATTTTTACTTATTGTTAATGACTGTAACGTTGTAGTGCAAAGTAGAAGAAGAAATTGAGGGTGTGACACGTTTCACAGTAAAATTATGCAATAATTTTAGTAAATTATAGAACTGATACAAAATCTTGAATACACAATATTAAGTAGGATTTTAAAATAAAATAATTTTTATTTTACATTAAATATCCATAAAATATATTGAAAATCTTTATTTCTGAGTATTGCATTATATAATTTAATAATACATATACAGGGTTTTTTCAAAATATCTAGTTACCCTTGACTTTTTCAAATACTTTGAAAGTGTCATTTTATTCGTCTTGTAAAACTACACTTCTTTCCCCATTTAACCGTTTTTCTATCTCTTATAGTTTCCGTGATCCCCATAGAGAACATCGAAAAAAACTCACCCTGTAGATATAATTATTTACACATTTTTAGACCTCAGAAATTGGTTTTTCTGCTTTCTATAAAATATTTAATTAAGTACTAAAATTTTATTTGTGTATTTTTTTATCAACGGAAATGAATGTCTGTGAATCTAGCAACATTTCCAGCAATATCCCGGCGATTCATCCATACCACCATAATTATTTTTAATTGTTTATTATAGTAACAAAGAATGCATATTTTTTTCATTTTTAAACATGTTTACATATAAAATCAATTAAACAACGCTAATGAAGTCAATTTTCATCCTTAGATCAACTTCTAACAGCTGTGAAATATAACATTGTTTAATCATTCAATTATTTATAACTTCCGAATGACAGAATTTATTTAAACAATTTCTTCACTAATTGTTTACGAAGAGTGTACAGAGTGGTTATTATTAATAATAATAAAATGCTTTCAAAAACAAGACATTATTTTTGCTAATCGCAAGTAATTGCATTTTCGGAATAAATTAAATAAAAAAAGAATTTGAAAATAATTATTTCCTCTTTAGCTATTGTGACAATTTGACTTATGTTACATAAGTACTACAACAAATGTCTATTAATAGACATGTGCTGTTGCATAACAATAACATATTGTATAATGCAACAATTTTTAGTAGTAGCTAAAGAGGAAATAATTTATTAATTATTTTCAAATTCATTTTTATTTAATTTATTTAAATAACTGTGACCAAGTGAATTAATCCCGTTTTTCTGTTATTACATTTTCGGTCTCAGATTTCAAACAGATTGCTAATCAATTATCCATATCTACCAGATGACTGAATTTATTTAAATAATTTCTTTACAAATTGTTTACGAAGGGTATACAGAGTGATTATTAACAATAAAAGAATTTGCTTTCAAAACCGAAACATTATTTTTGCTAATTGCAAATAATTACATTTTCGATCTGAGTTTTCAGACAGATTACTAATCTACCAGATGACTGAATTTATTTAAATAATTTCTTTACTAATTGTTTACGAAGGGTATACAGAGTAATTATTAACAATAAAAGAATTTGCTTTCAAAACCAAAACATTATTTTTGCTAATTGCAAATAATTACATTTTCGATTTGAGTTTTCAGACGGATTGCTAATCAATTATCCATATCTACCAGATGACTGAATTTATTTAAATAATTTCTTTACTAATTGTTTACGAAGGGTATACAGAGTGATTATTAACAATAAAAGAATTTGCTTTCAAAACCAAAACATTGTTTTTTCTAATTGAAAATAATTACATTTTCGATCTGAGTTTTCAGACGGATTGCTAATCAATTATCCATATCTACCGGATGACTGGATTTATTTAAATAATTTTTTCACTAATAGTTTACTAAGTGTTTACAGAGTGATTATTAATTACATCGCTGCATATTAGAATACTTATTACAAAAACAAATTAGCGGCATTTAATTTTATCATTTATAGAATTAACAATACAATATCACTAAAAAATAAATACGTTTTTGATCTTATAAATTAATAAATTTTAATACTTTATATACTATTTATTATAGTTTTATATATACTCTTATTTAAATTAAATAAAAATGAATTTGAAAATAATTAATAAATTATTCTCACATTTAACGATGACTAAGTGAATGAATACTCTTTTCTTATTTAGTTTTTATAAAATTTAAAATATTTTCAGTAATTTAATTAATGGTTTTAATATTTAGACATTGGTAGTTCATATTGTATGAAATAAATATGAATAAATTATTAAAAATCAACCAATAAAACACAGATTAGATTGAATAACTTTAAATTTTTGACTAGTTTCGGGTTATCAGCCCATTTTCAAGAGAATTTATTTTTTTTTTTTTTGATTACCAGTATAAAAAAATTCTTTTTTTTTCTTCATATACAAACATCTTTATTCAGACAATATGACAACAAAAGTTTACAAAATTTATTATATCTGGCTATCGACCATAGGTCTTTCTGCACTTTTTTCTTCATTTTAATAAACTCTAATATATTTTCAATGGGAAATGAATGTCCCGTTTAAAATTAGTTTATATATATATATATATATATATATATATATATTATAGCAATGTTCTTTAAATCTAGTTTAAATAGTCTAGTAGTTTGTCCCATATATAATTTAATTTAGCAATTATTACATTTTATTGAATTAATACCAGAATTTTCCAAATATTTTTTTTAACAAATTTATTTTTGTGTTTGAATATGGAGAAGGTATTAAATTTATTAAACAACTGTTATTTAATTTTGCAGTTTAGGCAATAATAGTCATGTTTTATATCGATTAAGGTTATGAGGAAATTCGAGCGCTGTGTCTCGAGTATTCTCACCACAGAGAAATGCTATTTGAATACTAGCAACAATAAAAAATAAAGATTCCTGTTGAGGATATTTAAAAAAATATTCTAACAATTCCCGCATTGTTTATATTAAAAACTTATATATTATATAAATAGAAAATAGTATTTATTCACTTAAATCTTTAAATTATGTAAGGCATAGCTGTACTGACGAGGGATAGATCCCAAAACACGTGTCTGCAGATGGCCTTATATTAAGTAACGTTCTTTTTGTTGTTTTTATATTAAATTTTTCTCGGATCAAAATTTGTTGCATTATGCAATATTTTATTGATATGCAACAGCAAGTGTACATTATGTAATTCAATGTCCGGCGTGGGTATTTGCCCGGGAAGTAGTTGTTTTAATGTGCATTTGTTAAACCTACTTACGTAACGTAAGTCAAAAGTCACAGAGCCAAATGTGGAAATAATTTATTAATTATTTTCAAATCAATTAATCGTCAACTCATTTTTGGATACTGGCAGCCTAAAACGAACCAGACATCGAAGACGCACCGTAACCCAGGAGAATGCCGAAGTTGATATTTTAGCTGCAGTTGCAGTCAATCTATCACTCTGACGAAAAAGTGAGCTGAGTGAATTCTTCTCATTTTTTAACAAGGAATATGATTTTTTTAATAAAAAGTAGGGGTTTCCATTAAAAAAAACTAAGTTGACCTCGATTTAGCGACAACAGCGCCATCTATAGAAAAACCAATATTATGTTATTATGGCCCCCTTCGATACAATCATTTTTTGTTTGGGTCATTTTTTTTAAAGTTTCTTGTTTTGGAGATATTTTCTGAAAACACATTAAATGGTCCACCCTGTATATATAAACACAGACACCAATTTCAAAACGTCAATAGATCACATTGGTATTCAACGAAATTTGGCAACAAAATATTAAAACACATACATTTTGTTAATTCTATTATTTCATTATTGTAACTATTCTATTTTATCATGTATGTGTGTTATTGTATGCAATGGCCTCCGTTAATTAAATAAATAAATATATCAGGGTAGCTACTAATAGAAAGCAAATTGATCTCTTTAATTGTTCACTAGAACATCTCAAATGCATTCCCATTCGTAAATTCAGAACAACACTGAGGAGATTTATTTTTTAAATCTAACCGTATGCATTATTTGAATTTTATTCTAGCATATAAAACGAATTTCCTTCCACGAATCTGGCGCCTCCACCATCTGACTAAACATCAAATTTTGATATTATTTACAAAATAGTGTTAACCCATTAATAATAAAACGCTTCAGATCCTCAAGACATATGTGGTAACGAAAATTATTAAAATAAAATAGATATTCACTTATTTAAAATATCTACAAACATCATCAAATTCTTAATTTGGAAAAAGGAGACCAGGTTGATGCTGTAAAATTCTTAATTTGCTGATGTTTGTAGATATACCTCGTGTATTCTTACACACGAGGTAAATTCTGAATTAAATACTTAAACAAAGAGCATTATCCTCACGCATGCGTTTGCCTGTTTATTCAATAAGGATTAAAAAAAATTGGCCGTTGAAGAAGACCCAGCGAGTCCGAAATAACATAATTGAATCCAGCGAGATCCAATTAAAAGCGGTGGGAAGCCGAGGAAAAAAAAATCGGAAACACAATCCGCGCCATTTATCTATCCACACGGAAACTGCTGTATATCGTTACGGGGCCTTGTTGAATGCACACATCACAGGTGTATGAATAATAGAAAGGGTGTTTTTGATAAGATGACGGAATGAGGTTATTTAAAGCCTTCACGCGCTCTTTGCTTCGCCCAAAGCTAACGCGAATCACAAAAGCTTTTTGTGTTTATGGAGTGAAAAAGCGCTCAGATAAAATAGTATATTATTTATAGAATATCCGCGCTACTTTTTAAGTTTATTATATGCTTTTTGCGTGAATTATTTTATATCTCGTGTAAACTGGTATCTGTGTAATTAGAACACGGGTATCATATTTCTGCTAGCGTAATATATATTTCTTGTACGAACAACCCATGACAGGTTTTTTTTAAAAAAAGTATATTATTTTGTATTTTCAGGATCTATTTTAGTAGCCTTTTTATGTGTTCCATGATTAACCCCCGAGCATACTTTAATTTCAGATGAACAAATATTGCCAACTCTCTGCACTCTGTCTGATAACCAATCCAATACACTACCGCCAAAACCAATTGCTGATAATTTACTTAATAAAACGTCATGATCCATTATGTCAAAAGCCTTGGAAAAGTCCGTGTAAACAGCATCAACCTGGTCTCATTTTTCCAAAGCTTCTGAAATAAAATTATGATAGCTTAATATATTGGTGGTTGTGGATCCATGCTGCTGAGATGTTATAATATTTTTACAAAACCAAATTAATCTTTCTGAAACTAAGTTATCAAGAACTTTTGCCTTTGTTGATTGTAGAGAAATACCTCTATAGTTACTAATATTATCTCTTCGGCCACTTTTAAAGATTGGGTTAACGTGTTTTCCAACTTTTAGGAAACCTCCCCGAAGACAGAGAGCCAGAATATATATAAAAAATGGTTTAGCTAATGTAAAGTTGCAATTCTTCAAAAATATGGGGGTATGCCATCTGGACCCACACTAGAGGAATAACTCAAGCTTGACAAAGCATTAAAAACTTTTGCTAAGGTAACATTTATATTACATAAATTAACATAATCAAGATTTATAAATTGAGTTACAATATTAGAGTCAGATTTCTTGTATACATAGGAAAAATGCTCTGCAAATAATTCAACCGAATCAGGCACAGAATCAGCAGATTTGTTTCCTAGATAAAGTCTTCTAGGTAACCAAAATAATCGCTTACATTGATTGACATGCTGCAAGAATAAATTAGGGTTTTCATTAATTTTCATTTCGATATCGTTTATATTATTTAACAATTAACCATACCTGGCACCTCCGTCATGGTGAAGGCGCCGGGGGCAACTTCTCATCAGTGGTTTTGATTTATTTTATCATTGAAATAAAAATAAATATTCCAAAGGTATGTACAATATTCTTGATGATAATTTCTGAGGGAAATGAAATGGTGCACTCGCATTGACGGCTTAAACTCAACTGCTTTTTTTAAGCACAAAACATACAAAAAACAAATCCTCTTTTTTTGCTGGCGCACCTGCTCGACACTGCGTATAAACACTTAACATTACTTCAGTGTGGAACACTAAACAACTAAATAGAATCACCCTGTGTAATAAATATACGATGTTATAAAGTACATGCAATGATTAATATAATATCTTACGACAACGAAAGTGACAGTTATGTTAAAAATAGAATGGCATAAAATTGGATAATTGGAAGCACGTTCAACGCAGGTTAAAAATATGCAAATTAATTAACGATAATTAGCGCTCGTGCCGTGCATTGTGGATGTTACGAGAAAGCTCGAGTTCCTTGAATATGAGATTTTGTAAAATAAATTCATAATTTCAAATGGCGAATTCAAGTGCTATCTCGATTTGTAGTAAGATAATTTTACATAGCCTACTTAAAAAAAAACAATTAGTGGTTAAAAAAATATTTATTCACTATTTGTTTTGAATTATGTAAAGTATTAATCACTAATAAAACACGAATTTCTTCACTAATTTATTTTTTACTCTACACTTCCGTGCAATAAAATTAAGCACAAGTCTCATAACAATTTTTCACAATATTCGCAATATTCTAGTTGTGTAATTCGGGTCTGTTTTAATTGCCTAACTGCTGTTTTCAATAAGTGATAAAATTAAGTTAAAGAAATTGACATATTTATATATATATATATTTTTTTTTTTCGTAACTAAGACATTTACCATAATAATAATAATATTAATAATAATAATAGCACTCGTATCCTCTATTAACGAATCAACCACGATCCAACAAGTATGGAAGTAGGTTCAAAATATAATAGGATCAAAACCCCCATCTCGACTACCAAAGATGGAAAAACATTCGCCAATCCATCAGACACGGCTGAACTCTTCGGAAATATGTTCAGTAAGACATCGAAAGGAATGAATTAAGAACACTATAAAAGAATCGGAAAACCTATTACCATCATTCGAGGGAAATAACTTAGAAGAGTATAACCTACTATTTGCAATAGAACTGGAACATGTACTCTCCTGCACTAAAGAAACGAGTCCTGGCCCAGACAACATAACCTACTCTATGATCCGCAACCTAGTGTCACAAATAAAAGAAAAAAATATTAACATTCTTCAATGACCTCTACAAAAACGACAACTATCCTTCAATATGGAAAGAGGCTCATATAATACCGATCCCTAAACCAGGAAAAGACCCTAGTAAATTAGAAAATTACCGATCTATCTCACTAACGTCATGTTAGTGATACATGAGTCACTTATTAACACCAGGCTGACACATACTCTTGAGGAAAGAAAACTAATTAGCTCCTATTAAGCAGGCTTCTCTACTATCGACCAATTAGTTACAATAGACCACATAATAAATGAAGCACTGCACTTGCCGTTTTCGTCGATCTGGAAAAAGCGTTCGACACAATTTGGAGTAAAGGAATACTAATGGGGACTAAAAGGGCACCTACCCCGTGTATTAAAAAGCTTCCCAACAAATAGAAGATTTAGAGTCAGAGTAGGATCAAATTTATCTAGATTATTTATTGAGAAAAACGGTATTCCGCCAGGATCGGTACTGAGCTTCTCATTATTTAACATAGCAATAAATAATATCGCTAACAACCTACCACCAGACATAACGCCACTTCTTTATGCAGATGACCTGGCACTAATAATTACAAGGAAAAGAGAGGAAAACATAAGTGAAAGAATACAGATAATTATAAACCAAATAACGAAAACTGCCGAATCACGAGGTCTCACTTTCTCAAAATAAAAAATACAATGTATCCACTTCTGTCGCCTAAAATTGAATGACACCCAAAATTGAATGACACAAATATTGCATTCGTTGAAAAAGTAAAATTTTTATGTCTCACACTTGATGGCAAACTAACATATGGAGTCCACATAGATAACCTACAACAAAAAACAAAACCCATACTGGACAACATTAAAGCTATTTTAAATGGGGGTGCCGAGAAAAAGAAACTAAACAAAATAATCAACTGCCTACTGCTTAGTCGCATAGATTATGCAGTAATAGTCTACGGAAAATCACATCTAAATAAAATAAGAAGCGTAATGTTAAAAGCACTACGATTTGCATGCGGATCATATAGAACATCGCCCTCTATAAGCATTTAGGGGAGAGTTGCCATAATCGTACTACTTAAGGAAATCGTTTGAAATTGCCAAACTGGAAACGTTATATATAAAAGTAACTAACGCAAATTTTAGAATGGTACTTTATTTAATTAATTTAAAACATATCAAATAGATAAAAAAGTTTATTATTTGTGAAAAATATACTTATTAAAGACACTGAAAAAGTACGATTTTGGAAACCGGTATCCCAAATCATAGTCCCCTAAATCGTACCTTCATAATAATATCATGCTTCTATAATAAAACAATATGGTTTGGCTCCCTAGGGTATATTTATTAAGGAACAAACATATAAAAAAAAAACATATTCTAAAAAAATGGTGATGTGTCCATCATGGCACTTTCCCCGGTGAATACGGTCAAATAAGTTTCTGATAGAAAATTTAATAGGGAAGCAAAATGATTAATAGAAAAAATTGATTGTTATCTTTTAAAGTTAAAGCCGAGTATTTAGAAGAATATTGTAATTAAGTGTGTTATTTCTTACCTTACAATAGATTAAAATCATTCCTCCACACTCTTCTTCATTTTTGCAAACTGGAGGCGTTTGCGAATGATAACTTGAATTTGACGGCACTTTGACGTTTTATTTGTCATTAAAATAATTATTTCAATAATTAAAATCTCTAAGGGAATTTATCAGATAAATGCTTATAAAATGAAAACCGGAGGTCCTACAATAAAAGTTTTATAACAGAAATTATTTATTTTCCAAGATCTAAAACTTTTATTTGAAACATTTTTCTATCCGAATTAAAAAATGAAAAATTGCTAAGAGTAAAGTTGCACTTAATGAGTTTTGATTCTAACCAAAAGCTTTTCAGATCATTCCACTGTAATATAAAGCTTAGATATAAAGTTTGGGCTTAATCCATTTAGCCATTTAGGCGCTATCGCGGAAACACACAGACACACAGACACACACACAGACATTTTTCAAAACTCGATGAAATGGACTCAGGGGACCTCAAAACGTGCATATTTGTTGAAATTGGCGGTTCGAAAATTTTCACGATCACAATACTTTCCCTTGGACAGGGGTCCGGGGAAAGTAAAAATGTCAATTACATTTACAACATAAATAAATTCTTTCTTTTTTTGACACTCCTGCACAAGCCTCAAGTACCCACGTTTTGCATCCTATGCACTGAATCATGTTTTCTAATCTTATTGCATCACATAAAATGCAATACCAATCTTCTTCATTTATGTTTACTAGAATATCTGAGGAAGAACTGGTTGTTGCATTATTCATACTGACTTTTTTTACTTTTTTTGTTTTTTCTTCTTTATTCTTATTCTTTACTTGGGAAGTGGATTTCTTCTCTCTCAGACTGTTTATATAGCTTGTACTTGTCAGCTCAGTGGCTGTTTGAGCACTTCTTTTCTTAATGGTTGCTTTAGGAATGGCAAATAGCTCTGATATTGGAACTATCAGAGAATTACCCATATTATCGGTTTTGCTATTATTTTCGTTGTCTAAAACTTCTATTTCGGTGTTTCCTTCTGGTGTTTGGAATTCAGCTGGAATATCATTGGCCACATTATTTAACAAATCGCTAGCCACAAAATCGGCTTCGCTAAATACAAAGCGATTAACTGGCCAACAACCAGTGGCTTCAAATGATTTGGCTGCATTACAAACAGAGGCAGCTTTATAATAAGCTGTAGTTATTAAAGCTGCAACATCATATTGCGTAATATATTGACCAACGTGGTTTGTCATCCACTGGTCTAAAGCTTGGTTATAATAACTTTGCATTGGTCCAAAATCTCCAATGTCCAATGGTTGTAGCCTGTGTATGTATGGCCTGACAATTGCAATAAAATAATGCCGTTAGCTTGTGCTAGTTCTAAAGCTTGCAAGTTTTTAGTATGAGATGTGTGCCCGTCAAGTAATAAAATGACCTTTTTTCTAGTGTCGGTTTCACATTATAAATAAAATGTTGCAACCACTTGACAAAAAGATCGGTTGTTATAAACCCATGATCAGCAATTTCTATTAAACTTTCAGGAGGAGTTCCTTTACCTAATGCTGGATTTAAACGTTTCCTTTTAAAAATAAACATTTGTGGAATAAAAAAGCCTAACGGGTTTGTGCAAACCACAATGGTAGTATTGGCTCCTCTTTCTCCGCTAACCACCTTACCAATCCTCTTTTTTCCTTTCTCAGCAATTATTTTCGCACGTTTTTTTTGAACTGTAGAGAATCCGGACTCATCCATATTAAAGATTCTAGAAGCATCAATACCATTACATTTGACAGTAGTTTCTAATAAATTAAAAAAATTGATTCACAGCATCTCTATTAAAACCCCTAGCCCGACACATGGAAGTATTTTCAGTTTGTCTTACTGAAATATTTGGATGTCTTTTTAAAAAAGAAAAAAACCATTTTTTTCCAGCAAGCTGGACTGTTCGGTTAAATTTGTGTGACAAATTATTTTTTTCCGCTATTTGATATGCCAAACTCCTGATATCTCTAATGCTTAAACCAAAAAATGATGATTCTAAACGAATAATATGTTCAACAAGTTGATCTTCCACATCTTTTGGTAATGTTGTGATATTTCCATTCCTTTTCTTCGATGATAACGATCTTTTTACTGCACCCTCAAGATGTCGTTTGAAAGTAGGCTTTGGTATATTAAAACGCCTGCAGCACTCATTGAATCCGTATTTTTTTGAACGGTATGCCTCTATTGCATTTTTCATATTCTCTTCCGTCCATTGACCATAAATTCTTTTTGGCATGATTTCTAAAGCCTACAAAATATTTGAAAATATTAGAAAGTTGCAGTGGTTGCATATTATATAACGCCAGTTGCGTAAATCGTACCAGTACGATTTTAGAAACTGCACAGGAGTACGATTTAGGCAACTATGCATTATTTTTTAAATAGGCGGTTATTGCAAAAATAAGATATTTCACCTGCAATGTGAAGTAGTAAATATGTAATTTAGATATGAAAGCTGGCACTAAACATAAAAGTTAGAAGTATTTATGTTATTTTCATAAGCATAATGCTTAGCAAAAGTACTCAAAATATTACATCAACTTTACCTGATTTTTAAACTCGTCTTTTATTCACACACCCGGCACGTAAACCTATAACTTTTAGGTTATGTAGTACATACGTCAAACTTAGTATTAAAATACACCGTTAGATAGCATTATTGTACTATATTTAAGGAAATATGCATGAGGTACGATTTTGGTGACCAGTACGATATATGCAACTCTCCCCTACCGCGAAACCGGATTTCCACCTCCCGAACACAGATTCAAAAGACTTAACCTGAGATATGCTATTAAAATGATAAACAAAGACACCCTCTTAAAAATATATCATGCTATGAATAAACCCAAACCCTTACGATACCCACAACATACATCCTTCACATTCTATTAAAAAAAAAAAAATAAATATTCACGCAAACTCCGATACCAAATGAAAACTCAAAGAAATAAACAGTTATATATGGAAAGGATGACAAGAAGAATTGCAAGCACTACAGACATAGCATAGAAATATTAAACAAAATTTAGCTCTACCTAAGCAAGATATCCTAAATAGGAGAGACCAAATCGTCAACAGGTAGCACTGCCACCTTCTCTTAGGACGGCAACCACCCATATGCCCACAATGTAAAGCAACCATACTAAACATCCCTCATATATTAGAAGAATGTACGAGACTTACTCCCTACAGGAAAAAAGTATAAACTGCAAGGGAATGCAATAGATATACTACGAGAGGGTAAACAATATACAAACCTATTACAATTCTTAAAAGATATAAATATATATTACAAAATAAAAAACTAAATATAATTATATGATACAGAAAATAAATATATAAACATGAAAAATATACATACCGCTCCTCGAAGAACAGCAAAAACTACATCTGTAAATTCTTGAGTAGTTTCGGAACCTGAAAAACAAAAATAACAAAAGTCAAGATAAAAGGAATAAATAGAGCGCTATATAACATACCGTATTTTAAACTAACTTATTTACCCACTAATCATATCAGCGCTAAACCACCTTGCTCTCTCTCTAATAAGAATTAGCCAATCACCAATGATGTTGACGCAGTAACAATAACTAGGGGTAAAAAAATAATAATAGCACTTTATTATCCAACAGTTAAAACACTTCTTACAGGATAATATTAAAAATACAAAAATAATACAATGTAGATGATAACATAGTTACACAATTATTATTGTATTTGCCGTCTTAGCTGTCCAAGAAATTGACGTAATGATATATTAAAAATATCAACATTTGAACAATACATATTAAAGAAATTACAAGCTGAAAGTAAAGTTGACGAAGATCTGTGATTTGTCTTATGATTGGGTATATAAAACAATTTTGTATGTCTAGACGTAATACGAGGTACAAGAAATGAATTTGATTTAGTAAGTCCGAATCGATTAAATAACTGTGAAAAAGTGTAAAAATGAATATATTTTGCGCAATTATACGCCTCGATTCCAGAGAGGGCATGCTAAATATACTTTAAATAGATCTATATTCGAATCCTTGTTGAGCATATGAACCGTATTTACGATAATACAGAGCTTTTAAAAATTTTCTTTGTACTTTTTCAACAATAGTTGTTGAGGATGCCAGATTATCGACCCATATTCCAATCTGCTTCGAATAAATGCATAGTAAAATCGTATTAGAGGAAGCACGGAACTAAATGGTATTACGAAGAATGTAGCCCAGGGTTTTGTTATGCACAATTGCATATGATCACTGAAGTCGTGTCTATTATTCATTTAACTACGCGAGCTAGGGGTATATTATTAATAAAATAATTATAATTAATTATTTTTTTTATTTCGAGATATTGTCATGACTTTGTATTTTGCAATATTAAGTTGCAGCCCATTGGAAGCATACCAGAAACATAAACTGTTTAAGAGCAATACAGCTAAAGAAATGTCCAGTCATCATTCATCTAGCTAGATGAATGGTGAATTCAAATGTGAATTTCGTTTTCCTTGTTTTTCATAAACAGGACAAGTTCGCCTTCCTTTAGTGGACGAAACAATGATTCTCGGTCGTCTACTTTGTAAACCCAAATCGTTGACGATGCAACTTGAAATTAGGCAATAGGTGGCGCTTGCGTCGTATTTAATTAATTGTGAGCAATACAGTTCTTAAATAATTGAAGAGAAATACAGTCTTAACTTGAATTAATCCTTCGAAATAACTTAATATCATCGGCGTACATGAGGCAATTTGAATTTAAACAATTAACAATATTATTAATGAAAATGTTGAAAAGGCAATGGTCCTAATATTATCATGTCCTCTTTAAACTATAACATATTTTGTGTGCTTAATTTTATTGCGCAGAAGTGTACATATACTAATTTTCAATAAACAAAGAAAGGAAATAAAATAAAAAAATATGTATTAATCATAAAACCACTAATAAATAACTGTCATACAAAATATATAGAACAGTACTTTGTATAAATGTTATAATTTTTAAAAACTCTATTACTGATTATTATTAAAAATCTTTATTACTATTTAGATAACAAAAATCGACGACGAAGTTGGCGTTGGAAGTCTCGAGTCATGTCTGTAGTAAGATCACACGTGACTTGTCAACATGACAACCAGTACTTTACGCGTGCGCGTGTGATTTTAGTTCAGACATGACTTTAGATTTCCAATGCCAACTTCGTCGTCGGTTTTTGTTATACGCTCGATACAATAATACATAATATTTCAAATTACTGGATTTTAAAATCAAATAAAACATCAATCGGCTAACGAGAAGCCTTTCTGCCATCTTTTACTCATATTCAAATGCATTTCAAATTTTGTAATTTAAAACAAATAATAAATGAATTATCAAAATGATTTTGAACGAACGTAAATTATTTGTTAAAAAAACAGGTTTAAATTATCTGATTTTTTGTTTTTATACGAAACCCACTGTCCATTTTATCGTAAAACTGAATGTGGGGAATTTTTTTTAATTCCGTTTTCATTAATTGCGGAACGCTCGGCAAACACCGCTTCCCTCGGGGCTTTAATATCTGGACGGTCTGCTTTTAAAATATGTTCACAAGAAACCGACCCAATGTGCAATCAGCAGTTGCTAGACGATATTAATATAGTTTATGAACAATCGTGCAATTTTATTAGAAACTGGAGTCAAGGGAAAATATTTTCCTGACCGTAGATGGGATTCAATATCGAACGAAAGAGCGTGGACAAAAGCAGCCCCGATTGAGGCGAGGCAAAGCGAGGAGATTCGTTATTACAATTATTTAGAAATAGGAAATTAAATGAATGATCACTGAGGCTTCTACTTCGTTATATATTGTGTAAGATTATAATAAAATAAAGTTGAAAAAGTATTTTATTATAATAGGAAATTACATAAGGAAAACGGTATATTTATTTATTCATTTATTACCCAAAACAAATAGAAAAGGAAAACTTTTAACGTAAGTCAAAAGTCACAGAGCTAAATGTGGAAATAATTTATTAATTATTTTCAAATCATTTTTATTTAAGATACAGTACGTCCAATAAAAGGGTAACAGCAGTTTAAGAGTAACACAAAATTGGTATATATTAGATAAGTATACATATACTAAAGCCACAGCCAACTGTGTATATTACAAAAACTTACACATACTTATTAAATACAGTAAGAGTACGTAAATGTTTGTAATATACACAACCAGGGCTATTTCGTATGTTAAATTTAACGCATACGTTATTATTTTGCTTTATACGTGGCTATCCTTAAACGTGGAAGGAAGAGGACACGTGTCACACAACAAGGCAGTTATGGTCTAAGTGCGATATGGAATATAGTAAAAGATTAATTGCACTCAGCAGAATCGATATAAGGAAGACAGTGAGCATTATCACGGGTTACTGTCTTCTATTTACACGCACATAATATGAGTCTAAAACACAATGATTTTCGCAGAGAATACCTGGATGAGGAGGGGAAGATATACTACTCTACTATCTAGGATAATATTCTGCTCTTGAAGCGAAAAGAATTAAATACATCGGTCTGCACTACGCAAATAAGCTGGCTGAGCTCTCACCTGTAAATTTCAATCATCTGGGCCCGTATTCCTGAAATTGTTCGAACATTTCGAAATGTCATTTTCTATTATAACAAAAAATAATTACATATATATAATCGCAGAAAGACCTATGGCCCATGAAAGACTACTAACACAATTGTACATATTGTTATAATAAATTTTGTTGTCATATTTTCTGAATAAAGATGTTTGTATATATATATATATATATATATATACAAACATAATAATCTAACATATAATTTTTTGTTAACGATTTACAAATTAAATTATGTAAATTGCCATTACTTTGCATTAATTAATTGTCGTTAGTTAATGTAAATTAATTTTCCATGCGATGATTAATAACGGAGATTAGATAACGCTGTAACTCATTTTCTGTAATCAGTCATCGTTTGCCGATTTTTTTATCAACAGATAAAACAAAAATGATTGGAATTTCTAATTAACTCATTATTTATGATAAAAATAATTGTTTACATTATACGGAATTCAACACAATTGCTATCATAGAAAAAAACAAACAAGTCATATTTCTCGTAATATTATATATATATATATATATATATATATATATATATATATATATATATATATATATATAGAGTCGGTTTATAAAACTGTTAAAATTGAGAGAATAATAATGGCGATGTGTTAATCATAATATAGTGTAGTAACTATTTTTGAATAGTTTTATTAAAAATGCATACGAAATGTTGAATTATTCAAAACAATTTATTTCACGTTTTTGTTACATTATTTATGAATATCTTTGTATTTAACTTGTTGTATTTTGTGCTTTGTAAGAGCACTTAGTTGTTACGACTTTGGAAAATAACAAGATGGACAGTTTTTTGGTTAGAGCTTCTTTATTTTTCCATGGCTGTACAAGTCATCACAATTTTAAGGTTATGATAAACCACGTGGAAAATACAAACGTAGGCAACCCAACATGCAAAACGTGTTAGAGGGCGCAAGCATCCTCGGTCTCGTTGTCCGGCCGCATTTCCAGGAAGATCGTTCCGATGGGCTGCGAACCAACTGTTAAAATTTCCCCAAACGAGGAATCGGCACGTAGGCAGTAATTTTTGTAAAATTACATGCCAAACCCGAACAATTTAATTAATTTTAAAATTGAAAGCTTCATTTGAAAATATTTCAATTGAATTAAATAAAAATGATTTGAAAATAATTAATGAATTATTCTCACATTGTATGAAATATATATGAATAAATTATTAAAAATGAAGCAATAAAACACAGTTTAGATTGAATAACTTTAAATTCTCGACTAGTTTCGGGTTATTAGCCCATTTTCAAGAGAATTTCAAAATTGTTAATAACCCGAAACTAGTCGAGAATTTAAAGTTATTCAATCTAATCTGTGTTTTATTGGTTGATTTTTAATAATTTATTTCATACAATATGAACTACCAATGTCTAAATATTAAAACCATTAATTATTCTCACATTAATTATTTTCAAATAATTTTTATTTAATTTATTTAAATAAATGAATGCTCTTTTCTATTTACTTCAATTAAGTTTTAGATATTTTACTACAAAATATATTACTAAAAGTATTTATTCATGCAGTGTATTAATTTTAGTGATTCACAAACTTAGACACTATTTTATCCCATTTAAAATGTCGATTCATATTTCCGTGTATTTTTTCTAAATTTGATTTAATCAATTTAATTTAACTTAATTTAACATCTTTAAATTATGTAAGACAGAGCTGTACTGACGAGGCATAGATCCCGAAACACGTGTCTGCACATAGTCTTATATTACGTAACGTTTTTTGCTCCTTATATTAAATATTCTCAAATAAAAAAAAGTTGCATGATAAAAAAAATTGTTTTCCCATTAATGCATACTGGACTTGAATATTAAATAAATGCAACGCATAGAAGTTCATCATTTTTCCATTAAATGTTTATTGTTATAAATTAAATAAAATTAAATTCCACAATGCAATATTTTATTGATATGCGACGGCAAGTGTGTATTATTTAAATGTCTGGCGGGGTATTTGCCCGGGAAGTAGTTATTCTGATGTACATTTGTTAAAGAACCTACGTAACGTTTCATGTCACAGAGCTAGAAGAGGAAATAATTTATTAATTATAGTTTCATTTATTATAATTAATAAATTTAAATAGAAAAGATTCATTTACTTGGTCACAGCTATTTAAATATATTAAATAAAAATGATTTGCAAATAATTAGTAAATCATTTTCACATTTAGCTGTGTGACCCTTGACTTACGTTACGTAAGTACGTTTAACAAATGCACATTAAAATTTGTTGCATTATGCAATATTTTATTAATATGCCGCAGCAGGTGTACATTATGTAATTCAATGTCCGGCGTGGGTATTTGCCCGGGAAGTAGTTGTTTTAATGTGCATTTGTTAAACGTACTTACGTAACGTAAGTCAAGGGTCACACAGCTAAATGTGAAAATGATTTATTAATTATTTTCAAATCATTTTTATTTAATATAATTAATAAATTATTTCCTCTTTTAGCTCTGTGACATGAAAAGTTACGCAAGCGCCATGTTTTATTAATTAATTTCAAATTCTTTTTTTTATTTAATGTATTTAAATAACTGTGACCAAATGAATGAATAATCTTTTCTGTTGGCGATTTTGCCTCTATTTTTCTACAGCGATATTGTTTCTTACCAAAGATATCGCTGTGGAACCTCAGAAGTAATGAATTTCCGCGAGGGAAATTGTATGTTGTTGTATTGAAACAGAAAGTTATTAATAATTGCTTTTGGCTCTTTTTTATTATCTTTTACGATTATCTGTAAGATGGCCGGAAACACAAACCGAAACCAGAGATAGCCGAACAGTTTAATATAAAATAATTAATCAATTATTTTCCCTTCAGCTGCCGTCATTTTTTGACGTAACCTTATAAAACAAGTGTAAATTAAAACAACTACTTCTCGGATCTATACCTTTCCAGACATTTTTTTAGGCTTATCTATGTTGTTGTCTGCAGATTAAATGTTTTGCTAAAGGATATTAACTGCTGAGAAATGATTTTATCAAAAGTTGTAGCAAAGGTAGACTGAAGGAAACACCACGTAAGTACTCCAAAAGAATACACATTAAAACAACTACTTCCCGGGCAAATACCTCGCCGGACATTGAATTACATAATGTACACCTGCCGTTGCTTATCAATAAAATATTGCATCGTGTAATTTAATTATATTAAAAAAAATCCAAGTATTTTTGTTTTCATTATATACTATATTGAAAATATACAACCAAGTTAACGCCGACAAAATTAAAGAATTAATTATATTTAATTTATAACAATAAACATTCAATGGAAACATCGATCAACTTCTGTGCGTTGCATTTATTTAATATTAAATTCCAGTATGCATTAAAGGGGAAATACAATATTTATTATAATTGATTTTATATTTTTTTTACTGAAGGCGGACATCGTGTCGAGCTTCGTTCAGTCATCCAACTGAAAGACTACCTGCTGAAAACCCCTCCCACTTTGTCGGGGTTACAACAGGGGCCGTTGACCTGGAGTTATTAATTCTAATCAATATGACGGTTATTCATTATTTGATTGAAATATGCAAGTTTTATATTGTGAGTGGCTGAGTGAATAACGTATAAGTTGCATATCCGTCAGCTATCTTCTTGTACAAAACTGAATGGATCACCAGAGAGATATTCGCGGGCTAATCCCTACGTACACGTTATTCGTTATAATCATTTATTTATCAGTAAAACAAACCAAGTGAATTCAATCAAAAACAATCTACATATTAATAAAAATGTTTCACCAAGTGATCAATGAGAAACAAATTAATCATTTAGCTTAAGGTTGCGGTTTAGTAGAAAGAGATAGCTATATAGTAATATGAAGATAATCGTTTGAAAAAAAAAGAGTCATTCTTTTGGATTTAATAATATGAATATGTATGTATATTTTTTTATCTGCCAAGTATAAAGTATCACTTTAAATAAAAAATAAATCGTTAATTTTCGTATATTACGTCAATTTACTAGTTCAAGTTAGAAAAGAAAATTGTAAGATATAATGGAATTAATAGGTAATGACTGCTAAGTTGTTTGAATGCAGAATTCAGTGAAATCCTATAAATTTTCATTGCACAAGTTTTTATTAGCAAAAAATTAATTTAAAATTTGCTATAAAATTGATCAATTTTCATTTGTTTTTCATAATTGTTTTTTTACGCAAACTAAACATTAAAATAATTTTTAATTCATTTGATGAAATTCCTGCTTATTTTAAGATTACTTTGATGTATAATACAATATTGTTTATTGATCACAACAGCAATCTAACTCGAATTAGTGATTGCCAATATTTATATAGCTATCTCTTTCGTTTAAACCGCACCCTTACGTTTAACGTGTACCCTATTGAGTATCATCACAGTTTAAGCAGCTTTTTTAATAGATATATATTCATATAATGTGAAGTTATTTAATAACGTACACGTTAAACTAAACATTTCCCGTACGGAATAGCTCCGATATGTATTGCAAATAATATTTAATTTTGTACATTTACACAAATAAAGATGTTATTATAATATTTATTCTTTTACGAAATCTCCATTTTATAATATACAATTCATGTACAAAAAACTAACAATAAATTAATATATATATACATATATATATATATAAGTTGTCCTTTTTTAGCATTAAATTATACAAATATGATACACTATTTCGTTTGAAATTGTAATTTTCGTAATTCAATTTTGCAAATGTTAGACGTTTATTTATTGAAAGGGAATATAGAAGTTCCACTACATGATTATGTGATAAACCCGGAGCTGGCATTTGAAATGTCAAAGTTGAGGACTCTGGGTCGAAGATTTGATATCTAAAAATAGTTCTATAACTAGCAGTGTACGTTTCACTGGATATTCAAATTATATCGCCTTTTTCAAGGGATTGCTTAAATTTAATAGTCGTTCATATTTCATCATAAAATTTTATATTTTATAACGTCAGTAATTACCAAGGCTTCCACTTCGTTACACATTATTAAACACAAATTAAACATTGTTTTTGTTGTAATAAATGTAAAATATTGATCAAGTAATTTTTGCGCAACTATTGACAACGCGAATATTTATTTTATTTTATTTATTCCTTTGCCTATCTACCTTTCGGTGTAATTTAGTAATTGTACAGACTGAAAATAAATAAGTTGAATTCCACGAGTTTGCTTTCTACAAAACCAACAGGTTATGGGCCCAGAGCGCATGAATTGAGAAAAGAACTTGTGTTCATCTCAAACTGAAAACAAACTGAAGTGGTGTTCCTGCAATTAAAAAAAAAAAAAACGATGACCGATCATCGAATATATGTGGAGAAACTCGAAGGGCCTGACGATTGGGCAAAATGGAAGTGGCACATATTTATGGTGTTGCGTTCGTATGGACTAGAAGACATTGTTAACGGTGAACGTGAGTGTGTCAAGTTAACAGAAAATCCGTCAAACGAACAGAAAAAGGAATATGCTGAATGGCAGAAAGACGATGCAAAAGCAGCAAGTCTGTTAGCAAGTGCGCTGAGTAAACTTGTGTTGACGTGTACCAATGCAAATGAAATTTGGAGAAAGTTACGCTCGCGATTTGAACGAAGTAGTACCCAACGAATGAACATGTTGATTGAATCATTCTTCCGAGTTAATCGTGATGATACAGAAGATATTAGTACACATGTCGCAAAACTGCAGAAGTTATTTGTGGATTTAAATGACGAACTTGGAAAACACAAGGAAAACACATTGCCAGAAAGGATACTGAATGGTCGAATATTGTCTACATTAGGAAAGGAATATTATAATTTTAAAGATCTTTGGGACACAATTCCATCCGAAAATCAGAATCTAAATTTACTTATTGAAAAATTGTGTGTTTTGTGCTTTGATCACGCAATTCAATCAACTGTATTAGTAACGCACAGAAAGAAAATTCCTAGAAAAATATCAAAGGAACGGGCAAAGCAAAAGTTTCCATGTAACAATTGTAAACAATTAGGGCATTGGGCAGTGGAATGTCCACAAAAGAAGAAGGCAAGCAACAGAAGAAGCAAAGTGACAATTCCACTGACAATTCTACATTTATGTCACAACATGTCATGGGCGCATTAATTCAAAATAACGTTGATGCAAATAAATGGTATTGTGACGGTGGTGCAAGCAAGCACATTACTCCGAATAGACAGTGTTTCGTCTCGTATAGTGAATTTGCAGTGCCTGAAGTAATTTCTATTGGTAAACAAGACATGTTTATGTATGCGTATGGACAAGGTACAATAGAAATTAAAGTTCACCTAAACAATAGAAACAATAATGCTAAAATGATTAATGTGTTATACGTTCCTAATGCAAGTGCGAATTTGTTTTCTGTAAAAGCTACAACAGAAAAAGGCCACAGTGTGATTATGGATAACAGATGTGTTAAAATTAGAGATGCAACTACTAATAGTATTAAAATGACTGGATGTGTGAAGAATGGTCTGTATGCACTTAACATGCAAGTTATTAAGCCAAAGGTAAATGTTCAAGCTAATTTGGTTTCATCATCTAACATGTTACAAGTTTATCATGAACGACTTGGTCATCAGAACAAACAACACGTGAAAAGTATCTTGAAGAAAATGGACCTAGATGTACAAGGATTGAAAGAAGAGTTTTGTGATGGATGCGCATTAGGAAAAATGCATAGGTTGCCATTCAAGAAAAGAACGAATCGTACAACAAGTACTGGTCAACTAATCCACGCAGATGTTAATGGTCCAATGAAAACTGAGTCATTTGGTGGTGCAAGATATTATGTATGTTTTAAAGATGATTATAGCAAGTATCGAAGAATCCATTTTCTGAAGCAAAAAGGTGAAGTATGTGAAGTTCTGGAGACATTTTTAAACGAAGCAAAAACAAATGGACATGTTGTGAAGCGATTCAGATGTGATGGTGGTAAAGAATTTGTCAACAAATCAGTTTCTAAATTACTCGCAAGTAGAGGAATTGAGCAATGGATTACTCCTCCTTATACGCCTGAACAGAATGGGACAGCAGAACGTGAAAATCGAACCATTGCGGAAGCAGCACGTTCTATGCTAAATTCAAGCAAGTTACCAAAAGGATTGTGGGCAGAAGCATGTAACACTGCAGCGTATATTTTGAATCGAACTGGAAAATCTTGTCTTCCCAACAAAACTTTGTATGAATTGTGGTATGGTCAATCATTTGACAAGCTTGATCACTTGAGGATTTTTGGCACTGGATGTTATGCCCATATAAATAAAAATTTCCGCTCGAAATTTGACAACAAAGGAGTATTTGGAAATCTTGTTGGATATGTCAACTACAAAGATGGATATCGAGTATGGATTCCTTCTCAAAGAAAAGTAATAATGAGTCATGATGTTATATTCAAACCAGAAGTCGTGTGCAGCGTAACAATTCACGAAAATGCAGTTCCAGATAAAAGTCTACCAGTCACATCATCCAAAAAATAGGAAGATTCCGAGGCAATTGAAACGGAAAACTTTGATACAGAGCCTTATTCCGGAGGAAGTCAACTTCAAAATGAAATTGTTGAATCGGATGACAGTGACAGAAATAATGAAAATAAAAGAACTAGAAGAGAACGAAAAAGACCAGGGTGGATAGAGAGTAATGGTTTCATACTAACGGCTGGAAGCATTGTTAATGAATGTAAGGATCCAAACTCATTTACTGATGCCATGAATTCTAATGAAAAGGACAAATGGATGCAGGCTATTCAAGAAGAATTGGACTCTCTGAAAGAAAATAACACTTGGGTATTAGTTAAACGTCCAAAAGGCAAACAAATTATTAAAAACCGATGGGTTTTACGTCAGAAATCTGGAAGTAATGGAACTACTCGTTTTAAAGCTCGGCTCGTGGCGAAAGGATATGATCAAAAGCCGGGAATTGATTATGAGGAAACGTTTAGTCCAGTTGCACGGTATGACACCATTCGAACTCTCTTAGCGGTAGCTGCTCTTAAGAACATGAAATTAAATCAATTCGACGTTAAAACGGCTTTTCTAAATGAAGTCCTCGAAGAAGAGGTATATTTAGAACAACCAGAAGGTTTTAATGATGGTACCGCTCGCGTATGCCACCTAAAAAAGAAGTTTATATAGACTTAAGCAGGCACCACGTTGTTGGAACAAACGATTTATGGAATTTATGAGAAAGGAAGCTTTTCAAAACAGTAAGGCAGATCCTTGTTTATTTTTTTTTTTGTAGAAATAACAATCATTGCTTTTATGTTGCAATTTATGTTGACGATGGATTAGTTTTTGGTAGTGATAATGAAGAAATAACTAAATTCTTAAGAAGTATTGAAAATGAATTTAGTACAACTCTAGGTTCCTTGAACAATTTTCTTGGTATGAAAATCGATCAACAAGAAGATGGATCGATAAGAATTAGTCAAGAAAATTATACAAAAAGGATTTTGGATAGATTTAAAATGCATGAATGTAATGCAGTTTCTACTCCTGTGTGTCATGAAGAAAGTAATTTGGATAAAGCATTATCATCTGATGTTCCATACCGAGAAGCAGTGGGTTGTTTGATGTACCTCATGATCGTGTCTCGTCCAGACATTGCTTTTGCGGTGAATAAAGTTTCTAGGGCTATGAAGAATCCAACAATAGAAGACTGGAATCGAATAAAACGTATACTTCGTTATCTGAAGGGTACTATAAACTATGGTATAGTATATCATAAAAAAGAAAGAAATCTAGAGGTTTACAGTGATGCTGATTTCGCTGGCGACAAGAAAACGAGACGCTCAATAACTGGAATTGTAGCAACATATGCTGATGGAGCCATAACATGGTCCAGCAAATTCCAAAAAGTAGTAGCGACTTCTACAACTGAAGCTGAAATAATAGCAGCAAGTGAAGGAGCAAAAGAACTAATTTGGTTGCAGCGTTTATTGTCGGAACTGGTTGATGTACCTGAGGTGCTCTCAACACTTTATGTCGACAATGCAAGTGCTATCAAGCTGGCGAAAAATCCGGAGTTTCATCAAAGGTCAAAGCACATTGAAGTTCGATACTTTTACGTACGAGAAAGGTTCCTCAATGGTGAACTCAAGTTGATGCACATCGGTGGGAAAAATCAGCTAGCGGATTTGTTGACAAAGCCGCTAGAACGTGTTTGTTTTAATAGGCTACGGAAAAGCGTAGGTGTACAAAATTGTGATAATTAATTCAGTATCAGATCAATTATTTTAGATTTGGAGGAAGTGTTGTAATAAATGTAAAATATTGATCAAGTAATTTTTGCGCAACTATTGACAACGCGAATAACAATTTAGTAATTGTACAGACTGAAAATAAATAATTTGAATTCGACGAGTTTGTTTTCTACAAAACCAACATTTTTTTTTAATAATACATATAATTTTATTGCATTTTACATGTATATTTGTAAAAATGGTATATTCTGTTAAATAAATAGATAAATAAATATATATAGACTTTTAATTGTATTCACTAATAATAATATCATCACTTCTGTTGATGATATTATTATTATTATATATTTATTTACGGAATTTACCATTTTACAATTAATGTTTACAACTAAAACAATATAAATTGCATGGAATCACAATGAATTATATAATAATATTACTGTAATTACAATTCAAGTTTTGTTTTTCATAAATGAAACTTCAGTAAAATTTTCTCGAAGGAAATATGCATTCCCCTACTTTTAGCCCCACTAAAATTTCCAAGCGATTTTTCAGCGGTGATTGCAACATCGATCGTATCTGTTGAACACCGCATGAAAAATGTGTGTACATGAACGAGTCCGGGCTTGCACTTGTACATCGGTATTAGCGCTTTCAAGATTGCATCGCTACTTTTAATGACTCCCTCTAATCGTCCGTCGTGAACATTTTGTGTCTATCTCAACACTCGCGTTTTTCATCTATTTCGATTTAGCGCATTCGTCGGAACAATGGGAAACGAGTCCTTCTCTGGTTTTACAAAGCCCTCCGGAACGTGCGTTTCAGAATCTGGGGCGCTAAATTGGTTCGAAATCGGAGTTGAACGAGGAAGGGAAGTGACGTGTTTCGAGTTTGAAATAAAAATGAAAGTTTTGTAAGAGTCTTATTGTGCACAACCAAACACACTAGGATTTTGTTCTACAATTTTACAATAGTAACGTATTTATAAAGATTTTTTATGAATATACAACAGCTGATTTCATTTAACTTATAATCATTCATGAAATATTCATTATCAGCTTTATTATGATAATATCAGTGCTTTAATAAATACATATTGTATTATATCGAAAAATCGTGACCAGCATTAAGAAAATAAACTCTAATTACCTTCATTTGAATTATTATCCATAGGGTGATTCAATTTTAACGTTTTAGGCGGTGTAAATCGTTAAAATAAAATCACCCTACAGATAAAACAGATAAATACGGCTTTACTAAGATTTTAGTAAAAGGCAACAATAATGCGACAAACAAATACAAAAGAAAATTGGTGTTTTTTTCCAGATTGAGTTAAAGAGTATAGTTATGGACATCTTAAGGCGTTATCATAGAGGGAGGAGTATATATTCTTCTCTGTGGTGCTATATTCAATTGTAGTTATTTCAATTATCGCAAAATTTAAAAAAAAATGATTATAAGTTTGTATGAAATAAATATGAATAAATTATTAAAAATCAACCAATAAAACACAATGTATAAATATTAAAACCATTGATTATAAGTTTATTATAAATAATTAATAAAATAATATTAATAAATAATGTGATTATAAATTATATTTATAAATGTGTAGGCTTCTAAAAAGAGCCTCAATTCTGTATGTCCCCCTTTTCCCCAGTCTTAAAGTTATTCAGAGTTAATTCATAATTATTTTATTGATTTTATTATTTTCTTGAGAAATATTTTCATTATGTGTACCATTTTTTTTTTTGTTTACATGTCACATAAATTTTCTTGACCCTGATTTGTGTGTTTCGTCTTTTTGTTTCTGCCTCTCTCTCCGTCTCCTCTTCTTCATGGCTTCCAATCTATCTCAGCCTCTTCCGTCCCTTTTTAATCATAGCTTCATATCTACCTTTATTTACTGATCCAATTCACCGATATTACCTACGGTTTTTTTGACCTCCGCCATGGTGGATGCGCCGGGCGATTCGTGGTTCATCCACGGATTATAATTTCTATTTTTTTTTACATTAGCCTATTACTAGAAGTTCTAAAACTTACTTTGAATAACATAATTATTATTATTTTCATTACAATTTTTAAATTTTATTTCTGTCATCCACGAATATCAGCATAAAATCGAGCATATTTCAAAGTCCAAAACGGCCTACTTTGGCGCACTTTAAATTCCATTTCTTTATTTTAGATTGTTACAAGATGACTTAGGAACAATCTCAGATAATAAAAAAGTTTTTTTTATTATAACTATTTTTTTTTAATTTTGTTTTGTCATCCACGGTTTTAAACACAAAATCAATCAAATTTCAAAGTCCAAAACAGCTGACTTTGGCGCACTTTACATTCGATTTCTTTGTCTTAGATTGTTACTAGATGCCTTAAGAACCATCTCAGCCAATGAAAAAGTTTTTTTTTTTTCATTATAACTATTTTTTTTATTTTATTTTGTCATCCACGGTTTTCAACACAAAATCGATCAAATTTCAAAGTCTAAAATTACTAACTTTGGCACATCATGAATTCGATTTCTTTGTCTTAGATTGTAACTAGATGTCTTAAGAACCATCTTAGTCAATAAAAAAGTTATTTTTTTATTATAACTATTTTTTAAATTTTATTTTGTCATCCACGGTTTTCAACACAAAATCGATCAAATTTCAAAGTATAAAATGACTAACTTTGGCACATTATGAATTCGATTTCTTTGTCTTAGATTGTTACTAGATGTCTTAAGAACCATCTTAGTCAATAAAAAAGTTATTTTTTATTATAACTATTTTTTAAATTTTATTTTGTCATCCACAGTTTTCAACACAAAATCGATCAAATTTCAAAGTCTAAAATGACTAACTTTGGCACATTATGAATTCGATTTCTTTGTCTTAGATTGTTACTAGATGTCTTAAGAACCATCTTAGTCAATAAAAAAGTTATTTTTTTTTAACTATTTTTTAAATTTTATTTTGTCATCCACCGTTTTCAACACAAAATTGATAAAATTTCAAAGTCTAAGATGACTAACTTTGACGCATTATGAATTCGATTTCTTTGTCTTAGATTGTTACTAGATGTCTTAAGAACCATCTTAGTCAATAAAAAAGTTATTTTTTATTATAACTATTTTTTTAAATTTTATGTTGTCATCCACGGTTTTCAACACAAAATCGATAAAATTTCAAAGTCTAAGATGACTAACTTTTGCGCATTATGAATTCGATTTTTTGTCTTAGATTGTAACTAGATGTCTTAAGAACCATCTTAGTCAATAAAAAAGTTATTTTTATTATAACTATTTTTTTTATTTTATTTTGTCATCTACGGTTTTCAACAGAAAATCGATAAAATTTCAAAGTCTAAAATGACTAACTTTGGCACATTATGAATTCGATTTCTTTGTCCTAGATTGTTACTAGATGTCTTAGGAATCATCTTAGTCAATAAAAAAGTTATTTTTATATTATAACTATTTTTTAAATTTTATTTTGTCATCCACCGTTTTCAACACAAAATCGATCAAATTTCAAAGTCTAAAATGACTAACTTTGGCACATTATGAATTCGATTTCTTTGTCCTAGATTGTTACTAGATGTCTTAGGAACCATCTTAGTCAATAAAAAAGTTATTTTTTTATTATAACTATTTTTTTTAATTTTATTTTGTCATCCACGGTTTTCAACACAAAATCGATCAAATTTCAAAGTCTAAAATTACTAACTTTGGCACATCATGAATTCGATTTCTTTGTCTTAGATTGTTACTAGATGTCTTAAGAACCATCTTAGTCAATAAAAAAGTTATTTTTTTATTATAACTATTTTTTTTTAATTTTATTTTGTCATCCACGGTTTTCAACACAAAATCGATCAAATTTCAAAGTCTAAAATGACTAACTTTGGCACATTATGAATTCGATTTCTTTGTCTTAAATTGTTACTAGGTGTTTTAAGAACCATCTTAGTCAATAAAAAAGTTATTTTTATTATAACTATTTTTTTTATTTTATTTTGTCATCCACGGTTTTCAACACAAAATCGATCAAATTTCAAAGTCTAAAATGACTAACTTTGGCGCATTATGAATTCGATTTCTTTGTCTTAGATTGTAACTAGATGTCTTAAGAACCATCTTAGTCAATAAAAAAGTTATTTTTTATTATAACTATTTTTTTAAATTTTATTTTGTCATCCACGGTTTTCAACACAAAATCGATCAAATTTCAAAGTCTAAAATGACTAACTTTGGCACATCATGAATTCGATTTCTTTGTCTTAAATTGTTACTAGATGTCTTAAGAACCATCTTAGTCAATAAAAAAGTAATTTTTTATTATAACTATTTTTTTTTAATTTTATTTTGTCATCCACGGTTTTCAACACAAAATCGATCAAATTTCAAAGTCTAAAATGACTAATTTTGGCACATTATGAATTCGATTTCTTTTTCTTAGATTGTTACTAGATGTCTTAGGAACCATCTTAGTCAATAAAAAAGTTATTTTTTTATTATAACTATTTTTTTTTAATTTTATTTTGTCATCCACGGTTTTTAACACAAAATCGATAAAATTTCAAAGTGTAAGATGACTAACTTTAGCGCAATATGAATTCGATTTATTTATCTTAGAATGTTACTAGATGTCTTAAGAACCATCTGAACCAATGAAAAAGTTATTTTTTGTTATAACAATTTTTCATTTATGGTTTTCAACACAAAATAGATCAAATTTCAAAGTCCAAAACAGCTGACTTAGGCGCACTTAACATTCGATTTCTTTGTCTTAGATTGCTACTAGATGTCTTAGGAATCATCTCAGACAATGAAGAAGTTATTTTTTTATTATAACTATTTTTTTATTTTTATTTTTTTTGCATCCACATATTTCAAGACAAAACTCGATCAAATGGAAGTATTTTTTATTAAATTAATGGCTAAATTTATTAAAAAATACTTCCATTCTTACAAAATTCTACTATTTGCTCGATTCGTGTGTTTAAATTTTGAGAAAGTTCTAGATTCACTTAACAAGTTTAAATCATAACTTGTCAAATCTAGAACTTCATATCTCGTTGGTAATAGATTTTCAATATTTCAAAAATTCTTTGCGTAGTCAACTCACTCTAAACAATAAAATAATAATAATAATAATAATAAAACTGGAGAATGCGCGTAGTAATTCATTTTAAAAATTAAATGTTAGAGTAATAAACTCTACTTATGAGAGAATAGAATGTAACAGATGTGTACTATTTTTTTCAAAGTGCTGCATAAAATATTTTATGAACTCTGTAGTGCAAATTGAAGCTGTAAAAAAGAGATATTGATGCTTTTGTGTTCTTTGATTCTATTATTTTCAGGATATCAATATAACCATAAAGCCGAGATTATTATATTGTTATATAAAAAATATCAATAATACATTTTTTTACAATCAATAATACATTATTTATTTCTTTTCGACCTTTTTTTTAAATTAAATACAAT
Source organism: Philonthus spinipes (assembly GCA_963082785.1). Classification (NCBI taxonomy): domain Eukaryota; kingdom Metazoa; phylum Arthropoda; class Insecta; order Coleoptera; family Staphylinidae; genus Philonthus; species Philonthus spinipes. Next base: position 24,877,705 of record OY720300.1, on the reverse strand, counting down.
AATATTTTATATTCCTAATAAATTCTTTTTTGCTCTTCTAAACCTGCAACTTTAATATAATTAATGGTTTTAATATTTAAACATTGGTAGTTCATATAAATATGAATAGATTATTAAAAATCAACCAATACAACAATGGCACAGGTTAGAGTGAATAACTTTCAATTCTCAACTAGTTTCCGGTTATTAGCCTATTTTCAAGAGAATTTAAAATTTAGTTTATTAAAATTTCCATGGATATTTACATAAATAGATATATTGATTTTTTAAAATTTTAATTTAATAATCCATTCATATTTATTTTATACAAGAAGCTGCAAGAATGGCAAAAGACAGAAAGACCTAGAAGAAGTTCATGAAGAAATAAGAAAAACAGAACAAAACCCTACACCCATATGGGTAGAAAGGGTCATTGAATATATATAATTTATATATATATATATATATATATATATATATATATATATATACATATATATTATATACAATTAGAACTACCATTAATTATTTTATAGTCCGTTTTAAAATCTAATTTTCAATACATTTCAATAAAATAAGACATTTATATAACATTATTATCTTGATTTTAGTTTACAATTGCATACAAATGTTTACAATATTCTTTTGCTTAAATCATTTTAAATCGACTAATATTGTGGAATAATCATTTATCAACAAATTACCAAATGTGAATAATTAATTTCCCATGATGTTTATACACAAAACTGCTTGAGCACAGTTGTTTCATTTCTTCTAATACCTATAGAGAAACGCTAAAAATATTTTTTGGTAGTCAATAATTAAAATGCATAAATGAACTGAGTAAACGTATTTTATTAATGCTAATTACGATGCTTAAAGTAAGTGCCTTGTTAATTAACTTATTTTGCAGTATTTTATAACTACATTTGGTATTATTTAATAGCTTCTTTCAAATCGAATAGTTTTCGCTAAATTAATTTTAATTATGCCAATTTTTGAAATTACGAAAATAACTATTATTTTTGTAGATAAAATAAATGTTCAAATTTTCACTAAAATTATAATTACCATTATGCGAAGTTCGTTAAGCTAGATGTAATGTTGCTAAAAACCAAATATAATATTAATAATATTATATGGTGATAATTATTGACAACACATTTGACATTTCTACCTACATACATAAATTTAGAATTTCATATCAACAATCATTCTAACCTTTGTAAATTTTAAAATTTTATAACAGCGATTGAAAGAATATCACGTTTCCAATATAGTAGCATAAAACAGTTTATTCATTTGATTGAAGTTGTTTTCATTATTATGTTTCAGAAGTGAAGATGACGTTTATTTGAAAGAAGATGCATCCGCACGGGCGGCTCAAGGCCTGACGTCGTAGGGATCCGTATTCCAGGAAGCAGCCAAAATGTTGATCAAGGAGTACAGGATCCCTCTTCCACTCACGGTGGAAGAATACAGAATAGCTCAACTTTATATGATAGCCGTGAGTTACAACAAACATTATTTAAGTAGAATTTACAATATTCATTGCGAGATTTTTTATTATAGTTTGAATATAACGAAATCACGTCACGGTCAAACTGTTTTTGCAGACTTTTATTGTGAACAATTAGATAGAGTACTTCAATCTTTAATTCTCTAGTTAACAGAAAAGGTGTAATTTTGCAATACGACAATGCAACTACGCAAGACAAAACCTAGAAAAAAAATAATGAACTAGTATGGGAAGTATTGCCAAAATATTCACCATACTCATCCTATATTGCGCCACAGACCGGGCTAGCACCATAGAAAATCTGTCCGCTAAAATCTGTCTCGCTCAGACTTCATCGTTTCCTCGGCCCAGATGGCGCTAGTTTTAAACGTTGACGCAAAGATTGCACGTTTGCTTTTCTATCAAGTTGTTTTTTTTTGGTGAATATGTTTGACATTCTATCAAAGTTATTTTGTAAAATAATTTAAGTGTTTTTATTACTACGAGTGTTCTTGTATAATTATACAAGGTGGCCATGACGAGATTAATTTGTGTACAATTTGCGTCTGGGGGAAGCAGTCCTCGGCGTCTTTCGGTTATCAAGTAGACAAATAAATCTATATCGATAAAATGTAATGTTATTTTTTAAGGAAAAGTACAATGTAAGAATGTACTCAATTTGTACATTTTAAAATTTGTCCATTATGATAATATATATTTCAATGTATTTGTTATACACTCTTTTATTTAATTTTATCGTTATTCATGGATAGTGTGTGTATTAATTTTATAACTATCGCAAAAAGTTGATAATTGTAAATATTTCCTACGAACAGCATTATCAGCTGTGTGGGAATTTTCTTAATATAAAATAAAACCTCGCAGTAATTAAAGCATCTCTGACGAGTATATAAAGAAAACAAAATTACTTTTCTATACCACTTGGATTTTTTATTAATCGTGACTAGTTTCGATTACACGGTAATCATTTTCAAACAATAGAGATTAATTATAACGAAGGAATAGATTCCTATAAATTATTTTCCATTGTACAGCGCCACCTGGAATGCGGAAACGCTGTTGAGTGAAAGAGAAACAGTTTTGTTTGAGAGAGAAAGATCTACTTTTAGCGTTCATAAAAATACAGAGAGTTGGCTGTCTGTTATAATCTGTGTTGCGCCATCTGATTTCCACTTACATTATAAAAATTATATATATATATATTTAATGAAATGTTCAGCCACCATTTATTTAGCGTATGGATAACTAGTGATGTCCATTTCGGTTTTTCGAACCTCATCCGACTAGTGTGTTCCATGTGCAATGCCTTAAAGAAGGCGGCTGAACAGAAATTGTGCTGTGGTTATATACCCGATATTAATCATAATAAATTAAAGACAACGCAAGCGTCATCTTTTGCCTTTAGTGGACAAAAACAATGATTTTTGGTCGTCTACCTTGTGGACCGAAATTGTTGACGATGCCACTTGAAATTAGGCAAAAGATGGCGCTTGCGTCGTCTTTCATTTATTATGATTATATTATTTTTGCATATGAAGATGCACACAATAAATGAAAGACGACGCTTTTGCTTAAATTAATGAACATTTTATTAAAATATGCACATAATTTTCTTTTTCTTTTTTTTGTTTTTATTTTTTTAATTCTATTTAAAAGTTGTTAATTAAAATTGTGTTTCATTTGTTTTTACAGAAAAAAAGTAGAGAAGAAAGCAGTGGGCATGGGAGTGGTGTGGAAATTTTAATCAATGAACCCTACGACAACGGTCCAGGCGGCAATGGACAGTACACCAAAAAAATATATCATGTAGGCAGTCATCTTCCAGGTATGGCTTGAAATATATCGATAACATGATTTCTTTTAAATTTTATGTCTGCATCATGGATTGATTCAGAATTCAGATTTAATGTCTAGATTGTATCAAAATGTATAAAACAGTCAACATACTTATAGATTATATTGCAAACAATCCTCAGATCAACCAATAGCATTCGCGAATTCGGAATCGATTCAAGGATTAATCTGCGACTATTAACGACTATTAATGAAGGTTTTACAGCATTTGAAGCCCCATTTATTACACAAGAGATTAATATTTTAATGTCCTCCTTTACTCCTAGTAAAATTCAATTTCAATTTCACTTTATTAACGGAAACTCCATTTCAAAATTTCATTTCAAAAGAAAAGTATTTATTCGGGAGTTATTTCGTACAGAAAATTTTAATATAAATAGAAAAGAGTATTATTCATTCACTTGGTCACAGTTATTTAAATATATTAAATAAAAATTATTTGAAAATAATTAATAAATTATTTTCACATTTTAAGTTTCAAGTGTATGTTATTAATTTCCTTCACTTTCAATGTATTACAAAAATCTATTACAAAAGCTGCTTAGACTGTGACGACTAAAAACAAACTAAACATTTTCCTTATATTATATCCAATTTCCTATGTAATTATTATCGGCGGATAATAGCAACCTAGATAATTATTCGTAACTCATTAAGGAAGGCCAGCGTGTTTAATTAAGTTCTCAACTTTCTACACTAACAATTTAAATGTTACTTTAATTGCACTTTTCTCATAGCAAAAGTTTTAAATTAATGTTACATCCAAACACGCGCTGATTTATTATTTCAGTTCGAAATAATAACAAACGCGTGGGAGTCTTGTTTTTTTTGTACACACGCTGTTTTATTATCCGCTGGGAGAAAAAATGAAAAGATTTACACGCAAAAAAATTACGATGACGTTATTTTAAAGTAAACGCCTTCAAGGAAAGTTGTGTGGAAATCGGAAATGTTTATAAAATCGTGTTAACATAGTTTTCCAATAGCACCTATTTGTATACTAACACGGGCCCGATTATAACGTTTTATTACAGGCAATTCGATTTTATTTTTGGACGGGTTGATTTGTTTATGCCGTACGATAGATATTCGTGTATTTCGCGAGATAAACAAAAAATCCGCAATTTACTTGAACGCGTTTATGTGAATTCATTTTTTTTTGTTGAGCGGAAAATCTATTAAAGGAGAATACTCGCACAATTATATTCGTATTAAATTACGTGTTATTATTTTCAAAACAACTGCAATGCACAGTTGTACTGGTATGCAACAACAAATATTTATTGTGTGATCCAATGTCTGGCGGGGTATATGTCTGGGAAGTAATTGTTGTAATAGATGTTTGTAAAATAGTTACAGTGTAAGTAATTTTAGCTGTTTAAAAAAAAAAAATTGATCATTTTCAGTAATTTTCCCTTGTTTAATTTTAATTTGATTAAAAAAATCGTTTTCAGTAATTTTTCCTTATTTAAGATATTTGTTGGTGAGTGCGTGAAGTTTCTTGATATAATATAATAATATTTTATTCCTCTCTTCACTTTTTTTTTATTTTTATCAATATATGTACATAAAAGCTATTGATTGTGCTTGAAATGTACATATAATGATAAAAATAAAAAAAAAAATGAAGAAAGGAATAAAATATTATTATTATTAATTTTAATTTGATTTTTTAATGTTAAGCACAATTAAATTACGCTATTAGTAAAAGTTGGTTCATATAATTTAGAATTTTTATTTATTTAAAATAGAGAATGTGACAGAAGGTTTCCATACTTAAGCAATATATGTGAATGGAAATAATGTTGATCCAATAAAATGTATGAATGCATCTAGCGATGTCGCTTCCGAACGCTTTCATAAATTCCCGTAACTGTACCTTAAAAACTAACTCGTTAAAATTTCCCTTTGAATCTGCACAGAACTTATGCAATCATCTCATTTTAATAATTTTGTGCATTTCGGGGAAAACTTTCTCGGAGATAGGGAATTCCTCGAAAAATATTCCCCATCATCATTTAGCTGGCAGCATCAATCGAACTTTGTATGCGGCGACACGTGCGAAGCCCACGCGATATGTTTTCGCATTTTAAAATATCCCTTTTCGATAGGATGGCTGAAGGGAATTCTGCCGAAGACCGCTCTAATGGTGGAGGAGGAAGCGTGGAATGCATATCCTTACACAAAGACCCGATACACGTGCCCGTTCGTCGAGAAGTTCTCTTTAGAAATCGAAACGTATTATTTCCCCGACAACGGACACCAGGAGAACGTTTTTAAACTATCCGGAAGCGATTTACGCAATAGAATTGTAGGTATGTATCCATATTGAAGTTCAAGTTCAAAGTTACTACGGTGAATTGCATTTTTCTGTTGGTTTTTATGCGCATCTCCCGGAACGGCCGAAGCAAGGAAGCATTTATTGAGGAAACTGTTTCCATCGGGGAATCTTATCGTGACCTTTCCTTTTGATTCGAAATGAGATTTTTTTAAAAGGCGATTATGTATTTATATTTAAATAGAAATACAACATGTCGATCTTTAGGTATTGCAGTTTTTTAAAAGTAATACGCTTATTTTGTATATATTTAAAATGAGTGGGTACAAATTGCTTCTACATTGGAATTAACTTTTACATATATTTAATACAAAATTTAACATAAATAAAATAAAAAAGAAATATGAAGCCCACAATTCATGCTAATATAAAAAAAATGGTGATGTGCCCATCATAGTGAATTCGGTCAAATAAGTTTTTGATTGAAAATTTAATACGAAAAAATAATTATTAATTGTAAAATGGATTGTTGTCTTTTAAAATTAAAGCAAAGTATTTTGAAGAACATTACAAGAAATAACAAACTAATTTCTTACCTTACAATGAATTTAAAACATATCTCCACACTATTTTTCATATTTTGAAGCGCATAATGTGTCAATTATAACGGCACTTTGACGTTTTACTTGACAAAAATAATTATTTCATTAATTAAAGTCTCCACAGCCAACATAAAGAAGATTATTTATTTATTTTATTTAGTCTTATATAACATCGTTATATGTTCCTCTCTACTTCTCAGTGTGAGGTGAAAGAAGATTATAAAAATAATTATTTATTTCTAACGGAATTTATTAGGTAGACGAAATTCTGCCGCTTATAAAATGAAAACTGAAAGTCTTGCAATAAAAGTTTTATAACAAAAGTTATTTATATTTTCAAGATCTACAACTTGTATTTAAAACACTTTTCTATCCAAATTAAATAATTAAAAATCGCTAAGAGTAAAGTTGCACTTAATGCGTTTTGATTCTAACCAAAACCTTTTCAGATCATTCCACTGTAATAAAAAGCTTAGATTTAAAGTTTGGTTCAATCCGTTTAGCCGTTTATATGCTATCGCGGAAACAAACAGGCACAGACATTTTTCATAACTCGATGCAATGGACTTAGGGGACCTCAAAACGTGTATATTCATTGAAATTAGCGATTCTAAAATTTTTACGATCACAATACTTTCCCTTGGACAGGGGTCCGAGGAAAGTAAAAAAACAATAAAACAAATTATAAAAATATCGAACCGATGAGAAGTTAGCCACGGATAGTGTGGCCCAGCGCATCCACCATTTCTGTAACATGCTTTATCTAATGAAATCATAATTTTTCTTACAAAATATGAAATCAGCAAATTAGGTATCTAACATACGTTTTTTTCGATTTCCACTATTAGCAAAGCTTTTTTTTGAGATATCGAAATTAAAAAAAAATCGTAACTCATTTTCGCCCCGACCGATATTTGAATAATTTGTTTTAATTGTTTAATCGGAGTATTTTTTACTATAATAATAATTAATTCATTTAAATACAAATATACATATGAAAGCAATATTTTCAAACAAAAATAAAAAGCAATAGCCACGACGTAATCTATTTTGGAAATATTTTTTTTACTGCAACGAATATTTTTTTGAGTACGTTTTTAAAAACTCTACACACTTTCCACTGCTTGGTAGTAGGGGTGGGATTTTGCCAGCGAATAGCCAGTGTCTGTACAAAATCTTCACAATCAGCATTGGTTGCGATTTGATTGATTCATCGTAATAAGATATTCACATCCGAAAACTTCGTGATAAATTTATTTATTTATTTATTTATTTATTTATTTATTTATTTATTTATTTATTTATTTATTTATTTAATTATTTATTTATTTATTTATTTATTTATTTATTTCAATAAACGGACAAGTCCAGTTACAGATTGATTACAAGATATGAAAGATTGCAAAATAAAAATTAACACTAAACAATAATAGAAAAGACAGTAAACGCAAAAATACAAACAATATGAGCGCAAATTATTCTAAATTCTCGACAACAGAGTCGAAGAACGCCTTTGATGATATGCTATTAAATATGTCAATATCCGGATGAAGTGATAAAACATTATTAAATAATGAACACATTGAATATACTGGGGATTTGAGCATAATATTTGTATTTGGGATTGATAACTGGAAAAGACGTTTGTTCCTTGTATTAACAGGCACATTAATATTAATTCGTGCAAGTAAGTCAGAGCAATCCATACGATTGTTGAGTATTTTATACAAGGTGGTCACTGTATGTGACTTTCGGCGATTTTCTAAGGAATGTAAGTTGAATTCACGCAATAGTTCAATATAATTATAATCAGTCCCAGGATATGAACCAAACTTCTTAAAGTGAAGATATTTGACAAATTTCTTCTGGATGGCCTCGACCATCAAAGAATATTTTGCGTAGTATGGATCCCAAACGCAACAGGCATATTCAAGTTTAGATATTACAAACGAATAGTATAGAATTTTAATGGCATCGATATTCTTAATAGGTTTAGTGTTTCGTATTATGAAGCCTAACGAGCGATTAGCGGTCGATACTACTTTCATGATATGACTATTAAAAGATAGTTTCGTGTGAAATAACACTCCCAAGTCTTTGAAATTCTCAACATGGGATAATACAGAGCCATTAATCATATAATCGAACGTTATTTGTGACTTATTCCTAGTGAAAGACAGTGTCTTACATTTTAAAACGTTTAAAGTGATGCTGTTCTTGCACCACGTTACTATAAGGTCGAGATTATGCTGAAGATACACACAATCGACTAAAGTATTTATAGGATGGTAAATTTTCAAATCGTCTGCGAACATTAATATGTTATGATTAACTTCAACAGCAATATCATTTATAAAGCAATTAAACAGTACCGGTCCGAGGTTTGAGCCTTGGGGGACACCCGAAGTAGCAATAAATTGATGCGACTTAAATCCTTTGAATTCTACAAATAACAGTCTGTTGGTAAGGTAATTGTAAAGCAAATTACAAAGGTTTGTTGAGAGCCCAAATAGGCTAAGCTTATTTACAAGTATACCATGATCGATTCTATCAAAAGCTTTTGATATATCGGTGTAAATTACGTCGACTTGTATACGGTTGTCTAAATAATCCGAGAGAGTTTGCGTCATTTGCAAAATGTTGGATAATGTTGATTTATTAGGTCTAAACCCATGTTGCCTAGAGGATAATTTGTTATTAATGTAGGGATTTATGAATTTACATAATATCAACTCAAAGCATTTAGCAACATTAGAGATGATAGCTATAGGCCGATAATTAAGGACATCTCTTTTATTACCAGATTTAAAAACGGGTACAATGCGCGTACAGTCAGGAACGGTATTGTGAAGGAGACATAAATTAAATATATGGGATAGAGGAAATGCAAGCATATTGCGGCAATCCTTAAGTACCATCAGGGCCCGCGGTGACTTTATTGCTTAGCTTAGTAAGGGCATCAATCACTAAATCATCTGTAACTTTAGAAATGCTAATAAAATCATTTACAGTGTTAAGGTTATTATAAACAGCATTAATAACAGGTTTAGTGGAAACAGTAAATGATTTAGAAAAGTGTGCAGCAAATGCATTCACTATATCAAGAGGTGAAGATAGAGAAAGATTTTCATATTCCATGACAGGAGGGATAGAGGATTCATTGCGGATGCAATTGATAAAGTTCCAGAACTTGCCCGGTTCCTTGGAAATCTTGGTTTCAGTATCACTTATAAAAGAGGTATAATCAGCTTTGGAAAGCAGTTTTATTTCTGACCTTAATTTAGAGTATCTAATTTTAAAGAACTGGGAGAGGGGATTCGAATTTTTTAGCTTCAAATATTTATTTTTCTCCCGAATCTTACTTCTAAGCTTACCTGAAAACCAAGGCGGAAATTTACTAGGACTTATAGCAACTAAAGGGACATTATCATGAAATACTTCATACAATTTTGTGTAAAAGAACGAACACGCATTTTCTACAGATTGGATTGTAAAGATATCAGACCAATCTATTGCAAGAATTGAATTGTATAAATCAATAAATCGGACTATATTGAGCTTAAGAGAAAGAAAGTTACAATATGGTGGATGCGCCGGGCCACACAAATTCTTAGTTTTAAACTTTTCATCGGTCTGTACTGTTTCCTGTGATGTGGAAAAATGGTGGATGCGCCGGACCAGAAAATCCTTAGTTTTAAAGTGTTCATCGGTCCATACTGTTTCCTGTGATATGGTGAAATGTTGAATGCGCCGGGCCAAACAAAATCTTTAGTTTGGAACTTTTCATCGGTCCGTACTGTTTCCTGCGGCGTGTAGAAATGGTGGATGCGCCAGGTCACAAAAATCCTTAGTTTTAAACTTTTCATTGGTCCATACTGTTTCCTGTGATATGGTGAATGCGCCGGGCCACAAAATCCTTAGTTTGAAACTTTTCATCGGTCCGTACTGTTTCTTGTGGCGTAGAGAAATGGTGGATGGACCGGACCATAAAATCCTTAATTTTAAAGTTTTCATCGGCCCATACTGTTTCCTGTGGCGTGGTGAAATGGTGAAAGCGCCGGGCCACAAAAATCCTTAGCTTGAAACTTTTCATCGGTCCATACTGTTCCTTGTGACTTTCATACAGTTTATAACCTCAAACAAATAAAAAACATTCATTTTATTCACTGGTACCAACGAAAAGTAAAATAAAGAAAAAAAAATCAAAACATTCAAGTAGACAAAGGTTCCCGATCATACGATACTTCTGGTTATTACGTTTTAATAAAATGAATTTTACTGTCATTTTGATGCGAGTATTCGGTTTTCACAAATTTGTCCCTCATGTAGCAAATATTCAACTAAAGTCAACAACACCAAAACCAACAGCATGTGTATTCCAAACTTCCCATGTATTTCTATATTGAATGAGGTAAATGTTTGTTTACTGAATGAAAAGTTTTTGATGCATTCCGTAAATACGTAATGAAAGTTTTTAGTTTGATTGATGCAGCATCGCGTTGTTGAAAATCCATGCTCACTTTGTTGTTTTAATGGTTGTATAAAAAATATTTAGTTTATTAATTAAATATGATATTTTTTATCTCTTAATATTATACAATTGCTTTTTATTATTGGAGTGTGTTGGCGCTTACGCGCGCCACACCGCCCTCGCACTGGTTTGGGTCCAGGGGTGAGTCGTACCCAGAGACCGATAAGATCATCAGATCGATTGTAAATGTTGACTTGGTACCACGGTACCTAAACGGGTAGTTTTGTAAATAAAGTGTTACTTGTTGTCAACCTCGACTTTATGGAATCACCGCAATAATAATAATAATAATAATAATAATAATAATATCCAGGAGAGAAATTAATTAGTTGAAATACTTTTCAAATACTCTGTTAAGTGTGGATGGGATCATCCATTTCAACTAATTAATTTCTCTCCTGGATATTAGTATTATTCATGAGAGCACCAAATGTGGCTTCCTTGAGCCATACGCAATTGTAATCTGTTAGTATGTCTCTACCTGTGCCAAATTACGGAATTGCGTTTATTAATTGTATTATTACTACTAACAAATCTTCATTACTTAAGAAATTACATGTAATTATATTATATACAACTTATGATATGTATGTACAAAAGTCTTTCTGCCCTTGTATTATTATTATTTGCATATTTCTTGTTTTAAATAAAGAAATATATGGAAACATTTGAATTATTTAAGTCGGTTTTCTGAATTAACTAAATATCCAGGATTGTTTAAAATTACGGGAAAAATTATATAATATTTCGGACACTTTTTTCTCATTAATCACTTGGTTAATATTAGATTGAATTTGTAAATTAAATTCACTTTATTATGAATTTATCGGGGAATGATCAGCCCCGTAAATAATGATCTAGAAAGCTCCAATGGCGGCGTAACCCCTACAAGGGGTAATAGCCACTATATATATATATATATATATATGAATCTAACACTTAAATAATATTTCCAACCGTAAAAAAAATTAAAAAATGTTTTAAATAAAAGTTTCTCTGATGTTAATAAGCTATCATTTAAATATTAATTGGAAAGACGGCGCAAGCGCCATCTATTGCCTAATTACAAGTGGCATCGACCGAGAATTATTGTTTCGTCCACTAAAGGAAGGCGAACTTGAACAAGTATTTTGGTGAAACATTTTAGTTAGAGTAAAATAATATGAAACAACAAAAAAACTAACTTTTTTTATTATATTTATGAAATATGACTTGTACTATAATTAGGATACTAATTTATAATACAAATTTATTATAGCTAAAACTATAACAATCCTTGTAAATTGAAACGATTTATTGTAATATCTAAATAAAATCAACTTTATTTTGTGGGATAAAAAAAAAAACAATCCTTGTAAAGTGTGACTTCACATTTGGCGTAAAATGAAATGAATTTTTATACCTAGTTTTGTCCCTGACACCTTTGCTGTTTTTCTCTTTTTTTCCATAAATGTCCTTTGTTATCATATCTTACATCAAAAAAAAAGTTCGTAAAAGAGGTGTCATTATAAAATAAACAAAGCAACAATAGTGTGCTAAAGGGGTTGTTGAGATTATGCCTAACAAGTATCTAAATTATTGTTTGAGCGTGGATGGGGTGCTCCGTGTGGGGGTTCCGAAAAGTCGTTGCCGTTTAACAAGTACTCTTTATTTACAATTATACACGTAAATCTTGGTCCCTCTACATTAGATCTGATTCTCTTATCGGTCCGAGGGTACGACTCACCCCCGGTCCCTACAAGTGCCAAAGCTAAAAAAATATTAAAAAAAAATATAAATTCCGTAAGAACTAAAAACCTATAATTAGGATACAGACCTTATGTTACTTTCTTACTTAATAGGCTGTCGTATGACTGGCACAGCTTGAGTGTGCCTGAGCCACGGTGCAGTTTTCACTGGTTTGCTATCTTGCCGACACGGGCCTATACTGGGGAAATATACAAGGTGTTTAATCTTATTAAAATAACTTAAATAACTTGCGGTTTTAAAGGGATATGTATTTAGATTTTTTGGGACCAAATAGGCACGATTGCAAAGAAAATAGATGGCCAGTGAAACAGTGCTGAAAAATTGGGTCAAAATAAAAAAAATGAGTGGATCAAACTTGTATGTAGAGCAGAAAAATCAAAGACAAGAAACGGGAAGCCATACACGGAATTGTAGACAAGGCAATCGATTATATATATATATATATATATATATATATATATATATATATATATATATATATACAGGATGTTTCAAATTCTAGTCTCACTATGGATCTCGCTTATTATAAGAGATAGAGGGTAGAATTAAATTTGGCACTTTTGCAGAATTTCATGCTGATTAATATCCCCTTGGGCTAAGTTTCTTTGTTTTCTAAGACCCATGGTCTCCCGCCATTTGAACCACCGTGTATGTAGAGAATTCTAATTATGATAAACTTGTTTTTTTTAATGGAGCACTATATATATATATATATAAAGAATCTTTATTGTCAGTACATTATACATATAAATGTGAAAGAAATTAACAATAAATATTATTATTTTATTTACCGACAATCGGCTATCGGCCAGCAGTCTTTCTGCCAAAGTTCGCGCATTTTATGAGGGTGTCTTATTACTGATTAAAGGAGTGATGAATTGGAATATGATTTGTGAAGGATTTTTGAATTTAGGAATTATATTATCTGGAGCATTATATATTATTACATATTTAATTTTTTTGGCAAAACACTAGATATTTTTTTTTACTTTTTTATATACCTAGAAAATTAACAAGTTAATTGTAGATATTTTTGTGTATATTATTTGTTCGAGTTAGACTAGAAATTTTTCTTATTTTTAAAAAATTCCCATCGATGAGCCGAAAATAGAAATACGAAAAGGCACCGTGTTTAATTTATGCGTGAACACGACATTGGCCAGCGAGGGTTGACCAGATGGGGTGCAGTTCGCGGAATTAGCCAACGCCGGGTCACCTACCCGATACCTTATTCCATCCACGAGGAAGAGGAGAGCATCTTCCCCCACTTTATTTTATATTTTTACTTGTAATTTTCTATAGTCATTAAGCTCACAACTGTGTAAGAGTAAAGTCAAAAATAAAACGCAAAGTGTTAAAAATTTGTATTTCTTCGAACAACCCAGTCCGAAAGTCGTTACATGGTGTCGCCTTACAAACGACATCGTCTTTCAAGACGGGTGTGAAGTTAGCAATAGATCCAGCAATAGATTTCAAAAATTAATATCTCGGAGAAAAGAAAAGTAAATCGAAAAATGTTTTAAACATACAGTTAAGAAAGGTCTAAATTAACACCACAGAAAATATCAACCGATAATTTTCACCCTTTATATTTTTTCATCCCCATCAAAAAAAGATTATGTTTTTTCTTCAAGTTCGCAATTTTCTATAAAAGTTCTTTTTTATCTCAAAATTATCTTCATCCAACGCTCTTGCAATATCAGAAATAAAAAAAAAACGTTTCGCAAACTCGTTCACCCCTAAAACATTTTTTTTACCCCGAGGCCTCAGTTATCAGCATATTGTTAAAAACTGTTTGCTAACATCATTATTTAGTCACACTAGATTTAAATATATAATAAAATTAGTATCTGGTTAAAACCAACCCCAAAACTAGTAACTACCCCTATAAACCATAAATTATCGAATAAAATGCAGCCGTATAAATTAATGTTTCTGCAATTTACCATTACTGAATAAAAATTCCCATTATTATCATTAATAAGCATACTTTCATAATCAAAAATCAAAAAAACGTTTTTAACCCCACTTCATCCCCTAATAAAATAATTTCTCTCGCGCCTCGCAGACACCATGTTATACTTATATCGATATCGATATAAATGTCGATTTTTCACAATTTCCGCAGAGAGCCATAACTAAATAAAAATTCTTATTCTTATCATTAATATGTGTACTTTTATAATCAAAAGTCAAAAAAACATTTCAGACCCCACTTCATCCCAAAAAAAAAAAATTTCCCCCCACGCCTCGCGGACACCATACATATCGATATATAAATGTCGATTTTTCACAATTTTCGCAGAGAGCAATAACTAAATAAAAATGCTTATTCTTATCATTGATAAGAGTACTTTCATAATCAAAAGTCAAAAAAACGTTTCGGACCCCACTTCATCCCCCAAAAAAATAATTTCCCCCACGCCTCGCGGACACCACACATATCGATATAAATGTCGATTTTTCACAATATCCGCACAGAGCCATAACTAAATAAAAATGCTTGTTCTTATCATTGATAAGAGTACTTTCATAATCAAAAGTCAAAAAAACGATTCGCGCCCCACTTCATCCCCCAAAAAAATAATTTCCCCCACGCCTCGCGGACACCACACATATCGATATAAATGTCGATTTTTCACAATTTCCGCACAGAGCCATAACTAAATAAAAATGCTTGTTCTTATCATTGATAAGAGTACTTTCATAATCAAAAGTCAAAAAAACGTTTCGGACCCCACTTCATCCCCAAAAAAATAATTTCCCCCACGCCTCGCGGACACCATACATATCGATATAAATGTCGATTTTTCACAATTTTCGCAGAGAGCCATAATTAAATAAAAATGTTTATTCTTTTTATTAATAACTGTACTTTCATAATCAAAAGTCAAAAAAACATTTCAGACCCCACTTCATCCCAAAAAAAAAATAATTTCCCCCCCACGCCTCGCGGACACCATACATATCGATATAGATGTCGATTTTTCACAATTTTCGCAGAGAGCCATAACTAAATGAAAATTCTTATTATTATCATTAATAAGTGTACTTTCATAATCAAAAGTCAAAAAAAACGTTTCGGACCCCACTTCATCCCCAAAAAAATAATTTCCCCCACGCCTCGCGGACACCATACATATCGATATAAATGTCGATTTTTCACAATTTTCGCAGAGAGCCATAACTAAATAAAAATGTTTATTCTTATCATTAATAAGTGTACTTTCATAATCAAAAGTCAAAAAAACGTTTCGGACCCCACTTCATCCCCAAAAAAAAAAATTTCCTCCACGCCTCGCGGATCGATATAAATGTCGATTTTTCACAATTTACGCAGAGAGCCATAACTAAATAAAAATTCTTATTCTTATCATTAATAAGTTTACTTTCATAATCACAAGTCAAAAAAACGTTTCGGATCCCATTTCATCCCAAAAAAAAAAAAAAATAATAATTTCCCCACGCCTTGCGGAAACCGTTTACATCGATATAAATGTTGATTTTTCACAATTTCCGCAGAGAGCCATAACTAAATAAAAATGCTTATTAATGATAATAATGGGAATTTTTATTCAGTTATGGTAAATTGCAGAAACATTAATAAATACGGCTGCATTTAATTCGATAATTTATGGTTTATAGGGGTAGTTACTAGTTTTGGGGTTGGTTTTAACCAGATACTTATTTTATTATATATTTAAATCTAGTGTGACTAAATAATGATGTTAGCAAACAATTTTTAACAATATGCTGATAACTGAGGTCTCGGGGTAAAAAAAATGTTTTAGGGGTGAACGAGTTGGCGAAACGTTTTTTTTTTATTTCTAATATTGCAAGAGCGTTGGATGAAGATAATTTTGAGATACAAAATAACTTTATGGAAAATTGCGAACTTGGAGAAAAAACATAATCTTTTTTTGATGGGGACGAAAAAATATAAGGGGTGAAAATTATGGGTTGATATTTTCTGTGGTGTTAATTTAGACCTTTCTTAATTGTATGTTTAAAACATTTTTCGATTTGCTTTTCTTTTCTCCGAGATATTAATTTTTGAAATCTATTGCTAGATCTATTGCTAACTTCACACCCGTTCTTTCAAGACAACTCAACATTATCAATATACCAACTGTTTTCCATAAAATAATACACCAACAAGTTGTACTTTTAATTGCGAACGCACTGTATAATTAATTAACTAAAAATAATGCATTTACCTTTAGATATAATCGATGTTGTGAAAGATCAACTGTATGGTGCTGATTATGTGAAGGACGAGGATCCCGTCGTTTATGTTTCGGAGAAATCCGGCAGGGGGCCTTTGACGGAAAATTGGTTGGACGAATATTGGAAGGAGGTAACAATTTCCGCCGATGGCGAGGAGGAAATCGGTTAAAACGTGTTTTCAATCGATAGGTGCAAGGCAGAAGTCAACCAACGCCGAGCGGGAAAAGCTTAATGTGCGCTTACAAGTTATGCAGGGTCGAGTTCCGGTACTGGGGGATGCAGACGAAAATAGAAAGATTCATTCACGACGTTGGTAAGTAGTTTGCGAATGTAAAATGTATTTGAATGGATCTTGCCAAGTGAAAGTTATAATGAGTTATAATTCTTTATGTATATTCTCAAAGTTAAATTTAAATATAGTGCATAATTATTTGTATTGAAAATAATATTCATTCTAGAGTATTGACTATTTGTATAATCCATCCATATTAATAATGGATGGAATCAATAATCTTGTATTGTACAAATTGTCAATACTCTAGAATGAATCTTATTGTCACTACAAATAATTATACAGTATATTTAAATTTAACTTCAAGAATATACATAAAGGAGTAAGGATATATTACGTTTTGATTTAATTTGTTAAAAATGTATAATGTGTTAAATATTATATATTTTTAACAAATTATTTTCAAATTCTTTTTTATTTAATTCAGTGTCAGTATTATTCAATTTTATACCTCTTTCGTTTGCTATTCGTCTGTATTTATGGTAGCACTTTTTTATTTGATTTATTTCAAATAAGACAATCCATTGTTTCTAAAATATCAATTAAAACTTTATATTTCGTAGGTTGGATATTAACGTTCTAATTCAAAAAAAAATGTCGGAGTCCATAAATTATTGGTCCGCTTTAAACTTTACCTTCACACAAGAAGCTGCAACTTCCTCGTACTGTATTTGTCTCAAGACAATGTTTAGCTTGTAATGCATTTTCTTCCTGCATACGGATTACAAACAAGTTGTTGCCTCCATCGCGTGGGGGTCGGCGTGACTACTGAACCTAATGATTTAATAATAAATTAAACAAAAACTTACCAGTCTGATGTCTGGATAACGACTCCCCTTTTCGACGAGTTCGCGGACCCCCTCAATCTTTGCCATCAGCAATAAATGGAGTTTCTGCTGATTGAAGGAATCCTTGAAGATCGACTGCTCTGGCAGCAATATCACCAACCGGATGTAACAAAATACTATCATGAGAACGGTTCACCCGATTCGCGACATTACTCCCCCGCCTGAGAATCGTTGCCCCAATGATTTATTAAAAATAACAATGAATTTACAATACAATAGCTTACTAAATACATTTTGTATTCTCCAAAAATAAAAAAATAAATAAAATGAAAATGGGCGCTTTTCCGGTTTCCGTAAGTTTCTAAAGTCCATCCTACATGAAAAGATGTTGGTCTTTTCGCAGCCAGTCATTACTAAGAGGCAAGTGTAAATAAGATTTCACTGGCTGAGTTG
Organism: Philonthus spinipes; assembly: GCA_963082785.1. Classification (NCBI taxonomy): domain Eukaryota; kingdom Metazoa; phylum Arthropoda; class Insecta; order Coleoptera; family Staphylinidae; genus Philonthus; species Philonthus spinipes. Next base: position 24,859,433 of record OY720300.1, on the reverse strand, counting down.
GTCGCGTAAATGACCTAAGAACGATCTTCTCTTTCAGCAGCTCAAGGATAACTCCGAATGAAGATAAACTACAGGATAATGTAGTTTATCTTCGCCTGCGGGCCAATTTATCGAAGGTGGTAGCTTAATGGTGGTGTAGTTTCTGATTTGACTCTCTGGCAAGGGAACGGTGTGTTTCTTTAAAGCATCGACCTCATTAGTTTCGTTTCTCGGCCCAGGGATTGTTATTTTTTCCTTTTTTATTGTTTTTTTTTTTCTAATAAAAACTTTTTTCATTCTGTTTTTTTTTTTTTTCATTGAATAAATCTTCTATTTTTTTATCTTTAGCTTCCCGATTATTGACTGTGCAATATTTAATTTTTTATTCAAATCCTCATCTTCTATTATAGCACTACGAAAAACAATGCTGCGGGCTCACAGACAAGCCTGGGCGTGGCAGGACGAATGGCACGGGCTCACAATGGAGGATATCCGCGAGATAGAACGGCAAACGCAAATGGCTTTGAAAAGAAAGATGGGCCAAATTGAAGATGAAATCGGTACAAGTTCTTTTTTCCGACTGAAGATTCTCGATACTAATCGTTTGTGTTACAGATGAAGATGACAATATGACATCGGATCACACGGCTGTTAAAACTCTGGCGGCGACTCTGGGTAGCATAGAAAAAACCGAAGACAGCCCACTCCTAACGAAAAACTCTTCCAACATTCCCGCGATTCAAACGGAATCCGATTTGGATCTATCTCCGGAGGAGAACGAGATGCATCTGCCTCTGAGAAGGTATGGAATTTAAAATATCTCACACACAATTAAATACTATTTGAAAATTCATCGACGGGATTTTTTTTATATAATAATAACAATGGAAATAGGCGAAAATACATATATATAACTATAAAAAAACATACAATATTACAAGACGCTTTCTAAATAGCAATAATAGCAATAGTTCACTTACCTCTGCATTGGAAGTTATCCTTGTGTATTTGCATTATTTACTGTATAAACTATCCTGTAGGGTATTTCACTCACCGCGTAAATCGAGACAAGAGAAATAATAATAATATCGAATCGGAGTGTAATTACTGATAAGGCGATACCAAATAAAAGACCGGATATTGTACTAGTCAATAAGAGTAATAGATCAGCACTATTGATAGATGTGGCTATACCATCCACCACAAATTTAGAGTCCACCCATGCTGAAAAAATAAGAAAGTACTCGGACCTGCTCACTGAAATCAAGGAGATGAGGCAGTTGGAATCCATTTCAATATTGCCAGTAGTCATATCTGCAACTGGAATAATTCCCAAAAATCTCAGCAAGAGCATATAAAATGGACATCAGGGAAAACTTCTACTCAGAACTACAAAAATCTGATATTCTGAGCACCTGAAATATAACAAGAAGATTTATAAGTAATGACTTAATATAAATAGATACGTATCTGTACATTGGATAAAATCCTGTCAGGTGAAAAGCCAGACAAAATCACATAATAATAATCCTTTATTTGCATAATACTAATATTTAACAAAGATGTACAAATTAATTGGGATCTGACATGAGGCAACACGCCGCCTGGTGAGAGAACGGCGAACTAGTTTCGCCATAAGAAAGCCCGGCAGCGGTTTTTTATCGGATATGAGCGACGAAAACCACCAAACCGTCGCCAACGCGAACCGGAAACGATCAAAATGCGTACTTGTCGAGTTTGGGGCTGTGCCTCCCAAATCTAAAATAGATATCAATAATATAAATTACATTTTTAATTACGTGATATTTACGGAAAATTTACAAACAAACTTGAAATTTACATATGCTTAGCATAAGCAGAATTCGGAAAATTCCTGAGGATGGTATCACGCATCGCTTCCACATCGCTAGCTTCAACGGAGTACTTGCTTTCTGTATAAGGGGTGCTGAAGCAAGAATGTTGCTCAAGCGGAGCTGGCGAATAATTTTGGAGAGTTGAAAGTGTGCCTCCATGAGCATTTGTCGTCAGTACAAGACAACTCCTCAACGGGATTTCTGAAAAAGTAGAACTTGAACGTCATTGCGAATCATAATTTTCCATATTTAAATTTGCGATAAATTAATATTAAATTAAAAACAATAATCAACAACACATTTATTAACAATTCAAAACATCATAAGTAACGCAAAATTACTTTTTTTAAGCTAATCACGTATACAGATTCTATTATTCGCATTAATTTGACATTTGAAAGGCACTGTACTAACCTGTAACAATATAAGAGCGTTACCATTATATGTTTGCATTTTCTCCGAGACCAGCCTTGCAGGAGCACCGCATGTCCATCACGGTTCCGTCTTTTGCGATCGTCCCTCCGATCTCGTGGGGTGCACTTCGGAAATTCGATGTTTGCAAACAAAAACTCACGATTTCGCGCTGGCCCGTCGCGTCATCTTTTGGCTTTTGCCCACATTTTATTATGTGTCCGGCGTGGAGAACGCGCTCTCCCTCAACAAAATTCCTCTGGGCTGGATTGGAACCAGCCCAAGCGCAAATTTGTTCCATTGTTATAAACATTTTTATGTAAAATTGCCGAAAGCAGACACTGACAGATTTGAATCTTTATGACAAACGACGCCATATTGGATCTGGGGAAACTAAGCCCCGCCCTCATGTCAGATCCCAATAAAGGAAGAAATTAATAACAATTGAATGAAAAAAAAAAAAAAAATACGCATCATATGGTGGGATTCAGTGCTGGGGGAGACCCAAACTGTCTACGATCCCAACCTTAAATTAAATACAAAGTTTACTTCACATGTGTAAAATACTGTTTAGCTAATTAATTAATAATCTCCACATATCTTTCGAATTAACCTCTCTTAAAACAAACTTAATCTCAACTTGAGATTTCTTAATTCAATTCATATATATAATAAAATGTTGAACCACCATTTATCTAGCGTTCTCATAAACAGGACAAGTACGAATTCGTTTAATGGACGAAACGGCGATTCTCGTTTGTCTATTTTCGAATCGTTGACGATGCCACATGAAATTAGGCGAAAGATGGCTCTTGCGTCGTCTTCGATTTGTTACTATTCAATTCACATATTGTTAATTTAAATAGAAAAGAGTATTTACTCACTTGGTTGCAGTTACTTCTTTCTTTCTTTAACCTTGATGCGTTTCTAGCCTTTCGGGTGTAAGGCTCGGTCATAGTTACTTAATAAATTAAATAAAAATTATTTGAAAATAATTAATAAATTATACTCCATTCACCTTTTACCATCCCACTAAATTGATTTCTTTTATTTTGTATTCTTCTTAATTGTAGTTTTCAGCGTAGATTAATGTCACAGCTGAAAATCTTTCACGATCATTTAAAATACAAAGTGACCAGAAAAGGTGTGTTAATCTTTAGGTAAAGTGGTTCATTGATTAATTTCAAGCAGAAAATTTAAGTAAAAAAATATTGTATTGTGGATACATTTAATATTTTAACGACCTCGTGAGATGTTACGAGGATGAATACAATATTCTTTATCCAAATTTAATCAACAACCTGAATGTTATCACACCTTTTCTGGCCACCTTGTATATATACAAACATCTTTATTCAGACAATTACATTTTTTTGCAAATATTGGGCATACACTTGCCTGTCCTGGGCTATCGACCGGAGGTCTTTCTATCCAATTAACTAAATGGTTTGCACATTTTTCTTGAATATTATTGAATATTTGGAAAGAGAAGACAAAGGATAGGAAATTATGGAAGAAAATATGCTAGAAACTATAAAAAAAAATGTATCAGGGACTGATCCAACCTATGTTTTTAAGAGATCTAGAAAACCCAAATAGGGTCGCCCAACCCCAATGTGGGGTGTAGCGGCTATATTTGTATGTATTTGTTGCTTCCTTTTTTCATTAACCTGCCCTGAAACGGTATAAGTTTTTTTTAGCCACAATTCTTCAGAAATTTTATAATTTGAAAACCGTGTTTGTTATAATAAAACCCTACACCCATATGCGTAGAAAGGGTCATTGAATATAAATATATGTATATTTTTTTAAAGTGTAATGTGATAGTGGAACACCTTTGTTCATAACTCGTTAACAAGAATGCCGAAAAAAGAGACATAACCTACAAATAAGCCATCAGAGCGAACGTGCCTCACACGTAAACAAATGTTATTAAATGTATTTTGTAAATATCGTCGGTACAATGACACCAGTTTTGTTCACTTTTTCTCACATGTAAGCATTAAATCTAAAAGCGTAAATTCACATCATGTAGTAAAACGTAATTTTCTCATTGTTTTTTTTTTTGTAGTGTAACCCTGAAGAAGGGACTAATTTAGTCTCGAAAGCTTGGTAAAACAATAAAGTAGATAACAATAGAAATGTCTGCTTCCTTACTGGTCGAATGCCCTGTTAGGATCCAATTCCGAACGCCTCTGTACTTGACGTAGTACGACCGTTACTTCTTGTCCTGGCTATATATATATATATATATATATATATATATTATTTTAGTAATATATATATATATATATATTACTAAAATTTTCGACTAGATGCCATTTTCAATAATGACTATATAAATAGATTTACAAACAAAATTAGGAAAAAGTATACAATATTATAATTTTAACCACCTATTGCCTAAATTCAAAGCATTGCACATGGAGCTGGTCTGACGAAGTGCGAAAGACCGAAAAAGCCGTCTCCATACGCTACGAATGATGGTTGAACATCTTATTAAATTAATTGTAAGCTATTTTATGAATAATGCAAAACGCCAAGTATTCATTCCCTAATTTTGAATTGATTTCGTCAACAATTTGAGTCTACGAGGTAAACAAACGAAACTGCCGTCCGTCCAGCAAAAGCAAGTTTAAGAAAACAGAAAAAAAAACATAATTGTTTAAATTTTGTTAAACAATCAATAACCAGCGTTTGAATAACCGGGCATGGCATTTCGCTTTTTCTCATCAAACCAGTTTGTTCCAAGTTTTTGATGAAGGCAGTCGATCAGATGTTATCTAGGCCGTGGGGTAATCGGGCAAATCCCGATGGTCCGCCATCCGGATGGGTTCAGGTTACGGATTCATGGGAGGTGCGCTTTTTTAGGCCCTTGGCTTTTCTACTGGACTTTAGTGCTGGGGAAAATCCAAAGATATGCTCCGAGGTTTCGTCCTCCAAACAGCACCCTCTACAGCCTGGTATATTCTACAATCCCCAATCTGTGGAGGTATGCTCTAAGTCTGAAGTGTCTAGTCAGAACAGCCGTCGAAATAGGAATTTTTGCCTTGCAAAAATATCGACAAAATACTGAACTGGGTTGACAGTTGTTTTACAGCTTTGGCATTTAAATAAAACTATAAGTTTCAAAATCATCAGTAAAAAGTGGATCAAGTTTTAGTTTAATTTAATTTATTAACGGAATCTCCGTTTTTACAAAAATATTACAAATTAAAGATACAAGTATATAAGAAGAAAAAAAGTAAATTATTTAGTAGAAAAATTCAGAGTCATATCGTTATACATATTAATAAATTAATAATGATTCATTAGAATTAAATTTAAATTTAGCTGAATGACAGGTTAAATAAAGAGCACACTTCCTATTTTAGTTGGTGCATCTATAGCAAAATCATTTTGTAGGGTTAAACTAAGAAGGACCTGTTCATAGTGACAACCCAAGTCGAAAATTGTCCCAATCTAGCCTTCGAATGTTTATAAACATTTCTTAGAACATACAGCGAAGGTTTTGTTTCATTGAACATAGCCTGACTTATTGTTACATGTCATTGCAGATATATTCAAATAATCAATGAAATTTCTTTAATATTATAAATTGTTATAAATATGTATATTTTATTTATTTAGTGTTATATAATATCGTTATATGTGCCTCTATACTTCTCAGTGTGCGGTGATAAATATGTATAATGAAATAAAATCACTGTTAAATTTTTCATTCATATAAATCTTTATAAACACTTAGAACACACTGCCCCAGGTATGAAAAACCGAAACTGCCATCACTAGTTATCCAAACGCTGGAAGATTAAACTAGTACCTTCCAGCGTTTGGATAACGCTGGAAGATTAAACTAGTATCTTTCAGTGTTTGGATAACTAGTGATGGCCGTTTCGGTTTTTCATACCTGAGACAGTGTGTTCTAAGTGTTTATAACAAAATTAAATTTTATTTATTTCTACCGTTTCGGGTGTAAATAAAATGCTCATAATTGAGTCTTCGGTGAAAATATTTCGAGAGATTGTCCAACATTTTTTTGCATATTTTGTCTTATAACACCTCAGGCATGAAGATAAATGGAACCATCATCAAACGCGCGGGCTGCATTCGCCGAGCTCGTCCTCGATCAAAAGTTTCGATCTACAAGTGGCCAATTGGCGAATAGAGAGTCTGGGAAGGGATTCAGAATCTGGTTCGGAAGAGGAATTTTTCGACTGTCAAGGTTTTTAATTAAAAATAATAAAATTTACTGGAAATTATTGCATTTTTTTTTTCTAGCTGATTTAGGGGAAAGCGCTTCATTGGCGAAATGGAGCTCGCTGGATCTTCTAACCGAGGAAGACGGTGAGACATCATCACCGACCGTAGTGATTGACAACGGTGAGTATAAACAGCCGTCACCAGTTATCCATACGCTAAATGAATGCTGATTGAACATTTTTTATTAAATCTGGCTTTTTCGTGTGTTTAGAAGATAGTATATTCTCTCCAACTTTCTTACAACGAGTGGCGAGCGAGCGCGGCGCCAAGAAGGCGCTGCACAAGGGTAAAGTAAACTCTCTGGACACCAGTTATCCAGACTCCCCCACCGCTTCTCACACCCAGAGTACTTGCAGTACGACAGTGCTGCTGTTGGTGTTCCACGCCGGCAGCGTTTTGGACGCCAACGTCGACATGACGGCGAAAAAGTCCGACGTCACGACGTTCAGAGGAGCCTTCGAGTCGGTCATGCGGCAACACTACCCCACCCTAGTCGGACACATCACTATTAAATTAGTTTCCTGTCCATCCATTTGTACAGAAGGACTTGGCATACTGTCGAGGTAAGTGAAATGCTAAAATTTAAGAAGTTCAAATTTAAACACACTTTTAATATACAATTGTATATATTTATTTATTTATTAACTGAATCAACGTTTAGGAAACTTTTTTTTTAAATCTCGAAAAGGTCAATTTTTATTTTAAATGAGACATATTTTACTGTAATTTAGTGACAATTGCAGTAAAATATGTCTCATTTAAGATAAAAATTATCCTGTTCGAGGATTTTTTTAAATGTTTCCTAAAAGATTTTTGCAATAATAGTTTTAGTGCAATAGATTAAAAAAAACGTTTCGAGGATTTTTTTAAAACGTTCTTATGGATCGTCTTTTGTTTTTAAGTTGCTATTTGTATATTTTTATTTTTATGACATTACTATCTAAATTTTTGAAACAGGCATTTTTAATATATAATTTTTAATTGAATTCACTTGTTTTTTTTTTACAAATAAATTAATATTTTTTAACTAGTTTCGACTTAACGCCATTTTTTAATTATAATGGCTATTTTGAGTCTACAGTGGGAGATCTTTTTCAGGGATCTCTATAATTAAAGTTTATTTAGTGTGTTTCGCGTGGTTGTATGGGGATAACTGGGTCCAAAAATTTTGAAGACATCCATCAGCTCTACTACTAGATGCAGTTTTAGAATAACGGTTTTTGGTCTATACTTCTTACCGAGTTTCATCATACCTCCAAATTCATTTGTTCTGCAGTTAAATTGAGTTCAAGTTTATGACTTCGTCCATACGGTTAACAAGTGTGGAAAACTCTTGCAGAAAATATTGCGCTATTTCAAGTAACGAACTTGTTGACTTTTGGGTACTGCGCGGCATATATGTCCAAGCCTTTTTATTGTAAAAAAATTATGGCTGAGGCTGTTATTTGATGAAACTCCATCATAACTCGTAATAAATCAAAGACAACGCGAGCGTCATCCGCCTAATTTCATGTGGCTAAATGAATTTTATGGCTTAGGCTGTTACTTGATGAAACTCCATCATAAATCATAATAAATTAAAGACGACGCGAGCGCCATCTTTCGCCTAATTTCATGTGGCTAAATGAATTTTATGGCTGAGGCTATTACTTGATGAAACTCCCTCATAACTCATAATAAATGAAAGACGACGCGAGCGCCATCTTTCGCTTAATTTCATGTGGCTAAATAACTGATTATGCAAGTAAAACACTGGGTTTAAATTTTAAGTTTCGCAGATTTATTGTACACAATACAATAATAATCTGTGAAACCTTTTTATTGTATTTTTTTAATAAATAATATACCTACCATATTGTTCTATATTGTACTTGTTCTTTAGTTTAAGTCCATATAGTTTCGACGTGTCTCCATCATGTGTCGACATGCCCCAAGTAACGCACGACTCGATCCCGATTGGTGCCATACCGCTGTTAGCCTGCTCAAATTCCGATTACCAGGACGCCGTGTCCAAGACAATCAACGGGGCCAACACTGTCTACCAAGGTAGAATTTAATATAAATAAATCATATTTTCATCCTTGTTTAAGTCTCACATATTGCGCTAACACCTAGTGGGTAATATAAAAATCCAAACCAAACAGTTAAACTTGACTCAAAGATGATAATTTCATCCTCCTTATCGTCTTCGCAGAATCCATCAAGTTTAACGTATTTATTCTAAACGGTTATCTTTTTTTATTAATTTCACAGAATTCATCAAGTCTGAAGAAGGACAAGGCTTCAACGGTCAAGTGTGCATCGTGGGAGATTCCGTTGGATCGATTCTAGCCTACGACTCCTTGTGTAGGATAACGAAGTATCAGTCGCGCCACGGTAGTGAAAATAGTGTTCTGGATAATGATCATCGAGGTATGAATTTATACATATTTGTAATCATCTCGAAAATTCTATCTTAAAATAATAATAAGTGATGGCCATTTTGGTTTTTTGAAGACTAGTGTGTTCCATGTGCAATGCATTAATGAAGGCGGCTGAACAAATTTTGTATTGTGGTTAATATCTGATATTAATCATAATAAATGAAAGACGACGCAAGCGCCATCTTTCGCCTAATTTCATGTGGCATCGCCAACGATTTGGGTCTACAAGGCAGACCGAGAATCATTGTTTCGTCCACTTACTTATCCATGTTTATGATTTGGGTCTACAAGGTGGACGACCCTTGTAGACCCAAATCGATTCCGATGCCACATGAAATTAGACGAAAGATGGTGCTTACGTTGTAGCATATTTTTTTTATGATTGTATTTTTAATTTATCACAAATTTAGATGAAGGTAACCTCATAAATGAAACCGGCTACCTAGTGGCTCCATCTCCAAGGCGGAGATCCTCATCGACCAGCGAACAATCCAACCAAATCAAATTCGATTTCGACGTCACCGACTTCTTCATGTTCGGAAGTCCTCTGGCCCTTGTTTTGGCCTACCGTAAAATATCCTCGAGTGACGACAAGAACTGTACGGAACAAAATCTCGTAACTCACAATCTTCCAGCAAACTAATTCATAAAATTTCAGCCTCTATAACCCGTCCAAGCTGTCACCAAGTCTACAACCTATTCCATCCGACGGATCCAGTAGCGTCCAGGTTGGAACCTCTGCTCTCCGCCAGATTTTCCATACTACCACCCGTGAACATCGCCAGATACGCGAAATACCCCCTGGGAAACGGCCAGCCGTATCATTTATGTAAGTACTTGAATTCGAGTAAAACACCCCGAAAACCGAATCAACATCGTACGTGTGATTTTTTTTAAATAGTGGAGATCCTACAAAGTAACCCGCAAATGTTTCACGAGGGGAGCGCGCCGAGAAGGTTATCAGAGGTCTCCATACAAAGTACTGTATCTGGTATCATTGATAACATACCGTTGCAGGCAATTAACGCTTGTAAGTCTCTTTCGCATAGTTTCATTTAAGATTTTGTGTGGTTTTTTTTTACATATTTTTACGCACATATTTTTCTCTTCTTTTTTTTATATGTGGTTTGGTTATTAGTAGCAATCCGTAATAGGATGTTCCTGGGATATTTATGCATCTTGATAATGAGCCAAAAAATAGTAGTAACAATTTTAACGGCAATAATTCAGCACGTTCTTTAGATACATTATGGATAAATGAAAAAGAAATATTTTATATTTGAAATCAAAAATATTATTATTATTATAATCATAACCCTTGTCCCTGCTGTGATATTAGTTTCAATGTTTATCACACGTGGAAATTAAGTCAGAGCATTAAATAAATCTTGAGACTGGCTAATGACTTTAGCAGTCGAAGTCGTTAAAGTGGGAGGGGTTTTAGTGGTAAAATCAAAAATATAAAATATTTAAAAATGTTTCAGTGAGCAATTAATTACACATATGAAAGAGAAATATTGGGTAAATTTGGTTCCATCAAGAAAGTAGCAGAAGAAGTATCGAATGTATGAAAAAGAAATAATTGCATTTAATTTAGAAACAAACAAAAAATAGTAGAATAATTGTCTTGTATATTTTTGCAAGTTTAACACTTATTTTTGCATTTTGTAGTATTATTCCATTCTCAGTGTTTGCTTTTGCGGCTGCTTACTACAGCTCTGTGTGCTATTAATTGACGAAACGAATGAATTCATTACCATCAATGAATATTTCAGTACAACAAAAGTGGTGGGGCGGCAAACGTTTGGATTACGCCCTCTATTGCCCGGAAGGTCTCTCAAATTTCCCCACACACGCACTCCCGCATTTACTGCACGCCAGTTACTGGGAGAGCAGCGATGTCATCGCTTTTATCCTGAGACAGGTCGGCCGTCTGGAGGGCTTACCTCTAGCTGGCATCGAGGATAGGGAGCCGAACTTCCATCCCGGACAACCGAGGGAGAAATGGATTAGGAAGAGGACTTCCGTTAAATTGAAGGTATTCTACAAAAAATAGATTTGTATGTTTTTGTAAAAAATGCCATATTTTTTGTTTAGAATGTAGCTGCGAATCACAGGGCGAATGATGTGATTGTAAGAGATGGCTCGCCTCAGCATTTCATCGCCCGGTTTATGTATGGTCCTTTGGATATGATTACTTTGACGGGGGAGAAGGTTGATATTCACGTGATGCGCGATGTTCCCGTTGGCGAGTGGACGCATCTGGCCACTGAAGTGACTGATAAAACGGGGAGGGTTAGTTTCACGATTCCCGATGATAAAACTCTGGGTTACGGATTATATCCAATAAAGGTAAGCTCATTGATTTAATTCAATTCGCGACCCTAGCCTCATTTAATTTATTCCTCCATTCCTTATGGTCCATCGTCACTCTTCGCCAACTCCATAATTTTGCTTTAAATTTGAATAAAACAACTGTTGAAAATAAAATACCTAGTCCTAGATCCCAAATTGAATCTCAAAAAACTTTCTTCCATAATAAAGAAAACAATTATAGCTCGAGCAAAATATTTCCGTTATTTAACCTACCGTAAATCCAGAATCACAACGAAAAACGCCATAATAATATATAAGATGATCTGCAAACCCTCATTAGATTATGGCTCCATCCTTTCCTTAACGTCCTCAACCACAAAAGTCTCTCTCCACAAAATCCAAGTCAGCGAATTTTGGTAAGGAATCTTAGGACTGATCGTTCGCTGACTTGGATTTTCCAAGGCTTAGAAAATCCAAGTCTCTCTCCATAAAATCCAAGTCAGTGAACGATCAGTCCTAAGATTTCTTTCCAAAATTCGTCACCCACTCAACCCACTCCATAATCCCTCAAACGCCCTTTAATACGACCATTGGTGCGGTCGTCACCGACAGAATTACAACAACCAATCCAATTATGACATCCTATCAGAACTTTGCATTCCTACAAATCCTGACATTGTTTGTGTATTGAATTAATGCTGAGTAGCAGAGAATTATTTAAATCTAATTGGTCGTTTAATAGGCTAGTGAATTTTCTTTTATTGATTTCCAGACTTTTCATCGCGTTGAGTTTTCTTCCTTTATTTTCTATGTGTAATATTTGAACATCTTCGTTCAATTAATTTTAGCACTTTTTGGCAAGATGATACGAAGAGTGCACTAGATGGAAGGTCATTTGGAAGGCCGAGAAGGCGCTGGGATACTCGGCCTTCCAATTGGGCTTTTTCCTTCCATCTAGTGCACTCTTCGTATCATCTTGTCTTCCGGTATTCTTAGCGTGTGTTCTGCCCATTGAAGTCACTGTAGTTTCACAATTATTGATACAGGGTGTTTTTTAAAGGTGGTGTTGGAGTAATCATGGGGTTGTTTCCATTAATTACACCGCGGACTGTTGTAAGCAGTCTAGTTTAGCACCTTTGGGATGAACGAATTTCAACGGAGTGTTTTTGATTTTAAATTCGTGATCTGTTCTCTGTACAACGAATGTCTTAAAACTAGAAAATAAACTACATATTTAGAAATAAGAACAAATTTCTCACCCGGGTGGCGACGGACGCAATTTATTATCCCTTCAAATTAGGGGCGCATCCGGGGTTCGCAATTCTTGGAAGGTCGGTGCGACTTTGCGAGGCTTAACAGATGATGTACAACTTTTGATTTCCTAGGATTCTTTATTCATTATTTTCTTTAATTCCTCATATTCTGTCTTCAAATTTTTGTTCTGTAATTGGGTCATCCTCTTGGGCAAATAAAGATGTTTTTTATTGTTGTATTATTAATGCGTCGTAGGATCCAACAACGTCTTCTGCTATAATATTATATGTATAACCTTATTCTTTCCCCATCAGTTTCGAATTATCCCACCATTATGACAATAATGCAATATAATGAAACTAATCCTGCAAATTGTAATATCGAGAGAACTGTTTTGTCCCTAAAATTCCTGACATCCCTTAAATACCCGCCACGTGGAATCAATGGTGACGATCCAGATGCGGAATGCGTTCATTGCCAATGTCAAACGTAATTCGCTGCATTCTTGCGAAAGCCATTCCTTTATTAATTTTCCGTTTGCCGTGTTAGAGAGACCGTGATATACCTCGGAAGAGTGATGGTTATCAGAGAATGTTTCGCACATAGCCCGTTGTTTGCTATTACGGTCTGCACGGATAAGTTCATATAAATGTGATCTTAATGATAATAAAGGTTTTTACTTCGTTACGCATTGTTTTAAGTTTTAATAAAAACACTCATCCACTTTGTATAACTTTAATTTTATTTTAGTGACTATAGTTTCAACAATTTTAACTTGAGATCTTCTTTATGTAGGTTATGGAAACTTTAATTATTTAAATAAAAATAGTTGTCCTTTCTCCTACTTATTTTTTATTTAACTGAATATATTTTGGAAACTACTTAAGATGGAAAACATAGTTTTCGAAATACATTTAGTTTAATAAAAAATAAGTAGGAGAAATGTCAACTATTTTTATTTAAATAATTATAACTTATCATTAACAAATTCTTAGTTTAAAACTTAACTTTATGCAAACAAAGCGAACCAGTGTTTTTTTTTTTAATTTTAACCTTATTTGAAGTTATCTTTAAATACATACTTTGAGTTTATAAATAGAAAATATGATATATTAAGTACTATATGATCAAGAACAGGAGAATCATTCTCTGAGTCATTTAATTTTAAGATTTAGAGGAGTTTAAAGTGTCTTTTGGAACGATATGATCGAGAAGTTTTCTCTTTTAGAGTGCTTTAATTTTTTTTTTTTTTCGTTATTTTATATTTCGTTGGCACCAGTGAATAAAAACAATTAAAAAGTCACATGTGTCCTTATTTATCAGTTCAAATTCTTCAATTTATTAGAATAACATAACCTACAATATGTGCTCACTTTTATTGCCAACATCATTTTTTTTTTTAATAAAAAAATCAAAGCTCTCTGATGGAGAAAAGTTCTCGATCATATAGTACTTTCAGCTTAGTGTTATTATATTATTTTCGTTTTTGATGACAATCGTATTCCATTGAAGAACTCCCTGTTTCCGACAGCCTGCGTGATTTGCTCTTCAAAATTGAAAGTTTTTCCATTCAAAAGCTTTTGTAGGGAATAGAAAAGGTGGTAATCTGCCAGGGCAAGATCCGGAGAGTAAGGAGTATGTATGGCAAAACAGATCATCCAAGCTCAAGATTTTTTTCTTGATTCACCTTTGCTGTACGTGGTCGCGCATTGTCGTACAGAATGATGACATTTTTGCGATTGACGAGTGCAGGACGCTTTTCACGGAGTTTTTCTTGAACTCTTTGTTGCTGCTGAACATACCTATCCGCAGTAATCGTTACATTTAGCTTCAGCAACTCGCGGTAAATTAATTCTCGACAATCCCACCATACACACACATAATAAGATTTTTTTTTTCGAATCAGGTGGGTATGGTTCATCCTTATCAAGCCACTGTCTTTTCCGGACTGTATTCTCGCAGGTGACCCATTTTTCATCGGCTGTTACAATTCTGTTTAAAAAAGGGCTCCATTTTTACCCGTGAGAACATATAGCGATCTTCTTTATTCCGTTCACTGAGATTGTGAGCTATCCATACTCCTAATTTGCTCACTTTCCCTAATTTCTCCAGGTGGGTGATAATGGTTGATTGTGATGTATTCAACCTTTCGGCTATACATCTTGACGATTAAAGTGGATTTTGATCCAATACTGTCTTTAAAAAGTTGTGGTCGTAGTCGGAAGGACGTCTCGCCCTCGGTTCGTCTTTTAAAGTCATATCTCCAAAAAGGAATTTTATGAACCAATTTCTAACTACCCGAGCAGTTCCGATCCTTCACCATACACACTGCATATTTTTTTTAGCTGTCGCCTTAGCACTATTGCCTTGTTTAAATTCCCAAAGCATCACATGACGAATACGTACTTTTTGGCACTCAATTTCAGAGGATAAAGAAACAGTTTATCGTAACGTATATCACACAAAGTTGTTGACAAAAGACTAACGCAAACATCGTGTAACTAATGAAAACAAAAACTTATCGTCATGGTAACTTATAGCGGGAAATTCGAATAATAAATTCTACAAGTATTTTTTCCTTGTTTAATTTTAAAATTAATAATAGGCTGAAAGACCTCCGGTAGATAGCCGTTTCCCTGAAGTACATTGTATGTATATATAAATTGTTGGTTTTAAATATTCTGTATAAAAATATAAATTTGTTGGTTACTTTTAGGAATAAAGATGTTTATATATATATTAATAATTTAAATAACCGTAAAAGTGTGAATTTTTAAAATTATGAATTACAAATTTAAAAAAAAAAATCCTATACAATGCAATAATTTTAGATGGTGGTAAGAGGCGACCATACTTCAGTAAACTTCTTCATGGCTGTGGTTCCTCCGAAAACGGAATGCGTGGTCTTCAGCATCGACGGTTCGTTCACGGCGAGTATGTCGGTGACGGGGAGAGATCCGAAAGTCAGAGCGGGCGCCGTGGATGTCGTCAGACATTGGCAGGAACTGGGATTCCTCATCATCTACACCACTGGACGACCGGACATGCAGCACCACAGAGTGGTCTCCTGGTTGTCGCAGCACAACTTCCCGCATGGTTTGGTTTCCTTCGCTGATGGTTTATCGACCGATCCATTGGGACACAAAGCTGCATATTTGAATAATTTGATACAGGTAAGCCATCGTTCATATGTTTTTTTGTATTAATAATGCAATATACAAGGTGGTCAGAGAAGTTTTAGGTAGAGTAGTTTATTCATTAATTTTTTGTAGAAAATTTTAGTATAAACTTGTTGTATTGTTGCACAAGCCAATTTAAAAAAATATATATAAATTTGGCAACGCAAATTAATGAACAACCTTACCTTAAAATAATTACACCTTTTGTGACCACCTTGTATTTAAAAACATGAAAGTCAACATTAAGGAAATATATCGGTAGGAACTTAGCCACTTGAATATGCATAATACAATAGGCATCCTGTATTTAATCATTTGATTATAATACTCATGAATTTAATTCAGCATATTTAAATATAATTAAACACTTGGTTTGTTTCACTTATTTATATTTTCTCCAGCTTGTTTCGACCATTGGTCATCTTTAGGGAGGAATTAGGAAGATGAGCAATGGTCGAAACTAGTCCGAGCAAATATAAACAAGTGAAACAAACCAAGTGTTTCAATTTTAATTAAATATCCTGAATTAAATCAAAAATGTTTCACCACTGGTTAAGTAAGAAATTAATTAAGAATACTCATAAAATTTTCTAAAAAGCCTTTGGTGAACATAAAAATAAATATTAAGCGCAATTTTGTTATTGATCGTATTTTTTTATTAATTTACTTTTGATAAAACCCGTGGTGCATTTCCTGTGTAAAATTTAATTTTTTAAACCTCCCCACATTTAAACTCAACGCGTTCACCGTAATCCCGGATCGATTCACTCTATTTTCGGCCATTGCACGGTTTCATTAACACATGCACGTGGGTGCGGCAGTAATACAAGAGATCAAAGGTGAGGGGGTTAATTCGGAATGCGTTCATTGTCAATGTCAGGCCGCTTTTTTTTGGGGGCAGACGAATTAATTTCGCGTTCGAAAAACGGCATTCCCCGCTTTTGGTTATGCAGGGTATTTAATAAGCTCGCTCAACGTGTCCCCGGCCAACGCTATATTATTAAAATGTGCACGTGGGATTGGCGTTCCCCGGTACATCAAAGGGGGCTACGGTTTGTGCGGAATGCGTTCATTGTCAATGTCAAACGTAATTTACTGCGTTTCGGCGAAAGTTGTTAAATTAATTTCCCTTCCCAATCTCTGCCGTGTTTTCAAGGGCGTAATGTATTCCGATAATTTTGAAAGTTGTTGTGTAATGTTTCGCGAATAATTTTGATATTAGCGCGTTAGTCACTTCCAGCAAAATTTAATTTTATAAATATTTCATCGTTGACGGTGTTACTTGGAATTCATATTAAATTCCATCACACACATAATTTAGCTTTCACATTTTTATTTTGTAAAGAATATTGCTGCAGTAGTTTTAAAACGCAGTCACTTCATCAGGCAGATGATTGAAAAAAAGAGAAAAAAATGTTCTCTGGCATAATGTGCAACATTTCCAGCAATATTTTTATGCCCGTCCCGGCACCTCCACCAAAATTTTAGATAATCTTTGTAAACTATTTGGTGTTATTTATATTCCAATTTCATACTGGAATCGGTTAACAAATGCAAAACAAATATTTTAAACAGCATATTAAAAAAGAAACGTTTAAAGTAATCGATTGACATTATTTTTAATTCCAACAATATTTTCAAATTTTCGAGTCGTTCGACAAAAAAAATCATGAGTGCCATTTGGCGCTAGCTATCTTCAAATTTCTTACTGGAGTTAGTTAATGAATGTAAAATTGATGTTTTAAAACAATTTCCAGAGAGCAACCTTCAAAAGTAATTATTTGACATTATTTTTAATTCAGTTATATTTTCAAAATTTCGACTCGCTCGATAAAAAAATCATAAGTGCCGTTTGGCGCTAGCTATCTTCAAATTTCACGCTGGAATTAGTTAATGAATGTAAAATTGGCATTTTAAAACAATTTCCAAAGGGCAACCTTCAAAAGTAATCGATTGACATTATTTTTAATTCCAGCAATATTTTCAAATTTTCGGCTCGCTCGATAAAAAAATCATAAGTGCCGTTTGGCGCTAGCTATCTTCAAATTTCACACTGGAATTAGTTAATTAATGTAAAATTGACGTTTTAAAACAATTTCCAGAGGGCAACCTTCAAAAGTAATCGATTGACATTATTTTTAATTCCAGCAATATTTTCAAATTTTCGGCTCGCTCGATAAAAAAATCATAAGTGCCGTTTGGCGCTAGCTATCTTCAAATTTCTTTCTAGAATTAGTTAATGAATGTAAAATTGACGTTTTAAAATAATTTCCAGAGAGCAACCTTCAAAAGTAATCGATTCACATTATTTTTAATTCCAGCAATATTTTCAAATGTTCAACTCGTTCGATAAAAAAATCATAAGTGCCGTTTAGCGTCAGCTATCTGCAAATTTCTTTCTATAATTAGTTAATGAATGTAAAATTGATGTTTTAAAATAATTTCCAGAGGGCAGCTTTCAAAAGTAATTGATTGAGATTACTTTTTATTTAGAATATAAGTAGCGCCAAGTGTTTATAAAATAATACTCAATTTTGGTGGAAGTGCCTGGGCGCCCAAAAAATTATGGGTCACATTAGAGATATTATGACAATTTCTGAAGGAAATCATTGATTCTCCCACATTTCTTTGGTGTTGTGTTTTATTTAAGTTGAAAGTATTCCTTGTTCCATTTTCATTACAATTAAAGGTGAAACTTTCTGCAATTGGAATATTAATATTTTCTGCAGTATTTTGAACATCACTACGTTGTACAGTATTTAAGATTTTATTCCCTGTTTAATGAATGATCTATATTACCCTCTGTGACAGTGGTAGAGCGCCATCCTCCATGACGCTATAAAGCCGTATTATCTGCATCCGAGTCTACTAATCGTCGCTGATGATCTTCTAAAACAATGGCCGATATAATAAGCAGGGTCAAGCAAACTTTAAAAATATTGCCACGACACTAGCGAGGTTTCCAAATTTATCCCAATTGGCTGTTTGGTATATTTTAACGAGTACTTGTCAGGTTTGGAGGTCGAAATTCCATGTATTTCTTGCAGGTATGATAAAAAGTACCTCCAATAACAAATTGACGTTCATTTTTTTTTTCGTTTCTGAAAAGGAAATCAAACGGTTACAGGCCCGATCTGTAACCGTTTGATTTAGTTTTCAGAAACGCGCACAATTTGGGATACTTGTATTATATCGATATTAATTTTAATATCCAATGTTATCTGCAACATTGAATAGATTGCCCATAGAGAAGACGGTTTCATCCGTTATGAAAGTTGTTCGAAAAATGCAAGGAGTACATTTTCAGAGAATGAATGAAAACTATTCCAAAATTGGCGTCAAGAAAAGCAAACAATTTCTTGACGCCAATTTTGGAATAGTTTTCATGTACGTTCGTATTGTTTTTTTTTATTTTGGCGCAGCAAACCCTCAGTTGTTGCTGCTTCAATAATTTCAGGAGGATCCTCGTCACTTTCACTATCGGTCATTATTTACACGCAAGGTACTTTATTTTTTGTCGTAAAACTAAAAGCTACTACATAACACGTTTTCGCGTCGCGTTTAAATGTTTGACATGTGACAACTAATAATCCAAAGCTTGCTTCAAGTCGTGGTTAAAAATCTGTTGCTAACTTCACCCCGTGACTAAAACGCACGAACCCACGGCTTGTCGAATGTGTATTTAAGAGATCACTTAGTCTCATGGAAAAATATGCGATAATTAGTGTTTTAAAGATGGGAGCAGAAAAAAAGTATTATGCAAATATATCGCACTAATCACATAAACTCGCGTTTCAATATTTATCTCTCATTAGAACAACTTAATTTTAACTTTGTTTTTTTTTTTTACAATTCCAGAATCATGGTGTGATCATCCACGCCGCATACGGCAGCAGCAAAGACATAAGCGTCTACACTTCGATCGGTTTGAAACCGAAGCAAATCTTCATAGTGGGCAAAGCGTCCAAAAAGCAGCACTTTCAATCGACCGTTCTGACCGACGGTTACGCAGCACACTTGACTGCTCTCATGGCGTTTGGAGGTTCGCGTCCGGCGCAAGGAAACGCCCGCATGGTGATACCCAGAGGATACTTCGGGCTCCCAGGACAATCGATCTCTAGAAAGAAAAGGTATGCGTCTTAAAAATTTTATAGAAACGTATTTTTTTGAGAGTATTAATAGTTTATTAGAATATCGATTTTTTTTAGATTCTTATTAATTAATATCATGTTTTCTTTTGTTATAATATTACAATTGTGTTTGTTTTAACTCAGTGAGGTATTTTGGATGTGAGTGGTTTGATGTCCGTGATGCATACTAATTATTTTTAATAGGAAAATGTTTCAGCCAGAAATAATTTGTTCAAAAATTAATTATGACACTAATTTTAAATTATTAATATAGTCCATAAAATATGGAGGGTTTTTTGTTCAATATGTTATAAAAATATGATATGTTGACGGACGAGCTTTTAGTCAGGGGTCACCAATACCAATATGACGAATTGAACATGAAGAAAGTCTGTACGAAGATTCTCTCACTTCAATTCGTCATGTAAAAAAATACTGACAGTTTCTTTATCGGCGTTTGCAGTTTAAGCAATGATCTGAATGCTCATACGACGTTTTCCGCGCATAATTTCATTGATTTTAGTCATTGTTTGCGGAGTTGAAACAGAAACGGGTTGGTCCAGAAAAACCTTCAGAAAATCGTTTATACCATTGGAAAACACGCGCACGAGGTAGAATTTTCACCAGAGGTCTCCATTCAACAATTTATAGCACTCAGTCGGAGTTTTTGTAATTTACGAAGAAATTTCCATTGCTCGTGTTTTTTGTCACACATTGTTATCGGCATGAGAAAAAACACCTTCGTTCCTAACCTCTATAGAAAAAATACTACAGCAGCGACAAAAAACGCGGTTTCGTACTGAAATAGTACACACTTCCAGCTATCCAACGCTGCATTCGTTTCCCCATAATCTGCAGTCTCGTTATATAATAACCAGACCTCGTAAGTATCTTAATAAAGTGAAGTGAGAAATAAAATTGATTTTTTTGTTGATTAAAGATGATGGTTGATCTCATTTAGATACAATTAAAATAAAGTGATTTTATTTAAATACATGTTTATTACAGTTATTGAACAATGAACCCTTACATGTAAACACAATGTATATTCTAGTAAACTTTTATAAAACAATCTTTAAATAAATCTAATATAAATAATATAATAACAATTAAATTTAAAACAAAAACAACCTTCTGGCTGTATCACAGAATGGGTAGCGTTAATTATTTGCATGTGGTGGTGCCATGTTTCAGCCATGACACGGGCATCTCTTCACCTGGCCGGAACGGTGGCTTTCTCAAACGCAAGGTTTACATTAGTCATGTGTAGCGCTAGAGTATCTATGTATCTGGTAATTATCTTAACCAACAAAAAGCTAACACCTGCACTATCATGCACATAACTGTACTAACTATCTTGCACCTCGATACAAATTTATTCAATTTCACTGCACTATGTCTTCATTCATTGATTCTATAAAGTTGGGAGTAAAACTATTTATAATATTTTTATTTTCAATATTAATATTGCATGTAAAATTATATTTTAAATGTTGTATATAGAAAAAATGTGAAAATTATAATATGGCTGTATTTAGGGTTGATAGAGAAATTAATAAATTGCTAATGTAAAGAAAAAAAGAATCTGTAAGAGAATTTTATAACGATTTTGAGTAAATGACTTAGAAAAAATGGTCTGAAACACGCGGTATATTACGAAACTAGAACTGTGTTTTTTTTTAAGTTATTATCAATTAAGACTATTTTTGAAACAGCTGTAAGTTGCTGCTTCAAATTAAATGACTCGTATAACAATTAATAATTAACTCATAAATGTATATTATCAATGTAAAGTTACTCACGGATTTCCAGTAGCAGATTATGTTGCCCGGCGCATTCACCATTAATATAACGATTTATCCATATACTAATTTCGATGAAATAATTCATAAAAAAATAACTACAATACATAAACCAAATTTTCTTTCTCTAAACGGTTTTTAGGACTGTCAGTGATGACATAAACCAAATAAACTAAATTTAAAGTATGCCCAACATAGTAATTTTTGACATTGAACATTATTCTTATATTCCGGGAATTACTAGGTAGATGAAAAAAATCGTAAAAAAATAACTAAAATATATAAATCAATTTTTCTTTCTCTAAATGATTTCTAAGACTATTAGCCGTGATATAAATAATATTAACTAAATTTAAAGTGCGCCTAACATAGTAATTTTTTATGATTAACATTGTTCTTACATTCCGGCAGTTACGGGTTCAATAAAAAAAATACTAAAATACATAACCAAATTTTCTTTTTTCTAAACGGTTTCAAGGACTGTCAATGATGATATAAACCAAATAAAAAAAATTAAAGTGCTCCCAACATAGTATTTTTTGACATTGAACATTATTCTTATATTCCGGGAATATCGGGTAGATGAAAAAAATCATAAAAAATAACTAAAATTCATAAATCAATTTTTCTTTCTCTAAATGATTTCTAGGACTATTAGCGATGATATAAATAATATAAACTAAATTTAAAGTGCTCCTAACATAGTAATTTTTGACGATGAACATTGTTCTTACATTACGGCAATTACGAGTTCAATGAAAAAAAAAAAAAAAAACATAAAAAAACTAAAATACATAAACCAAATTTTCTTTCTCTAAATGATTTCTAAGACTATCCGTGATGACATAAACAAAAAAACTAAGTTTAAAATGCGCCCAACATAGTAATTTTTGATATTGAATATAGTTCTTATATTTCGAAATATACGGGGTCGGTGAAAAAAATTCATTAAATAATAACTAAAATACAAGCACCAAATTTTCTCTGTCTAAATGATTCCTAGGTCTGCTAGTGATTACATAAAATAAATAAAATAAATTTGAAGTGCACCTAATGTAATTTTTTACCTTCAACATTGTTCTTATAACTGTCGCTGGACATATGTTTCCTATGGATTATTTAGAATACTAGAGAAATCAGTCAACTTTGAATTTTGGATAACGTAAAAGACCTCAATCTGGACAAACATAAGCATAAAGCATGCTAAATTCGTGAATGAATAATAATCGTGAACAGAATGGTGGAAGCGCCGGGTACACAAATTCGTTCTTGGAAATCCGTGGGTAACTTTTACATCGATTGTACAATTATCACCAATAAAATAACTGGCAATCTATTTTATGTATTTTTTTATTTCTTTCTTATTATTTATTTAAAAAAATAGGCATAGTATGAATTTTGGCTTAAACATATATTTTCTTTAAACAACATTAGTATTATTACTTTCACATTCAATCAAATTTCCCCTGTAAATGCTTTTAATTGAAGATAATTTTTATCACCTTTTATATAATTAGGTAGTTATGGTATTTATTAATTTAATTCGTGCTGATCGAGTAAATACTCTTTTCTATTGAATTAAATTGCATTTCATTGATTTTACAAACTATTAAAAATGGAAGAATTTCATTAAAATAATTAATAGTAGGCTATTCCGTATGTACAATGTTAAATTTAACGCACATGTTACACAATCTAAGTATGCATATCAATTATAAAAATAGCCTAGACTAACGATACAGAATATCATGTAAATTATGTTGGTAGTTTTCGGAAGTACCAGGTTATTCACACTATACTAAATGGAATACACCACTTTTTTGAAATTTTGATCTCTGGTGTTTAGGCCACTTAAAGTCTTATTTATTTTATTGTTTGAGCCATCCTGTAAATATTTTACGATTTTAATAATATATTTATATACAATCATAAGCCCCTTAAGTATAAGGTTAACAACAGACTCTTATATAATTATTTAAAAGAAGTGGAAAACGTGATAATACGAGGGGTGGCTATTTAATATCGCTCTCAGAAAACTGCGAGAGTACCACGACGTGTTGAACATGACTGAATCTGATGGTCCTTCCTTCATCCTGAGCTCGCTGGACTAGCCAGCAGGTCGCTCAGTTTGACTGTAACCGGCAGCTCATTGAATTAGTCGAAGCACTTGTGGTGCTTCGGAAATATTCCCAGTGGCCAGGCGGAGTAACGGGTTAACCTCAAGTTTCTCGTTAAACTAAGAAAAACTGCTACAGAAACTTATACAATGTTGAAACGGGAATCAATGATTATTCCCACCACAAACGTTTGAGTGGTTTACACGATTTAAAGAAGCACGTGAACAGCGCCCAGGGTGGCCATCGACGTCAAAACGAACGAAAACATTGGCACAAAAATCCGTGCTGATCGTCGCCTGAGCATCCGAGCGCTTGCTGAAATTACGGGATCAATGAAAAAATTCATAAAAAAATAACTAAAATACATAAATCAAATTTTCTTTCTCTAAATGGTTTCTAGGACTACCAGCGATGACATAAATCTAATAAACTACATTTAAAGTGAGCCCAGCATTGTAATTTTTAACATTGAAGATAATTCTTATATTCCGGAAATTACGAAGTCCATGAAGAAATTCATACAAAAATAATTAAAATACATAAACCAAATTTTCTTTCTCTAAATGGTTTCTAAGACTACTAGCGATAACATAAATCAAATTAAAAAAATAAAGTGCGCCTAAATAATTAATTGAAATGACAGGAAACGACAAAGAAAGTGTTCAACAGATTTTGCGTGAATTATTTAACATGCAGAAGGTTTGCGCAAAAATAGTGCCGAAACTACTCACTCCCGACCAAAAGGAATCAAGAGAGAACAGATGTACTGACATCCTAAACAACCTCGCGATTGAATCAAATCTGTTAGACAAGGTGATTACTTGTGATGAGTCGTGTTTTTTTTTTATTATTTACGATCCCGAAATAAAGAGACAATTTGTGCATTAGAAGAGCACTAGGCAAAAAAAAAGCTAGGATGAACAAATCCAAATTGAAGGTAATGATGATTGTCTTTTTTTTCGTTGACTACTTTCACTGGATTCCCGAAAGTCAAACGTTAAATCAACTTCCGGCATAGTAATTTTGATGGCCCTACTTGAGCGTGTGAGAAGACAAAAACCCGATTTGTGGAAGACCAAGGTCCTGGATCCTTCACCAAGGCAATGCACCAGCCCATTCTGCCTTGTCTAAGAAAGAGTTCCTCGCAAAATACGCCATCGCCTTGTTGTGATTTTTTTCTATTTCCCAAGGTAAAGTCAGCGCTGAAGGTAACGTTCACTGGATTTCTTAGGGTCAGACGGTAAATCAACTTCCTATTAGAGATACCCAAGGACTTGTGTAGCGCGTGAGAAGACGAAGACCCGATTTGTGGAAGACCAAGTCCTGGATCCTTCACCAAAACAATGCAACATGTCTTTCTGCCTTATCTGCGAAAGCGTACCTCGCAAAATACACCATTGCCTTGTTGGAATATTCACTATATTTGCTTAACCTCTCCCCCTGCGACTTTTTTTTACTTTCCAAGGTCAAGTCGGCACTGAAGGTAACAAGATTTGAAAGTGTAGAAGCGGTTAAAGCAACAGCGACGGAGGTTCTTAACCAGCTGGCAGAAGAGAACTTCCAACACTGCTTTCAACAATAGAAACGTCGTATGGAGCGGTGTAGGGATCGCCAAGGGGAATACAGTTAAGGTGACAACATTTCTGCTATAATTGATGGCGAATAAAAAGTATTCTGACCTTGATCGCCAAGGAGAGTATATTGAAGATGATAAAACTTCTGCTGTAATTGGTGGCGAATAAAAAGTGTAATGACCTTGATCACCAAGGGGGAGTACATTGAAGGTGATAAAACTTCTGTAATTAGTGGCTAGTAAAAAGTGTTATGACTTCAGTCCGATTATTTAATACCCACACCTCGTACGTGTATTTTTTATCGCAATAATTATTATTTCATTATTTTTATGGAAAGATGCTTCTACCTTATGAAACATGTACGTTAAATTAACAACCACTTCATGTAGGAAACAGTCCCGAATATCTAAAAAATAAAAAAAAAATATTGTTACGCAACAGCAATTGTCCATTATTGAACATTTGTTTTAAAGTACTAATGTAACATAAGTCAAAATGTCACAGTAGTTAAAGAGAAAATAATTTATTAATTATTTTCAAATTATTTTTATTTAATTTATTCAAAAAATCCTCCAGGGCAAAAAGACCTCTGGTCGATAGCCCCGATAGACAGACTAACACCTACATGTATTGTAATTATTTATGTTATATCGTTTTGTACTGTCTGTATAGTCTGAATAAAAATTCATCCAGTTATATGAAAGGTGATTTTATCATTTATGTTTAAACAAAATACTTTACGTAAAATTACATCATTGTTTTTTTCTTCTTATTATTCTAACATAGTCGAACTGCTAAGAGGACAACGTCGTTCCCGAACAGCCCCAGCCCAGAAACGAACGTGCTCGAAAGGAGTCTGAGCTCGAGGAGGTACCAGTTGCCCAAGCCGACGCTGTCAACCATAGGCAATCCCACCAATACCGGATGACACTAAATCAACTCAGAAAATCCGTTTTAGGTACAAAATAATCTTAACAGAAAAAAATAAACTAGAATGGGATTTTTTGTAAAAAGTACATTGAACAAAGAAAGAACTGCAATGATGGAACGAAATCAGGAATAAAGGAGTGTCGATTGATTTTCAGGTATAAACTAATTGATATGGAACAACGGATGAAATACAAAACAAGTGTTTAGCTATAATAATCGTTGTAACTTATCACCGACTATATATTTTTGTAAACCACATGGAGAGGGGGGAATGTGGGGTGATGAAGGGGAACATAATTTAAGGAAATAAATGTTACATGTTAACTAAGGTTTTAATGCGAGAAATAATTCCACTCCAACAAGTCTTCGTAGTTCATAAATTTGGAATGGGAAAGAAAAGGGATTTTATTGTTGTGTTTATATATAAAAAATGGATTATTAAAAATTGCTTTAGAAACAAACAAACAAAAAATTAAATATTGTTTTTTTTTCTTAAACCTAACTTTTAAGTGAAGCAGTGCCTACTAAAGATACAGGCCGGAATGTCGAAATGGGGGAATTCGAAATCTCGGAGACTAGGGATTTCGAATGTGCATGATTTCAGTTAAAGATAGAGCCCTGAATATCGGAGTGGGGGAATTTGGAATCTCGGAGTTTATAGCACACCGAATGTGCATGAATTCAGAAGCCCGTAGACTGTCGTGATGGAAACATCTCTCGCTCGAATTCAATTATATGCCTTATTTGGAATTATACCATATTTTAGTTCAGTCGTCTTCATCAAGGCATTGCACATGAAACACACTAGACTGATGAGGTTCGAAAAACCGAAATGGCCATCACTAGTTATCCATGTGCTAGATGAATGGTGGCTGAACATTTCATTACATGTTTTATAGTTATTATAATTTCTATATTCTGAATAAATTCCTCACTTAACCCGTGGTGAAATATTTTTAATTAATAATGATAGGAAATTAAAACACTTGGAATTTTTATGTTTCACAGATTATTATTAATATAATTTAATTATTTTATTTATTCATTTTTGTAATATATTTTTGAATTAAATAAATATTTGTCACTACAACTGCATCTGAAAATAATGTTTACAATTTAGACCGCTTGTTAATACAAGCTCTAATGAGCAGTGCGCGAGACGAATAGGAGCTTCAAGGCCAGGCATACGTCTGCATCTGTGAGTCATCCGCACTCCGACATTCCGGCCTGTATCTTTAGTAGGTACCGAGTTATTATTATTATAAACTTTCTTCATGTACCCTTTCGGGTGTAGAAGTGTTTTTTCTTCATTCTTTAGTTCTCTCCTTTATGAATTTGTTCCATTCGTTTTTCATTTTTTGCTAGTGATTATTTTTAAAATAGATTCGTTAATTATTTACATGATTTGTTTACATTATTTCAGCACTTTTACATTACCCTGAAATTAAAAGTACTGAAATAAAATATACAAAATTAGATACAATAAAAAAATAACACCAACCAAAAACTTCTTTAAATAAAAACATCTTTAGCAATTTACGTACCTATAAAAAGAATCATGTGCAACTCAAACACATACTTTATAAACACAATGATTTTATAATTCCATTTCAAACAAACAAAGAAACGCCTTTTCGGGAGTAACGTTAATTTTTCTAAAAAAAAAACATTATTGCTCAAATTAATTTCAAATATCATCTCACCCTTAAAAAAAACAAATGAGTCTGACTAAAACAAAACAAAAATAAAGAGAACATGAGCGGTGATAAATATTTTACATAGGAAAATATATCTAAAATGAAGATGTTTAAGACAAAATTACGCTTTCTTATTGTTAAATAAAATAATGTTTAAATGTGTAAATAATAATTAAAAGGAAAGATATATATATATATGGGTTAATAAATGTAAGATAAAAGAATATACATAATGTAGTAGTTGAATAGATAGGTGGGGATTATTAAAACGAGATCAAAATGTGTATTTATACTCTTCAAATAATAATCATAATAAAAAGGAAATGAAAATTCAGAGGATATTTATATACAGGGTGTCCTGTATATAAATATCAACCCATAAATGAAATAACAGTATTTATTCTAAAATAAAAAAATAAACAAATATATATATAAAAATAAATATATATATTAATATATTTTAAGAAATTTATTAAGTTTGTATTTCGATGAAATAGGTAATATTTTATTATATTGTTGATGAAAAGGATAAAAAAGATGTAATTGTGAATAAAATAATAGTTTTTAAAAAGATACCTCATTTGTGTTACGTACGAAAATTGTATAAAAAAAGTACTATTCATACCTTAAAATAAAACAAAATATAAAAGGGGCGGATGGGTAGCGGGTTGGGAAATATATATATGATATATATAAATATATAAAATATTATTTATATAGTCATCCTAACAAATCGTTTGTCTACCCCGAGCCAAAGAACAAACTAGCCACCGGGAATTTTCCCGGTATCCCGTATGGCCCATCCACCCCCTGAATATATACAGGGTGCGGCAAATCAGACAATGCAGTAAATAACAACGGCACAATTTAAAGAAATTGGGTTTATTTCATCTTAATCGGTATATCATGCCGTTTTAAGCATTAAGTCCCCCGACACAATGAGATCCCTCCCAGGGTAGGTACCCCCACCACACGGGATGTACTGGACGTTCCAAACTGCTCTGTTAGTTTTGCAGTACCTTGTACATAAATATATGTACAATTATATAAACGGAAAAAAAGTACTATTATATATGTGAGATAAAATGAAATTAAAATTGTACACACACACATAAACAAAATATTCTGGAAATGGGAAATGAAAAGTGCTATTATGAATGTTGAACATGTATTATTATGTACTCAGAGCATGAAAGTATTACATTACCCTGTAATGGTTTTTTATGTGCTATATAACAAAAAGTGCTAATAATCACATGTAATATCAAATAATATTATTTTTTATTGGATTGAATAAAATCCTGAAATATAGATTGCGTGGGATTATTATGTTTATAGTGCATAAGGACTAGTGTTAAACACAGGATGTAGTGCTGTTATGTTCATCCGGGATGTATAAATAAAAAAATATTCTGTAGAAGAGTTTAATGAGGGTGAACAATATGGAAGCAATTAGCATTTTCTGAGATGCTTTTAATAAATGTGCCATTAATGTGTCAGGTACTTTATTTTCTATAGTAGAAGTTATTAAAAACTAGATTGTAGATGTGCCTATGAGGATGGTGATGTACATTTATATTAATTTTGTTTTAACATAAACATACTTGGTATTATATATTTTTTATTTATAATAATTATTGTATTATTCATGTCGTTTAGTCGCAACTTATTTTATGGATCCTTTATCTTTAAGATAATTTCAAAAAATAACATGATATTTATTTTTTAAAATACTACTACGAATTAGGAAGAATTTTAATATATTTTGAATTATCTCGCGGTGAAATATTTTTATGTAATAATTATGATGTGTTTTAATTAATACACTAAATTTTATAATTAAGTTCTACTAGTTTCGACCAGTGGTCATTTTAAAAGAACTAATTAAATTGAAAATGACCACTGGTTGAAACTAGTCAGAACTTAAATATAAAATTTAGTGAAACGAACAACAAAGTGTTATTAAATAAAGCACATCCTAATTATTACATAAAAATGTTTCATCGCGAGATAAGTGAGAATTTAATTAATAATATACGAAATCTTTATCATCTGAGAAAATAATACGACGGTCGAAAGCTGTTTTCTAAAGACAACGTATTAAATTGTTAATTTACTGCATACAGAATTGCGGAAATAAAGATGTTACATCTGCATATAATCTGATTTAATAAATAAATGTTGTCGTAATATATTCCCAAATAAGGGCTATCGACCATGGATCTTTCTATCCTATTTAAAAACACCAGTTAATCACAAAAATAAAATCATCCGCTCATTTTTATATCGTATTTTATTCAATCCCTTTAATAAAGATTTTGTTTTTCAAAAAAAATGTTTAAGGTAGAAATAACGTTTTTTGTGTGATTTTCTGTTAAAAAAATCCACGTAGAGATAATTATGGTATAAAATAAATTTTAGTTTCTTTTATACCATAACTGAAAGAATCCTTCTCCTAAATATAAAAAAACTTTTTTTTTTTTTGGAAATCGACTGAAGTTAAAGGTTCCTTAAAATGCAAAGCAATCAATCGTTATTAAAAATAGTGTTCGTTCATAAACTCTCAAAGACTTAATTTAAGTTTTGAATGGATACATTAATGAATGATTCTTTTTTTAATAGAAAATTAATAATCTTATACATATAACTATATAGATGGTTTTTAAAAGTATATAACACACAAACTTCGATTTGTTCCTTTATGTTCGAGTAAACATAATTAAATGTTAGCCTGCACCAATCATCAGAGTTTTTGAACACACTCCTCGTTATAAATAAGTTATTAATATACTTAATATAATCATCGTTATTAAATTGTAATTATTATTAATTTAAAAAAAATGAAATATATGTTAAATCAGACTGTTGTGTAAAGTTAAAGTAAAGTATAAAAAGTTGAATAAATATTAAATATACGCAAGCCAATTTGTGAAATTTATAATGTAGCTTAATGGTTTTCTATGTTTATATATATTCAATTGCTCTTTCTACCCTCTAACAACATGGGTGTATGGTATGAATATTAAAGTATTATATTATTAATTGACAAGATTATTAATGATTCTAATTATTAATTTTATTTTTAATTAATTGCATTATCCTCATTTTACAAAACCCGAGATTTTTATTTTCGCAAATTTATAATAATTTAAAATTATTATTCTTTTTTATACAATACAGTGAAACATTTATATAATAAAGAAAATTTATATAGCACTTTTGCTATATATTTACAATAAAATAATTAAAAGTCGGCGGAAAAATCTCGATAGCCGTTTTCCGAACATAAAGACAAACACCTTTATATATTTAAGGATATGTATTGTAAATATCTCTATATATCTATGTTTTGAAATGAAGATATATTATTATTATTTAAAAATGCATTCAACTTTATGCTTTACTTTGTCTTAAATTAAAGATGTTCAAATATAACATATATTAATTTATCTTATTAATACATAAATTATTATATGTATATAAAATATATTAGTTGGCTGATTCTGCGTTTTTAATGCCAAAGATAATTCCATGAAAATCCCCAAAGACTTTGTTATTTTTGTTTGTATTTGAATCGGCCGGTTCTTGCTCGTTGCAATCGGTAGTTTTTAAGAGTATTTTTTTGGGTAGTTGCGTTTTTTTTTTTTTTTTTCATCAATTTAAATTTTGTATGTGTATGGATTGTGGTTTATTTTTGTAATTATTATTTCTATTGAAAAGGTAATAAATTTATGAAAAAGATAAATTCAATTATTTATATTCCAAATGTTATTTAATAAATCCCCGAGGCCATTCCCGAGTACAGTATAAAGAGTTAAAGGAATTAATTTTAATAGGAAAAAGCGGCTGGAAGACCTCCGATCGATAGCCGATTCATTTACAAAATATAATTCTAATGTTATATATTATTGTACATACATATACACATTTGAATAAAGATGGTTAGTTAGTTAGGAAAAAGTGATGTAAAAAATAAATCATGTTTAAATATGAAAGGCATTTATTTATTATTGTTTTTCTTTTTAATTTAATACATTATGCGTAAATAAACAAAAGTATTCTAATATTTCTTCTTGTTGGACTCGAGAGATTATATACAACTTTTAGACGAAAAATAATAATAATAAAATTATGAGGCCGACGACGATGACTATGATGGAAAAAAATGAACATTAAAAACCGCGTTTGTTGTAAAAAAAGAATCAACAAATTGTAGATAATATCATTACAAAAAAAAATCATTAACATACATAATAAACATTAAATTAATACTTGAAGTCTGTCGTTGTACAACACATACAGTAATACGGAACATTAAAAAAGAGTACGTTGCTTAAGTACTGTATGTGCGATACAGCATTTAGGCTTTGGTTTAAGTCCGTAAATCGTGAACAATTTACGTGTTTCATTTGTTTATTCACCGATAAACCGTTTCTTCCTCCGACAATCAACATCAAAAATACAAAATAAATAATTTAAATAATACCTTTCACACATGGGGAGGGGGGTTTGAGTTTGTATTTTTGAGGTTCGATTTTCTTTAACTTTTTTTTTAATTATACAAAAAAAAAACAAATTACATTAATATTGTTAGGAACCAAGTGCTTATAAATTATTAAATTACTTAAATTACATCCAATATAATTGGAATTTTATTTTATTGTTCGTTATATATCTACATTTTTACAATGTTAAAAAAAATTACAAGATCCGCGCGTTATCCAAACCAGTGGAATTTTAAGCGGGTTGATTAGAATGAAATTGAAACTAAAGGATTTCTTTCTATTTATATTAAATTGATTTTAAAAATGTGATTAATTATAATTTAGTACAAATTAATCATTGCGTTGAATTTATTATCTTTATTATTAAAAATAAATCTGTAATATTTAATAATGCCACTTGAAATTAAGCAATGGAAAAAATAAATCATGTTTAAATATGAAAGGCATTTGCTCTGTCTTTTCAATTATTAAATCTGTAATAATTAGAGATGATTTTTCTCTGATGACAACCATGAATATTTCAATACTCTAATGTGCAACCTTTTGTTTTGTTTGAATCAGTTTCATTTGAGAACCAAACAAACATTAACATGTTTAATTCTCTTTGAGTAAATTATATAATAATTAATTTACAAGTAATAGCAGAACAAAAAAATATACGAGGGTTTATTTTTGATTTATTTATCTTCACACTACACAACAAACAGAAATTATGACTACATTTCACTTTGAGTAAATTATTTAACTAATTTTGCAAGTAAACCCTGATTTTTTTAAGTTTCATAAACAACCCCGCTGCAAGTGTTTCGATACACACCATCATATCCTCTGTGTAAATACATTATATGTAGCCATTACATCAGCTGCCTGATTATGATAATGAGTATCGAAACAATTGTAGCAGTGTTTTCTACAATAATTTTTAATTTAATTTATTTTACGGAAATCTTCTGTCTACAAAATTATAAGCATTTATATAAATCTCTGAAACTTAAAAACATTCTATTGTTTTACTTGTAAAATTAGTTGTATAATATTTTACATTATATGTAATAATTGTATTTATAATTATAATAGAGTTCCTTTAAGTTAATCGTAGAATTTCTAAAAATGTTTGGGCAGAAAAACAGATTGTCGATAGCCAGTTTCTGATATACTTATCAACCAAGTTTGCAAATGTTAAGTGGAAAAATTTAAAATTTGTTCTCATTGACTATTTAATAGGATCAACGATTATACAAATAATATATTATGAATGTATTAAATATTGATATTTAGGAGGAAAACTTTCCACATGCAGTAGAGTATGTTTGATATAGATTAGATGTAGTTTTGTAAATTAATTTTTTTTTTTAATATTTTTTCACTTTTTTCGTTTTTAAATAATAAAAATTATTTGATGTCATTCGTCAGTAAATAAGCTATCTGCTTATAATTTTTTGTTTATTTTTTTTATAAACCTATAGCACTATTAATATTATAAAATGCAAACGTATCGACAGGATTGCAGCCTTAATAAAGATTATATAGATACAAATATTTGTGTAATTTAAATTAAAATAAAGATAGAGATTTTCAATAGGGCTTCGAAGCCGGTGCCATTCAATTCGCAAAATAAGAATGTTTATTATTATTGTTATTATTAAACGTTTCATTCATTTAAGAAATTGGATTCATATTTTTTTTTGTATAAGTTAATTCGAAAAATAAATACCCACAGAAATGTTTTATTTTTTGAATTACATCAAAAAATATGAACCCAATTACTAAAGCAGAATATAATTGAAGTACAGTGTGTATTAAAATAAAACATTTTAATCGAAATCAATGAAAATATGGTTGTACCAAGAAAAAATAATGCGAGCGTTTATTTTCAATTTAATTTGCTCAACTCAACAAGCAGAATCACAATAAATGGAAGACGACGCGAGAGCCATCTTTTGTAATAAATGGAGGACGACGCGAGCGCCATCTTTTGTAATAAATGGAAGACGACGCGGGCGCCATCTTTTAACTAATTTCAACGATTCGAGTAGATGACTGAGAATCGTTGTTTCGTCCACTAAATGAAGGTGGACTTGTTCTGGTTTATAAGAACAGGAAACGGAATGCATTTGATGAAATGCTTGATGAATAGTGGTTGGACATTTTATTAAATCAAACAGAAATGAAATGTAATGATATTTTCAATTTGTTGTGTTGTGTAAAGATAATTAAATCAAAAATAAACCCTCGTAGTAATTTTGTTCTACTACTGCTTGTAAATTAATTACTAAATAATTTATTTAGTAGAGTCGAGTGTAATAGAGTGAAGTAGAATAATTTATCGATACATTATTCAAAATATTTCTTATAAACATAAAACCATCTGTGTCTGTATTTTAATTCATTTGATATTTTGTTTATTCCTTCAACCATTTTCTAGAGAATTATGCTTTGTTATAGTAATAATTTATTCCTGAGATTTTCCTCTCACAAAAAAATATTCATTATGTTTAATTCGTGCGTTTATTGGTAATTATTTTGAGCTTGCTTCTTAACCAATTTATAAACTTCGTTTGCATATAAACTTGTTTGTAAACATCAGTTGTTTATAAACTTACCTGAAAGCTTCGTAAAGTTGCTATTTTAGTATTATTTTTTAAACATACGAAGTTTTCAAATAAATAACAAATTTATTTGTTTCAAAAATAATACGAAAATAGTAACTTTGCGAAGCTTTCAAGTAAGTTTTAAACAAGTGATATTTACAAACAAGTTTATAAACAAATGAAGTTTCTAAAATGGTTAAGAAGCAAGCTCAAAGTAATTACCAATAAACACAAGAGCTAAACATAATGATTTTTTTGTGAGACGAAAATCTCTTGGGAATAAATTATTAATATAACAAAGCATTATTTTCCAGAAAATTAATTTGTTATTTATATATATACATAATATATATTTTATTTATATGACAAATTTATCTGTACATTGTATGGTTAACACTCTATTAGGTTATTATTATAATCTGAATCCTTTTTACTCTTTCTTGTGTCACGTATTTGTTATTTATACAACAAAATAATCATATTCAGAATAAAATCCTCACTTAACCTGTGCTGAAACATTTTTAATTAATAATTATAGAAAATTAAAACTCTTGTTTTTTTATGTTTCACAGATTTTACTTTATTCTCCGACTATTTTCGATCAGTAACAATGGTCACTGACCGAAAAGGAGTATCAAGGAGTACCGAAACTAGTCGGAGAATAAAGTAAAATCTGTGAAACATAAAAAAACATGTGTTTTAATTTTCTATTATTATTAACAAAATAATCACTTCTTAAATTTTTTAAAACATAACTATTTCAAATATAAACAGAAAAAAATCCTTCTCAATTAACAAGTAACAAACAGTCGGGAGATGTTGATTTATTTCAATTGTTTAATTTAATCATAAAAAAGAGTGATAGAGGAAAAAAGATAAAATTGGAAACCTGAGTATAATTTGGTTTATTAGAGCTGTTGTTTTGTTATTTTTTTTTCCTAGTTTCCGCGTAAATGAAAAAAACTAGAAAGGAATGTGTCTTTAAAAAAAAATTAAATATATATAAAATAAATTAATTTGCTCTTAATCAACCAAAAATTATTTTTTTTTTGGTAATTCGAGTGTATGTATATTTTCATTTATTTTCCTGGTAAAAAAATACGTTGTTTTTTTTAAATTTTATTTACAGGTTAAGTAACCGTATTTATTTTAAAAAATAAAGAGGGGGGTTTGGGTGTGTTTTTTTGATTAACAACCATTTTTTTTGTTTTTTATAAAAAAAGACGAATAGGGGTGGGGGCGTGAGGGTAGAACATAAAATCAGTAATGTTACTAATTAACATTATTATACAATGAGACTGCCAAAATATTGACATTAAAAAAAGTTCGAATTTTCATGATGCGCATAAAAATAAAATAAATAAAGTTAATAATAATGATAGAGCGAAGCTGCATATAACAAGTGCGCCGTACACTACCTGCCTGCATATAAATATACTTTATACAATTAATTAATATATATTATATAGAAATACTGTCCTATATATTTTTTTTAATTTTTTTTTTTCACTCAGTGCTTGGATTTTATTTATTTACCTCGCAAGTTTCTGTAAATATATCCGTCTTTTTTGCGCGCACTACATAAAATTTCACTTTCACAATTTTATTAAATAAACGTCTGTTTGCTGGGCTAGAGGACTACAAGGGTCATGGGCCGTTCGGGGACGGGGGTGTTGTTGCGGTCGTTAGTGTGGTCACTTGGTGTAGTTCTATCCGGTTCCTTTCGTCCGGGGGGCTGGTGGTGCGCTCGTAGACGGCGGCTATTGGCAAGTCTAGGTTGTGGTTGTTGTTGGTCCGCCACCGGGTCCCGAAGGTGGGATGCGTGAGGCGGCGGCGGCCCGACGAAGCGCTCCCGTCCACCGTGTCCGTGCCCATCCCGGACGCTCCTTTGGTTCGGTTCTTGTAGTGGAGGTACGCCATCCCGCACAGCACCATGACGACGAAGACGGCCACCATCGCACCCCCTGCTATACTCGCCGTTTGCAGCATCATTGATTTTTGATTTCCTGAAACAAAACAAAATATTAATAAGCAAATTAGATTTTTTTATTACAAAATGTTAAGGCCACGATTTTACGTCCAATAAATACCACATATAATTTAAACTATAGAATAGGTTGCATATTTAACCGCAACACAAGATCCGTTCAATCGCCTTCATCAAGACATTGCACATGGAACACACTAGTCTGATGAGGTTCGAAAAACTCGAAAAAATCGAAGAGCAACGGCAAAGAAATTTATAGTGTTTACGCCGATTCTTAGGACGCGTTCAATTTGTCATGAGTTTTTAAGGGTTGAAAAATGTGTCAACTTTGGTTGGAGACTAGAGCCGCCATTTTGGATGTATTTTTTTTAAACTGTAAATTTGTAGTCCATTGTATGGCCAATACAAATGATAAAACTGCATTTCAAAATATTTACTCGACTTCAAGAGAAACATAAAAATAGGTCAACTTTTTTTTTTTCGAATGAAGCATTCGATTGTAACATTTTTTGTAACTTCCCAGAGGCATACATTTCCCAGATGCAGATTAAAATTTGTGTATATTCGGTAAAATCGTACTACTTTAATTCAATTTGAGCCATTTGAGCTTATTACTAAACATTAAAGTAATATACAAAGAAACACTTACTTAAGTATGATCCATCTAGATCCTTGTATTCACATCTTGGGCCCATATAACCCTCCGAACACCTAAACAAAAAATACAAATATTAAATTACATTCAAAGATTAATATTTTTTATAAAATAGATTTTTAAATTTCCACAATATCAATTGTTGTATTAAACATAAGAAGAAACACTCATTTCTACCATAAAATTGATAACCATCTAGTGTTCAATTTAATTGGTCAATAAGAAAATATTTTGTACATTAAATATTTTTTTTACTGAGCACTAGATGGTCATAGATCGAGTCATCAAATATCAATTGTTGTAATGAACATAAGAAGAAACACTTATTTCCGTCATATAAGTGTTTCTTCTTATGTTCACTACAACAATTGATATTTGATGACTGAACAAATGGGAAGGAGAATTTCAGACTGAGATTTATAATTACAATAATTTTCTGACATATCAAGAGATCAATATCAATTGTCCTGAATTAGCAATACTACAGTTTGCTCAGGATAACTCGACGATTACCTAGCCTGAACTATTTCATATCCAGTTTTATTCTGCTAAACAAAGCAGATAATTTTTTTTTTTTTGATGTTGTAATGGTAATTGTAATACAGCCAATTTCTGACAGTTTGCAGGAAATAATAAATTACTGAAACATTTTTGTAAACTATAAAAAACATTAAAATAGGGATTTTGTTGCTGCTCCTGGCTGTTGAAATTGATCTCTCAGTAGTTTCTATTCATAGGGTACCCCTTACAACTTTTTTCGTCAAAAAAATATTTTATGCTGCAAAGGGCTGAAACTTTCTACAGGGATAGTTTAAAGTCTGCTGAACTCGGAACTGCTATCAGAAAGTTTTTATTCAGTATAGAAATATATTTTTCGAATTTTCAAAGAAAGGCGAATAAGTTCAAAGGCATTTATGGGTTCAAGGCTCCCCCATTTCTAAATTTTTATGAACCGTTAGGAGTGTGTTAAACCCAAAAATCCCCCATATGAGTTCAAAACACCCCCATCCCCTCCCATTTTTATTTTTTTATGAACCGTTTGAGGTGACTACCGATTCATAAAATTTTGAAATGGATATAGGAGTTAGGGATGTTTTGAAACCCATGGTAAGAGGGGTGGGGGTGTTTTGAACCCATGGGAAGGGGGTAGGGATGTTTGAACCCATAAATCGCATTTTTTATTTTTTATGAACCGAAACTACTGAGTAGATGTTCAATGACAGCTGTCAATTATGTTTACGTCCATTCACATTAAAAAAAACTAAGATTGATTAAATCTCTTAGTTGACAAAAACATTGCATCAATTTTAGAAATGTAATCATCTGTGTAACATTGATGCAACGTTTTCGCGCAACAGGATTCTACTCTTTCGAAGAAAACAAAAAATAGTGATGTGCTTTGCTAAATACTATAACTATTGGATAGTAGATGGCGCTCATCTTCATTTTATGTTAACGAAACGTTTTATTCACAAAAACATTGCATAAATAATAAAATATTAAACGTCAGTGTTTCAATGATGCAATGTTTTTTACTAAACAGGATTCTACCTCTTCAAAAAAAAAATAGATATATGCTTTGCTAAGTATTTATGAACAAAAACTACTGAGTAGATGTTCAACAATGAATGACAGCTGTCAATTATGTTTATACCTACACGTCTATTTTAAAAGAACTAACATTGATTTAACCTCTAGTCGACTAGAAAAGCCTCCCACCGAACAAAATGTTCACAAAAAACATTGCATTAATATTAAACGTCAGTGTAACATTTATGCAAATTTTTGTTGCTCAACAGGGTTTTATTCTTTTAAAATAAAATTAGAGATGTGCTCTATTAAATACTATCACTACTGTACAACAAATGACAATTACATTTAAATATTGTTCACAAAAACATTGTATACAATATTATACGTTGGTGTAACATTTATGCAACGTTTTTTGGTCTTTTTGAAATAAAATTAGAGATGTGCTTTGCTATATACTATCACTACTGGACACAATATGACGCTCATCACCATTTTACGTCAATGAAACGTTTTCTTCACAAAACATTGCGTCATTATTTAAGCTTAGTTATTCATGCAACGTTTTTTGCCCAACATGATTCTACTCTTTCAAAAAAATAGAGATACGCTCATCACCATTTTATATTAACGTTCACAAAAACATTTCATCAATATCAAACGTAAGTATAACATTGATCCAACGTTTTCTTTTTTTGCTCAACAGGATTCTACCCTTTCGAAAA
The DNA here is from genome assembly GCA_963082785.1 of Philonthus spinipes. NCBI lineage: Eukaryota > Metazoa > Arthropoda > Insecta > Coleoptera > Staphylinidae > Philonthus > Philonthus spinipes. The sequence goes on along the minus strand of OY720300.1, from coordinate 24,819,512 downwards.
AAAAAATAATGGAGATATGCTTTACTACATACTATCACTACCGGACAAGAGATGGCGCTTATCACTATTTTGTGCTAACGAAACGTTTAAAAGGCGAATTCTTCGTTTAGAAAAATGAAATTTGGCTAGTTACTTACTCGCAATTATACAGCAGCGAGACTCCTATTTTGAGTGCGAAACACGTCGCCCCATTTAGGCAAAACCATGTCGCGTAGTCCGGGGGACACTCAAAAGTATGGAATGTGACGTTTGGACGTGGCGTCGGCGCAGGTGGCCGCGGTTTCGGTGCTGTACGCGACGAACACGCATCTATAACAAAAAAGAAAGGAAGTTAAAACAGTATAGTGAGAAAAGGAATAGGAAATATTTAAAGCACACAAAAAAAAAATGTATATCAAAACAATAAATTGAGAAAAGTTATTTTTAAAAATATACTTCTTGATTGTCTTCAATTTTAAACCAACAAAATATTATTTTGGAAACTCATTTTCTAAAAGCTGGTACAATTCATTGGATTCGCAAATGAGAACACGATAAACAAAACAGTAGAGAGATCAATGAATCCGCTTTCCGAATTAAACCGCAGTTACATTTGTTGGGAATTCCAACGGGTCCAATTCACACCTACAGCCTCCATCCGCAGGAAGGGCCAAAAATAACGTCCGGACTTTAATTTTAATCCGAACTCTGGTTTTCTCCTTACATCTACTTACCTCATATATTTATTTTGAATGCTATTTATACAGAAACACGTGGCACTGAATCTAAGTGTTTCAATCTCTAAGGAAAATATCAATTAAAAGAATTTTGTTACAGAATTTATTCGTAATATATTATTCAAAAAATGATCGATTCATTTAAAACGATATTTTTTTTACATGACAAGTGTAAAGCTGGTGAATAATACAATAATATATTGCGCATTATTCGTTAGATGTAATTTTAACTCTAAAAAAATTGAGCAAAAATTTGTTGAATAAATTATTAGATCTACCATTTCCATTAAAATAAAAATGTGGGGGAGGAGGTTTAATGCGGTATTATTCGTTAGGGGAAATTTGAACTCCCAAAAAATTGAGCCACAACTTCTTGCGCAATTTATTAGGTCCACAAAAGTTGTTTGAAGTAAACATTTTCGTTTGAACAAAAAAAAGAACGTTCAACATTTTCGCTTATAGAACCCAGCAAAAAAAGCAGCACATGCTTAAGCAAGGATAAAATTCGATGATTTCTTAGATAAGCCCTGGCGACTGTCGCCAACATCGCGTGAAGAAGAACGGTCGCGGTCTTTAACTGGCATAATTGGTCCGGCCGATTGTCGCCCCATTTGCATAATCTGGATGCGTCAAAGCGAGCAGCACGTTCCAGCTCCAATTATTTCCCTCTCTCTCTCGCGCGCTCCTTAATTTTATTGTTTAAGTGGTGAATCCCATGGGACACCGGTGATCAATAACCATGGGAGTTAATGAGAGAGATCTGGAGATAGTATCTCCGCGCTGTGACACACCACCGTGGTCCAGAGGTGCCGGCGCCCTTGTTCTCACCAAGATTTATTGGAACCCCCATGCAACTTCTTCTTGTTGTAGTTCGTTTTTTTTTTTAATTATCCGTGAGTCGAGAGGAACACTAACTCATCGATGGGTATGAAGAAATTAAGATGGGCTTATCGCTGATGGGATCTTGAGTTTCTTTTAATTGTCTGGAGTTATTTTTATTATTTAAATTGTTTGACTTCGAAAAAATGCTATTTCGTTTTTTTTTTCCTGATTGTGTTCAATTTTATGTATATACATACAAGATGCTTCTAAATTGAGGAGAAAGCAATTTTAGAAGAAAATATCAAGAGACAGAAAAGTTGCAAATTGAAGTCAATTTTTGCAATAGAAAAATGTAGACGCATTAAAAAGATTATAAGGTTTGATGTTTTCACCACCTTGTAATAATATTTTAGGGTTACAAAAATCGTCAAAAAGTACACAGTTGTATGCTAACAATTAATGGAACAATTTGGTACAATGAAATCATTCTTCTAAATTATTCCATTGTAGATATATGAAATACAATCATTTTTCTTTTATTAATTTTAGAAGGCTGTAAATTGGAGAAGAAGGAGTTTTGAGGATAAAAATATATTTTACCGAAAAATCACCGTTTAAAATCTTTCGCATCCATTTAAAAACACCCTGTACAAACCAAATCCCCATCTATCATAATGATAATGATAAATTAATCTAAAAGATTGACAATGTATGTATGTTAAAAATGAAGAATATTTATAATAAATAATTTTATATTTTGTTTATTCGATTAAGTTTAAAATTCCAATCACCCCATATTCCCACAAGAGTTAACAACCAAGTGGTTTTTAATTACTTGAAATACAATTTACTGGAGGCCACCCCGGGGCTATTATAAATACAGGAGAAGAAGAAGGGTACCGTTCGCTCAAAATTGTTACGAGCCCCAAAAAACGAGCGTGTGTGCCGTTGTTGTTGATTGAAGCAGTATCATGTTTTATTATCGTCCATAACGACTTTCGGTTAGCTGTGGAAGGCCGGGCCTTTTCATCCGCCGTTCTGGCAAGAAGTGGCAGCGGTCTGTTATTACGGCATGATTTGTGTCGGCCGCCTGATTAACCTACTGAATCGCTACCTGCCCTTTACCGGCCCCCCGATGAAAAAGTCGAAGAATGCGAGCGAGCGCGCCGAAAATCCCGAATTACAAATTACGAAAATGTTAATTGGGAATTGAATTTAAAAAAAAAACAACTACGTATGTATATGGTGGGAACGCCCCGGAGGCTAAATTCTGGTTTATAGGTGGTGCGCTACCCTAATCTGCCTTGACAGGTATACAATGCTATGCAAACTTTGTCGCAAATAGTGGTGGGTCCCCCTGGGTTTATTATGCTCGATTAGGGGTGCGTGAAATTCGAGCGAAATCCGGGGGAACGTTTGCGAAAAGTTTAACTAGCCGTGTGTGTCGTCACAATGGACGGTAACCAAATCATCGGAGGACTTAATTCGGTAAAATGGACCAAATGGGATAATGGTTGCTTTTCTAAAGGGGATTATAATTTGTGCGTTTTTGATGTAAATATTTTAGGCGCCAAAATTCTATTAGTATAAAGAATTTTGAATACTTTTAATCTCCTACATTTACAAGAAATTGTCAATAATAATAATAATAATAATAACCTTTATTGTCCAACAGGATTTCCTAATTACAGGATAATTTAAAAGAAAGGACAATAAAGAAATTATATATATATATATATATTCAATGACCCTTTCTACCCATATGGGTGTAGGGTTCAATAAAGAAATTGACAAATCCAATTATTTGTATAGTATTTTAACGTTTCTCATAATCAACAAATTAAAACCACTTTCCAAACAAAATACACGCTTCAACGCATAATCGGAGGAAGTGTTCTCGATGCGACAATAAGCTGTATCATTCTGGAAACTGGAAACTCAGTCTCATCATTAAATTACATAATGATACACTTTCAGAACGAAACACTGGAAGAGAGAAAAAGAAAACGGCGTTTGTTATAAAAAAAAAACTAGGCACGCGTTCGTCCCCCGTTGGGCATCTGTTGTGCGGGATCCCATAAAAAGGCCCTTCTCAACACACACATACAAAAAAAAGAAAAAGCGCCGATCGACCTGCGAAATTAACTCCGGCACCCAATTTATTCGATACGTAGGGCCCAGCACATGTTCCCAGCCCCTTGGTGCGCGCTAAACACATGACTGGGATCACCAGAGATGCGGCGGAATATTTTGATTCTGATCGGTTTTAGTTTGGAATTAATGTCGTTTTAATTTATAGCCGAGTTGAGTTTATTCAGATAACTTGTTATAATTTATAGCACGGTTGAATTTATTCAGATAAAAGGAAATATTCTAAAACCAGATGTGCATTTTGATCCAAAAAAAAAGTTCTCAATTATGGGTACAGTTTAGACCTCTGATATTGTTTTAATACATAAACGAAATTGCTGGTAACATCACTCCAATAAATTATTATTTTTGTCGATGACGTTTTTTTGGTTTGACTTCATTTTTGAATATTCTATTGAGAAAGCACGAGAATTGATTTTTCTTCTTCTGATACACTTGTTAATTTGATTATCTTACCACAAGAAGCAACTTTGTCGAATCTTCAAACTAATAATATAATTTATTATTTTTTCCCTGAGATGGGATTCCGCAAGGCTCACTCTTTAGACCTCTGATATTTTTTTTACATAAACGAAATTGTAGATAACATCGACTCAAATATAATAATGTTTTTATCGATGGCGTTTTTTTAGTAGTCGATTATTGTTTAAATAAAATAAATCCTTCCTAAATTCCACTACCCCCAAAACATTATTCATCAATTCATCTCATCTTTCATAAACGACATATAGACATATAATATGGACCACTGGCTGAAACACCTAAAGTCGATAGCCATTTATAAGTTTATATTAAATTTATTGTATAATATATGTATACAGATAATTGTATATATAAAATACTTATTGTATTCATAAAGATATTTATGCAATCAAAAACTGTAAGTGAAACAAAACGTTACTATTTCTTGTAAATTTGTTCATCTTTCCACAAGAAGCAACTTTATCGAACCTTCAAAATATCAATTTAATTAATTTTTTTTCTGCAATGGGATTCCGCAAGGGTCACATTTTGAAATCTCTGTTATTTTTTATACATAAACGAAATTGCAGAAAACATCGACTGAAACAAATATCATTGCTTAAATAATAATAAATCAGAACTTAAATACTTATTAAATCCCTAAAGAGAATGGTGTAATGATAAACTGTAAAGTAAAAACAAATCTTATTATCATACAAAATTAAATATTTTCATTCTGTTTGGACAATTCCATATAAACACACATGATGTAGTGCTTTTTGTAGAACAATGATGGTGGGCCAAGAGGGTGGGTCCGGGGAATTAGCCTGTCTACACTACAAAGACGATTATATCGTCAGAGTTGTCATTTCGAACGGATAATTGCATACCGGCGGCGCTTGGTCCTTCATCCCTCACGGGTGGGTGGCTCTTTCCCTTTTCTGGTACCGCACCGCAGATGTCCAAATTAGTCGCCGATAAACTACCTTCGTGTCTTTTTTCCTTCTCTTTCGAAATAATAGTAATAATAAAACAAAAACACAGAAATGAACGAATACTTTAATTTTCTTTGTGATTCTAAAGTTACAAAATTAATGCAATATTCTAGTACTAGAAAATAAAACTAGTACCTCAATAGCCACAAACTCCTTCGTTTTGTACTTAGAAAAGTTCGTCTCTATGCACGAAATACATGGGTGGAAGTTAAAAAAATACCCTCTTGTATAAAAAAAATATTTTTTTTAACTTTCACCCTTGAATTTCGTGCATAAAGACGAACTTTTAAAGTATTAAAAAACAAGTATCTCAATCATGACAAACACCATTGATTTGCACTTAAAAAATGAAATCTATGGGTGGAACTTACAACATTTTTTTTAAATACTTTAAAATACTAAAAAATGTTCGTTTGGTACTTAGAAATGTTCGTGTTTCTATGTACGAAATCCATAGGTGGAAGTTAAAAAATAATACAAACCCTGTTGAAGACATACTAATTATAACTCTATTTTGCGACAAGACTATGCTTACAAAAAAAAAAACAATTTCAACGAAGAAACATAAAGATTTAAAATAAAAATGAAGCTAATTTACAGATCATTTCCTTTTTTTATAGAGAGAAGAAATAAAATATTTATTTTGTTTCCGGTATATCAATTTTTAAAAACGAATATTTTATATGACGCAAGAATCGTGATTTCGTCTATACTTATAACAAAATTAGTACACATGCACAATATATCACTTAACGTGATTCAATTAACCTTTTAATCGCCTCGAAGTTATTTTAAAAAAAGAACCACTCGTTTTCTCATGGGATCGCTTTGAAATTAGCAAAACCGAGGATCAGACATGAGAAAGTTGGTCGCACGTCGCATTCCGTCACGTATCTAACTACTATTGTCTATACACACACTATTTGTATTGAACAAATATTTATAGCGCTACACGTTGCGATTTCTTCATTAAAACCGTGCATAATTTTGAATAGATCCATTAGAATGAAAGAAGTCGAGCTGTTTCAATTAGTGCCGTAGTGTTGGAATTGTCGCAATGTAGATTTTTTTTTTAGAATTGATTCAATACGACTTACAGCGAAATATCTCCTATTTATATTTTGGTTGAAGTCTTATCAAATCAATTCTTAAAACAATCTACATTGCGAATATTTAATAAAATTGAAGAAGTAGAAGTTTCATATAGTGTGAAGAATGGCGAAAATTATGGAATTTCCTCGATAATCCATCCATTGTTATAATTCAAAATTGTAAATAGTTTATATTTTTACCGTTATTAATTAACATATAACAAAGCAGTACCATTTAAAAATATCCAAATAATGAACACATTTGATTTAGCAAGTCAGACAAATTGAATGTTTTCATTAAAAACTAGTTTAGCCTTCATTATAATCCATTTTAATTAAAATAAAAAGATTTTAACATTAACATACCCATATCGTTACACTACAAATTAATTGGGAGAACAAACAACATTTCTACCTTTTCCGTATCCACGTATACACACTATTTTTTTTTTTACAATCTCATCACATTTTTTTTTAATGGAGATAAAACATAATTAATTGCATAATTACGGCGAATTGAATCGGACCGAAAGCCACACTACTGTATAAGTGAGAGCATGAGAAGCGCCGAATCTGCCAGCTCCCCTCATCCATAAAAATTTAAAGTCATTTCGAATTAATTTAATGCAATCCGCGTATAAAAATGTGTTACCGAGAATTCTGTGTGAACGCGCAGGAGATTATTATATAAAATTATTATAATAAAATTGATGGGAACCGAGATACGAGCGAAATGAAATTAGGAATGAGGAGGAGGTGGAACAAATGGGATTGGAGTGTTCAGTAATTTAAATTGACGAATTGATTAGGAATTGAATTGTTTTAAAATAAGATTGATGGGAACTGAAATATGGATAAAAATATTTAAGCATACAAATTAGTTCAAATAGAAAGAATAAATAAAAAAATGGTTTCATTTATTGAATATTATTAAATTTCGTAATTAAATTAATGTTCCATTTGAATTATATTTGTATCTATGAATTGAAGAAAGAATATATTCAATTCAAGCAGTGAATGAAGATTTGAAATCTCATGTCTCTGTGGTTTAGTTGTTAACACACTCGGCTAGAAATCGAGGGACATGGATTCAAATCAACAAACATCAGAGATGTTTCTTTTCCACTTATATTTAATTACATTCAAATGACTTTAATTTGTAATTGCTAATATTAACAATGAAAATATAAACTATTTACAATTTTGAATTATACCAATGGATTTACAATATATTTATTTATTTCTGATAATAATTCTCATATACTACACGACACTGACTCTTCTAAGGTGTGGGCAGGTTAGATTTGTAAGGGGAAGGAAAAGCAAGCGTACAATTTTGTCTACGATATCCAACAGATTGTATTCAATTTTATAGAAAATATATTAAAAGTTTACAACTAAGTAGTCTGAAGTAATTTTCTCAGTCAACAAAAGAAACTGAGAAAATTATTTCAAACTACTTACACCTAATATATTTTATATGAAAGTTATTACAATCAGTGGTCAAGAGCATTGGAGAGTTATTTCCACATTTACCCTACACCCTCACGGGTATAAAGCTTTTTTCAATAATATATAATTATTTATTATATTTAATTCTAATTTAATTTTTAGTTGTAGTTTATATTCCAATAAAAATAAAATCAAAGCGGAATCAAGTTTCAATCTGACGAAGAACAATTATTCGTAATACGTTTGTTTTTATTTTCTCCTTCCAAGAATAGACATTTCAATCAATCCAGTTGTAAATCAACCAAACACTATCTCGATACCTTAAACTCCTTAAAGACATCATCAATCAACAGCGGCCATCCTTTTCCCTCCTCTCCGTCCTCTTTATTTTAATGGTCACCGCCGATGAGATTCGAGGGTAGTAGTTAATTGGCGAAGATTCGGAGACATTTGTCGTGCCGGGGCGCCTCCCGTAGCTCCACCGAGAGGCAATAAATTCTCGTGTCTTCGGTACTTGTTGATGATGTCGTTCTCACGAGGCTGCCAGTTTTTTGGACACACACAAACGGGGAATGTCCAGTTTCCATCCGCGACGGGACAATTAGAGGTCCGCATTCCGTTCACGCCCGCCTAATCTAAATTGCCCCTCTTTTAACAGGATTACCTCGTTCGATGGGTTTGTGACTTTATTAATTCAGCTGGTTAGGAATCGCGATGATTCCTCCCCGGTTTTGGCTTTTCTTTTCGTTTCGTGGGGCATTCGTTGAGGTGTTGCGTTTTTATCGTTCTTTTAATTAGTCTCTCTGGCGTTTGTCGGCCAGGTCGTTAAATTAGTTAATAGGGCCGAATGGGAAGGATTTAATGGGTTCGTGGAATTGTTAGGGACTATTTTTGGGCAGTACAGAGCAACGCGTATATTTTCTCATGCCGTTAATATATCTTCGTTACATTTATTACAGGCACTTTAAAAATATTACTATTAATATTAGCAATCTTCAAAAACTGCATTCATCCTTTGGTTTATACACAATTATTTTACCATTGAAACATTTTTATTTTGTAAATATTTAATATATTTATAGTCATTCACTTCTTGGTACATTTTCGATTTTGGTGTAAAGAAAACACTCATTTGTTTTACCTCTTTTATTAAAAGTGGCATAACAGAGTTAAGTGTTTTCTTTATATCAAAAATATATACAAAATAAATATATAATTTATAGCTGTTAATTGGCTATCGACCAGTGATCTTTCCGCCCCATTTAAAAATAATTAAATTAAAAAAATAAACAAAGATGATTCACACATTTGCAGTTATTTAAATTACAATGAAATTAAACACGCCAATGATCAATAAAATTCGAATATTGCCTTGTAACAATTATTTGTTTTTTGCTTTCATTAAATATTTCGAACCGTTGCAATTCGCACTAGTACCGGCTATGCAACAAACAAATATCTATTGCGTAATCCAATGTCCGGCGGGGTAAATGCTCGGGAAGTAGTTGTTTCAATAGATGTTTGTAAAACTTACAGTGTAAGTATTTTTTGCAGTTAGAAAAAGGGATAGATCGAATTTTATTGATCATTGTCAGAAATTTTCCTTTATAATTTCATGGTAATAATAATTAATTACAATCACTTAATTATCTATATTTTAGTCCTGGACAACTGTGCTCCGTTAATTTGCGGTTATTTTTAATATTCCACTAACGATTTTTTTATGCCCCACGATCAAATTTCAAAGCTTACTCTAATTAGATCATTTTTAAATAGTTATAGATTGTACAATTTAAAATAGAGCTGGTTTCGTCTAGTGAGATCTAAAACAAAAATAGAAAACGAGCGAAAAAGAAAACAGAACAGTTGCTTCCAAAATTCTCCAATAATAATAAAAAAAAACAGTTGGTTTATAAAAAAACACGTAAAGTCACCACCTGTCCGAAAGCCCCCTCTAATCCAATTCAATTTCTTCCACATAATGGAAAACCCTAGTAACCAAACACCATCGACATCCAACTTCACGCACAAATTGGCCAATGAGTATCGTGTTAATTGAATATATAAGGGCAACGGTCCGATACGTCCGATTAGTTCCATTATGTGTGCCTAAATAACACAAAAAAAAATACATACGGGAAGGTCGTATGACACGGCCCAAGGAGACGGTGGTACGTGCCATATGGTGGTGGCTGAAAAGACGGTGTTGGGTAACTAATATCCACCGCCACCTTGCTACCGGACAACGGTCAGCCCTTAATCTATATTCGGGGGGAGATGAAATGGAGAAGTATTGTTGGTTTGATTGATGAATTGGATTTGCTTAGTTGAAAAGGAGGGATCGTAATAGATTTGTGTGAATGGGAGGGGATTAAGGGTGGTTGTTGTTTGTGGGGCGTAGCGGAGGCTTGATTTTATTTGGGATGTATGAAATTTAATACAGGATAAAAATAAAACGCAATATAAATTAATTAAATAAAAATTAATTGAAAATAAATTATTTCCACATTTAGCTCTGTGACATTTTGACTTACGTTACGTAAATACTTAAAACAAATGCACATTAAAATTTGGATACATTGTGTAATTCAATGTCTGGCGGAGTATTTGCCCGAGAAGTAGTTGTTTTAATGTGCATTTGAGGGTTCCCATTTAAAATTATGAAGGGTGCACGGGAGCCTTATATTCCATTACAGATCAATTTGATCCTCTAAAATATGCAGTTTATTTTTTTTTTTTCATAATGTATGAAATAAATATGAATGGATTATTAAAAATCAACCAATAAAACACAGATTAACTTGAAATTCTCGACTAATTTCGGGAAAATGGGGTAATAACCCGAAACTAGTCGAGAATTTAAAGTTATTCAATCTATGTGTTTAATTGTTTTATTGGTTGATTTTTAATAATCTATTCATATTTATTTCATACAATATAAACTACCAATGTCTAAATATTAAAACCATTAATTTTTCTCATAAAATCATTAATTGTTGAAATATTTGAGTGTCTCATGATAAATGACTGTATATAAAAATATAAGAATAGATTATTTGTATCTATAAATTGCAACAATTCAAACCCATCCAAGTAGGTGGTCAAATCCTATACAATTCTGCGGTTAACGCGTCATATTCCTTCACAGCACACCACCATCTCAGGAAAAGAAAGAAAAAAAAACCTTAACAACCTGATTAACAACGGAGCAGACTTGTCGGCGAGGTCGTTAAGGGGTATGTATCATCCAGTTAGCTAAACAAACACCTCTGGCCCGAGGGGGTGGGGCGCCCCCGAGGGGGGTGACTGTAAAACAAATGTTGCAAGGCAATTAGCGTCCGCGCGGCCTGTAATTTGCACGGGGCGCGTCGATAATTGGGCCGGCCCGGTCCTGTCATTAGTATAGTAGGTGGTCCAAATCGCCGGCAACAACCTCTGTCTTTTCCTCTCTTTTCTGAAGCGAATTCGATTATTTTTTTATATTCCGCATTTTATTATTAATCACATGGAATTGTAGCTTTTTTTGCAACGAGTAATTATACTTTTCCTAACTAGGTGGTCTAAAATGGTAATAACTTAAATTTTTTTTTTTAATTAAACACTGAACCCATTTCATTTAAATCATAATAAATTAAAGTCGACGCAAGCGCCACCTTTTGCCTAATTTCAAGTGGCATCGTCAACGATTTGGGTACCGAGAATCATTGTTTCGTCCACTAAAGGAAGGCGAACTTATCCTATTTAAGCAAATAAGGAAAACGAAATTATCATTTAATGAAATGTTCAGCCACCATTCTAGATGAATGGTGGCTGAACGTTTCATTAAATGTGAATTTCATTTGAATCAGTTTCATATTAAAAATATGTTTTACCAAGTACCAGTAGCATACGATTCGTGTTGAATTTGGTTGCTACATCCAGAGAAGTGAAAAATTGACGATTAATGAAAAAGCGCCTGGGTCTGCTGCTCCTTCACCTTACCTCAATACTGCTTTTGAATAAAGCTTTGCTTCAAAATTATATGCGATTCTTTTAAATACATTCCATCGATTCATATTTCATTTTTATGAATAAATGAGATTCGAACAACGGAATATCCATGGTTGTAGCGCAAAAAAATAAAATAACGAAAGATGTCTGAAATATTGATATACTGGATCGATCGCCAAGGTGCATCACTTATATACACCGACGAATATAACTTTTTTTTACTTTTAGAGTAACTATAGTTTTGATAATGACTAGCTTGTAGTCAAAACTATATCCACTGTAAAATTTTAAATAAAAAGTGGTAAAAGAAAGTTAAGTGTTTTAATATAATTTTACAAAGATGTACCGCAAATAAAAGTTTTTTTTCTTAAAGTTCCGTAAAGTTTTAATTTTTACTAATATTGAATTCGAAATTAAAGGCAGTTGGTTTGTTTCACTTACTTTTTATTTTCCAATTTCCAACTAGTTTCGACTTATTGTCATTATAAGAAAATTATTTCCTTGATAATGACGATAAGTCGAAACTAGTTGAAAATAAAAAATAAGTGAAAAAAACAACCAGTGCCTTTAATTTCGAATTCAATATTAGTTAAAATGTTTCATCAAGTGATCAATGAGAACCAAATCAAAGTTTAATTTTCAAATTAAAAAAATAAACAAAAATTACTTGAGTACCTCATAGGCGTAAGTCACAGTTATAATAAATGAATGGAATTATTAGTGTTCACATAACGAAGAAATGATTATTTTTCGGACCACCGTGAAACGCTTTAAAGTGGGTGCACGCCGCGCCGGTGCGCTTTCCAAAAACGGAGTAGGTAACTTCTACAAACACGAGGATGATGTATTCGTCGGTGTTGGTTTTTTTGGACCGACCCGCGGCGTTACAATCCACGGGAATCCGGCCTTTATTTCCGAGTGATGTATTCATTTTCCGTGGAAACCGGGTGTCCAAATATTTATAATCGACATCAGCGGGTGGGGTGATGCCGGCGGAAGGGGGGATACTTAAAGACACGCGAAGCTGTTTGGGTTTATTTATTATTAACCGAAAAGTTGCAGCAACTAAAGGGAAAATAATTAATAATAATAATTCAATTTTTAATTAATTATTTTTAAATTTCGCACATATTGAATAATTAATTATTCAGGAATAAAGTCCATTGACAAAAATGGATGGAATAACTAGACAGAACGGTGTAACAATATATATATATATAATTCTCGTACAACTTTCTGCGAGAATTCTTGTGTGTGTAAAACGGTCCTTCTGGAATAATTTTTGCTAATTGTTTCACTGATTTTTATTTAACTTTAACTAGTCGGAAAATAAAATAAAAATAAAAAAACAAAAATCTGCAGTTCATTATTATATTTTTATATTCTAAAAAGATCTTTACAATTCTGCCACAACACCTCTAGTCATTCCTAGCATGAGTGATTCAATTAATTAATCAAGGATTCCGAAACAAAACGTTTCTTTTCTTCCACTTTTTTTTTTGTGTGTTGTTTTGTTTGGAAGGATTTAAAATTCTGCATGCATCTCTCACCTGTCCGTGTGTTCGTAGAATCTGGTTTGATACCATCGGGATTCCGCCCAAGGACGCGAATTCTTCGGATTCCGGCGCATTCAAAAGCGAAAGCTATTTATAAAACGGATCCAGGAAATTTCTGCACCATTCAATGATAATAGCAATAATGGCAGCGACGAACGAACGAAAGGCAAAAAAAATGAATCATTCAAGTATGTCCGCTTATCTGCGATCTAGTGATTGTAATTAACCAACAGACCTCGACATGAAATTCACGATCGTATATCAGAGAATGTATTTACTGTCAATAATGTATATGTAATACAATTACTGGTGAGTGTTGTATGGTGTTATTAAAGATGTTTATTAATATAGTACGTATACAAGTGTCAATAAGATTAGTTAATTTTTTTTTTCCTTTAGCTACTTGAACTTTTGTAACTAAACTGTTGATGAATAATTCTTCTGCTTGATGTAGCCATTATATGGCGAAACAATTATTACAGTGTCCCGAATAAAAAAGTAAACTCTTAACTAAATATAAAATAAATATTGTTACGAAATCGAGTTGTTTCCAATTTCTTCTTTCACTTTCGTTACAATATGAATAGATTATTAAAAATCAACAAATAAAACAACTAAACACAGATTAGATTGAATAACTTTAAATTCTCTTGAAAATGGGGTCTTATGAGAACGGTTTAATGAAGGTCCGCCGATTAGTCGTTTTGAACGCATCTGCGGTTCGATCAAAATTACTTAGTTCAAAGACAACTTAGAAGAGCTGGCTTTTTAGCATTCGATTCCTAAAGAATCCAGTTATATTTTTATAGAAAATCATTTTTCTAGATCGCCCGTGGTCTACAGAAAAAAATCGCGAAAACTTTTTAAAATTTCGTCCACTTTTAAAAGGCAAACTTTGCAAGTGACCTAAAGGAAAACAAATTACTCAATCTTGTTAAAATTTCCACAGATTATTCCCCCATTATTTAGCTACATTTTGGTATAATATGAAGTCATTTGGCGGTTTTTGTATTTTCGCCGAAATTACCACTTTTTTTATTAATTTCTGTGATTTTTTTTTCTCTTCAAAAAATTTTGAAAAAAATCTCAAAGACTCTTGAAGATAATTGAAAGAACGCAGGCTATTTAGTTTCCCCAAACATAATAATTTTCAACCATTTCTGATAATTTAAATGGTTCCGCCAAATTAACATGGGGTCTTATGAGAACAGTTTAACGGAAGCCCGCCAATTAGTCGTTTTGAACGTATCTGCGGTTCGATCAAAATTACTTAGTTCAAAGACAACTTAGAAGAGCTGGCTTTTCAGCATTCTATTCCTAAAGAATCCAGTTATATTCTCATAAAAAAATCACATTTCTAGATCGCCCTTGATCCCCAGAAAAAATCGCGAAAACATGTTAAAATTTGGCCCATTTTTCAAAGATCAACTTTGCAAGCGAACTGACGGAAAACTAATTACTCAATCTTGTTAAAATTTTCACAGATTATTCCCCCATTATTTAGCTATATTTCGGTATAATATAAAGTCAATTGGCGATTTGCGGATTTTCGCACCTTTTTTCTTTATGATTATGATTTTTATTAATTTTCGGTCAAAAGTTCTTCTTTCAAAAAATTCTAAAAAAAAAAAAATCACCAAAGCTCTTATTGATACTAGAAATAACGTAGATTATTTAATTCCACGAAAAATAATCATTTTCAATAAGTTTTTAGCGACTTAAATTGCTTCCAGAAATTTACATGAGGTCTTATGGTAACGGCCCGCCGATCGGCCGTTTCGGATGCATCTACGGTTGGGTCAAATTACCGAGTTCACAGACAACTTACAAAAACGCACTTTTCAGCATTCGATTCTTGAACAATGCAGCTACATTTTCACCAAAGAGCATGGTTTTGTGTCAACTGGGATCGCCAGAAAAACAAAAACAGCAAACTAGTATGATATTAAAATCAAAATCAGAGAATGGAAATGATTGAAGATTTAGTCAAAAATTAAACAACAAGGAAAACTTTAAAGTCAATATTAGGCCCAATTTGCTAAGCCCCACTTTAAACCACATTGACTTAAGGCAATGAGAATGACTTTAAAGTAAAAATTAAGCAAAGAGAATGCCCTTTTAGTCAAAATTGCACAACAAGGCAGACTTTCTAGTCAAAATTAGACCCAATTTGCTAAGCCCCACTTTACAACCACACTGACTTAAGGCAATGAGAAGTAAGTTAAACTTACACAACAAGGAAAACTTTAAAGTCAAGATTAGGCCCAATTTACTAAGCCTTACTTTACGACCACACTGACTGAAAACTAATTACTTGATGAAGATAAAATTCTCACAGCTTATTCCCCCATTCTTTGGCTATATTTTGGTCACATTAAAAAAAACGTAATTACTTTCATGCAAGCATAGGAACAATGTGCTGAGTAAACCGTTAAAATTTAATCAGATATTCGGTGTCATAAAACTTTCTCTAGAAATATTCTTAATCGATGTCTAAACTAATTACCATCACGTTTGTGCAAAAATTTGTTTTTTTTTTTGTTTCCTAACATGACATCTCAATTATCCGCTTGAGCGCGATTTAATTTGTCGATTGCGCAAGACCGGCTTCTCGGAATAAATGTGTTTTTCATTCGAATTTCGTTTTGGGCGCAAGGTGCGCTCTCTTTGGTAATTGCTTACATGTGCGGTGGCAGGCCGAGAGTGCAGACACGAAAGTGTCGTGTGCGGTCGGCACGGGAGGCGTGAATACGGTGAAAGAGGTCTGCGCCGAGTTGAGCCGGACATGCGCAGACCTCCGCAGACAAGACATCAATGACATTCCGCGGACGCTTTTTCATCGTCGGCGTACTCTAACTTTAGAAGGGGGCCCCTCTCGCATAAATTCATTCATAAAAATACACCCGACTCGGCATACGAATAAATATATATGATGCCTTGCCTCGCCTTGCCCGTCTGCTTGCTTGCTCACTTGCTTACTTACATGACTTAATTACGTTATGCGCCGGAATCGGCTCTCGGGCTAAATGTGCGAAATTTTTACGCAAATTCTTAATTGGTTTAATTATGGGGTTTTATTATTTTATTTAATGTGTTAAGTATCGCCGGGAATTTTGCTCGCGTAATTAATGATCGAGTAAAAGGAATCTGAGATGTAAACAACTTAATGGAAATTAACATCGTCTACCATTTACATAATTTATACCTTCATACAAGCTGACCCAGAAGAAATACGAATCAAATGATATGTATTTGATTTGATTCGTATTTCTTCTGTAGAAATAGAAATTTGGGAGGTTTCAAAGGGAGGTCTACTTTTTAAAAAGTTTCTATCTACTATATTTATTATATAGAACACTAAACTTTTCTTCACTAAATTTATTTTAGTCCAGATGACATTTCGAACACGATATGTTCATTCTCAATGGAGAAAATTAACGTAACTCACAACAGTATATATTCCTATCTACTCTTTCTTCATAAGGAAGGAAAGTGTGCAACTATATAAAATGTTTTTATTATTTCGGAATAACCTTTCAGTTTATTCTTCACCAAAAAAGTTCACTAAATTGAAGTATGACCACACCATTAATTCCTGTTGAGGGCCAGGAGGAAAGGTAAATATGTAAAGAACAAGAATAACCTCAAGAAGAACAACACTAAATCCAAGGTCTGTTGCTCTAGGTTCTTGTATACATTAGTCATTTTCGATAAGGCAAGAACTTGCCATCACTTTGAGTGAGACCTTCTACTGTATTCTTCAACAAAAAAGTTCACCAAATTGAAATATAACTACACCATTAATTCCTGTTTAGGACCAGGAGGAAATATGCTAAATCTGTAAAGATCAAGAACAACATTAAATTCAAGGTATGTTGCTCTAGGTTCTTGCACACCTTAATCATCTTCGATAGGAAGAAGGCTGAGAAGTTGAAGCAGTCCTTACCTCCAGTTCTGCAAATGAAAACAAGTAAATCCATTTTTTGTTTTTTCAACATTTAATTCCACATTGATAACATCTTTACAATGGAATGGCAACAAATCTATCCGAAAAATGAAAATACACAGTAAATTATTAAAGTTGTGTAATTAACTACATGCACTTTTTAATGCACCAATTTTTTAATGTTTCCTTCAATTTCCATACAAATTACTCCCCGCATTTCTCTCTCATTTTTTTCTTCTTCTAATCCTGTCATAATCCCTGGAGTGTTACAGAATGGCATGTCTCGGGTCTTTTGAGTGTGGCGCGGATAATTAGAGCAGCGGATGTGTCGCGCAAGCGGCAGACATGCGCTCCTTGCTTAATTAATTCGCGTTAGTCTCCCATCAGGTACGTACACCTATGATGTGTGCACGTCCCGTCTTGTCTTGTCTTGCCTTGCGACGAGGATCGAGTTTCACAATATAAATGCGCGCAACTTTCTAAAAAAAGAAAGGTCCGCCGGGGCAGTTACATCACGGGAAAATAAACCGAAGCAATTGTCCCGGCGGATAATTTGTATGCACAATAAAATTGACAATGTAAAAAAATCAACCGAGTGTATATTGCGTGAATTAATAACGAGTTTGTATGAAAGTGTGCGCGCTTAATTAATTCAGTTCTTGATTGTTTAAAAGAGCGAAAGATTTTATTATTAGAGAACAAAAAATTTTTTAATGTTAATGCTATATAAACAGTTTGCGCGCCATCTATGTTTCGATTTGCATTATTGAAGTCTCTTTATCAGAAATACTGAACAACAAGATGTATTTTATTATTATTATGTAGATAAATAAAAATTGACAAAAATAGTTCATAGAAAAGACTATTTTATTCATTTGGTCAAAGTTATTCAAATAAATTAAAAAAAATATATAACGAGAAGTAGTTGTTTTTATGTGCATTTGTTTAAAGTACCTACGTAACGTAAGTCAAAATGTCACAGAGCTAAATGTGGAAATAATTTATTAATTATTTTCAAATAAATTTTATTTAATATATTTAAATAACTGTAACCAAGTGAATAAATACTTTTTTTCTATTTATACAAAAAAATAACTAATAAATTGTTTCCTCTTTAGCTACTGCGACGTACGTTAAAACTAATATCCATTAAAACAACTACTTTTCGGGCCTATACCTCTCCAAACATTAAATTACACAATGGTCAGTTGCTGTTGCATAATTCAAATTGGGATATAAATAAATCTAAATCATTATTAAATGGCCCGACCTATGAAATCAAAGAAATCTTCGATTTTATAGTCCCACACATATTGAACAATGTACGTCTTTGAAAATAAAAACCTTTACAATAATAACCACTTATCAAATTGCACATTCCTAAAATAAACCTTCTCCACGTGAATCCGGCGCAATTTGATAAGCTGCAATTTTCCTTTCTCGATTATCATAAAAACCAGATTATATAAAGTATACATTTCAGAGAGCACAATGCGGGGATCTTCCGATCACTCGCCCTCATCGATCCCTCCCATCTCTTCTTTTCCCTTCGATGAAAGGAAGGGATGCGAGTTTCCGGTGAGAGGGGAAAGCGAAAGTTTTCTCACACGCCAACAGACAAACGCTGCGCTCCGATGTATAGTATGCACGTCATTGGGAAAAATGGTTCATTGCACATGCGATACTCTCTCTAATTGTTTTTTTTTTTTTGCGCACCAACGTGATAATTACCAAAACAAACAGCAAAGTGCGCGCTGGTCGGTTAATTAAACAAGAGCGGCAATTAACGTGGTTTCACTTGGGAGGCCACTGGTGACATGACGTTTGTTATAGTAATTACTGTTATTATTAGTTGATTGTTATGATTAAAAATTTATCTCAAAGATTTTTTTAATGAAGCTACGTTGCACGAGTGATGGATTTTCTCCATGTTTTTTTTTTTTTAATTTTCCTCTTAAATTACTAAATAAATTCACACGTGAAACGTAGCTTTATTACAAAATAAACTGAAAGTTGGGTAAGAATTATAAATACCTTGTGATTTAAAGCTATTGTAATACTTCTGTGCATGATGGTATAATTCTTGAATCTTTGAATTGAATCAGTTTGAGAATGACTTACAGTGAAATAAATTGGTAAGTGGCATACAAAAGTTGTTACGTGTCTTCTTTATCGTAATATGATGGCAAAATGCTATTTTAATAAAAATAATTATTCGATATTATTTTGTAAATATTTCGTGAAATTGAGTCAGGGGGAATACGACACGAAGCAAGTACCAATTATAATGTGTCTATGTATTTTTTTTTTTTTTTAACAGAAGCAGGTTTTGATTGTCTGATCTGTTGCATAGACAGATATTTAAAAGGCATTCTATTAAACTCAAGAATGTTCAAAACGTATATTTCCACTTTTGTTCATGATTTTGTTTACTTCATAAATTAAAGTAAAAAAAAGTCTGGATATATTACTAATGTCGTAGATGAACTTAATTATAAAAAATGCAGGAATCTCTGTTATCAACAATTCGTAGAATAATCAAACCGATAAGCACCAATAATAGAAAAACATAATAGCTAGCCCATTATTCTCAATCAAGGTCCCATATTTACACAATGTCTTCAGTAGAGTACATTATTTTCTCTAGGAATAACAACAGAAGGAGCCGTGCTTGAAATCAAGGACAAGTGTCCTCGAGTCTTAATTGAAGGGGGCAAAAAAGGGATATCATTCACCATGAGAATTTAAAAAGGAAAACAGGACTTTTGACTGCATTCAAATCGGCTCGTACGAAAGCACGCGAGAGAATCCTCGAGGGGAAAAAAGCGCGCGTGTAATGTTAAAAAGGCTGGAAATAATTGGAACTACAAAGAGGGGGCACTGATTGTCGTGTTGTTTCTGTATAATTTAAATACTACGACACATAAGAGGGTTGATTCAAATATATTTTGAGATTCAATTAAATGACAATTTGTAGATGGGATTTCAGCATTGAATTTTAAGTTCTCGATGAAAATCGATGATTTAAATTTTCATTTATTTTATGTTCTTAAAAATAAATAAAAATAAATTTCATTCAAAGAAGTTTTTATTCAATTTAAAAAAAAACATTACGTAATATAAGGCCATCTGCAGACACGTGTTTCGTGATCTATAACTCGTCAGTACAAGTCTGCGTTACATAATTATAAAGTTTAAATAACTGTGACGAAGTGAATAAATCCCTTTTGTATTATTACAAAGAAGTATGTTTATTTCTATTTCAAAGAAGATTAAATAAATAAATATCAATGGATTTCATTTCATTCTTTGCTAATTAGAAATAAAAAAAATGAAGAAACGAATAAAATTAATAATAATAATAAAATAAATTTCATTCAAAGAAGTACGTTTATTACTTTAAAGTAAACACGTTTGTTACAACTTTAAAATTAAGTTTATTTTTATATTTCAATACAAATGTTTTGCTACGCTGTGGCTTCTTCAGGTGAAGAACAAGTTATTAACCTAATTTATTAAATATATCAAAATATATATATGTAGGGGTAGCAATTAAGTAGGATTGGAGGTAACAAGTTTTAAATTAAGTAATGGGGAGTTATTTAAATCTGTTTGGTCGTTTAACAGTTCGCCTTTTATTTATTTCGGTGCTTTCCAAGGTGTTTAGTTTTATTCCTTTTCCCTGGATATGTAATATTTTGAAATATTCGTTGAAGGTGGTTTGAATATGTGGAATTATTTTTCTTCTTCTCAAAGTTGGTTTTATCCGTTCTTGAAATGCTCTCTCTGTTTGGCCTATATACACTTTAGGACAGTCAAAATAATAAATATCAATGGATTTAATTTCATTCATTGATGATTAAAAATAAAAAAAATGAAGAAAGGAATAAATGTAAACCCTACACCCATATG
Source organism: Philonthus spinipes (assembly GCA_963082785.1). Taxonomy (NCBI): domain Eukaryota; kingdom Metazoa; phylum Arthropoda; class Insecta; order Coleoptera; family Staphylinidae; genus Philonthus; species Philonthus spinipes. The sequence continues at coordinate 24,798,419 of OY720300.1, read as the reverse complement.
GGTAGAAAGGGTCATTGAATATATATATATATATATACATTTATTCCTTTCTTCATTTTTTTTATTTTAAATATATATAAATGTGTCTTTCGCTTAGTGATTTATCTATAATAATAGAAAAAGGACCAATTCACATGGTTACAGTTATTTAAACTTTATAATTATGTAACGTAGAGCTGTACTGACGAGTTATAGATCACGAAACACGTGTCTGCAGTAATCTTTATATTAATGTTTTGTTTTTTGTATTAAATATTTTCGAATCAAAAAATTATTGCATTATACAATATGTTATTGTTATGCAATAGCAAGTGCCCATTATTGTGCATTTGTTTTTAAAGTACTTACGTAATGTAAGTTAAAATGTCAGAGGATAAAATAATTTATTAATTATTTATTTAATTCAGTGATTTCTCTCTTCGCGTACGCCCTTATACACTTAGAGAATAAGACAATTTAAAATAATCTCAAGTAAATTTCTTAATCAAATTTTACTTTAATTCCAATTTTTGACGAATCGACTCGATTGTAACTACATCAAGACAAACCGAAACTGTGAATTCTTCTCCGTTGGGTATTTTCGTGCGTGTAGACACAATTTTTCACGTTCTAAATTTGTCATCGGGTGTCGCCCGAAACGGGCGCGAATTGACGGATGGGCCGGTTGAAATAAATTTGAAAACATTACAAATTGAGTGCTGTAAATTCATCACGAGATCAGAGACTTTTAAAAATAATTAATTCGTGTTTTCGGGACGCCGGGCACAAAAAGTTTCCCATTTTTTTTAAAATAACGTCTCAACTTTTTTTTTCGATTCTCACCATTCGTGATCATGAGTTTGTGATTAAACGCATTTTTGTTGTTATTTTGCCAAATCAAATGGAAATATGAAGGGAGTGTTAAGAGGATAACAAATTCAATAAAACCGGAGATTTTGATATTTGATGAGAAAAAATATGGTTTCATGATTCGAACAGAAGTTAAGTTACATTAAATTAAAAGAATTTGAAAATAATTAATTATCAATCAATTATTTTCCCTTTTGGCACTGCAACTTACGTTAAGTAATCAAAAATAACATACTTTATAATATAACCATACTAGGATTACATTCTAAAATCTATGAAAAAACTGTACGCTTTTATTCACTTATTTTATTATTAATAATAATAATCTTTATTAACAGAATATATACAGTAAAAAATACTAAATAAATATTAAAAAATTACGAAATTGAATGTATATTTTATATCTGATAATTGGCTGCACTTATTTTATTTATAAACAGATGTACATTTCGATCACCATGTTATCATTATCGATGTTTTACAAAGAATTCTTTGTAATTCATTCTTTATAAAGAAAAATTCTTTGTAATTGATTCTTTATAAAACATTGATAATGATCACATAGTGATCAAAATGTACATCTGTTAATAAATACATTACGATAATCATGTGATCTTTATCAATGTTTTATAAAGAATGAATTACAAAAAAATCTTTATAAAAAAATAAGCACATGCTGATAGAATTGTATATTTGTTAATAAATAAAATAAGTGAAGAAAAATATAAAAAGTGTTTTCATATATCTTTAAAATCTTCACGAAACTCACATTTAATTAAGTGTATTCTAAAATATGTTTTTTTTATTATAAAAACTAAAATCTTCTCTTCTCTTTTTTTAATATAACAATTCTAATCTGACACTTCAAAATTGTAGTAGCTGGGTGTTTTAGGCACGTATAGTTATATTTTAAAGTCTGTTATTTTTCGATAACCAAAACTAAATTCTTCGACACGCGAACAACCCCCATGATCGATACATCACGTAATACCATTTATTACCTTTAAAATAAATTATGGCAGTGCTGCCAATTGTTAGTCTTGGGCTCGCTGACCGTATCTGAGCCGTACATAATTAATTATCGTATTAATACGCAGAGGCAGACGCTAACTGATAATACACCGTTGGGCGTACACCGTGACGAGACGGTGAGACGATTTCACTAAAAAAAAAATGGAAGGAAAAGAAAAACTCGAAAACGCTCACGCCATGTTTCCATTAACCCTTCGGTCTTCATTTATAATCCCTTCGTCCGAAGAGGAAAAGCCGTCGCGAAAAAATCCACAATCCAGCGACGATCTGCCGGCGTTATTAACACGTGGCGAAATGTTAAAAAGCTGTACAAGAGTGTGAATGGTTAGAGTGGAAAAAAAGGTGTGTTTTAGTAAAATCGTGAAATCTACAAGTAATTAATTTCAATTTTCTTTACACTTTTTTAGCGGTAATTTTATTTCAATATCACTTAATCCGTCGCTGAGTGTATTTTTTTGCTTGCATTTTATTATCATCTTATTTTTTTATGATAAATGTATTCTTGAAAAGATTAAAAGAAAATTTTGCAATTATTACAAGAAGGCTATTTGCGAAGAACCCTAAAAAAAGGTGAGTCTAAAAATCAACAGCTTTGACTCTAAAGTTGCCTGGCAAAGCAAACAGATTCTAAATCAACTGGCGAAGAGAAACAAATTGGCCTTAGGGTGGTTTTCCGGATATCAGGGAGTAGAGGGTAATGAAAATGGCGAGGGCCTAGCAGAAAGCAGTGTTGGAGAACCTACTTATGGGCTTACCAAAGCCCGCTTTTGGAAAATGGGAAAAAACCGAAGCGAGCCCATTGGAAAACCACACCAGGTCTAGGGGGGGGGGTTTGTAGGGCGCTTCGACGGCAAAGGTCATTCGCGCACCAGGTCTAGGGAAATCTAAAATGCTCATAGAGTATTCGGTAGAAAGAACCAAAAAGGTCCTGTGCTTCTCTCTAAGAGTCATTAAAATTGTGATAGGAATATACATTGAGCATTGCAAGGTAGGCATTATAATGTTTACCTTCACAAGATGGGCATGACAGCGGAAACCATCTGCCGGTTTTGTGACTTGGCGGATGAAGCCATTGAGCACATAACATGTATATGTGCAGCACTAGCGTACAGTAGACTTGTGAGTTTCGGAGGGAGAATTCAAACTTTTTAGAAATTAAGAACCAAATTAATTAAGGCTTGTTACATTATAGCCATTCTTTTAGAACGGTATTGTTTCATTTTAGTCATTCGAAACAAATCTGTATGTCAATAATTTGTCACAATTTGGCCTCAAACTCAGTAATAAAATAAATCAATCTGTTAAATTTTTTTTGTTTCAAAATTAGACTAAATTGTCATTGCATTTATGTCAACCTAAGAAATGAAACTTATATTATTTTGTCTGACAGCCTAAACCAAAAGGTGGTATTTTTTTAATGTATAGGGTGTTCTAAATTAAGTGCTCATAATTGCTAACTCAATTGAGCTAGAGAGTCGGTTAAATTAGCAAAGTAGTGTATTTTCCGGGGACATAACATAAGCGATACTCCATCTGGTGGTAAAATTTGGAACACTTTTCGGAACCAACACGTGCGTTTTTAAATTAAACTAATGCCCGGATTCTGTAACACTTTTCAATGGGTATCTAGATATCAAGTAGCATCATTATTGCTAACAGTGTTATGGACTTTTAGCTCAATCAATAATAATAATTAGTAAATTAGTGTATTTTCCGGGGATACAAAATAAGTGACACTCCATCTGTTGGTAACATTTGAAACACTTTTCGGGACCAACACGTGCGTTTATATAATTTATCTAACATATCTCGACAGATATCCAGATATCAAGCTACGTCATCATTGCTAATTTAAAATATACTCAATACTCCATCTGGTGGCAAAATTTGAGACACTTTTCGGGACCCACGAGTGCATTTCTAAGTGGTTTATCCAATAACTAACGCATGGCTTCTTTAACACATCTCAAAATGTATCAGGATATCAAGCTGCGTCTGCAAACCGAAGTTCAGTTTATTTGTTATTATTTGGAGCGGAGTTTAAGACGCAGTTTTCGAGTACTCAAGCATTGAAACATAACCTGTATCAAAAAAGTTGCTTCCGGCTTAACCCACAGGCCAATTGATGGATATCCTAACAAATTTCTTAATTAAGGTTTAAAACACGAAAATATACTAGTATCACAGACAAACAAATAGTTATTCTGCATTAGTTTTTTTTAATATTAATGATTTCACCTTTAAATCTACCATATCAGTTTGTTATTTTTTCAAAATAAAACATTTTCATCTGTTGATTTTATGAATGAAATTCGAGGTAATCAATGGTGTGTGTAGAAAAAAAATGTAAAGTCCAACAAGAGATAATTGCGCTTTTCCCGGTAGCTATGTCACCTCGACGCAGGCCTCAAAATCGTTGTATTTGTGTAGGTCGGCGGCGACAAGGCAAATCACGGCCTCAAAAAAACAACAACTTCCTCCTGTCCAACTCGGACACAGTCACGGTGTCGCGGCGCTACCAACACATACACACGTCACTTCCCTTTCCGGCTACAGAATAATCACACGCACCCCCTCCAACGCCGACGCAACACACCGATTGACAGGCGATCCATTCATGAATTTGAAGAACGAGCTCGCCTTACCTGCGTCGCGTTTTGGTTTTTGCCATCTGGATAGGTTCATCCGCACCTGTACTACTCCCAGAGTACATCTTCGCTCTCTTTCGGGGCACTTCCGGTCTGGGAATGCACACGCGGAGAAACCGTTTTTTTTTTCTTTATTATTATTTTCTTTCTCCGTTCGTTCTTTCCGAGGCTTCTCATTTTTATGCAGGGTACGCACTATTGTGCCATTGTCTCGGTCGGCTCGCATCGAGGGCTATTTTCGTTTCGTTCATCGGGAGAAGACTGGTTGTGACCGTGTTGCGTTTAATTTCGAGGAATCGACAGGAAGAGGAGATCTACTAAAAATAAAAGGTGTATTTTGGATACCTATAGGAAAAAAAGGTGTTTAATTTAATATTAAGAATGTTTTACCAAGTGATTAATGAGAAAAAATCTCCGATAAACTAAAAAGGAACGTCCATGATTACAATTTTTCAGTACATTCCGTAATTACTAAAGTGTATTCAGCAAGAAAAAAAAATGTCCGACAAACTAAAAAGGAACATTCATAATTACAATTTTTCGGAAAACTTTTCGATCATACGATGCAATATTGAATGTTGTATAGATAGAAAAAAATGTCCGATAAACTAAAAAAAAAAACATTCATAATTACAATTTTTCGGTACATTCCGTAATTACTAAGGGGAGAGATTTATGCGGTGTAATGCCCAATTACTTGGTTATTGACTCAATGGATTTCGGTAATTTAGTTTTAAGGGAATTTTATGTTTCTTAAGTAATGAAAATAAAATCACTAATTATAAACTTAACGAGGGGACGGGGTGTTTTATTCAACTGTGTATTGAAAAATTCCGCGCAGCATTTCCCGCCATTGCAGTTTCCGACGACGTTTTGCGTTATGTTATTCAAGAATGTGTTCTAAAGTTTCATGAAACGGGAGCTCTAAATAGAAGTTTAGGCAGACTAACGAAATGGACGGCTGAAAATGTCGAAAATATCGAGGAACGATTAAATCATTCCCAGAAAAATTCTTTATGACGGATTTAACAGCAAGTAGACTTTTCATATGGAAGATGCCAGTCAATTCTTAAAGCTCCGGCCTCTCCATTACCAAAACCGTATTAATTATTGCCAATAGTTCCAGAATAATAGGAAATTTTTGTAATTCAAAGCACTCTAGAGGAGAAAAGTTCTCGATCATATTGTATTAAAAAGTATATCTTACATCGCTTAAATATTCCATATTCAAATAACTTAAAAAAAAATCTTATTGAAGCTAGTTTATAGCCATGTTTATAATTTTACAATTTCAACATCATAGGTCTTTATTTATAATAAACTTTCTCAACCAATCAAAACGCAAAAATATTTATAAATTAACGACGTAATAAATTTGAAAATGTAAATTACGAAGTGACGCGTGTACATCATTCGAACGTGCTGAGGACTTCGGTGTGAATGGACTGTTTCGAAATGGCCATCCGATTCAATTTGGTGCAATTGGTTGGATGTCGGATGGCGCGTAGTCTTCCGGCGTCGCGGGTTTATTTTGGGCAAGGTCGTAGACGTCTAGACCGGCGTTGTCTTTTTAGAAGTGCGTGTTGTTGCACTCGAAAAACGTCCGTGAAATGCATTGACCAATATAAATTTAAACGCGGTTAATCTTTTGATGTGAATTAATTATCTAACAGCTTTATATAAATCACGCGAAACGATGGAAATATAAACAAGGTGTGACCGGAGTTTCAATAATATCAAAGGATTAAGAAATTTGTTGAAATAAATAGCGTTTAACATTTTTAGTGGGATTAAAAAGCTTTTTAATAATAATAATAATAAATTTATTAAAAAGAGGTATGATACAATATATAGATATATATAAAAGTGTAGGCGAAGTTCAGTCAGCATTACCTGTTACTGTTCTTCCACTTAACCTACTTACAACATAGAAAGTAATACAAGTGAGTATTTTTAGTTTGACAATTATTAATATTAAGTTAATAATAATCAACTATACTGTTGAATACAACATACATAATAATCGTAGAAAAATTTACATTTTTAAAAACATTAAATTTCCTGACGAAGAATACACAAAAAAATACAACATATAATAAAATAAAAATAAAATATAACCGTTTGTATCACAGAATATATCACTAAGCAATGTATTTGTAAAAGCAAAATATCAAAGATGGAATACCATGTAAGAATGTATAAATTAAACATCGACATAGAAAAATTTTAAATAATATTGACAAATATCGAAATACAAACGAATATATAAATCAACTGAAAATATCATTTATAATAGTAATAAAAGCTAGGGGAATGGGGGAGAAATCATTTTTAATTTCGGTTTTGAGAAGGAGTGAACTTTCAGTCCTGTGCGTGTATTATCAGAATGATTATTGCTGTGTTCTTTCTTTTTTGTTCTTTTTCTCTGTGTAAAATACAATTGTAAACTCTAAATATTATGAAAAATAAAGGATCTTCGTATATATATAGTAATTCCTATTTCTGTTTAAAGAGACAGTCAATAATTCGTATTACATTGATGTCTTCGACAATGAACAATATTGGTTTAGTGAAATGAGGTATCCTCATTCTAGTAGCTTGGTTTACTAGAATGAGCATGCCTCATTTCATTTGTTTAGCAGAAAGGGAGATTCTCATTCTATTAAACCAATACCTCATTCAGTAACAAGAATGAGGCATTCGGTAACGATATTGTGTTGTAAAATGGATATTTACGTAAAATAAATAAAATATCCTACGTAACCCAAACATAAGACCTATCCATAAAAATCCCTCCGCAACAATATTTCAATTCATTAAATCCTTTCAAGACATAGATAGTTAAATTGACCCTGATCGATCCAATAGACAGTTTAACAATGACGACCAACGACAAAATAATTTACAAAAGATGATAAAGACAATTAATTATAAGACAAGCAGAAAGACCTATAGTCGATTGACAAAAATATTTTATATTGTTATTATTATTAATATTGTAAACTAGAAAAAAAAACATGTCAATAGAGATGTGTAACTTAAATAAAATAAACCGCACACTTAAATGTTATTTGGAATTTTCCAAATAAAATTCAAGTGTGCGGTTTTTATATAGATTTATAAGATTAATTTACTATAATGGATTTCAAAAAAGTAACGATCAACACCATTCGGATGTTAAATCTACCTTAATTTACCCATTCTCCCTAAAAATAACTCAGAATCTAAAAATTATAGAACAAGATATTTACATTTATTTATTTATTTTTTTAAGAAAATTTATGTCGACACGAATTGGGACTAACTGCGCCACCCACGCACGGGCGCCAATATCTCAACGATTCATAAATTAGCCAGATTCCATTCAATTATTCATCTTAATCCGTTTTGTCGCGTTCGTTCGGGCGTTTCTTCTTCTCGTTTATTTTTTATTCCATTCAACCTATTTTCGGACATTTGGGGGAGATCTATTTTCAAGTTACCTTAAATTCTTCTTTAAACAGAAATAGGAACCTCGGAAATGGGCAATGAGCGGAAGAATTAAAAGGAAGACGTTAAGTACCGTTTTTTTTTATTTTGTTTTGTTTGATGTTGAATTGAGCCAGAAAGTGCGTTTAGAATTTCCCCCTGCTACCACATAAATAAATAAAATTAAAAAAAAAACAAGCAACGCGATATTTCCATTCTTTCTCCAGGATTTTCGTTAAAAATATGAATCAATTTCACTTTATTTGAAATTGAAATTATAATGATCAAATAAATAACAATAATTTATCACAGAAAAAAATACAAATGAAATGTTATGAGTGTAGACGAAGTTCAATCAGCTTAAAATGTTATTAAATGAGTTTTGAGTTCACGTGAAGTGTTAATAACAATAATAACACAAGAGTTTTTTCCTTACTTCACTTCAAAAAGAGTGAATTAAGGAAAACATCTCTTGTGTGACAAAAAGCGTATGATTTTTACAAGAACAGTGTACCTTTCTCGTTGGTAAACTCTTCAAATGCTTTATTAATAAACTACCAACCATTGTTTGTACGTATTTTCTTGACTTTTATGTCGGTTTATCGAATGAAAATTAACGATTTTAAATAAAAATTTTGAAACAAAAATCATGATAAATTAAAGACGACGCAAGCGCCATCTTTTGTCTAATTTCAAGTGGCATCGTAACGATTTGGGTCACACTAGTCTGATGAGGTTCGAAAAATCGAAATGGCCCTCACTAGTTATCCATACGCTCAACATTTCATTGAATGTCAATAACGAAGTATTTATATAAATAGAAAAGAGTATTCATTCACTTGATCACAGTTATTTAAATATATTAAATAAAAATGATTTGAAAATAATTAATAAATTATTTCCACATTTAGCTCTGTGACTTTTGACTTACGCTACGTAAGTACCTTAAACAAATGCACATTAAAACAACTACTTCCCGGGCAAATACTCACGCCGGACATTGAATTACATAATGTACACCTGCTGTTGCATATCAGTATTTATATATACAAACATCTTTATTCAGACAATATGACAACAAAATTTTATAAAATTTATTACAACAATATGTACACTTGTGTTAGTAGTCTGTCATGGGCTATCGACCATAGGTCTTTCTGCCCCGAAGTGATTATTTAACGAAAAACCTTTATACATTATCAGCTGTGTTTCACCAAGTGTTAGATGAGTTAAAAGTGAATAGTTCCACATATTTTATTTTAAATTAAATTGTAACTTATTGTGTTGGGGAGTGATTAATCAAAAAAGAAGAGGAGAAACGTTCACACAGCCACAAAAAAAAGGAAACCTATTTATATTTTCTATATAGTTAATCTGTTTAAAGTGATCTATGTGCAGTAATGAAGAACATGTTTTCATCTGATTGCATTAAATGGATCGGATACAGAGTTCCAACATCTAAATCATCGATCGCGTCGGTGAGCGCCGTCAAAAGATTAATGTGGACATTTACACATCGATTTAATCCCGCAGCGTGTGCATGTGTGAAAGGAGAGGAGCTGGGCTCTCCCCCTTTTTTTAATAAATGCTCGCCGGCTTTAAATATAAACCGAAGAACACGGGATGACGGGATAAAAGTAACAACGGCGGAGAAGAGGTGAACATTCGGGTAACCCAAAAGGCGAAACTAAATAAACACACCCGCACTCACACGCATACGCACACGCACGCACTCGGGGGCTTTTTAGTGCGTTCGGAAGCGGGGAGGGGAAATTTGATAAGTGCCACTTTTAACGAGGCACGGTTGTAAAGTAACGGTTTTATTATCTTTTGGGTTTTCAGGTGATTAGGTTTTAAGTACCGTTGGGATGCTCTGGTAATTGGATATAAATGTGTCGCGTATATGTGAGTATTTTCAAAAAGTCGTTCAAATTTTCAACGGAGTGAAATTATTATGAAATCTCATATACCATGTTACAAAAAAACCTTATATACTCTGAAAGAAATAAGTGATCATTTTAAACATGATAATTATTATGCTTACCATTTAACTTGTCGGCCTGGGAGCATGCCAAGTAACGTATTTCCAGCAAACATTCTAACTTTGTTAAGATTTCATAAAATGTATTGTTTAATACAAACAAGATCATGTTTATAATAAACAAGATTCATTATTATGTTAGTTAGTATAGTTACTTCGTCAAGAGAGAATATTTGGTGGAAATTACCAATTAACTTAGTACCACGTACCAAGATAATTTTAACCATTTTAACTTCATTCCGATAATTATGTTTAGGTGTTTACTTTAAACGCTTTTGTGATTATTCAGTTCAAGAAACTGCCAAACAAGTGAAAATCCAACTTATTTGGAAATATAACTTTCAGTGTAATAATATGAATATAAATATATATATTTTTTAAGTTAATAATTAAACCTTTGGCAAAAATATAGTAAAAAAAACAAGTGTAGTGAGGCACTTGTTTTTTTTACTATATTTTTGCCATCGGTAGTTGTTTTTCATCTTCGTTTTTTATTTAGAAAATTTCGCCTTCCTATACGAAACACATGGCTGAGTATTAAAAATTGTTTTAAATAAAAAGTTACTAAATGCTTACCCTTGATTTTATTATTTTAAATCGTTAAATAGACTTTAAGCAACAATCTAGTTACAAAAAACAAATATCTGAATAGTGACAAATGCCTTCCTTTTGCACTTAGAAAACATCGTCTTGTAACGTTACCCTACGACAACGTCAAATTGGTGACGTTATTCTAACGACTTCACCGATATCCCGACGTGTAGCTCGTTACTAGGTTCTTTTTATAATTTGATTTTTTGGATTCGCTGATGAAATCGCTGTTGGGTCAACTTAGGTCCGATTATCAGAAACTTTATACTTCACTTTAAGAATTTTATTATATAAGCTTTGAGTGTGATATTTAACAACTTAAGTAAAGCAATGAATAATTAAGAAAATATAAAGGTGATGATGGTTCGCTTGCTTCTACCCTAAAGAAGTGTTGCTGGTCTCATCGATGCCAGAGCAACCCCACTCCTTCTGCAGATAACATTACATTAAAATATAATTAGGAGCACGCGTAACATGGGAGGCAAACTTTGGAAGTTGGAGTTTAAAATATTTACTTAACAATAATGAGATAGACCTTAATGGCTTTTAATGATGATAAAATAGAAATGAACAAAATATTTAAAACTAAACCTACCACGACGGGTCAAATGACCCATTTTAAACTTTTTGCCAGAATTTCTTGTAAATAACATTATCACATCGCCATTTGCCTTTACGACTTTTACTAAAAAATACATCGAATGTGTTTTTCAATATTTACTCCTCTCTTGTTAATTGTTTTACCGAGAAATATATGTAATCTCGTGCAAAGATTCATGTGATATCATAAAGATTTGTATGTGTGGTTGTGATACAAAACCATTGCATTAGACATTTTTGCTATTGCATCATATATTTTGTTGTATTGTGTTATATTTGCTGTTGGCTAACGAACGAATAGCGAATTTCATTCTCCTCCAAGCGAGCATTACAGTAAGCATTTCAAGTTATAGTGCTATTTTGCGAGTCAAGAATTCTTATTTCATTATTTTACCAATACTTCTTATCCCAAAAATGTCGAAATATTCAAAATATTTGAAATCATTGGAAATTATAAACAACATAGAGATGAAGAGTGTTCGGAATTTAGTGAAGAGCTATCTGAAAATGAAGTGAATAGCATAGAACAACATGATGACTCATTTGACATTACGGATGAATATGAGTCCTCAGAAAGTGAAGACGAGAATATTTTGAATATACGGAGAGGACAAAAGAGAAAAAGACCATTATCGAGTTCAGAAAGTGAAAGTGATGTGGAAGACCGATGAATCAAAATTCCGACTGATGGTACAATTTGGCAAGAAATAGAACAAGGCTCAACGACGATTGCCAATTCATAATATTTTTAGGGAGGTTGTAGGCTCGACAGTATATGCCAAACGACATATTATGAAGGGCAAAGTGAGAACTGCATTTTCCTTGCTTATTGACAATCCAATAATGCAGCACATAAGAAAATGCACAGAAGAAGAAGCCTGTCGAGTATTGGGAACTAAATGGAATCTTACTCCTGCAAAAATAAATGCATTTATTGCTCTTCTATATGCACGAGGAGCATATCAGGCAAACAATCTGAACATCTCATATCTATGGAACAAGAAATGAGGACCCGCTTTTTTTTTCGGAAACCATGAACAGGAGTGATTTTTGTGAAATTATGCGGTTTATCAGGTTTGATAAAAAAAGTCAACGAAGCCAGCGCTTACAAACAGATAAATTTGCTCTAATCTCTGAAGTATGGTACAAATTTATCGAGAATAGCCAAAATTGTTACAAGCCTGAGGAACATGTAACTATCGATGAACAGCTTTTCCCAACCAAAGCGAGGTGTAGGTTTACGCAATACATGCCGAACAAACCCGATAAGTTTGGTATCAAATTCTGGCTAGCATCTGACGTCAAAACCAAATACATTATAAATGGATTTCCATATTTGGGAAAGGATGAAAACAGAGGAGCTTCATCTCCGCTTGGGGAATTCGTTGTTCTCAAACTACTGGAACCGTTCACAGGATGCGGAAGAAGCGTCACTACAGATAATTTCTTTACGAGCGCATCACTAGCTGCAAAATTACTAAAGAAAAGAACCACTATTGTTGGAAAGATGGTATGCCACGCTTCTCAACAAAACTATATAAATCGAGCCATTGTTCACTTACCATTTACAAAAGTAAGCCAAACAAAAAAGTGCTTCTACTAAGCTCAAAGCACAAATCTGTAAACATCGAAAAAAAAACGGTAAGCGTATACCTGAAACGATTAGATTTTACAATAATACTAAATATGGTGTAGACATGACGGATCAAATGGCAAGAAAATACTCCGTGAAATCAAAATCGCAAAGATAGCCTGTGCAAATTTTCTTCAACATTCTTGATCTGGCTGGAATCAACTCTTGGGTTTTATACAGAGAAACAACCGGCGAAACAATTTCAAGACAACAATTTTTATTCCAATTGGCTGAAGAACTAGCCGAAGATTTTCAACATGAGCAACAGGAAGAAAAGGAAATTATACAGAAAGCATCAACAAATTCAACTTCGGATTCTCGTGTGCAAATGCGAAAAGGTGCCAAATAGGTTTTTGCAAAGAAAACAAAACTACGAAAATCTGTTTCAAATGCAACAAATATGTGTGTGGAAAATGTGCCTTCGAGAACCCAATAATTTGCAAAATATGTGGTGAACACAAATAAAGTATTTTTTTTTTTCTAAATTTAGTATTCAATTGAAGAATATTTAATTTTTTTCTTGTATTATTTTTATGTTTTTTAAATTTAATAAATAAACAATTTTGAATCCTTATTTGAAAAAAATTGTTTTACTCATCTGCCAAATTGTGCTAAATGATATATTTTTCGCTATACATAGTAATATATATATATATAAGATTTCAAAGACGGGTCATTTGACCCGCTGTGGTAGGAATAGGTATACATGAAGTATCGGTAGGTTTAGTGTTAAGTTAGAGCTAATGAACTATTTGCTGTTCCCAATGTTATCTGTGCGATGAGATAATCAAAAATCTAATAGTAATTAAGACATTAAAATTATATACAGTATGAACATATAAATATATAATAATAATAGAGACACGAAAGGTAATTATAATAATAATATAATAATAATAAACCGTCTTTATTAAAAAAAATAAATAATACATTTAAAGATATTATACTCAGCGTAGGCGAAGTTCAGTCAATGGGTCAAAGACCATTTGACTGAACTTCGCTCTGTTTTTAATTCTCGATTCTTGGCTAATAATTGAAAGTAAAAATTATTTTAAATACAGATATGTATGTATTGTGTGTGCAATTGTCTTATTTTCATTCGTTTACAAACTGTTAATCGCTCTTAAAATTTACTCGGCGCCTCCGTAATGGTGGATGCGCCGGGCAAATCCGTGGCCGGAAAATCCGTGTGTAACGATTAAATAGTGAAGTATAAATATTGATACATGTCTGTATAGAATTGTGTATATCGTAAACAGTTTTCAGTATTTCATCAACTCCGTCAAAAGCTTCCAGACCATTCCATTCCAGGCCACAAAGGTCATCATATAATGAAATATAATTATATTAAATAAAAATGATTTGAAAATAATTAATAAATTATTTCCACATTTAGCTCTGTGACGCTACGTAAGTTTTTCGGAAATATAATTAGCCTTACGGAAATTAAACCGTTCGTTAGTTTTCTAACAATTATGGATAATATTTTTATTGAAAATATATGTGTATTCCTGTCGATCGTTTATTACCAGAAAAGTTTTTTTTTAATATAGAGAATGGAAGTAGACTCTTCTTCCGTTTTCTAAAGTCTTTTGAACCTATTTCATATTTTCAATGGTCAAATTTTATTGATATTAATTATGCAGGGTCCAATATTTTCAAACTTGAACGTACTTTTATAACATTCTACGCAAAATTAAAAAAAACAAATATTTTTCTTCATAACAATTAATAACAATAATAAATTTATTTACAGAATCTCCTTATTAAAAATCAGCCCATATATATATATATATATATATAACTGGTCTTATCGACCATTTTAATAACCAATTTAGACAGTCTGTATAACTAATATTAATATAAGTTGGCTTTATTTAAGTACCGTGTATAATTATATTTTATTTTTTAACCGTTTTTTATTCGAATGGTGCAAAACAATTTTTTTGTTTATTGTTTTTTTTTATTGGTATTACTGAAACAATTTCAATAAAATATAAAGGGTATACGGGTAATTATAAACAAACAGATATTTTATTTTACGCGTGCTTTGGATAGAATCAAACATAATATGCCGAGTCTTACTTTTATCAAATTTATGTCATCCTTAATAATGAATATATTTCATTAATATTATTTAAAAAATGTAAATTAAATTAATAACAATTCAATAACTTTCATGGACTAAAGTTTTTATTATTTATGCTTTAGCAGGAGTAATTCAAGTCTTTTCGATTAAAAAGATGGCATAACTCTAAAAATCGGTTGCAGTTCAACTGATAAAATGAGTTATTCCATTTTATCAGTGGGAAGGACTTGAACTGCAACCAATTTTTAGAGTTCAAAAGTTTTTGTCGATACATTATCAATAAATTAACTGATACACAGAGAAAAAAGATAAGGTTTTGTAAAAACTATACTTTTTTTTTAAATTTTGTAAAATCCTTTTATTAAATCATAGCATATGTATTTAAATTGTTACGTTTAAGATTGAAATTAACATAAAATCAAACAGAAAATGTAGAATTAGATTAAAATTGGCCAACAATTGATCGTAACTGATTGTTTCATCCGGATAAGAGGTATCTTAGATAATTTCTTTGCGCACGTTCTACCGATTTCATATGACGTATATCATAATAAGGGGACCATATGACAGGACAATATTCTAATTTAGGCCTTACATAGGAAGTAACATCTAAGCCTTTTCAAAACACTAGCAGCATTCTAAAACTATATTTTAGAATCGTGTTAGTGTTCCGAAAAGGCTTAGATGTCCTTCGAATAAAACCAAGCATCCTCAGTGCCGAATTAACAATACTGGTCTGGTGTGGTATAAAAGATAACTTGTAACCAAATAGAACACCCAAATCTCTAATTTCCGAAATACGGCCAAGAGAAATATTGTCCAGGGAGTACGTATACAACAGAGGACTGGTTAAGCAATTATATGAAATACTTCTGTTACTTTTTTCTCATTAATCACTTGGTTAAACTAATTATATGAATAGAAAAGAGTCTCGCGCAAATTTGAGAATAATTTATTAATTATTTACAAATCATTTTTATGTAATTTAATTATATGAAATATATTTTTTATATTCAGATGTAGTTGATTTTCCAGGCTCCATTGCTGCATCAGTTTATATATGACTGAAGTATTAAGCAACATAACATAACAAGCGTTCAATTTACTCCGGCAAACAACAATAAATACCACCAATTAGCAACATCACACTAATAACCCCCCATAAATTTCATTAAACACCGAATTCCACGCAAAAACCTTATCAAGATCAGAGATACACGATCGCCTCTTCAGCGGCGCCATAAACAATTTTTCGGCCAGGGGGATTCAATTACCGAATCACTGTTAAAAAAACATTAAAACGCCTTAATTGCGAGCGAGATAACGACTTTTTTTCCCTATCTTTCCTGTCCCGTACCGAAAAAAAAAAAACAAAAGCGCTTAATCCGTATTAAGTGCAGCCGTGCATGTAATGGCGCCCGTAAATCCCGAGCAATCCGTGTATTCGTTATACAATCAGGGACTTTAAATAGAAAAGTAAATATCGGACGGGTGCTCACTTTGTTGATCCAATCCGATCGGGACTTCAAAGTTGTACGCGCGCACGCATGCTTGTTTGTTTGAGTTAGATGGTGTGGATCTCAGTTCATAAATTCTTCAACTTTGGGATTGGTGAAATAAAATAAAAAATAGAAGGGTTATTTGACGTTGTTTGAAACAATCCTCGTTAATGATCTAAATGAACCGTATAAACGGAAGGATTTGAAAAACATCATCCAATAAATAATTTGCTGTATCAATTACAGTTTAGTATTATTAATTAACTTCTCACTTAACCCGTGCTGAAACAAACTAAAAATAATTATGGTATATTTTAATTAAAACAAATCAAGTATTTTATTTAAAATATACCATAATTACAGTTTAGTAATTATATTTTAAATTTGGTTCATTTTAACTCATTTTTTAAATTTAATTTGTAAAAATGATTTGAAAAATAATTAATAAATTGTTCTCACATTTAGCTATTTTTAATTATTTTCAAATCATTTTTATTAATGAATACTCTTCTATTTAATTTGTAAAAGTTTAGTAAATTTATAATGAAAAAAGTTTCCTATATGTTTTGTAATGTTTTTAGTATGTCACACTTTTCTTGTAAATTTTTAATACATAATTATAAATGTTATTTTGAAATGGAGATTCCGTTAATAAATTGAATTGAATACATTTGTAATTAATTAAATGTGAATACATTTGATTATTCAGCACCTGAACTGTCAAAATTTTTCACTTGAAATCAAGACTAAATTATTATTTAACTTGCTAAGTAATTTAAGATTTTGCAGCCATGAATGAATAAAAATTACAATTTATAATATAATATTTCGACTCTAAAGTGTCTTAAAACAACATTAAAATTCCGGGAAAAATTTATGTGGAATAATAAAAACAAAATTATTATAAATTTATTAAACTGTAATTGGCTTAGCAAGTTAAATAATTATTTATTCTTGATTTCAAGTGAAAAAATGTTGATTGTGATACATTTATGACATGATTATGAATTTAAAAGAAGACGGACATAGAATTTCTAGAGATGATCAAAATTTATAAATTACTATCTATTTCCACTATTCTGCATGGGAAGTGTTAATTTTAACGTGTTCGCTATTCTTTATCATCACAGTCTAAGCAGCTTTTACAAAAAAAATACATAGAATATGAAATTAATTGATAACGTACACGTTAAACTTAGTATTTTCCGTACGGAATAGCCCTGATTATTTAACTTGTTAAGCCAATTATATAATAAATGAAAGACGACGCAAGCGCCATCTTTCGCCTAATTTCATGTCAATTACAGTTTAGTAAATTTTTAATAAAAAAAGTTTCCTATATTCGATTATTCTACACAAGAGCAGTGAAGCTTAATTAAACCAGGCTTAAGCCACAATTGAAAAACTGAACCTTAAAGTGAGACATTTTCGTGTTATAGAACTACGCTCATACTTATTATTATTTTTTTTAATTATAAATTACCCAATTTGAATATTTCCGTCGACTAATATGCGCAGTCTTCCAATGCCAATATCAAGGTCGCAATTTTCGACCCATATAGTTTTTTTTTTATTTAGTTTCGTATCCGAATAAAATTTGCATTTTAATGAGTCAACACGATTAATTAAATTACACCATCTGATAATTACTTTACAATTCATAAATCTGTATTATGAACAGGTGTATCCTGTTGGTGAGCCGAAATAGTCTTCGACCATATGAATTATCCAACGTTGCACAACCCGGAATATAATGGGTTCACCAGAAAAGGAAAGTTCAAGTTAGAATTACCGAAGCTGTGCTATGGATATGGAATAATTTATTAATAATGTGGAGATATAATAACAGCTGTTAATTATGGGTGCATTTTTGTTAAGAATATCGAATTAAAATAGGCTTCAACTTTTTTGATAAAAAAAGAATAACAAACTCTGTGAAAAAAAAAAGATTTTATTGATGTGTTGTGAGTTACGTGAAGAGATTAAAATAAATAAGATAAAACACTTTGTAGAGATGAGCGAAGTCGATCTTTTCGATCTTTTTTGTCACTGCAAAATGAAGTATATGATATTTTTTTAATGTTATTTATATTATTATTATTATTGAAAAGTGTCCCCTATTTATTAATAAACTAAAATTTATTGTTATTTATTAACTTTAACTACTTAGCTACTCGATTACTAAATTCACTCGATTTTGCCCAACACTAACACTTTGTATTCCTTTCTTCACTTCTTTATTTTTATACTATATGTTGAGGGAGGTGCATTTTCCACATATGTTTTTATTTTAAGGGATATCAAGAAAAAATAAAAAGCGTTCGCGATCCCATTTTTAAGAATAAAAACAATAGCGAAGGAAAAATTGATCTATCATTAACCGTTTCAGGGTAATAGCCAGAAATTGATAACGAGTCATTTTTCAATTTCTGTTATAGGAATAATTCCAATAATTCCTATTTAAAAATATGAAAGAATTTCATTCTCAATTTTTTACCTTTTAAATGTGGAAAAACCAAAATGAAAATCTCTATTTTTTCGGCGTTGATCCTCATTCTTTTTCATTACCAATTTTCAACTTTTTAAAAATAATTTATCACATTTTATTTATTTTTAGTTTTTGAGTTATAATCTCAAACTTTGATTTTATTTTCCATATATGGAACTACCTGTACATTTCAGGCACTGTATGTCCATTATCAACACTAAACAAGTTTAAGAGCTTAATTCCTGTTGTCTTTTTCTTTTCTATTGCCTCGTATAATTATTTCATTTTCACAGTAATTGTACATTATTGAATTGATCGTTAGTTTATGTGCTGATTTTTCTGGATTGTTTTATATTAACCAAGACGCACATTTTTAGCTAATTTTCGAAATTTTGAGTAGAGTAACTTCAATGTACAAATAATTAATTTAATGAAAAACGTGTTCAAGTTTGAAAATCAATGATTTTGTAAATAAAACACAAAAATAACACATATACAAGTTAAATAAATGAATTTGTGAAAATTTGTAACAATTGCCTCTGTTTTTTTTTTGTGTTATACTTACAAAATTATTAATTTTTAAACTTGAATATGTTTTTTATTAAATATACATTGATGTTACTCAAGTTCAGATAACTAACATATACAATTTAATGCAAAAACAACAACAACAAAAAAAATACGCCATCTGCAGACACGTGTTTCGGGATCTATCCCTCGTCAGTACAGCTCTGCCTTATATAATTTAAAGATGTTAAAATAAATCAATTACATCAAATCAACCATATTCAGTGAAATTAAATCAATTATATTAAATCAAATTAAACTAAACCTGTCTGTAGATAGCCTTATATTACGTAACGTTCTTTTTGTTGTTTTTGCATTGAATTTTTCTCGGATCAAAAATGCATCGCATTATACAATATATACAATTTAATTTATTTTACGAAAATCTCCTTTCTACAAAATGATCTAAATCATCACAAGTCAACTTTATATACGAAATTATTTTTTGTTTTCATCAGGACAATAATAGTTAAATCCGTGTAATACGATTGTGTGTGCGAGAGCCGTGGAATTTTTTTTTACTTTCGTGCGTCGGACGAGGAAACACAATGCGCTCTTTTTGGAAGCCTTAGAACCCGTCGAAAGGGGGAGACGCGGATTAAAAAGGGGGCACCGAACCGCAGGGCCCCGATTCTGTTCCTTCTAAGCCACCCCAGATGCTTTTCTGCGGTTACTCGGTCTTAATTCAATTGTGTCGAGGGATATCAAGGTCGCGCGTGAATGAATGGGTTTAATTTTTTCGGTATTGATTTTTTTCTATTATTCCGCTTTGCATTGACCACACGGCGTTTTTTTTTAATGTCAAAGCGTAAATTATGTGATTAACGGTTAGCAATATAATCATAGAAACCGAAATCAAGGGGCATCATCATAGTCGCTGACAGCAAAGCTGTTTTGACAGTACTAAACAGACCAGAAAATAACCTCAATACTGATATGGAAGTATGCGGAAAGGCTAAAATGGAAGTGTCAATTAAAAAATGTTATATTACTATAGCTACCAGTCCTTGCAGAGCCTGTAAATGATTTATTGAGACGTTTTTAGTCGCCATAAAGTTACAGAGTCCGTAAGCTATTGAATGTAAGTTACAGAGATATATTTCTTGACAGAATACGAAGTCCTGCAGCTTACAGAGATATAGGCGTTACAAATGCCATAATTATTTTAGAGAATAGCACTATAAATAAGAAATTTGGAAATAACTCAATAGTACTAACGTGTACCAAAGGCTACAACAAGGACTAAAAAGGCAACATTATTGCCGATATGCACGTCCTGAGCCTTAGTAAAACTAATGCGAACATTTACCATTAGAAAACATGAGGAAAGATGAGCCAAACTAATACTCTACTTACTTAATCTTATGACTGGAACATCTTGAGAATGTCTGAGACACGGTTCAAAATCACTCCAGACTTCACGTATGTTTGCTATCTTGCTCAGAGCTGAAGCAGGAGCCTCAGCCATTCCAAACGCAACCGAACCAAAGCCAAGCCTTGTAAGCTACTTCTTGGTTTAAACTAAAACTTACCTCCCCAAACAAGACTGCAAAGAAGCAGGAAAGCTCCTGAGGCACCCAAGAGCTCACAGAAAAAAAAAACTAACCAGGTACATTACTGTACTGTAAACTACACAGAAATTTTCATTGTGGCTTCTGAAAACACCTTTTAAGAAGGGAAGGACCTATGCGGAGGTTTTAATGAAGACGAAGAGACGGCAGGACATATCCTTTACGAATGCCCAGCACTAAGATTAGAAATTAAATAAAATAGTACACGACATAGTAAGTAATAAAGAAAATAATTTTGTAAAAGCAAAATGTAAACATATTGCTTTCTTATTATTTTAGAGCGCTTAATATTTTAGATTATGTCTACATATATCGATACATACACACTGGCCTCTTAATGTAAATATTATAGTGATGGGCAAAGTCGATCTTTTATTACTGCTAATTTAAGTATATTATAATTTAATGAATGTTACTTATTATAAAAATATCAAGAATAATTTCCCAATTATCAATAAACATAAATTTGAAATCACGTTTTAAATACTTAAAATGAGACATTTAGTAATACTCGATTACTAATATTATTTGATTTTGCCCAACGCTAAAATATTAGTTTTAAAATAATAATAAATTTATTTGTAACAGATAGAATAATTCTACAATAATATTAAAAAAATAAACTAATAGTAATATTACAAATCATAAGGCGAGATTCAGTTTAACTGGCCTTTTAACTAAACCTTAAAAAAAAATGATATTTCAAATATTTTTGGTTAGTAATGTTAAAATATACCAACACCTAAATGCAATACCGCGAATATTTTGCCCATCACTAGAATCCCCCGAGACATTCCCGAGGAAATTCCTTGGCACCGTCGCTAGTCCTCCAATCCAGACTAGACGCATAAATAAGACTTAATCCGTCTGGAACAATTCCCGACTGTTGCATTTTCAAGTGCACTCGGGATTGCTCAATCCGCCCACACGTAATATTTTTAAATCGGGTTTTTGGGTGAAGTGCATCCACTCCGGCGACGACGACGAGGAAAAACTGTGCCAGGCGTTCGCCTTTTTTCCGCCGGCCGTGGCGTTGCTGCGACGACGCCGCACGTTTTTTCCCCGCTTCCATAATTAACGAACAGGAAGAACGGAAATGCACAAATAGCTGGCGTTCCGTGGGAGCATCGGGACGCCGGCCTTTTTTCCTGGCACCCGTCCAGCGTCGCGATGCCTCGGCGGCCCTGATCTCCAAAGCAGCCAGACACAATAAAGTCTTAACCGGGATACAAGATTTTCGTTTTAAAAGAAAAGCCACTATTTTATTCTAAACAGTTGTTATCTAATTTAAATTTGTTTTTTTTTTGCCTCGAAATTAAAATGGTAAAGCACTAAATCTTCGTAGCCAAGTGCATTGCGATCAAATACAATTTTCGCACTTCTCCTCCGTCCTTAATTAGATATTCAAATATATCTAATAAAAACCGTTATATGAGCAATTTACACGTTAATGAAGGGGTTCGACATGAGGAACACGCGACACGAGTCTGAAGGTGTGCGCAAGTGGCCGGGAACATGCGAATCCTATGCAAATCGAAATGCTAGAAATGGCTCCTGCTTTGCTGAACCCGCGCTAAAACTTAACACAGTGGATGCGTGTGCTGTCTATTCAGGAGGATATCATGTAATCCGGCTACATTCCGCTGCTTTAACGTACTGGAAAAGTTAATAAACTTGATGCACATCAGTTCAATGTTTGTAACGTATGCACAGCGCGAAGAAAAGAAATCGTTTGTTAATAGTATTTGTTTTTTTTTTAATCACCGCCGTGATTTCAACTAAATTTCCAATGGTTTGAAATGTAGGAAACTGTTTTTTTATTTACAAATAGTGATTTATTTTTATTTAGTAAGTTGTGCCAATAGGTGGCAGCCGTAGAGCCATTTAAGCCATTGTGTTAACACATTAATAAGTGAAATGTTCAGCCACCAATCATCATAAACAGGACAAGTTCGCCTTCATTTAGTGGACAAAACAATGATTCTTATAGACCCAAATCGTTAACGATGCCACTTTAAATTAGGCAAAAGATGGCGATTGCGTCGTCTTTAATTTATTATGATTAACATTAGTAAGTGTTAATATTATTGTATTATCTGCCAAACAATTCCTAAAAGCAAAAATAAAAGACATTGATGCTAAAGAGAAAGAACGCTACTATGGGGAGATAATCCTCGCAGGGTGATCATAGTCCACTTCCAATATTGATTTCTGGCTATTCAACAGGAAAGACCTCAAACTACTAACTCGAATCCTAATACGACATGTCCCAGTAAAGGGTCACCTGAAAGGTATGGGAATAGTCGCTGGTGAAACATGTAGATTCCGTTTTGAGGAAACAGAGACGTTATCCATTTCCTAACAGAATGCGAATCATTAGCTCGTGTAAGACAAATGTGTAAGACAAAGGTTGGGATCTCCTTCCACACTCTTGACGAACTAAAATATTTAAAGATTTTGTTGGGTGCTTCAAAAAGATGCGTATATCCTGTGAGGTAACAAATTAAATTATTTTTCGTAGGGCATGCACAACAGATCTTTAGGTCAAACAGCCCTCTTAATAAAATAATTTAATTTAATGGCTTCAGCGGCATTTTTCAGCAACTCTTTTCCATTGTATATATAAAAAAATCCAATTAATCCACTTTTACAGATACAAGAAATAAATAATTTCAATAATTAAGATGTATTTTAATTAAGACACTTGGTTGTTCAATATAATTTTCGAAATATATTTATTGAAAAATAAAAGATAGTTAATATTAATTAATTTAATGAAATGTTCGTGGACGAAACAATGATTCTCGGTCGTCTACCTTGTAGACCCAAATCGTTGACGATGTCACTTGAAATTAGACATAAGATGGCGTTTGCGTCGTCTTTAATTTATTAAGATTAATTTGTTTACGGAATCTCCATTTTACAATATACATTTCATAATAAATTAATAAATGACGCAAGCGCCATCTTATGTCTAATTTCAAGTAGTATCGTCAACGATTTGGGTCTACAAGGTAGACAACCGAGTATCATTGTTTCGTCCACTAAAGAAAGGCGAACTAGTCCTGTTTATGAAAACAAGGAAAACGAAATGGCCGTCACTAGTTATCCATACGCTAGATGAATGGTGGCTGAACGTTTCATTAAATGTGAATATACATTTCATTTACAAACAAAACTCTAATAAATAAAATCACAAATCTAATTGGTGTAATGAATACCTAAATGGTCCAATAAAACCTTATTAATATTAAGATTAATTATACATCCTAATTTAATAATGGCGCTTCCGTTGTATTTAATTTATTATACATCCTAACTATTACATAAAAATGTTTCACCACGGGATAAGTGAGAATTTAATTCAAAAAATAATTACAATTTCGAAATTAAGCAACATCCACTGATTATTACTACAAAAAATCTATAAATCGTAAATATCATGACGTTTATTTCGTGAACATCGCGGATGATTAGCGTCCTTCATACCGGTGAATTTATATTTCGGCACGTTTTATTATTTTGCAATATACGTCATCTGTTTGTTTGATAACGATTTTTCAATCGTGTATTCAAAGGAATGCAGCAGTATCTTTGCTAAATTTAGAAATGATGAAAATGAAATTGTTATTGCGCAGTGGAAATTACTACCGATTATTGAACGGACGTATTTGGAATATTTTCTTTTTAATTTGTTTGCGTCGAATAATTTTATAATCGAAAATAAATTCATTAGAAATTTATTTATTTTTTTATTTTAAATATAAATTAAAGAGAGTTCATTTAAAATTTATGTATAAACTAGAAGAAGAGTATTTTTTTTCATTATTTGTTATATTGCAAAAATCAGTGGTCAAAATAAATATATATATATATATATATATATTCAATGACCCTTTCTACCCATATGGGTGTAGGGTTATAAATAAAAATAAATTAACAGAAAACGAGATATTTCATGGTTAGAAATATCTCCTCGGGCGAAGATAAATTAATAACTTACTTTTAATTTGGGTTACAGATTATGTAAGTTAAATAAAATTTTTAGATATTTAGTAATCATTTTTTTCTGTAAGATAAGAATAATCGTTTGTTGTACGCACGCAATTTTTATTCTTAGAAACAGTTTTTTTTTTCGGTAAGTGCGACCGTGTGTCGTCACCTCGTCTCGTTACTTTTTGGCAAGTTAACGAACTTTAATGACCAATTAGGGCGCTAATGAAACCGGCGAGTTTTTTAATAAGGAAGCGGCCTCCTACACTCGATGGCGAAAACGGCGCTCTCTTCCTCGTCCAAAGTGACAGGCCAACGTGATTTAATTACGGACTTGCGTAATTGACTTAATTACGGCTGACACAAAGGCGAGTTCAATTGAAAGTGAACTTGGTTAAAGTCATAATATTGGAATCAGCGTTAATTGGCAATGAGTGAATGAATTGGGGATAATTTAATGGTTGTCAGTACAATAATGTCAATAACATTCGGATGATAAATATAATTTAATTTTTTAATAAAAAAATAGTGTATTCTTTTCTACTCTTATATTAATTTTTAATATACTAATACAGTCGAAACTAAAAAAAATGTTGATCGAAATTTCACTATAGAGTTTTTCACTATATAGAGGAAAAATAAATCGCAAAATTGAAAATCAAAATGTTGACCGCAATTTTACTATAAAGTTTTTCACTATATAGAGAAAAAATAAGTCGCAAAATGGAATTACATATTAGAAAAAAAAATTAAAAATTGGAAAGTTTAAATACAAAGCATATACGGGTCCTTCCCCGGGATTCTGACAGAAATTGTACTAGATTTACATATTGCCTATCATTAGGCATTATAATCGCGTTAAGAACCTTAAAAAAAGAGTGCGATATAAAAATTGTGAATTTGACAGTTGTATACGACCGAAAAACGCGACTAATCACAGAAATAAAGATTTAGCTAAACTGTTTTTGTCTTACGTTTAAAAGCTGCAGTTCTCTAAAAAAAAACACCCATTGTATTTAGATACAAAAATATTAGGTAATTGGCACATTGAACTGAAAACTCTGAGTCTACCTAACTAACCCCTTATTAATTATATGAATTTAGAAGAAATATTACTTTTTCCATTCTCATATATTTAATAATGTATCTAGGTACGAAAGTATTCAGTATCCGTCTATGTATCTGATAGTATTCAATACAGCAAAAACAACTTGTTTCTATCTTGTATCGCTTCAGAAAATAATCGTATATGTATCCAACATTATAATAAAATAAAAAATAAGTGGACTTACCGACTATACTAAATAAAGAAGAGACTACAACTAAGGCTAATATCGTCCAAGGAGGTGACTTGTGGTGAAACGGTCCTTGCGGCCGTCTCCTTCCTGAAACAAACAAAAAATTAAATACAAAACAGTATTCATTCACTTGGTCACAGTTATTTAAATATATTAAATAAAAATGTACATTATGTAATTCAATGTCCGGCGTGGGTATTTGCCCGGGAAGTAGTTGTTTTAATGTGCATTTGTTTAACGTACTTACGTAGGTAAGTCAATAGTCACAGAGCTAAATGTGAAAATAATTTATTAATTATTTTCAAATCATTTTTATTTAATATAAAAAAATTAAAATTAATAAAAATAAAAATAGAAAAGTTTATTTCATTTACTTGGTCACAGTTATTTAAATTATAAATTAATTATTTTTAAATATCTTTATTTTTAAATTCAATTAGTAAAAATATTTAAGTAAATTAAATTTGAATTTATTAATAAAAATTATTTTTAGGCTGAAAGATCTCCGGTCGATACCCGTTTCCCTGAAGTACAATTGTAAACATTAGATATTCATTTTTTCTAACAGAACTTATTTTCAGACCCCTACTCACTCCTCACTCTTCTCAAACGCATATGCTTTTGACATTTAACAAATCTCTAGAAGAGAAAAAAAAGGTGCACACCAAGGTATTTTGTATGGACAAGCGTAGTTACACGCTTAAAATTAGATTGTCCTTTGTTCCTATAAATAGAGGCGATGCGTGTAATTATCCGCACTCGCGAAAATCCGTTGCGATTTTAAGTAAATAAATGATTTGTAAATTCACGTCTGGCTAGACATTTTCGCCTTTCAAAGTGTGATTGATGCGAGGTGCATTTTTACCGCACCGCTAACGTGAAGTTCTCCTATTTATAACTCGGCGCAATTTTGTAACGTTGATTGTCTGATCACTTATTCAGGCCCATTAATATGTAAATTGCGTTTTAGCAAGTTGCTGGTGGTTTAAAGTTTTTTTTTTATTTATTTGGAAATTAGGAAGTGGTGTGCGGTGCAGTTGATGTGACCTATAAGAAGTCGATGAATTTTAAATTTAGGAAATTTGCCATCAATTGCAGTAATGTTGCGGATTAGTATTAATAAATTATAGTGTTGGGCAAAAAACGAGTAATATTAGTAATCGAATGTTCGATTTTAAATATTAAATAATAAGACAATAATAATCCGAAAAAGCTAACGTTCTATTTGACATATAAGTAATTAAGTTATTAATATATAATACAAATAACAAGGACCCAAGGTTCGATCTTGAGGAACTATTGAAGTTGATATAAACGAAATGTGACTTGAATCCATTAAAAGATTCATATATATTTTAACGAAAGTGAAAGAAGAAACTGGAAACATCACTCTGGAATGTTCGACAGAGCGCACGACGGTAAACGCGGCGTCATCGAAAGTTCCGGAAGGTTCGAGAAACAAGCACGCTATATAAGCGAGCGCTAGTGGCGCTGCAGTCAGTCAGTCCGAGCCAGTCTATCACAAACCATATCGGTGAAATATTATTTGATAATTTTAAATGTTGTTTCTAATATGTTTCTTTTTTGACGAAGAAATGAAATTTCACTTCTAATATTTTTATTTTTTATTAATTTTTCTTTATTATAATTGAATCGATTAAATAAATTTTATATTTCATTTTTTTTAACTTTGTATAATTTGTTATACAAGTTTTACTAATTTAAAAAAGTGTTTTATTTAATAAACTCAAAATGTATAACCAAGAGAAAACATTAACAGTTAACAAATTATTGAATCTTCCTACATTGATTTTTGTAAATTTCGGGAATACTTGTTTCGTATAGATTCTTGGAAAAAATATATGTCAATTCCAATGAGTTTATTTTTTGTTAAATATTTAATGAATCAACAGAATGTAAATTAATTATTTACAAATTTCTTTTTTAATATAAATATTTAATATCTTTATTTCTGCCGAAGACAATTTTATATACAATAAATTAACAATATAATTCTTATACTATTTTATACGCTGTCTTTAGAAAACGGCTACCGACCATCGGTCTTTCTGCCTGTTTCTTTTTTATTAATTACACATCTTTATTGGCAATTTTTTTGAGTTTACAATAATAATAATAAAACAATATAAAAAAATCGGAAAATGTAAAGATTTCTTGTAAATCGGCTATCGGCCATAGGTCTTTCTGCCTGTCTTATAATTAATTTCTTTTTTATTTAATTCTATTTTGAAACATTGGATTGTTTTGTTGGGTACACATTCATATTCCTTGATTACGATTTCATTCTCGTAATGCTTGTTTGCGTTGCGCCGGGTGTTGATTCACAATCGAAAATTTCACTTCGGTCACCTTGTAATGACCCTTAGATTTAATCTAGACTATTTTCGGGTGAGTACAACTATTTGAATAAATAGCCGTTCGTGTCCACAGGCGATATTTAAATGTACCATCGGTTTCTGCGCCGCATTCCGTCACTACAAATTTCGTACGGGGCGTTTTTTTTGCCGGCGCGCTATTATTATTATTGGGAAAACACGCGAAAGCTCTGGCTTCGGGGATGTCGCGAAAACAGCTTATCATCCGTAATAGTCTTGTAGCATGTCTGGTGGATTCATTGTTGTATATATTTTTTAAACGCGCTTAGTTTTTTTTTTAGTTCTTAAGGCTGGCGTTTATCGTATGTAAAATGAAGCGATTTTGTACCAATTGAATTCCTACAACAAACAAACCCTGAATAATGAATTTCATCATATTATATATCAAAATAATCCTAAAACTCCACAGATTTCGAACGAGTTATTGAAAAATTAATCTGATTACTAGTTTAGAAGAAAATTACGTCCAAAGTTAGCACATTTTATGCAAAGAATGTGCTATATTTTTACTTATTAATATAATTATTGAAAGAAAATGAAATATGTCGTAATAATCTACATTGAATTTAGTTATGGTTCAATACATTTTTTCGTCAGAAAACAATGCTGTTTACTGAGGAAGGTCGTTCCGAAAATATCATCAATTCCCGTGAAATTCGGCCATATTGAATAAAACCGGCAAGTTACATATAGTTTTCTGCATTTGACTAGACAAATATTAGTTCATTAAGTCTCATATAGATAGCGGGAAATAGTGTACTATATTTTAATAAATGTTATTTGCGTTTATCACCTTTAAATTATTTATAAAATTAATGTTATGAGTAATAATTTAAATAATTAATACTGTGGAAAAACACAAACAAAGATTTTTAATTAATTTTCAAGAGATACTCAATAGATGTTTCTCCCCTCTTCTTGATAATGTTGTGTATGTATGCTTATTGCTGTTTCACATTCAATGAATATGAGAAAGACAAAAATATCTTTTATAGTTATCTCTGCGCGTCGCGTTTTTAAAACACCGACGATGCACATGCCATTCTAAAATAATAAACATTTTAAATAACGTTCAGTAAGCAGCATACAAATATGAATGAATCTTTTTTTGCCAATGTTTGCACGGTGAAAAATTATTATTATGGATTTCTTTATTATTTTATAAAAAATGTAATGTTTTCAAATAATTTTATTTGAGCCTTAGGAATGTATTAAAATTAAAATTATTATTAAAAATTATTAAATTGTATCAAGTGTTACTTGACTTACTGTTTCATAGGTTCTTTTGAACTGTATGTTCTATTTTTTTTATTTTTGAAGTATACATTTCAAACCAAACACTTATTATGGTGGTAGCAGTATTCGTCATATTTCACAAAATATATATAAATGTTTGCCTTCATATTTCCCGATAGGCCATTTTTAATTTCACTTTTATTTTATTATATTTACGGATACAAAAAATAATAAAAAAATTATAGAATGATTGTAATGTAAGCAGAAATTATACTTTCCAAAAATGTATTTAGTTCTACACTATGTGTAGAATAATAGTTGGGGTTATTCATCCCAAATAAAGAGAATTTTAAATTTTGGTATACTTATGACATATGATTGTTAACATTGATGTCAATTTTTTTATAATTACAATTTAAAATAAAATGAAATCCCGGCCAGGGAAGGTTCATTTTTATTTCGGATAGAAAAATGTTTCAAATAAAAGTTGAGGATCTTAAAAAATAAGTAATTTTTGTTACCAAACTTTTATTGTAGGACTTTCAGTTTTCATTTTATAAGCAGAAGAATTTCATCTACCTAATAAATTTCCTTAGAAATAAACAATTATTTTTATAATCTTCTTTGTGTTGGCTGTGGAGATATTATTTATTGAAATAGTTATTTTAATGACAAATAAAACGTCAAAGTTCCCTCATATTCAACATATCATTCACAAACGCCTCCAGTTTGAAAAGAAAAAGGGTGTAGAGAAATGTCTTTAATCCATTGTAAGGTAATAAATATCACACTAAATTATAATCTCCTTCCAAGTACTCGCCTTTAACTTTAAAAGACAACAATCCATTTTTTCAATTAATCATTTTTGATTTCCTATTAAATTTTCAATCAGAAACTTATTTGACCGAATTCACCGGGGAAAGTACCATGACGGACACATCACCATTTTTTTAAGAAATTTAAAAGAGAATAGGACGTTTGATAATGCTATACAAAAATATTTAGTTATTCAAGTTCTACACTTCTATTTAAAATATTTGTCTATCCCAAAAAAGTATAATCCAAGAACTGACAATACTAAAACAAATGGTTAATGAGGGAAAATAAGAAAATTCCTTCAAGATAAATGAGTGAGTAAAGCGCAAATCATATTTTCTTTTTCATATTCTATATAATGTAACATAGGAAAATTTAAAACAAAAAGAAGTGCTGCGATTTTTTATTATATTTTATTTCGACGGAATGTTATTCGCCATTAAGAGTGTTATTTTAATATTCTTTTAATAAACCAATTTATCTATAAAAAAATATCATAACTTTGTAAGGTTTCAACTGTTTTTTTAGTGGAACCTCTGTAGATTTTTATGCAATCAAATTCTCTATCGATATTAGCATTTAAAACGATAAAGATAGATGGATTCGAAATTTAGGTCTGTAGAATTGGCCTGCTAGATTTCCACATCTTTCCTAAAGAATGTTGATGCCCGCGTAAATAGAACAGGAATTACTCAATTATGAAAAAAAAAATGCGAGCAAAGAAATTTAGAAATAACTCAAAAACTACTTGCTCTGGATATATAGATATATAATATTTTTATGTTGCAAATTAATTTGCTAATCGATCTGTGAGATAAAATATTGAACATTCCATCTAAAAAAATGAATTATGCTGTTTTTAATTGGACACTGAAATATGGATCTTATGGAAATACCTATTGTCAAAATTGACAAATGTTTTTTCAATACTAGAGGGATCTATTAGTAAAAATTGAAGACATTTTTCGAAAGGTCTATTTGGTGTTAATATTCGAAAAATAAATTTTTAACTCAAAAACTGTAACAATTATGTGGATATAAATTCATATAAGTGGATGGACAATTAAATGGGGAATCCAAAAAATAATGTTCTATTTAAAATAACAAAGTTGGTTGCCATTTCCGATATAATCAGTCAAGAACCCCGTAAACTTTTAATGGCCGTTATTAGTGGCCCATAATTTTATCCATTTTATTTCACTAAATTACACCTTTAATTTGATGTATATATTATCTTACTATTTTTATTATTTCAAAATGCATTTTATCTCGCGAAATATAATTTGAGGATCAATTCTGCATAAAAGGTAATTTTTATGAATATTCAAATTATTCGCTTTTTTTTATAACATCACACGAAGAATCCAAACTTACATTGAAAATGATTTTTTCTTAAAAATGAGAACAAAAATATAATAGCATGCATTGAGTAATTCTTTCGATGATACGACAAAATTCATCAAATATATTTATACACTGTCTAAATAATAAATAACATATTCATTAATAAAAAAATCGATCGCGTCAGCGTCAGTTGTCGAATACACAGACACACACATGGATAAGGAAACCAAACTGCAGTGTTCTACATATTTCTCAAATAGTTCGCTATTAAAATCGAGAGGCCATCACCTCCTTGACGATTGGCAACTATCTCTGTCATCGCATCATTCCTTTTCTAGTAAACGCCAGCCTTAATGTAAAATCGATTGTATTAGACTTCATTTTCAATTGTATTTCATTATTTATACATCAAATATGTTTCTCTTTTAATAAAAGTTCAACCACCATTCATCTAGCGTACGGATAACTAGTGACGATGCCACATGAAATTAAGCGAAAGATGGCGCTTACGTCGTCTTTCATTTATTATGTTTTCCTTTATTTTGAATTAAATCCTCGCCTACACCGTGGTGAAACATTTTATGTAATAATGATAATACGATATAGAAGAATGTATGAGGAAGCATGAACCTGGTGTAAAATTTTGTAAGGTTGGGGTGGGAGAGGTTAAGAATATGGGAGGACATCTAATAAAAAATGAAATGGACAAAATTCTTTTTGAACTTGATTTATTTGTATTGATATCTCAAATAAAGGTTTTTTATTTACCTGTCAAGTGTTTCTTTTAATGCATAAGTAATATTACTGTAATTTTCTAAGTTATGATAATTTCACTAGATTAATTTATAAAATTTTCAATTCTTATTTTTATTCTCTCGGCTTTTATTCAATCCCTTTCACTCCTATAATAGTTTATATTGTAATATTTTCTTTTTAATTTTCTGTTTTGTTTTTTTGCAATAAATATTATTGATTCAAATTTGTTTTGAATTATACAATATATTATTGTTATGCAACAGCAAATGTCCGTTATTGAGCATTTGTTTTAAAGCACTTATGTAACATAAGTCAAAATGTCGCAGTAGCTAAATTATTAATTATTTTCAAATTCTTTTCATTTAGTTTTTTATATTTACTCCTATTTCGAAAGATATTCATTTTGTTTATTATCCCAATAAGGTTGATTGTTTCCACTTTTGTCTCTTTTATTTAAACCTTTTGCTTTTCTTGTAAGCCTATTATACATGTTTATCTATAAAACTTATGGATTAAATAGATTGATTAAGCTTCTGATTACTTAAAAAAAAAGTTTTCAATACTTCGAATACAGAATAAAGTTGAAAAATTGTGCAATTGGAGAATGTGTGTGAAAAATCGGATTATGTATTCGTTTCAAATATATTATATATCAATAAACCCCGTTTTATAATTTTACATAATTTTATTACGAGAAGTAAAAAAAAAATACATTTTATAACAATATATTTTGTGACGTTGATTGAGTTTCAGTTACATTTAATATTTGTCTTACAAATTAATGAACAAAATTCTTTAATTTTGTCGGCGTTAACTTGGTGGTACATTTTCAATATAGTATATAAAGAAAACAAAATTACTTTTTTTAATCCAAGTGGTATAAAAAAGCAATTTTGTTTTCTTTATATACTATAATGAATAAAAATTATCAAACAGAACATTTGTTAATAAATAAGTAGACACTATAGAAAATACAAATCCACCTGAACTCTCTTACTAATTAAAATAAATCCTAATTATATTTTCATTTGTTTTAAATACTTTTTTAATTATTCAAATATATTTTCCATTGTATCATTTGTAGAAAAATCAATTGATATAAGAGGATTTATATTAATAATACAAAAGAGCATTCATTAACTTGGTCACAGATCGTTGTTGGATTAAGAAATTTAAAAATTACATAAAACCTTTAAATTTAACAAGAAAATAAGATGAGTTGGCTTAAAGAGCCCCGGTCGATAGCCGATTCATCTACAGAATATAATTCTAACTTTTATATATTATTGTATATCCATATACACATTTAAATAAAGATGGTTAGTTAGTTAAGATGAGTTTATATTTTTTCGCAGTCGCAATTTTTTAGCCCTATTAATATTTTTGTAATCCAATATTTTTTTTAATAAAAAAAAGATACCTATTAACTTACAACAAAATTAAACAAGGAACATTTCTGGCAAAGATCAATAAAATTCGAGCAAACTGCAAAAATTTCTTACACTGTAACATATGTAATCGAAACTAACTTGTATAGTGTAAACACTCAGTTGGTGCGAGATAACGGCGGGCTATTTTAAATACTTCGAACCGAATAAATTAATTCAATTAAACGTGTTTTGTTTACGCTTACTAACTTGCAGCCCAGCGTGTGGTAATTAGGGTTTCTGGAAAACGCGAGCGCGTTTCCTCCTCTCTTTTTTCCCGACATAAAAGATCGCTTCCTCGCCACATCTGCGTTGGCCCATAAACGCGCCACTTTATACAATCATTAAACGCGGAATTACTCGTTACTGGGAACGGCGTTGATAACTCGAGAAATTCTTCAGATCTTTCCAAAATACCCAAACGGTAGGGATTAGAATCACTCGAGTGATTATCGACCAAATCACTGACGAAGTGTTCAAAAATTATTTAAACAACAAAATAATAACTAATAACACCTCGTCAGTGATTATTGAAATAATATATTATTTTTTTCCACCTCGCCTCATTAGCTTGATTTTTTTTATTTCTGTCAGTGCATATTTTGGAAGGATCCGAATTAATAACAACAGCGCTTAACAAAATTGAAAGCTTATTATTATTATTATTAACTTTTTTCTTGTGTCCTTTCGAGTATAGAAGTTCTTCATTCCTCTTTTGAATTAGTTTCTTGTTGATTAATTGGGGTTACTTCAATCTTGGCTTGCCTATTAGATATTTTATTTTTGCAATCTTCTTTATGTTGGTTGTGGAAACTTTAATTATTTAAATAAAAATAGATGTCCTTTCTCCTATTTATTTTTTTATTAAACTAAATATATTTCGGAAATTATGTTTCCATCTTCAGTAGTACTGAAGGAGAAAGTACATTTATTTTTAATTAACCCAACAACTCGTAAAACCACTTGGGATAATAATTGATTAATTTATTTGTTAATTAGTATTTTTAGTTATTGTTTATTTGTATGTAATAGCCTATTTATCTGCTACTTATAGTAAAAAAATGTTACAATTTTTGTAAAATAGTGAATTTTCCGTAAATAAATTATTATGATATTATATTATTTAAATATTTGTATTTTTGCTTTAAAAGATATTTATTTATTTATTTACTTAAGGCTGGCGTTTACTAGAAAAGGAATGATGCGATGACAGAGATAGTTGCCAATCGTCAAGGAGGTGATGGCCTCTCGATTTTAATAGCGAACTATTTGAGAAATATGTAGAACACTGCAGTTTGGTTTCCTTATCCATGTGTGTGTCTGTGTATTCGACAACTGACGCTGACGCGATCGATTTTTTTATTAATGAATATGTTATTTATTATTTAGACAGTGTATAAATATATTTGATGAATTTTGTCGTATCATCGAAAGAATTACTCAATGCATGCTATTATATTTTTGTTCTCATTTTTAAGAAAAAATCATTTTCACTGTAAGTTTGGATTCTTCGGCAAGCGGCAAAAAGTCGTTATACTTATACCTAACCGTTTTTATTAATATTTGAATATTCATAAAAATTACCTTTTATGCAGAATTGATCCTCAAATTATATTTCGCGAGATAAAATGCATTTTGAAATAATAAATATAGTAAGATAATATATACATCAAATTAAAGGAGTAATTTAGTGAAATAAAATGGATAAAATTATGTATACAGGGTGGGCCACTAATAACGGCCATTAAAAGTTTACGGGGATCTTGACTGATTATATCGGAAATGGCTACCAACTTTGTTATTTTAAATAGAACACTACATATTATTATTTTTTGGATTCCCCATTTAATTGTCCATCCACTTATATGAATTTATATCCACATAATTGTTACAGTTTTTGAGTTAAAAATTTATTTTTCGAATATTAACACCAAATAGATCTTTCAAAAAATGTCTTCAATTTTTACTAATAGATCCTTCTAGTATTAAAAAAAACATTTGTCAATTTTGACAATAGGTATTTCCATAAGATCCATATTTCAGTGCCCAATTAAAAACAGCATAATTCATTTTTTTAAATGGAATGTTCAATATTTTATCTCACAGATCGATTAGCAAATTAATTTGCAACATAAAAATATTATATATCTATATATCCAGAGCAAGTAGTTTTTGAGTTATTTCTAAATTTCTTTCCTCACATTTTTTTTTTATAATTGAGTAATTCCTGTTCTATTTACGCGTGCATCAATATTCTTTAGGAAAGATGTGGAAATCTAGCAGGCCAATTCTGCAGACCTAAATTTCGAATCCATCTATCTTTATCGTTTTTAATGCTAATATGAATCGATAGAGAATTTGATTGCATAAAAATCTACAGAGGTTCCACTAAAAAAACAGTTGAAACCTTACAAAGTTATGATATTTTTTTATAGATAAATTGGTTTATTAAAAGAATATTAACATAACACTCTTAATGGCGAATAACATTCCGTCGAAATAAAATATAATAAAAAAACGCAGCATTTCTTTTTGTTTTAAATTTTCCAATGTTACATTATATAGAATATGAAAAAGAAAATATGATTTGCGCTTTACTCACTCATTTATCTTGAAGGAATTTTCTTATTTTCCCTCATTAACCATTTGTTTTAGTATTGTCGGTTCTTGGATTATACTTTTTTGGGATAGATAAATATTTTAAATAGAAGTGTAGAACTTGAATAACTAAATATTTTTGTATAGCATTATCAAACGTCCTATTCTCTTTTAAATTTCTTTAAAAAATGGTGATGTGTCCGTCATGGTACTTTCCCCGGTGAATTTGGTCAAATAAGTTTCTGATTGAAAATTTAATAGGAAATCAAAAATGATTAATTAAAAAAATGGATTGTTGTCTTTTACAGTTAAAGCCGAGTACTTGGAAGGATATTATAATTTAGTGTGATATTTATTACCTTACAATGGATTAAAGACATTTCTCTACACCCTTTTCTTTTCAAACTGGAGGCGTTTGTGAATGATATGTTGAATATGAGGAAACTTTGACGTTTTATTTGTCATTAAAATAACTATTTCAATAATTAATATCTCCACAGCCAACACAAAGAAGATTATAAAAATAATTGTTTATTTCTAAGGGAATTTATTAGGTAGATGAAATTCTTCCGCTTATAAAATGAAAACTGAAAGTCCTACAATAAAAGTTTGGTAACAAAAATTACTTATTTTTTAAGATCCTCAACTTTTATTTGAAACATTTTTCTATCCGAAATAAAAATGAACCTTCCCTGGCCGGGATTCCATTTTATTTTAAATTATAATTATAAAAAAATTGACATCAATGTTAATAATCATATGTCATAAGTATACCAAAATTTAAAATTCTCTTTATTTGGGATGAATAACCCCAACTATTATTCTATACATAGTGTAGAACTAAATACATTTTTGGAAAGTATAATTTCTGCTTACATTACAATCATTCTATATTTTTTTTATTATTTTTTGTATCCGTAAATATAATAAAATAAAAGTGAAATTAAAAATGGCCTATCGGGAAATATGAAGGCAAACATTTATATATATTTTGTGAAATATGACGAAAACTGCTACCACCATAATAAGTGTTTGGTTTGAAATGTATACTTCAAAAATAAAAAAAATAGAACATACAGTCCAAAAGAACCTATGAAACAGTAAGTAAAGTAACACTTGATACAATTTAATAATTTTTAATAATAATTTTAATTTTACAATTATATTGATCTATTTTAGATCATTAGCCTTTTATTACATTCCTAAGGCTCAAATAAAATTATTTGAAAACATTACATTTTTTTATAAAATAAAAAAGAAATCCATAATAATAATTTTTCACCGTGCAAACATTGGCAAAAAAAGATTCATTCATATTTGTATGCTGCTTACTGAACTTTATTTAAAATGTTTATTATTTTAGAATGGCATGTGCATCGTCGGTGTTTTAAAAACGCGACGCGCAGAGATAACTATAAAAGATATTTTTGTCTTTCTCATATTCATTGAATGTGAA
Source organism: Philonthus spinipes (assembly GCA_963082785.1). NCBI lineage: Eukaryota > Metazoa > Arthropoda > Insecta > Coleoptera > Staphylinidae > Philonthus > Philonthus spinipes. The sequence goes on along the minus strand of OY720300.1, from coordinate 24,760,023 downwards.
ACAGCAATAAGCATACATACACAACATTGTCAAGAAGAGGGGAGAAATATCTATTGAGTATCTCTTGAAAATTAATTAAAAATCTTTGTTTGTGTTTTTCCATAGTATTAATTATTTAAATTATTACTCATAACATTAATTTTATAAATAATTTAAAGGTGATAAACGCAAATAACATTTATTAAAATATAGTAAACTATTTCCCGCTATCTATATGAGATTTAATGAACTAATATTTGTCTAGTCAAATGCAGAAAACTATATGTAACTTGCCGGTTTTATTCAATATGGCCGAATTTCACGGGAATTGATGATATTTTCGGAACGACCTTCCTCAGTAAACAGCATTGTTTTCTGACGAAAAAATGTATTGAACCATAACTACATTCAATGTAGATTATTACGACATATTTCATTTTCTTTCAATAATTATATTAATAAGTAAAAATATAGCACATTCTTTGCATAAAATGTGCTAACTTTGGACGTAATTTTCTTCTAAACTATTAATCAGATTAATTTTTCAATAACTCGTTCGAAATCTGTGGAGTTTTAGGATTATTTTGATATATAATATGATGAAATTCATCATTCAGGGTTTGTTTGTTAGAGGAATTCAATTGGTACAAAATCGCTTCATTTTACATACGATAAACGCCAGCCTTAACGGATTTTATACAGTAACATACATGTATAATAAAATAAATTAGAGTAGTTAAAATAAATAAAATAATACATTTAACAATACACATAAAAAACTGATTGAAAACGCCATTTTATAGAGCTTAAATAAAATGGCGTTTTCAATCTTTTTATCCGATGTTTCATCTTAGAAATCATGTTTTTCAGATCCCCATGATGTGAATTCAAATTTTGGAGACGATGTATATATCCTCAAAATTATAATTGTTACTTTTATATATATATATATATATAATCTAAAATCCCCATCTACCGTAATGGTGGTGTAGGGGTATTGTTACTTTTATACAAAAATAAATTCTCAACAATTAAAAATTGTTTTCAGTAGAACTGGCACTTGTTTTACTGAAATTTGTCATTGGGAATGTTTATGCTGTTCATCCTGTAATCTTAGGAATATATTTATGTATAAAAGCAACAATTATAATTTCGCTTCGATGTAAATAACAGCGATCCTTTATAAAGTATTAAAATACCAGAAATACCACCATTATCACTCGACGCGCACCTGATCCCATCTATCAAGCCAACTAGGAAGCCGAAGAAGCGTCTTTCCTTTGAATCCACGCAAAAAGCGCAAAACCATCTCAATTAGCGAATCCCGCATTCCTGACGGTCGATCGACTCTGAAAGAGACGATTAATCGCGATGCACAGGTGCGCGCTGGCCAACAATCACGGTATTCCAGAATTTGAGGGAAAAATCGAAGAAGGGACTGCGCGGCCGGTGCGGTCATTTGCATAATTTATTCACTCGCGAAGGATTAATCCGTTCTGTGCGGATGTACCGGAGAAAAGAAGAGTTGTGATAAGTGATGTTTGTGTGTTCTGTTCAATAGCTGGAGGAATGCACTCCGCATTCGCGATTGCAAATGCGCCGCGTTGATCGAGTGGAGTAATTACGGGGATTTAGTGCAATTTGTAATTGCCAGGTTATTTAATTGCAGTTCTGTGGGGTCATTTATTTTATTTTGTATGCGGGGTGTTGAACAAGTTCCGGGTCGAATATCTAATCGAGAATCAAAACAAAAAAATGTGTTAAATAGTTTTAAATTTAATTTGTAATGAAACAACGCAATTCCCTTTTTTCTCCTTGATTAGTTGGATTCAGCGTTTTCACTATTCTATTGAGTTGTTCCTTTCCGCAGTCAGAAGAGGGCTCTACAGTGTTGGCTGAGTTCTCAATAAACAAAACAAATGTGAAGTTACACACAGATTTGTCATAATTTTTGTATAATTGGGATATAATCATTCGTTGTTAAGGGTGCGATTTAGTAGAAAGAGATGGCTATATAATTATATGCAGTTAGTAATTCGAGTTAGATTGCTGTTGTGATCAATTAACGATATTGTATTATACATAAAAGTAATCTTAAAACATGCAGGATTTTCACCAGACAAATTAAAATACATTGGTTTAATTAGATTTGATAGAAAACAATTATGAAAGAAATAATGAAAATCTGTCAGTTTTATGTCAATTTCTAATGTATAGTTTTAGCAACAAAAACGTGCTTAATGACAATTTTAATGATTTCACTAAATTCTTCATTAAAATAGCTTTACACTCATTACCCATTAATTTTATTATATCTTCCAATTTTTAGTTCTAACTAGAACTAGTGAATTTGGGTGATATGTAATAATTTACTGTTTTTTTTTTTTAATTAGGCCGATATTTTTCTACCTAAACTTGCATTTTAGGTAGAAAAATATCAATACATATTCACGTTATTAATTCTGGAGCCCTACTATTTTTTTTATCGTGATAATTTTCACTTCAGTGTATTGCTATCTTTTTCTGCTAAACCCCAACCTTAATCACTTTTAAAATATATATTCTTTCCGGCGCCTCCGCCATTGTGGAGGTTCCGGGAAAATTATAACCTCCATAAAGTTGGCACCCCCATTCGCCAAAATCAAATCAAAATATACCTTTAATTAAGAACTAATTAAAGACTAATTTGTACCAACAAAATTAGAATTCGTAGCAACTTAGTTTCGGAAAACCGATTCTTATTAAAGGGATTGTTAATTTGACTAAAGTTAGCACCGCCACCATTCTCAATTGAAATTTAACCAGGTGCATATATAATTTTTATATATTTTAAAAGTGATTATAACCCAATTACACAAGATTTGTGATAATACATATCTAACTTAATTTAAAATAATTTTTATTTTAAATTATTAGCCTCGGTCCAAGACTATCAGATTCAAGGCCCGAAAAGAAAGTGTTTGTTACAATTCAAGTAACTTTATTGTTGAGGCTGTTAATGTTTGAAAGTTCATGCTTGTTAATATTTTAAGATTTTTTTTTAAATTAAACACACTTTCAAAATATAAATTTGTCCTTAATTTTCAACTTTTGTGGCTTTTTCGGGTAGTTGTTTTTCTTATTAGATTGTTGCTAAAGGTCTATTTAACTATTATAAACAATATAATATGTACTTCGTAACTTTTTTTTAAGAAATTCTTAGCGCTCATCCACGGATTTCGTATAGGAAAACGAAATATCCCAAACGAAGGTGTTTGCCACAATTCAGGAACTTGTTTCTGTTGCCATATTGTTGCTCTTTAATGATTTAAAACAATAAAATCAGGAGTATTTCGTAACTTTTTTTAACTAATTTTTAATGCTCATCCACGGATTCCCTATTGAAAGCTTGAAATCCGTTAACTTCACATCGGTGATAATTATATAAACTTGAACAATATCACAAAGCGCCATCTGTTGCCTAACTTCTAAGTAGTATCATCAACGACTATGGGTCCTACAATGTGGATCCAAAGAAACGTTGTTTATTTTCACTAAAGAAAATCGAACTCACCTTGTTTTTTTTAATTGATTTAATTTGGTTAGAGGATAGAAGGCACACTTTTCAATTTCATCGGCCCAACATCTGCCCGATAAAAGCTAAACGGTGTGCAATTTAGATTTTAAAAAAAGAGAGGACCACGCGAACTGAACAAAATCGCGGCCGGTTTTATTTTCAAGCAACAAAAATCTGCACCATTCGATTTGCATAATCACGAGCCCACCTGCGAATTCGTCTCGCAATGCGCTTAATTAATTATGAATTCCGTATGCTAATTGCGTGCGTGTGTTTGTGAATGGAGGTAAAATGCGTCGGAATCCGATGAGTGTGTAGGACGGGGATATGCGCAGGAATGCCGATCTTTTCTCATCGATCATTCCCCAATGTGCCTTCGACGAAATGTCCGTACGGGGAGATTGATTGAAATGTCAAGTACAGATACTAATGTTCAATTAATGGTAAAATAAAGATATATATTTACATTCATGATATAGCTTAATAAAATGTAGAATGGTAATAAGCAAAATCGATTATTTTCGATAATCGAATGTTATTTAAATAAAAAAAATATTGACTATTCTCCCACAACCATTTTTATTGAAATAATTAAAGTCTCCACAACAACATTTTTATTTCCGCTGCTTTTTTAAATTTTACAATTACGTAGCAAAGGAAGAATTTGAATTTTAGAGAGCGTCTGGAAATCTAGAAAGCCATTTATGGCAAAAATGTAGTAAATGAGTGCGAAGACATCTGGCACCTCAATTCTATTACTACCTGATTGGAAATGTATATATAAAGATGTAAAATAATTTTCTGTACATAAATCCTTGATAATGACAACCAGTCGAAACTAGTCGGATAAATAAAAAGTATAGTGAAACAAAATCAAGTGTTTAATTTAAAAGTTTCTAAACATTTAAAAGTTACAAAACATAACATAAAGAAGATCAATCGAATGTTAATTTTATCGTGATGTATATGAACACAAATTTACTGTGCACTGTTTCTATAATTATTTCAGGTAAAAGTTGAGACCATCGTAATTGAAATCAACCGTTTTTTTTTTATTTAAAAAAAATATGAAACAGATTATGATCGTCGATCGCAATAGAGAAATTGTGAGTATATCCACAAATAAAGCGATTGTATTTAAGATAATGGGAGTAATATTTTAATGGGTGATGTGTGACCTAATGGACTAACAGGCATGGGAAGTGACGGAGAACATGAGCACATAATTGTATTGTACATCAATCATTAGCGCGAAGAGCGAGGTGAAGTGGATTATATTATTTACATTGCCGTTCGATTGTTTCCATCATTATGAGAAGGATGCGGATTTGAAGCAGAGATTAAAAATCACGGTGACAATTTCAAGAAAATAAGTAAATAAAAATTCACTAAAAAAATCTTCAAATTCGTTCATTAACTCCAAGCCATAGACAGTTATATTTGCGTTTTGAGAAGAAATAAAAAAACTCAATAAATAACAAATTCATTCCCCCCAAAACAATCTTCCAATTCGTTGCTTTTCTCCAAGCCAGCTAAATTTGTATTTAAAGAGATTAAAAAAAATTGAAGAAAATACTAAAAAAAAAAAAAAATAAATAACTAATTTTTCCCAAAATCTTCTTCCAATTCGTTACTGCTCTCCAAGTTATAGACAGTTAAATTTGCATTTCAAGCAAAAATAAAAAAAAACGCAGTAATAATTTGAGGAAAAAGCTCAATAAATAAATAAATATCAAACTTTCCCAAAACAATCTTCCAATTCGTTACATTTCTCCAATCCATAGACAGTTAAATTCGCATTTGAAGAAGACATTTAAAAAAAATGCATTGGCAATTTAAGGAAAATACTCGTTAAATAAATAACAAATCCATTCCTTCGAAAATAATCTTCAAATTCATTATTTCTCTTCAATTTTGTGTTACTCTTAAACTGATGTTACCATTTTATTGGATGTATTGTATCTATTGGGTAATGAATGAATAAATAAATACATAGACAGTTGAATTTGAATTTGAAGAATAGATTAAAATCCGCAGTGAAAATATTCAATAAATAAATAACAAATTCCACCCAAAACAATCTTCCAAATCGTTGTTTCTTCCCAAGGCATAGACAGTTAAATTTTCATTAGCGATCATGACCCCAATTGGCAGAAATTGGCAGAATAGTAATGACTTTCATCGACGAGGCAAATTGCAAAAATGAAAAAGTGGGACAGAAAAAAATGTATAAGAAGTGTGAAGTAAGGAATTGACAAAGTCAATTGTTATATTGAAAAAAATGAATAATCGTGATTTTATTTCAAAAGTTTTTAGATTAACAGCAACAAAAAAAAAAACAACAACGAATTTATTTATTTTGGGTTTGAATGATTTTGATATAAATTGTTTTGATGTGCATTTGTTTAACGTACTTACGTAGGTAAGTCTATAGTCACAGAGATAAATGTGAAAATAATTTATTAATTATTTTCAAATCATTTTTATTTAATATGAATGATTTTGAAATTATCTCTCCGAAAATTTCAGGAATAGGGTGCCAGGGAAAAGAAAAATCATAATAAAAAGACATTCGTCTTCCCTGGCATTGCTATTCTCAAAGTTCCGGATGGAAGAAAATAGAAAGGTAATTTTAAAAAGATTCAAACCCCAAAGTATCGAGGTATGTCAGGGAAGAGAAAAATCATTTTGAAAATATTCTGGGGTTTGAATATTTCGGGAATAGGTGTACCAGAGAAAAGTACTTCAACATCAAAAGTAATATTTCATAATAATGGAGATAGCACACAACCCAGCGAATTGGTAACCTGAATCTACCCTGACTGTAGATACCAATCCAATCACAAAATTTAGATGGTTGAGTGTATTTTTTTTATCTTCCAATTGGCCGTTTTCTTTTTAGGCGCACCATCACTACCAAGGTGCTTTTTTTTAGTTTTTGTTTGTCACACGATCGACTAACTACCAATCTGGTACTGGCGCGAGAGTAATTGTAATTTCTTCCTTATTTGGCGTATGTACAATAGTGCAACCAGGGAAGTGGAACTTTAACAGAAAACATAGAATCCGTTGAAGGTCGGTAGTATAAGTGTCGTTCTCCTTTTCAAAACTCCCACAGGTTGTTGGCTATAGTCTAGTTTTTTGACGATTTTTTTGATTGCAGACGAGTTAAATTTCCCGGCTTGATTAAATACATATTTCCAAACTTATCATATTAACCAATAAATATAACGTATTTTTTGTTCTATGTTCTTTAATAATTTGAGTGTAGATTTTTTTGCATTTTTTTAGATCACTTCCAGCTATTACAATTTGCTGTTGGGTTGTTGGAAATCAGTTCAAAGAACCATACCCCATGGTTCTTTGAACTGGTTTCAGGAAACAGTAGCCCAAAAAAATCTACACTCAAATTATTGATAGAAAACAGTATTCATTCACTTGGTCACAGTTATTTAAATATATTAAATAAAAATGATTTGAAAATAATTAATAAATTATTTTCACATTTATCTCTGTGACTATAGACTTACCTACGTAAGTACGTTAAACAAATGCACATTAAAACAACTACTTCCCGGGCAAATACCCACGCCGGACATTGAATTACATAATGTACACCTGCTGCTGCATATCCGGCGTGGGTATTTGCCCGGGAAGTAGTTGTTTTAATGTGCATTTGTTTAACGTACTTACGTAGGTAAGTCTATAGTCACAGAGATAAATGTGAAAATAATTTATTAATTATTTTCAAATCATTTTTATTTAATATATTCAAATTATTGATGTTCTTTTAACTGGGCTGCAATAGCTGGAAGTGTTCAGGGAAAATTTGCAGAAGAATCTACACTCAAATCATTAAATAACACTAAACAAAACAAAAATGTTATATTTATTGGTTAGCACAAGAAGTTTTCTTGATTATTAAATTTTTTTATTCCTTATTTCATTTAATTATTTTTTTAATTGTTAGTATGTTTTAGATTAATTCCAGATTTGTTCGATAGCCAATTTATGAATTGTAATCTTCTGTAAATTGGTTTTCGAGATTTTAATTATTTCAATTTAAAAAAATGTCCTTTCTCCTACTCTATTTTGGATTGTAGGAGAAAAGACAATATTTATTTTATTGTGAATTAATTATGTATTTAACAGAGTGATCAACAATGATTGCAAACGAGTTAAATTTCCCGAAGAAAAATTTTGGAAATTTTATCGCTTAAAGTTCAAACCAAAAAAAAAAAAAGAATAATAATTTGCGTCGTATTTTGTCATTACGTTTTTAAAAATCGAATGCATACCCTAAACGAACTTAAAGCAGCAATTGAAAAAGATAACTAACATAATTTCAGAGCAGCTTTAACGTGTATTTGCAAATAATAAAAAAAAACGCAGTGTTAATATTTCCCTATGAATGACAATCTCTGATGGCAATCTGGGGGATTTCCTTTTCATATGATTAGTTGTACCAACATTCGTATTTTGTTGCCTACCTATCAATCTGCAATCATTTTTGATCACTCTGTACAATCAATATAATAATATTTTTTACTCAACAGGAAACAGTAGCCTAATTAACAGGTTAAAACAAAATAATATTATAGTTAATATGTAAATAATCTAATATCCGGCGAGATATATGCTCGGGACGTAGTTGTTTCAATAAATGTTTGTCAAAAAATTACAGTGCATTTAATTTTTGCAATTTTGTTGATCATTTCCATAAATTTTCCTTGTTTAATTTTATTGTAATTTAAATAACTGCAAATGTGTGAATCATCTCTGTTTTATTTTATTTTAAATATATTTTTGTAGATGTTTGTATATATTTATATATAAATTGTTAAATAAAGGTATAAGATAAAAAAGAAAGAGTTGTGGTTAATAAGTATACAAAACGCATGGACAGACGAGACGCTTTCCTTTATATTTAGAGTTATGTACAGTTATTATAGCTGGTTGAATATAATTATCAATTCCCCATTGTGTCGATGGATTTTCTCACAGTGTGTTTTGTTTAGTAAAACACGGCAGAACCCGATCGGAATCCAGCGCCTCGGTCCCAAATAAGGCAGACAATGTGGGCATAATCGTGATTTCAAGTATGAATAGAGAAGAGACGAAGAAGACTTGAAACGACTCGGTAGGCTCGTTTCGTTCCATTCCGTTCGGCTCGGTTCCATCCCATCCCAACCGATCCCAAGCGCAGAGCCCGAGCGAAGAGATCTCGCGAAGAGAGTGATCGCGTGTGAAAGGTAAACTCGACGGTATGTGTAACAAAGTGGTGGTATTCCACGTCCTTGCCCCGGGACACCTAGCGGCCAGACGGAGGCGCGAGGACCACCCACCCACTACCGATCTACACCTTGCACATTTCCACGATGCGCGTATGTGTCAGTGTGTTCTGTTAATGAGGTATGGCCAGTGGCTTTGGGGACACACACCTCATTTTCTTCGAAAGCAATTTTCTTCTTTTCGAGTTACACGAGCGTTAATAAACGTGCGCCTAATTACGGACCGCTAATTAGCGCCAAATTCGATAATCGTGGGACTTCCACGGAGAACACCAGGAACCTACGACACGTTCACACCGTAAGAATGCGCCGCGTCCATTGTTCCTCTTAACTAATCCCCCCCCCCCCCAACACTACCTACTCCTCGAAGATCGTGTATTCGTCATAAAATCAAAAAGGAGATATGGTGGAGCACGGCTCTCGTACGCATTTCACAAATTAATTCTAATTAATTTTCGGGATCTTATTAATGAAACGCTTATGTCTTGTCTCTTTCTAATGAAAAATAATGAATCCACTTAAGCCAGGACCGAGGGATGGACCCAATAGACGACTGCAGAGGCAATTTAAAATATTGTTTTATCTATATAAATATATTGTAATATTTCTACTCTGTAATTGTCAAAATAAAATCCGTTAAAAAAGAAACTTCTAATATTTCAAGAAGAACTACGCGTAAAACAAACCTACTGTAACTGTATAGTTTCGAGTTTACGTGAAGTGATTAATCACAAAATAGAAAGACTGTTATTCCACACTTCTCTTTTTATTTTTATATTAGATGTACATAATGAGCACTTTGTGTCTCGAAATGTACATCTAACAAAAATAAAAATTGAAGTAAGGAATAACTATTTTCTGAAACCTACTGTACTTGGATGTATAATATACACTTTAAATGTTTATAATAATTGATTTTTTATTACAGTTTATACGGCTCAAATAGTTAGAGAGTGGGCCCACAACAATAACATAAATGTTTTGCCATAGTCCTGACTTGAACCCTATTGCAAATGTATGGGTCTTCTTAGCCAAAAAGAAACATCAAAGAGACTTCAGGCCGCCAAACCGCGATAAACTCTGGAAGGTTATTGAAAATGCTTGGGAAAAGCTCGTAAATTCCTATGATATGCGAAATTTTTTAAGGCTGCGATCCCAAATACGTTTCCGTTTTAAGGGATTAACAATTTTATACAGTCATAAAAAAATTAACATTAAATACAGGCAGATAGCTTATTTACCGATGAACGACATCAGATATATTTTTTTTAAAACAAAAAAGTAAAAAAAAAATCACAAATTAATTAATTTACAAAAATACATTTAATCTATGTTAAATATATCTGATTATACGTGGAAAGTCTTCCCCTTAATATCCATATTTAATACAATCATAATATTATTGTTTGTATACTCCTTAATACTATAAAATAGTCAATGAGAACAAATTTAGTTCGACGCTATCATTTTTATTGTGGAACAGTATCTAGTAGTTCAGATGTTTGCCGCTAGGTTGAAAAATCAAAGTTGGAATAAAATAAACAAACACATTTTGTAAAAACTCTGTCGTTAATCGTACTATTTATTAGGCGTAAAATCTCAGCCTTAACTATTATTCTGATATTATTTTATGTTCTTAAATATTTGTTCCCGGTAATAGGGTATTCTGTATCTGTTGGGAAATAAATGTTGTTATTATTATTATTATTTAATTTTGTCCATACCAAGAAGATTGGAAAGTGTTGTAGCAGCCAATGGCTCAGTAACAAAATATTGATTACTATTCCAATATTGCTAAAATATTTGATTTTATTTTGTAATAAATGGTTGTTCGTAGTTTTATATTCTTTTAATTGTTTGTGCAATAATACAAATAAAACAGCAACAATTAAAAGGATATAAAACATTCCTGCACGTAAGACCGATTCTCAATATTCTCCTCTCTCTTTATAATACCACTGGCCGAAGCCAGGAATACAGGAACCAAGCAGCCAATGGCTCTGTAACAAAATATTGATAATACTATTCCAATTTTGCTAAAATATTTGATTTTCTTATGTAATAAATGGTTGTTCGTAGTTTTATATTCTTTTAATTGTTTGTGCAATATTACAAATAAAACAGCAACAATTAAAAGGATATAAAACATTCCTGCACGTAAGACCGATTGTCAATATTCTCCTCTCTCTTTATAATACCAATGGCCGAAGCCAGGAATACAGGAACCAACTAAAGAGCGTTCACATTTGGGTTGCGTCGACTGTACATTAAAAAAAAATAATTGAATAAAACCTTCTCATTCAACACTATTTTAGTTATGGGCAATTTTAAAGGAAGCTATATAAATACATAATTAAATGTTATTGTCACCATCTTTATAAATAATTACTATTTCAATTATTTGGCCGGTAGATTTTCCTATCACTAAATCATCAGCAAAATTTATCGACAGAAAAATCTACCGGCCAATTGAAATTGCTATTAAATAAAAATGATTTGAAAATAATTAATAAATTATTCTAATATTTAACTCTGTAATTTGTGACTTACGTTACGTAAGTACGTTAAACAAATGCGCATTAAAACAACTACTTCCCGGGCAAATACCCACGCCGGACATTGAGTAATGTACATCTGCGCACAGAGCTAAATGTGAGAATAATTTATTAATTATTTTCAAATTATTTTTATTTAATTTATTTAAATAACTGTGACCAAGTGAACGAATACTCTTTTCTATTTATGAAATAGCTATGATTTTTTTTTTCTTGAAAAGATTTCTCATTTATCACTTGGTGAAACATTATTAGAATAAATTAGGATGATTTAATTTTAGGAAAAAATATACACTTGGTTTGTTTCACAATTTAGAATCTAAACGTCTAACGTACAATTTAGAATCTAAATTGTGAAACAAAGCTATGATTTAACTTAAAATTTCTGTTATCTTCAAAACTAATGCAAAAAGCGAATTGGTAATTGGTCGAATCAACCAACCAATCTAAGAGGGGTAATGTGAGCAATGTAAACTCCTCCCGAGAATTACGTAAACTTGAGTTTTTCACGTTTTCAGGGTAGCAACTGAGAATCGGGCAATTACCTTAGCAAGTTCCAAAAATTACTTCATGATTTGTTTTTATTGTATAACAACCTAATTAAAAGGAGATATTTTTATGATTTTAAAATAAAATACTCCTAGACATTTTTTATAAACAACATAACTAACTCAAATCACGAGAAATAATTTATTAAAAATAGAATACCATTGTTGATTTAAGTAACATTGATGATCATTAATCGTCCGTGGTTTGGGAATCAGTCATGCCCAAATACCCAACCGGTATTTAGTATCCAGGAAATTGCATTCAGAGTGCGAACCAAAAATAAATTGAAAAAAGAAACCAACGAGAAACGATGTGTTCAAGAGAGATTAAATCTATTTTTAGTCCGCCTGAGGTATTTCGCTAATCGATTAACTTGACGAAAAGCAAAAAAAATGCTGCGAAAATTTTATACCCAAGCCAATGAGAGAATGAAAAAAGGTATGCTTCGTCGGCGTATTTATTAATTAATCCCCCACTTACCCTCACCAAAAGAGTAATGGAATTCGTTTTTACGATGTATAACGAAGTAGAAACCTCAACAATAAAACAAAGAGAAAATTACAACATTCTATATAGTATATTGTAATTTTCTCGATTTTATTTTGTTAATTATAATTATTGAGGCTTTTAATTTGTTACAAAAAAATATGTAAAAACGTTGTTTGAAATTTTAAAAATGAATAATTTTCGTTTATGCACAAGCTAATACATCAAAAAAATAGACTGTTCGTGCCTTTTGCGATTGTTGGGACTGCATGTTGTTTTGCGATTGCAAAAGGCACGAACAGTCTATTTTTTGACGTATTAACTTGTGCTTGTGTGATGGGACTGCATGTTCCAACTTTTAATTACCGACTGTTAAAAGTTGGAACATGCAGTCCCATCAGTTGCAAAAGGCACGAATTTTTTGACGTATTAGCTTGTGCAAAAACGAAAATTATTCGTTTTTAAAGTTTGCAGTAAGCCTACATTTAGCACTCATACACATTATTTGTAATATATTCAACAGTTTGCTTGCCACTTGTGAAATATTTCATGATATATTAAGTTCAATTTTCGCTTATGTTAATTAATAATGAAACATATTATTGTTAAGTTTAATTTTAGGTTTAGATTTATCGTTTATTTTTGGTCATATTATTTATATATATTGTTGCGTCCCGGATTTTCAAACGGTTTTTCAATTTATTTTTTATTTAACACAACACGATAAGAGATATCTAAACTTCTGACACTAGGGTGATTTTATTCGATTCGGATCCCAGCCGAATTAATGTTAAATTTATTTAATTTTAAAATCAATAGATTTTAATTAACACTTACACTTTATTAATTACTTAATAATAATAAAAATATAGGTTTACAGATTACACGTTATGACAGCGCGAGAGATGCGACTCGGTTGTTAGACTCTTTTAGATCGGCGTTTTATTGTCTTATATACTTATTTAATGCTTGCGTAGCATTTTACAATTTATAAAAATTTAATACAATGGTTCTACATATTTGGGTGGATTCAACAATATATACAAAGATCTTTATTCAGACAGCAGAATTACAATTCTTTACAAATATTTATATTTACAATACATATTGTTGGGTTAGTAGTCTGTCATGGGCTATCGACCGGAATTCTTTCTGCTCTGTCATGAATTTATGTTGATTTACAAATAAAAACTTTTGTTGTTATTATTTGTTAAGTATTATATTATTGTACATATTATCTTGTAATTAGGATTTTTTTCCTATTGGGTAATAATGATTATTATTATTTAAAAAAAAGTCTTCTAAAATTTCCGAGCCACGTTTTCAATAAAGTCCTCTCCGGTTGAGTTATTGCACCGTTTCTTAATGTATTTCATTGTGTGGAACTTTCACGAGGCCCAGGAATGAAAATGAGCAGCAGATAACGGCCAGACCCTCCCTTCCTCGAGGAAATTCCGAACGATAAATTTCAAGTCTATCGTCCCCATCCTCTGCGCCGCGGCGTTCTGGTCTTTGGAAGGGCTTCGCAGACCCCGCAACGTGGATGTGGGCTTGATATTGGGTATGTGGGTCGATGAACCCTCCCTTTCTCGCGTGTCCATGTCCATACACACTCTCACACTTATAAATTCGTTCCTGCTTTACATACAACTGCCTATTTTAATAGCACCTTCGAAAAAAGAAAAAAAAAATGGAGGAAAAAATAGAAAGGAACAGGGCAGAAAGACCTACGGTCGATAGCCCAGAACAGATAAACCTTTATTTTAGTAATAATTGAAAAAAAAAGATTTATTCACTTGGTCACAGTTATTTAAATAAATTAAATAAAAATAATTAGAAAAAAATCTTTTTAGTTACTGTGACATTCTGCCTTATGTTACTCTTTTTATACCCCTAACAATTTATTTCACTGTGACTAGTTTCGACTACACGGTAATCATTCTCAAACTTACCGTACCGGTACTCAGTTTGAAAATGATTACCGTGTAGTTTAAACTAGTCACAGTGAAATAAATTGTTAAGTTTTCTTTATCCTAATATCAAAAATGTATCACGAAGTAAACGCCTCAAAGATTCAAGAAAAAAAATGTGCAAACAAAGTTAAAGTTTATTGGATGTTGAAGTAATTGCTTTGTGATACATGTTTGTTTAATTCAGTAAGGTACATTTTTTGAACCCCTACACCACCATTATGGTAGATGGGGATTTTAGATTATATATATAATTTTTTTGAAATTAAACATTTTGCTGTTATCACGTATCCAATTTATAGAGTTTACTAGTTTCGTCATTTTAATGGCGAAACTAGTCACAAATAAACTGTGTACATTACACCATCAGTGTTTAATTTTAAAAAAATATACCTTATTAAAGTTAAAGTGTTTTTATTAATTTACAATCTATAATTGTCTTTAACAGACTAAATTGCTAAAAAAAAACAATACTGTGTTTCCATTCCTACAATTTCCATTGAACTCACCACATTCATTATACAGTTACTTCTCTTCCTGTTTGTATACGTAGCCGAAGGAAATTCGCTCCGGATCGAATCGGCGTGAAAGTGGGCAAAGGTTTCAGCTTTTTTTTACATCGATTGCCGGTTTTCACGACGAATCGGCGAATATGCTAATTTCCCGGTGGCGAATCGCCCGTCAATAAAACCCGATGGTCTGTGGGCAATGGAAATGGTGCATTACATCACCGACTCGAATAAGTACACACTTATTGCCATCTGCGTCCGTGTGCGTGCATGTTGTACATGTGTGTGTGTGACAATGTAGGAAGCTAATCTAATTATGCAAAGTGCCGGTAATTTTGCAATCTTCTGCTTGTGCAATAATGTCAATCCGATTTGAATCCAATAAATTAAATATTGATTAAAAAATAAATCGCAATAATGACACACTATTTTTTTTAATTGTTGCTACTCCTTTCATAGGCTATCGACCCGATGTCTCTCTGCCAATATTATTATTATTATTAACACCATTTTTCTATTGTAATGACATTATTATATATCCAATGATGTTATGAAGTATTGTCAAAATATGAAGAATTACATTTTTGTGTTCGTTTTTATATTAAAAACCCGGGTGGATGGAAAACAAAAAAGTTGATGGTCGTAATGGTGTGGGCGCCCATTTGAATATAAACGGCACTTCTCCACTTGGTCACGGTTGTTACCCATCTGACCATCTTAATTGTTTCGTGGTACCTAATTTCACATGTCCTGGCTGCCAGAAAGGATCGGCTTAAATGCCCCCATAAAATAAATCGTGTCGAGCGCCGCTCAGAATTTATTGTATCCCTTGAAAAAATAAAATAAAAGTGAATACGCCGAAAAGAGTTTCGATTGCGAAACGGTGCACTTCCGGAATGTAAATTTCGCCAAAAAAAATAAGAGACGAAGAAAGTGAAATGCATGCATTTTACACAACTTCCGGCTTGGATATTTTTTTTCTGTTTCTCATGATGTAATCTTCAACGCGTGTATTTTTTTTAGAAGTAAAATGTTTGAATACAATCAAGATGAAAGGAACTTTAGAATCAATAACTATTATTTAATTATAATAGAATGGCAAATGGCCTTATATTAAGTAATGTTTTTTTTTTTGTTCTTTACATTAAATAAAAAAATGTTGCATGATGCAATATGTTATGACATGCAGCAACAGGTATACATTATGTAATTCAATGTCTGGCTGGGTATTTTCCCGAGAAGTAGTTGTTTTAATACGCATTTGTCTAAAGAACATGCGTAACGTAAGTCGCAGAAATAAAAATGTGAAAATAATGCATTAATTTTAAATAAAAAAGTATATTTACTCACTTAGTCACAGATATTTAAATAAATTAAATAAAAATTATTTGAAAATAATTAATAAATTATTTCCACATTTAGCTCCATGACATTTTGACTTACGTTACGTAAGTACGTTAAACAAATGCACATTAAAACAACTACTTCATGAACAAATACCCCTTCGGACATTGACTTACATAATGTATTTGCCCGGGAAATAATTGTTTTAATGTGCATTTGTTTAACGTACTTACGTAACGTAAGTCAAAATGTTACAGAGCTAAATGTGGAAATAATTTATTAATTATTTTCAAATAATTTTTATTTAATTTATTTAAATATCTGTGACTAAGTGAGTAAATATACTTTTTTATTTAAAATTAATGCATTATTTTCACATTTTTATTTCTGCGACAAACATTTAGTAGTCTGTCAGGAGCATTAATTTCAAGATATATAAGAAATAATTATTTTCAAATCATTTTTATTAAATTTAATTATTTTTCTAATTGACATACGTTTTCTCAACATTTACTCTCTTTCTTTTCTACCGTTAGGTGTAAGGAGACTTTACAAACATACGCTACTTAATGAATATAAAATATAACAGAGCTTTTATGAGCGTATGATACAGATATAAAATCGCGAGCCCGAAAAAGAAGAGAAAGTCGTCGGTATTTTTTTTTTGCCATAATATGTTCCCCGCTAAACGCATTGTTCTCTTCCACAGCATTATCTTTTTTTTTGTACTTCCATGAGAGTGACAACAATTTCCTCCTCTATTATATTTGCCCATCAATCGATAAGGTAATTAAAAAAACTCCTTGTTTTGCAACATCCTCGCGCTAGAAAGTGAATGAATGCGCGATAAAAATCATAAAAAAGAGAGGATTTCGAAATAATTAATGAAAAAATTTATACGACACCAGAAGCGCGTTAATTATGTTTAATTAATTATAAAATGGAGGAATAATATACTGAGTGATAAATAAATCATAACAAAGCATATTGGAAATCACAATTAAATTAAACAAGAAAAATTATTAAATTAAAATTAATTCGATCATTACCTTTTTTCAAACCTGCAAAAATTACTACTAGAAGTAGTTTTTTTAATAGATGTTTGTTAAAAAATGACAGTGCACAGTGTGTTATTTTGAGTAAATGAGGTTTTCACCCATTTTTGTGAAAAAAAAAAAATGAATTCATAAAGTATACTACTTAATAGAAAACTCGCCCTTTGCTCGCCGGGTCCGTCTAGAATATTCCACTTCCACGCGCTTTACGTGTGTAAAGAAGCAAGAAAATATAACGCAATTTTCAATCTTGAAACGTCATTTCTGAATAGTTAACTTTGAGGATGAATTGTGGTTCACGGAATCCATCGAACAAATCTCAAATCTTCCGAATCTTAGTTTCAAAATATACTAGTACACTTTGTTTTAACCATACATGACTTTTTTTCCAAAAAATACGTGAAACCACCACATACACTTAAAATAACACACTGTGCAGTGTAAATAATTGAAATAATTGATAGAATTTTTGATTGATCAATTACACGGCAATATTTATCAAATTAGGTTTGATGTGTTTTTTTACAACATAATATTCTTTGATTTTTTTTTTCACTTTTTCCCTGGTTAGTTTCCACAATATAGTTTGTTTCGGAAATAATCGACCATCTCAGGATAAATCACTAATCGTAATAATTATAATATCTACAGGATGCAGAGAAGGTATGTAATTATTACGTTTAGTGATATTCTATTTAATAATAATTTCCGCCGGTAACTCACCTTAAATTAACACAATTTTTAACCGCATTCCAAAATAAAAATCAGTTCAAAAATTCTGTAAAACTGGCTCGACTCGAAAAAAAAAAACGAGCAATTAATATTTTTTAATAATTCACATATTTTTTGTATTTATTTGTTTCAGGACTTTATTTGTGGTTTATATTCCCCCGAGTCTGGCCCAGACAGGATGCTATCCTCTTCGAAAAAATAAAAACAAGCAAGTATTACCGTTTAATTGCGTCTTCCTGATAAGTTAACGAACCCGCCGAAACCTACTGGTCTGCATTAAAAAGCAATATCTTTGGTTAATTAATTTAATTGGCCACTCTGGCGAAATTAATCGCTGTAATATTTTCAATTTTTCATCGATCCACCATTTTTGCTCACTCGTACATTTTAATTGATACCTCTCTCCTCTCGGCCGAACGCTTCTTCTTCGCGAGCGCTTATCTTGAAATCTGATGTTCGGAATTAATACACTCTTTAGATTAACTTCCCTTAACACATAAGTCAATTTCAATTAATAAGCAAAATATTAAATTTGATTCAATTTATAGAAAATTTTACTATTAGATTGGACTTGGCAAAAAGTCCTCTGGTCGATGGCCCTTGATAGACTAACACAATTGTAAATTGTAACTATGCATATGTATAATTAATGTATGTAAAATTATTGTCTGATAATAAAGATTACACTCGCCATTCATCAATTCATCACTACGAATCATGACTGTTCAGCTAACTAGCACAGACTTTTTTTATTTCACACCACCATTATATATTATGTTTATTTATCCGTTATACTATCAATCTTTACTTATAATTTTTTGGTTATTATATTATTTTGTTGTATATTTTGTTACATTTATATGCGGAAATAATCATTGTAGATTCGTGTAAAAAGAGATTCCGTCAAAAAATAAATAAATACAAGACAGGACTGAAAGTCCTTTGCTTGATATCTAAGGACAGACTAACACTATCATGTATTATTTATATTAAATGTTTATATTGGAAAATGTGTATTACCTGAATTAAGATGTTTGTATATATATATATAGAAAATAGTTACATTTAATTAATTACTTTCAGAATCATAATAAATGAAAGACAACGCAAGCGCCATCTTTGGCCTAATTTCATGTGGCATCGTCAATGATTACATCAAGGCGTTGCACATGGAACACATTAGTCTGATGAGGTTCGAAAAACCGAAATGGCCATCACTAGTTATCCATACGCTAGAAGAATGCTGGCTGAACATTTTGTTAAATACTTTCAGAATGTTATACATTTTCAAAACACAAAATCAAATTCACAATATGTAGGACGATTTATACATCAAACATTTTTTTTTAACATTCGCAATTATTAAGCAATTACAATATTTTTTTTCTTTAAATTGTTTGGAAGACGTGAACTTGCCGAATGAAATCTAATTAACCACTACGTAATTACGGTTATTCTCGGAGAAGCATAAAGTGAGAAAGAGAGATAGCAAAAAAAAACGAGAAAACAAAATTGAAACCGCAATGATCTAATTTCGCTTGCTTTTTACGAGCTCTTCAATTATGAGGAACACCGCAGAAAATCTCGGCTCTGTTTCTGGCTTTTTTCGCCTGTTTGTTTTATTCCGGAGCAATCATTATGTTTGTATAGTTAATTATATTTGATGTTTTTTTTTTATTTTTCGGATTTCGGTTCAGATGAATGTATACTATAATGGGACGAAATTATAAGAAGCGTATAAAATTATTGTCGAAATGTCGGGCAAAAAGTGGAAGGGTTTTACGATTTCGGATTCAGAAAGTTACAAGCAAACAAATGATGAACAAGTATACAAATAATTATTATTGTAGTACATTTAGTAGTTTAATTCTCTACAAAAAAGTAATCATTCTCAATTGAGTGCAATTAGATAGATTGATATTAACCATGAATTGTCGAAATTTCAATGTACAACATTGAGGTATAAATTAAATCAAATATAAAGTGGAAAAGAAACATCTCTGAAGGGATTTGAACCCACGTCCCTTGATTGCCGGTCGGGTGCGCTACTAACTACACCACAGAGACCTGTGATATCAAATCTCATAGAGTGCTTAAAATCCACCTATAAAGCAATAACAATTAAATTTAATTAGATTGTTATTAATTGAGATTTTTTCTACCAGGAAAAAGTGGAACATGCTGTTCACATTCTACAAGGCCCTTGCAAGGATTATACTTCATAAGCTCATATAGAAACATAAATTGAATGTATATTCTGCTAGGAAGGATTAAACTTCTTAAATTAGGTTACACCAAATGAAGCACGTATAGAAACTTAAGCTGAATGTAGAATCTTCTAGGAAGAACAGGAACATGTTCTTCACATGTCATTGCGAGACTCTTACAGAGATTAGACTTTTTAAGTTAGGCACACAACCAAATGAAGCACACAAAACTATACATAAGACTCATTATCAAGGATGGTAGCATTAATCAAGGAGGTGAAGTTAAAGCTAATCATCTGAGATGGTTGGTCGGGATCCGCAATAGATCGTTCCAAGGTCACGGTGGTACAGGCCATAGAGTAAACATCCCGACCATCTCAGATAATTAGCTCTAACTTCGCCTCCTTGATTAAGGCTATCATCCTTGACAGCAAGTCCTGAATTGCCGCCAGCTGCTTAAATAAGGTCAGTTGAAGACCACCAATACGCAAACGATCAATCCCTACTACAGCTAGAATTGATGCCACTGAAAAAAAAAAAAACAGTAGAAAATCATAAATATTCAAACGATCAGTCATAGCCATTTTCCTACCGCAGCCTGGGCTGGGATATGTAGCAAAGGGAAAGGACATTAGAAGTCCATCAGTTACAACCTTTCACTAGGAAAAGGACATTTGTGGTACAAAAAATGAAAGATCAGTAGATGATCACAAATACGTAAACCATCAATCGTAGGTATTTCCCTACTACAGCAATGGTCTGGGTTAGAATGTGTGCCACCGGGAAATGTCAGTAGAAGAACACAAATACTAACCATTTTTCCTAATGCAACAATGGCCTGGTCATTTGTGCTACCTGGAAAGGTCAGTAGATAATCACAAATATGCAAACCATCAGTCGCAGCCATTTCCCCAATGCAGTAATGGCTTTGTTTGCGATTTGTACCACCGAGAAAATTCTAATTTTATTTTAAAATCAATACCTAATTTTTAATTTTGAATAACACATCTTATTAAATCCAATATATGATTATAAAAAATCATGAATTATTTCGTAATAGATTACTGAAATAATCAGGACAATCTCGATTATTTCAGTAATCATTAATTGCAATACATTATTACAATACAAGGTGTACAGAAAATGAGTGAAACGCTTTAGGTAGCGTGACTCTGATTAATTTTTAGATAAAAATATTAACGAAAACAAGTCACACGGTCCTTCCTTAAGCCTCACGGGCCACTTAAAGAACTATACATTTGGCAACGCTGGATCAAACAAGTGTGCATTTATCCTGTTTATAACTGCTACATCATCCGCTGGAGGTGTTGCATACACCTTTTCTTTTACAAATGAGCGTGCGTCGTTGCCAGATCTATTTTCATTAAAATAATGCTTCTGATGAAGTTATAAAATTGTAAAAATATCCGATTTATTAATCATTTACATCAATGGAATTATACACGTGTCTAATTGATTGTTAATGCTATTGATTTTTTACAAAATATTTAAAAAACAATACTAATTTATAGTCACATATTTAAAATTCCGAAGACCTCGTGAGCCTCAATGAAGAACCATACAACATTTTTTATTTGGATTTTCTATTAAAAATTAATTAATGAATTGAGTTACCTGAAGGTTTTCACTCATTTTCTGTACACCTTGTATATTAATAGCGATTATAAATATAATTTTATTGTAAACATTTTTGGTTCCTAATATTTCCACAGATTCTTATTATTTTCTTTTCAGTGTGTTATTTTTTTCCATAAACTGGCATCGTTTGTGAAGTTCACGCCAGGGCAAAAAATTTCGATCCTCCTAGACGTTTAGCGGGAGATTCTCCGTTACGATTACTCACTCGCCTGCATCTAATTTATTTTTTATACGGCAATTAGCGTTAGCACTCATCCAAGGGCGATTACTTGCTATGTCCACTCTATTACATCGAACTTCAACCATCTACATAAAAAAACCTCTTTAGAATTCGTCTGCGTGATATTTACGTTCATTATGCAATTACGTTTTTGGTTACAATTATAATTGAAATGACGATTTGATGTAAAAAGTATTTAAACATTGGTAGATCATCAAAAATAAAATAAAAGTTTCAGTTTTTTTAGTTTTGAGGATAAAATTTATTTACGACTAATCATATTGTATGAGAATGATAAGTCATAATATTCAGCTATGAAATTCTCACACAATGAGTGATAAGCCGCAATATTCAGCAATAAATTTCGATCTCCAAAACTCAAACGTTTTTTTTTTAATTTGATGATCTACTAATGTTTCGATCTATAAATCTCAAAAAATTTATTTAGTGCTATAGTTTAGAAAAGGAAAACAATCCACTGAAGATTTCATACATTATTGCTATTGCATCTACTGAAAATAAAGGATAACTAGAAAATGTTAACGCTGAAAAAGTTTTGTCAAAATGAACAACGAGTAATAAAAATATGTTTTTTTTGTTTGTTACAAATTTAATAAGACGTTTGTAATTTATTTTTATTGTTCGATGAGACAAATACAATTTCTAATATGAAAAGTGGAAATTAAATCAATTTTAACACATACAGGAATGCAACTGCTCATATTAAATACTACCAATGTAAGACCATAACAAGAATGGAAAACCCAGTTTAGGTCGTTAGCCTTAGATAAAAAAACAGTAATAAAATTTTACACATTTCAAGTTTATTTTGTACGAATTCCGTCCAGCATGAACGTAAACACAGTAACAAAAGTTTAGATTTTATCAAAGCCACGACCGTTTTTCTCCCTAATTAAAACCTCTCTCCTTCTCTCTCGCTCTCTCCGTGAAAAAAATATTATTTAACCAAATTAAATTATTCCGCCATCGTGGGAATCCTTCTATTGTTTCAGGAAAACAGCTCGCCTTTTCCGCGGATTCATTTGTCTCTCTCCCGTGGTTTCCCTAACCTGTCCGTTTCACGTACACGTAATTAATTTAACACTTGAGCATCTTGAAGCATTTACAATTGTAACACTAAAAGAAGAAAACATACACAAAACACTGATGTAACAGTGAAGTTATTAATTAAAATAAATAAAAGGAAAGCCTTACACCGAAAGGTAGATAGGCAAAGGAATAAATAAAATAAATAAATAAATAAAAGGAATAAATTGTTGATCAAAATGGCTGTGTTTAATTTAATTAAAAAATAATAATTAAATTGATCTTCCATACAACCGTTGCACATATGAAAAAATAATCAATTGCGACGTAAAAAAATACTTCGATGTCAGGATTTTTTTTGTCCACGAAAAATCTGACATACTAAATTATCCATTTCACAAATTAAGATGAAACAATTTAAATTTTCACACAAAATTTAAAGTGGCCTAATTCTTATTTACGATATTTTTCGACTGAAATGGCGGTGATTCAATTTGGATGGCTGTTAAGGAGTGAATTTCGCAAACAGCTGAAAACATTTTACAGCAGCGTATAAATAGGTTGGCTAGACAGAGGGACACACGTCTTGATGTTTATAGGGAATTTCTTTCTTAGGTGTGCTATAATTTTGAATAGGCCTTAAATTTGCTGCACTAATGTCATGAAATACGACTGACTTAAATGTCAGAGTTAATAGTGTAGCCAATAATTTATTATTATTATCAAACATTTAAAACATTGGAAGTAAGTTTTAAATGAAATATGTGAATCTTTTTAAATAGGAAGAATAGAGTTTTGTTATTTTATATTATTGGCGAAAGTTGTATGCCACATTTTTTTTTATAAAATAAATAGAACAAAAAAGGGTTTTTTTATGATTAAAAAAAAGTAATATAAAAGAAGTAACTTATAAATCAAATTTAAAGGGATAAAATAGAATACAGACTATTATTACCAACATATATAATTAAGTTACAAAAATACGTTAAACGTTCTGAAATTACACTAACATAAAGGTATAATCAAACATACAATACACGTTTCTAATTTTAATATAGTGTATTGCTATAAATATATCGCTAGCGCTTAATGAAGGGTTTATAATGGATTCAGTTGGTTGTGCATTTTTAAAGAAAATTGCAACCGAGAGCGCAAGTGCGCCGTTCTCACCCTCCGCCCGCGCGCGTTGGCCCGTTTTTAAGCAGTTGTGCTCGTCGCACGAGCCACCTACGCGCCGCGCAATTGCCCGCTTCCTTCACGGAAATGAGCGTAATTGTCGAGAGCCGCCTGGAAACTGACAATTTCGCACAGTTTCGTTTAACCTACATCGTTATTAATTTGATTAATTTCTTTCAGAATAAAAAAGAAATATACACTTAAAAAATCGTTAATTGATTTTTTTAACCAGAGATTTTTTTATTAAAAACCTTAACTTGTAAATTCTCAGTATTTTATTGTAGCAATGGTATCGAAAACCTCGACACCCAATAGGGGTACAAGAGGATAAGATTAAGAAAGAAAGAAATGGTATCGGAAAAGCTAACACGAAATGGCTAAAAATATCTCTCTCTCTCTCTCTAGTCTATAAAAGAAGTTGTTTTTTTCCATTTAATATATCGCCTTAATATATATATATTCAATGAACCTTTCTACCCTTATGGGTGTAGGGTTTCTTAAAAAAATTAAATTAAGGGGGTTGGTGTAATTGATTGCATCAGAACTGTTTAATTTTTCTATATTAAATTTATATCATCCCCTTTAATAGTTTGCATTAGAACATTTTAATTAATAAACCATTATAATAGTTTGCATGAGAACTTTCGTAATTTTTCTATTTCAAAATATTATTTAAATGGAGAAATTCAATCTGCAACTTTTTCGAACCAAATGGCACTATTTTACGATAGTATTTGTTACTATCGTCAAATAGTCGTCAAAGAGTACCATTTTATTCAAAAAAATTATTATTATTATCTTCATTTACGGAATTCAACTATTTTACAAATGTAAGAAAACACAATTAGCTATACATAAACATATATAGCACATGCTATATATAGCTCATGCTCATTAAATTACTAAATAGAACACAAATAAAGGCATTAAACAACATAATATGAGAATGTGATAATCTGAAAAAGCATCCCCCTAGGGTTCAATAGCTGAGGTTAAATTAATCCTGTTTATCTCTTATATCGGAATGCATACATAAATAAATACATAAAGTTGTAGATTGAATTTATCCATTTAAATCAAAATGTTACAAGGGGATGATTTTTTAAATATTTTATTAATAAGAAAAGAGACTTCTTTTTCTTTTAAAATATTATTCTAATAAAAATTAAAAAAAAAAATTTAAATAGAAAAGAAAATTTATTCACTTGGTCACAGTTATTTAAATAAATTAAATTGTAATGATTTGAAAATAATTAATAAATTATTTCCACATTTAGCTCTGCGACTTTTGACTTACGTTACGTAAGTACTTTAAACAAATGCACATTGAAACAATTACTTCTCGGGCAAATACCCCGTCAGACATTGAATTACATAATGTCACCTGGTATCAAACATGCACGCTTTTTTTGAATTTGCATTAGTTTCAATTGAGAAATAAGTTAAAAAAATTCAATTATAATTTGTAATTTTCTCGCGTTCTTTCAAAAAATCTACTTCTGAATCGAATTCCTCCGGCTTTCCTCACAACGATCTCCTCGCATTCGCTCCTTGAATGAACAGTTGCAATATCTCTCGATAATTCTCCTCGCGATCACGGTTTCGATTGAAAATAGGTTAATACGACAATTTCACAGTCGGTCCCCGGGGGCGCACCGTAATAAATTACGTTATTTAAAACAATAGGTGCGGTTCCGAGCTCACGCACATTACCAACTTCAACTGCTGTGTCCCGTGGCGATTTCTTTGCCGTGCCGTTTGCGCGCCGCGAATTCGTTCCATTACATAATTGGGGTGTTGTTTCCGCGACCGAGGTCGTGATTTCCCATTTCTATGCGAAACGAAAATAAAAAAAAAACAACGAATTAATGGAAATTTGTGGAATACAAAAATCGCGAAACGTTTGCAAAAAGTAAAGGACATTAGAAATTATAAAATTCTTGGGTTTCCTTTAAGAATCATATCTTAAAGGAAATCATATCTCAAAGGAAATCATATCTTAAAGGAAACTCAAGAATTTTGTAATTTCTAAGGTCCATTACTTTTTGTAAACTTTTTTGTAAATACAGGAATACAGGCGCTGAAAGGAAACATGTGCTCACTTGACGTTAGAAACTGGAAAAGCATAGTAAATGATATGAAGAAATGGAGAAAGAGCTTGTACAACGAATGAAGGAAAATTCACCCAGATAAATGGATTGGAAGGGCTCCAAGAGCAGCGGCCAGCGGCCAAACTGCGGCTGCCGTAGTTCTGTCGGGATGATCGACGATTTTAACAACAATTTCTGAAACCGTTTGCGAACAAAATCAAGATAATTTTCGGCGAAGATAAGATGACCACCAACATCTACAATTTGTGATGAAAAATATTTCGATTTAGGGAGCCTTCCCTGGGGAGAAATCTTTCATCGTCAATGAAGAAAAATCGTCCGCTCGACGACCTACGCACATTCGTAGGTTGGCAGAAAGTTTACTCGTCATGCCTAAGAATAGGCGAAACATTTTACTTATGCCCATATTAATAGTCATGGATTGATTCAGAATTTAGATTTAATTTTTTGATCGTATCAAAATGTATATTATAAATTAAATTAAATAAAATGAAACAAAGATGATTCACACATTTGCAGCTATTTAATTTCATTGTATTATAAATTATATTGCAAACTATCCTTAGATCAACCATTAGCGTTCGTGAATGTGGGTTTCGTTAATTCTAAATCCATTCTAGGATTAAGCTGCGATTTTTATTCTGGGAGAAGACCTAGCTGAGCTCAACCAAATTTTTGTTTTAGAGTTTCAAAATTGTATGAAAGTTATTAGTAGTTATTAGAGGGATAATAAAATAAAAGTAATATTTTTTTAAGTCTTCAAGCCTAAAATTAATATAAAGAAATTTCCCAAATGAAACGGCAATTTTGAAGTTTTTTTTTTTAATTAAGTTATTATTAGGTTTATTTTTTTAAATGCATTATTCCTCAATGATTAATATTAAATTAAAGAAGACCTTCAAAAATTGATATATTCTTCCAAATGTCAACCATTAAAAAGTTTCAGAAAATTTCATTGTGTGTCGTAAGGATTCCCCCCTTTTCATGTCGATTAAGTAATCCGCACGTAATGACCAGTTAGTTGGCATCCGTGCGAATGATTTATAGGCAATTTCCACATAGCTATTTTCCCAGCCACCCAGTCGATCTAGAATGCCGTTCGTTTCGTTTTCGAGGTCTCCGCATCAATTACGCGGATGTGGGTTAATTTCTTTGGCTGGCGCGCGCGAGCAAGTTCATTATCGCGCGAAATTGTTACACTTTCTTCCTCTCTTCGGCCATTTCTTTTGCTCTTTTTTTGGTCGTTTTCTTTGCGCATTTTGTGTTGCATAAAATTGCACAACCAAAACAGTAATGGCTAGAATAATGTATTGTTTTGAATGAAACATTTTCGTATACCTTTTTCTCATTTATCACTTGGTAAAACATATTTAATAACCGTTTGTTATAATGAAATCACTTGGTTTTGTTTTACTAAAATTTTGTTATATTTTCGACTAGTTTCGGCTAGATGCCATTTTCAAGAATTCTTGAAACTAGTCGAAAATATAACAAAATTTTAGTAAAACAAAACCAAGTGATTTCATTATAACAAATGGTTATGAAACATTTTCGACTATGTAAAAATATTTAAGTTTGTGGAGTGATGCATACCTGCATAGGTTAAAAAAATTGTTTTATTTTTTTATCGTGGAATTCGAAAGTGTGTACATTAAGATTATTTCCTAAAAAGTTTCATATTGTAAAATTTGTTCAAGTTATGCGAGTTTACACAAAGTTAGTCGAGACCCTAATAAACACGTCTCTCGCTTGTGGTAAAACAATTGTTGCAGTGTCAACCGATAAATAGTGAAATCATAGCAAAGTGTTGATTGATATGAAAATATGGAATTTCAACAAGTAGCACACTCAATCGATAAACTTTGCACAGGGATTTATATTAGCAAAAGGTTCGGTCAATTTTGAAGTAATTAGCATACGCAATTTATTACATTTTAGAAATATAGTCGAAACGAGGCAAAAATAACTTTAAGATCATATAATAATAATAATAATAATTTATTAGTGTTAATAGATAACATTTTTACACTAGCTATGTATGCAGAGTATTATTAACAAGACTAGAAATAGAAGAGATGTATACAATTTCATTAAAGTAATGACAACAATAATCAATAATAAGAAAACAACTGTCACAGATTATATTAAAGGCAGTAATTGTTCACGAGAAGAAATGTTTAGTTGTGATGGCAATAAAAGTGTGACAATTGAACTTTTATTGCCATCAAAACTCAACAATTCTTCTCGTGAAAGTACAGAATAAAAAAATTAAATGGTCTACTATTTATCCCCAAACAATCATTCCAGTGATTTTATTGTTTCAATTAATCAACTGCCTGAGAAGAAACAATTGTAGCAACGTCTCTACAATAAATTATGTAAAACTTAAAAAAAAAACTCTTTTTTTTATTTACAAATAGTGAATTAATCATTTGTTGCTATTCTCTCGTACACAGAACGAAAGCCGTAGTATTGTTTTTAATAAATGCGGTCCGTCACCATGGTTTCCGGCAGAGCGCCGGATGCGCCATTAACTTTTCTCATTATTAAATCACGCTAAAATCCATTGCCGTGAAATATTTGAATCAGCGATAATGATAAAAAAAATACAACAACAACCTGCACAACGAAATTGCATAATGCATAATTGCGAGATGCCGTAATCGTTTCATTGACGCCGCTATTTTTAAACAGCCATTCGCTATTTTTAAAACGCGGAACATGATGTTTTTTTTTTTAAAAAAAAAGAAGAGAGTAATTAAAATCGCGATTTAAAGTGGTAACCGGTAATTATGGTGTTTCAGGATGTTGGAGTACGGCCGTGCGGTTGGGTGAGTAAGTCGAAGGAATTACGGTTTTTAATATTAATTTCGGTTAAATACACGAATACGTTGATTTTTCATGAGAATGTCAGAATTTGTCAGAAATCTGTGGTTAAATGACAAATGACCACTGTCTGTTAGAAAACAGATGTATTATTTTTATTCCAAGTCTAAGTTTTTTCTTCTTTTTTGAGGAAAAACATGATGTTCACAGGTTTTCTTTATTACCCAATATACAAAAGCATTTTCTTGCTACAATTCCAGTATTACAAGCTAATATAAATAGGAGCAGATAAATGGTTAGAAGTGTAGAGAAATGGCAATTAAAGACGACATTCACAGAGGATCAAACATGATGAAGACAAGGCCCAACTTGAGGTAATGTCACAAACAGTTGGAGTCTTTAAGATAGCGGAGGGGTTTTAGTCGGTAGTTGAAATCAGAGTGAAATTTAATTAAAAACTTCATTACTAATACTTCAAAATGTTTCACGAAGTGATAAGTGTAATAATAAATATGAATATATTATTAAAAATAATGAAATCAATAAAACATAGATTAAATTGACAGTAATGTAATTTTGAATTCTCTTGGTAATAGGCTGACAACCGGAAACTAGTCGAGAATTTAAAGTTATTCAATTTAATTTATTTTATTCCTAGATTTTAATAATCTATTCATACTTATTTCATACTTATTAAATTTGTTAAAGCCAACAACCACATATATTTTAACAATACATGTTTGAAACAAAACTTAATACCGAAGAAAAAAAGTGAAATAAATCTAGTGAAATAATATGTAAGTCAAAACCAACTGAAATTATTTCAAAATCGATATATTTACAAACATTTTTTGCCAGGTAATAAATGAGAAAAATAATTTACCTTTATTACAAATCATACGCTCGTTGTAAGTAGAACTACACCTAAATCGAAGTGGCTTTCAAGATGCACTGAAACGAAATGAGCTCTGGCTGTTGCGTTTCAAGCCCCCCTTGATATCAAACCTCATAAACATACTGTTTTTCCTTCGAAATCGGGCGGAGCCCCGAAATAGCGAACCCTCATTGTTAAAAAAGGAGTTATTATCAACATTAGATTGCTGTTCCTCCCCGTCTGTGGTCATATCTCGTGAAATACTACAATTGCGCTCATAAGTAAATTCGGACGGTCACAACAAATAATTTAGCCTAATAAAGATGGAACGCAATAAAATAGGACGCAATTTCGAATAAGGGGATTAAAAGGGGATTTATGAGTGAAAAATATGCGATGCTGTGAAAGTTTTGTAGATTTGGATCATAAAGAAAATGCGAATGAAAGTCCCTTCTTTGGCAATAGAGAAACGGACTGTTAGTTTTATTTTTTTATTTTCATTTCTGAATTATATATCAATTCAATAAATAATTGAATGGTGAATTTACTTAGCATGGTGTTACATTTGCTAAACTAAACTATATATGAAAACACTTTTCTTCACTTATTTATTTATTAACAGATGTACATTTCGATCACAATGTGATCATTATCAATGTTTTAAAAACAATTATCTTTCAAATCTTCACGAAACTCACATTTAATTAAGCGGTAAACTAAACTAGATTAAAATTTTAAAGATAGAATTTTCCATTGCTGTATACCGAAAAAAAACAAACTTTCATTCAGGATTTTTATTTTATTTTCCCATTTTTTCGTCATTATATAAAACGGATATAAATTACGCAAATAATATCCCAACTATTTT
This sequence comes from Philonthus spinipes, assembly GCA_963082785.1. Taxonomy (NCBI): domain Eukaryota; kingdom Metazoa; phylum Arthropoda; class Insecta; order Coleoptera; family Staphylinidae; genus Philonthus; species Philonthus spinipes. Next base: position 24,729,009 of record OY720300.1, on the reverse strand, counting down.
GTTTCAATTTCAACGAATTCCCCCACTATTTGAATTAAGCAACCCATTATGACACCGGGCCTTATCTCGGAATTCCAATAATTAATTAAATTAGGCCCTAACAGACCGTTCTCGTATATATATTTTTTTGTTTCAACCCCGCATAAAATTCGTCCTTATCGGGGGAAATAGGGCGCTCGGGCTTTTACATTATCACCCAATTAGATAGACAATCCCGCATGGGCTGTCTTAATTAAATGACACCGCCGTTGCTTCGAATTGAGCCATAAAAAAGGGTGTCAAACGCTGTTTATATTTTACTTTACTGTGGATTTTATACGAAATAAAAATTACAATAAGTTAAATTAAAAACAAATTTGACTTTTTTATTTGCAATAAAAATATAAATAAATCGAAAATCATTAGTTTGCTTCGATATATTTTTTTTTTCATTATTTTAAATTCTATAAATTTAAATTCGTATAACTTGTTATTGAATTTAAGATTGAATTCACAAAAACTCGAATCTTAAAAAAAATATATTTAATATAATTAATGGTTTTAATATTTAGACATTGGTTAGTTCATATTGTATGAAATAAATATGAATAAATTATTAAAAATCAACCAATAGAACACAGATTAGATTGAATAACTAACTAATATTGGTTGATTTTTTATAATTTATTCATATTTATTTCAAAAAATATTTAATATGTCGAAAAAAAAAATTAAATTTAATGGCAGAACGGCTATCAAAATAAAATTGTAATACTTATTATGTTATTTTAAATAAAATTGTAATACTTATTATGTTATTTTAAACAATTATAAAAATGTATGATGGTAAAGATATTTACTACTACTACTATTAAATTTAACGTAAACGTTATATTTTGCTTCAAAATCTACGAATATATACCAATCAGAAAATTAACTAATTGTTAACATTTTGCGTACGAATATTTATGGTAAATAAGAACACTTAGTTTATTTTGCTAATTCAACTAGCAACTCTTGAGAATGCTGTAAACAGTGAATTTAGTCCACTAAATCTTCACGTTAAAATTCTATGGTAAATCAATCCAATATTTACGATACATATTTTTATAATGTTTCACCAATCAATAAGTAAGAATGTTTTCCAAGAAACAAAATCATATAAGCCATGTGATTTCGAGCCCTTTTCATAGATCCAGTTCACAAGATCTATCTGATTATTTTGGGTATGGTTTTCAGAGAACCAGTTCACAAAATAATCAGATCTTGTGAATTGGTTCTCTAAAAAGAGCCATTTATACTAATCACTACTGCTAGAGTTTCTTTTGTAAGAAATTCAAGGTACACTTCAGGAAGAAATTATTTAATCACATAATTGAAGAGCAGTAACAGATAATGCTGACTGAACTTCGCCTATACTTTTATACATTTGCTGCTCTTTGTAAAACTATTCTTTAATTTAATAAAGACTTTTATTATTATTATTATATTTTATTGTTTTCTCAAACATGTTAGTTTGGTCTAGGTATCGTTCAGACGGGATTTTACCAAGTCTGAGGATATGTATATTAGATTTTGTTGTTGTGAAAGTTGAGGAATTTCCTGACTATACTACATTTATTATTATTATTATATAATACAAATTGGCTTTCTCCACCAAAAATTTTACAATTACAGCGTTGAAGAATCTTATTTTTTTACGTGAACGTTTTTTAATAAAATTTTGAAAATTTCTTTTTTTTTAGTTCCTACATGTTGTTGTATGCGTGCGTGTGTATTTTTAGGCGATGCCGTCACTTATCTCGTCCAGTATTATTTGTACATATTGTGCAATATAGCTGCCCAAATACGGACAGAGCTAAGTTATGTGCCAGATGCCCACACAGGAGACACACGCATAAAAACCTTTAAGAGGAACAATCATTCATAACAACAATATTAATTGCTTGTTTCTTTATTATTGTCAGCGCTTTATCCTTAACATGTTTAGTGATCAAACGTCAAATATGATGTTTAAGAAAAAAAAAACGATGCTGCTTCATGTTATATTCGTTTTATTAGAGTTCAATACGAAATAATTTCTTGTTGATGAATTTTTTATTAAAAACATGGTATCGTAATTTTAATACAAAAAATATCAGAGAAACATCTTATGAGCGGATAGAAACAAACTATGGCTTCTTTTATAAAAAATGGTGATGTGTCCATCATGGCACTTTCCCCGGTGAATACGGTCAAATAAGTTTCTGATAGAAAATTTAATAGGAAAGCAAAATGATTAATAGAAAAAAGTGATTGTTATCTTTTAAAGTTAAACCCGAGTATTTAGAAGAATATTGTAATTAAGTGTGTTATTTCTTACCTTACAATAGGTTAAAATGATTCCTCCACACTCTTCTTCATTTTTGCAAACTGGAGGCGTTTGCGAATGATAAGTTGAATTTGACGGCACTTTGACGTTTTATTTGTCATTAAAATAATTATTTCAATAATTAAAATCTCTAAGGGAATTTATCAGATAAATGCTTATAAAATGAAAACCGGAGGTCCTACAATAAAAGTTTTATAACAGAAATTATTTATTTTCCAAGATCTAAAACTTTTATTTGAAACATTTTTCTATCCGAATTAAAAAATGAAAAATTGCTAAGAGTAAAGTTGCACTTAATGAGTTTTGATTCTAACCAAAAGCTTTTCAGATCATTCCACTGTTATATAAAGCTTAGATATAAAGTTTGGTCTTAATCCATTTAGCCGTTTAGGCGCTATCGCGGAAACACACAGACACACACACAGACATTTTTCAAAACTCGATGGAATGGACTCAGGGGACCTCAAAACGTGCATATTTGTTGAAATTGGCGGTTCGAAAATTTTCACGATCACAATACTTTCCCTTGGACAGGGGTCCGGGGAAAGTAAAAATAAATAGATATACAGAATTTGAAGTAAAACATGAAAAATAAAAGACGACGCAAGTGCCATCTTCCCCCCTATACAACCCAGTTTGAGCATCTAATGAACCTGACCAGATCATTCACCTATATAGGTGTGAGATCCGCTCAAAAAAATAAAGATTCTTCAACGCTATAATTGTAAAAATTTTTGATAGAGAAAGCCAATTTGTATTATATAATAATAATAATAAACGTCTTTATTAAATTAAAGAATAGTTTTACAAAGAGCAGCAAATGTATAAAAGTATAGGCGAAGTTCAGTCAGCATTATCTGTTACTGCTCTTCAATTATGTGATTAAATAATTTCTTCCTGAAGTGTACCTTGAATTTCTTACAAAAGAAACTCTAGCAGTAGTGATTAGTATAAATGGCTCATCATCTTGATGAAAAATTAAAATCATCGTCGCTTAAAATAATTTTGCTTCAAAACCTTTATTATTATTCAAGAAAGAAATCATTATTCTGCATTGTAGCGATAGTCTATTAATAATATATTTTATTGCAGAAATAGCGCTAAAAATCTTCCATAAATTTTGGAACAACCTTTGGCCATCATGGTAAAATTCTTTTATACGAAAAAAATAACTTTGGTCATACTTTGGATTTTGTTTTGATCAAAGTTTTTTTACAACTCATAAACCTCATTTTCTGAAACTCAATTCCGTTTTTATTTATATACATATTTTTTTTTTGTGTGATGGTGGGAAGGTCGCACGGCGTTTTCCCAATGCAACGCAACGCATGTGTCCGTATGCAATGCATCCCGTCGCTGCCTTATGGAACGAACAATTAATGTCTTTAACGTTTTCCAAGGCAAACAACAGAATTATCTCTCCTCGGACCTGCATCTCCATCTCCGCATTGTGCTGCCGCGACTAGGCGAGAAAACAACGGGCCACGCAAATAACGCGATTCCTGCGTTTACTGTTAACCACCTGCTCCCGATATTTAGATTAGTCCAATTTAGATTGTCAATATTATTATATAATAATGTTTGAAATGAATGAAGATTTTCTAACGGAGAACGGCTTCATAAATTGTCGAAGAATCTAATGTATAAATATATGTTTTAATTTTTACGAAAACTCTTATTTTATTATTCAAACTATATACATTTTGATATACCTGAATCTGCAATATTTATATAGTTTGAATAATTAAATACGCATATATTCCATACTTCACTGTTTTATTTCGTTGTTACATGTATATTTAGAATACTAGGTGTTCATTTTCTTCAATAGATAATTGATGGAAATTTGGTACATTTCGATCAATTACCTATTGATATTCTTATTGTACAAATAAGACTACCTCAACATAGTCATATTCCTTATTTCAATTTGACTACCGTATATTCAATATTAAGAACTGTAAGTCTTAGAACATTCAAGTAAAAAAATCTTACTTTTAACCTCTTTTCTATTGAAACAAAGACATAATTATCTGCATTTACCAAAAATGGAGAAATTAAAAAAATATATATATTAAAGAAATTGTTCATGATAAAATACTAATAATAATTTTCAAGTTCGCATTTTTTTCGGTAGGTGTCCCAATGAACAGACGAACATATAACACTACGATTATCTCAAACAAAAGTTCTAAAATGCCTAAAACTACACTTTTTGAAATCATGAGGAGTTTATAAAAAAAATTACCAACTTCTATCTTATTTTAGAAATAAAGAATGGGGGAAGGTTTTAGTTTGAAATGGGCATTTTTTGTGGAGAATTAATTAATTTGAAAGGGACAAATGTCAAATAACTCTTTATTATTGGGTAAAATAAGTAATTTTATCCTCGCTAGGTGGCGCCAAGTTAAAAAGTAAATAATTTCCCCAATTTTCTTAGAAATTTTAAATGCAAATATTTTTTCCTAGATTTCAATAGAAAGGGTTTTTTTTACTTGAATGTTCTAGGACCATCAGTTTTTAAGATTGGATATACGGTAGCCAAATTGAAATAAACGAAATAAGGAATATGACTATGTTGAGGTAGTCAAAGTTCTCAACTTCACATAACTAACAAATATACAATTAAATGTATATAGCGTTTTTGCATATTTGTACCAGAAATAATAATTAATTCTGATTTGAATCGCTTCTTGAAATAGTCATAGTTAGGTCGCGTTTATAGTGAGATGCGCTATGCTAACTGCATCATACTTTGAAAGAGGAAATATTTTTGTGAACGCGTAAACAAAAAAAACACGATCGTGCACCCGCAGTTAGTTATTCTCTTCCAAGGTATGATGCAGCTAACATCTAACACCGTGCTTCCCCACTACATATGCAGCCTTAGTTTATGTTGTATTTAAATTCGCATACTTATTTTATTAAATATTAATAAATCAATATAACACGAACGAAATTCCAATACAAAAACATGCTTCTGCGCGCCGATCAAAATTTATCGTCTAGTTAAGTTATCCAAGGCTTGATGCAGATAGCATCTAAAATAGTGCCTCCCCACTTCAGACGCGGCCTTATTTTATATTGTACTTAAATAATCAAATGTTTTGTACCGCATTCTTATGTTATTAAATGTTAAATTAATATGACATACATATTAATCATTTGAATACTTTTTTTAAAGGAAACCGGTGCAAACATACCTTGAAAGAGGCTATTTTATGTGGGCGCATATACAAAATTCTAATGCAAAAACAGGCGCACTCGCCAATAGTTATCCTCTAGTCAAGTTATGCAGGGGATGATGCGCACACATATCAATGCCTTAGGTTAATAATAACATAAGTATGCGGTACAAAACATTTGATTACTCAGTACAACATAAGTTAAGGCCGCATTTGTAGTGGAGAGACACGACGTTAAATGCAGAAATATTAAATGCAGCCATTTAACATCGTGCTTCTCCACTACAAATGCGGCCTTAGCTTATGTTGTAGTTAGTAATCAAATGGTTTGTACTGCATACTTATGTTGTTGTTAAACTAAGGCATTGATATGTAAAAAAAATGTCACAATTAATTATATGTAATGGTTATTTATTTATTTTTTTCAAAACGGGTGCAAACGGGCATAAGTACAATATATTGTTTTAAAAGAAAATATCATTCGGTATAAACTTAAGCGCCCGCAGAAATTATTCTGAATGAAAATAAATATGATGTCTTAATAACATACAACCCTGATGATAAAGAAGTTTATTTGCAATTGCAATTATTTAAATATTGTACTGACGAAAGACGTTATAAATTGTTCATTTGTTTCGAAAGTTAGGGACGAGACGCCTATGGTTATACTTCTAAAATATTATTTACTGCTGAAATAAAAAAAACCTCCCCAGTCATGTTTTCAGAATTATTCTATTATTGTACGTATATGAGTAATTATTATTGACTTACCTGAGAATCTTGCTAGGAATCGGTGGAAACCGGTGGCGAGGACCTGCGCCAGGCACCGTCTGACGTGGACCGAAGGGGGCCTTCTTATCCCAGGGGGGTGCTGCCCCCAGCCCCATGTTGCACGCATCACGTGCGCCACTGTAACCGAAATAAACGCACGATGTAAACTGTTCTTAATAAAACAATAAAAAAATACAATCAATCAATCAAATGAATAAATAGGGCCACAGTTATGCATAAAATAATCCCTAGTAATTCCTCCATAATCTGGTACCGGGTAAGGCTACAATTATAAAAGGGAAATATAAATGTCATTAAAGTTAATAATTTTATTATAATAGCTAAAAAGAAAATAACGAATTATTCAATTGTGTCAAATTTCTTTGCATTTAATTTTTAATAACTTTATAATTTAAATTTATTAAGAATTTCAGAATGACCATAGAAAAAGGATTTATTCATTTAGTCACAGTTATATAAAAAATATGAAAATAAATTAATTATTAAAATCTGGGTTGAGACTGTTTTTTCTTGGGGACGATTAAAATACGCGCATTCTTAATCGTTCAGTACTTACGAAACGTAATTAAAAAAAGTCGCTGCTGTGACTGTGTGAGAATTATTGATTAATAATTAATTATTTTCAAATTCTTTTATTTAATTTATTTTCAGAAATAAATTGTGTTCTCTCAATTTAAAAAAAATCGCTTATGAACCTGATAATCCATTGCAAGTTTGTGAATGAAGCGCATTTTCCGCGAGAAGTCGTAGAGTTTAAAGAACTAATTCATTTCAATGCGACTGAACCGTGACAATAGCCAACTGAAGCAGAGTTTATGATCAAAAGCTCTGGACGTCACGGTTTATTATATATTATTACGACGTACACATAACGTTAAAAATTAATTACAAAACTAATCTGCATTCTCCACGCCCATTATGTAAGACCTGCTTTAATAACTGTTTTCCAAGTGCAACGGATTAAAACAAATAAACCAATAACTGCGGACAAATAAATAATCAAGTATTTGTAATATGATTACATATTAAACAAAAATATAAATATATATATTTTTTAATTAATTCAAATAACTTACCTATTTTTTTTTTTGTGAATTCATGAAAGTAATTGTAATAAAAATAATTAATGAATAATTTCCTCTTTAACTAATGTGATATTTTGACTTACTAAAGCTTGATTATTTTGTAATCAAATCACAAATACTTAATTATTTAATAATAATAGTATAATACAATACATTTTATATAATATTCATCGGTCTTTCAGCCAGAAATAATTTATTAATCATTTTCGAATTCTTTTCATTTAATTTATGCAAATAAATAATTCAATAATTCACATTTTTCATCATCAAACCAAAAGTATAAAATCGTGCAATACAAAGTTAAAAAGTGTCTTATTTAATCTAAAAAAAAAAAAAAAAATAGATAAAATCCTTTATAATTTCTTTATTACCGTCGTATATTTCTTTTTAAGGAAAATTTAAACCCCCCGAACAATAATCATAGAAATAAAACGTGTAATCTGCTCGATCAGTGCACACTTTCATTTTCAACGATGAAAGCCCACATCGGGGGCCGTTTTCAGGGCCATTACCATGCAAATGGACGACCAACTCTGGCTCATTCATGAAAACGTTTTTTTCTTTTATTCCGTCCGGTACAGAGCATTCGCGGGGAAGTTCAGTTTGCGTGAAATACAAAACGAAACGGATAAAAAGGAAACGAGTTTTATTTTGCTCTTGTGTGTTTCGAACTACCTGAACATTTAGTGTTTGCTGATGGTTTATTTCAGTAAATGCGATTTGAAAATAATAGAAACGGACAAAGTTAATATAAATAGAAAAGAATATTCATTCACCTGGTCACAGTTGATTTAATAAATTAAATAAAAATGATTTGAAAATGATTAATACATAAATTGTAGAAATAATTTAATTATTAATTATTTTCAAATCATTTAAAACAAAAAATTAAATAAAAATGATTTGAAAATAATTAATAAATAAATTGTGATAATAATTTAAATATTAATTATTTTCAAATCATTTAAAACAAAAAATAAAATAAAAATGATTTGAAAATAATTAATAAATAAATTTGAAACTTTAGTATAATTAATGGTTTTAATATTTAGACATTGGTAGTTCATATTGTATGAAATAAATATGAATAAATTATTAAAAATCAACCAATAAAACACAGATTAGATTGAATAACTTTAAATTCTCGACTAGTTTTGGGTTATTAGCCCATTTTCAAGAGAATTTAAATTTTTTTAAAATTTTTTTTTTTTGTGTTTTATTAGTTGATTTTTAATAATTTATTCATATTTATTTCAATAAATAAATTGTTATAATAATTTAATTATTAATTATTTTCAAATTTTTTATTTTTTTATTTTTCAAATTAAAGTAAAACATTCTATTGGAAGGTGATCAAAGTAGATCTTATTTGTAACTTATTTGTAGACAAAATATCCGTAAATGGATTTTCCCCTTCCACAGCCACAAAAAAAATTCAGTTTCCTTGCAGGTTTCTTAATTTCACACTATTCCATTTGCTACTTTCAGGATTGTGTTAAATAAAAATGATTTGAAAATAATTAATAAATTATTTTCACATTTAGCTCTGTGACTATTGACTTACCTACGTAAGCACGTTAAACAAATGCACATTAAAACAACTACTTCCCGGGCAAATACCCACGCCGGACATTGAATTACATAATGTACATTTGTTTAACGTACTTACGTAGGTAAGTCAATAGTCACAGAGCTAAATGTGAAAATAATTTATTAATTATTTTCAAATCATTTTTATTTAATATATTTAAATAACTGTGACCAAGTGAATGAATACTGTTTTCTATTTCAGGATTGTGAACCAATTTGCCTCAAGTCATTGAAACATTTTTTAATAGCACCAAGTATGTTGTGATTATACTTGACCAAATGGTATTAATTCTTATTTTAAGTAATCCGTGAAATATCATTACTGTTCTAAATTGTCGGAAATAATTATTGTTAAATGGTGTTGGTTTTAATAACAATAACTCATAAAATCCAGCGATGTTCAACAAAATCACTTTTATTCACACGTTATGTACAAACAGGTTACTGGTTACGTGGTACCAATCGGTCTCTCAGTATCATGTTAAATTAAATTAAAGATGTTCAATGAAATAAAATCCTCACTGTATAAAAATTTATTAATTAAATACGACTGAAAATGAAACAAGTTAAATTGTTTTTTTTTGTTTATTTGTCAATGTATATTTTTATCTATGTTGAACCTAGAAACTAATAAAATATTTTATTGTTAGTGTTTCTAAAAATAATAATAATAAAAATAGGTAAGTGTGGTAATTCCAGAATAGGTAATTGCGTCCAAATATAAAATGCAAACAATGACGCGAAACAAAAATTCAATCTTATCATTATTCAAACAAATTTGAGCAACGTACGTATGCGTTGTGTAAAAAAATATATCGTTTACGTGTTTCATAACGCATTCCGTACATTTCACAAAGTTGTGAAATTTGAAATTTATATAGGGAATAAAAATATGATATACAATAAGATTTACTTGCGCATTATATGTAAAGGATGTTTCACCATAAATTGAAATCGGTTCGTAAATAAAAAAAAGCTCCTCCCTACATCTTTCTTATTTATGAACCGATTTCAATATTGTTTTTTACTCACAAATGGATATAGGTCATACTGTAACAACTATTTCATAAAAAGAAATAGACGACGCAAGCGCCATCTATTTCCTAAAAAGAAATAGACGAACGAAACAAGCGCCATCTTTTTCCTAATTTCATGTGGCATCGTCAACGACTCGTTTTATTATGATTCATATCAGGAAAACGAGCTGCCCAAGGTAGGAGACGTTACGATTGTAAATGGCAGGGTTTTGATGGCCAGACTAAGTCTATTTTCTGGAAGAAGGTGAAGACTAGCAAAAAGATCGTGGTAAGTATCGAGTGATCCGAGTGCAAGTTCCGTAAAACAAATCCCACTGTAATGCTGTAAGATTTGAACATATGACAAGGACAGTTCTATGACAATCAATAATCACGTTAAGCCATTGTTCAATGCAAAGCCCTAATTTAATGATGCTACTGAATCTTTCTATACTTACTGCACCAGTGCACATTTTTATCATAAAATGTGAATTCGATCAGACCGAGTCATAATCCATTACTTCATTAAGTGATCATACAGGACAGCTGCGGAATTCCAAATGAGACAGTATTGGGATAGCAAGTGGGATATGCTTAATTAATTTCTCACTTAACCCGTAGTGAAACATTTTTGATGGAAAGGGATTGGAAACGTTTCTTTCCTGAAAATGACCAATGGCCTAAACTAGTAGGAGGAAATATAAATAAGTGAAACAAACCAAGTTTTATAATTTTAATCGAAGTGCAAGTCGGAGTTCTCTCTCCAACAACCGTTGTTTCAAATGAGACGGTAAATCGGAGTTCTCCTTGCTTTAACCGTTGTCTGGATTCGGCGCAACTTCATTTTTCCAGAATAATTAAATATTACTCATTTGTCTTTCACATCATTTTTCTTTATTTTAATGACAGCTACCACTCTGGCGTAGTATGTGTACATTAATAAGGAAATATTCTACACCATTCAACAGTATTTTATAAAACGGATATATTGCGACTAAAAATAAAGACTCATTCGGAATCCGGCCCCAGTTTACCTAGCTAACAAGGATTTTTTCATCATTGTATTCACTTCAAGAAATACATCAAAAGGCATTCTTGTAATTGTCTCAATAAACATATTTCTATATATACAGTGAAAACAATTAAAATGTGCGTTATTATTTAAAACTTTTTATTAAAAATTAAAACATGAGGTGTGTCATTCTCATGTGTACGCCGCGTTTCATTAAATACTTAGATGGAATAAGACAGCTCATTAAATTCTCATCACCGGCGCGAACGTGTGTTCCTTTGTAAAAGCGAACATTCCTCGGAATACATAAGAATCAACACATGCGGCACCCGCAAACATCTTCTAGACGCTGGGCATTTTTCAATCGATACCTCCTCTCCTCGGCAAAAATGCAAACGAGCCCGCAGTTTTCCGCATTCAATTTTCATTTGACGATAGTGGTGAATTTTTTCGCAGTGCACCACCGCACCAAACGAAACGGCCGGACTCGCGTTCGCTTTTAATTAGATTAATTGACTTTAATTTCCACCGTGTGTGTAATTTACGGCTGAGCGTGAATTATAAATGATTTTTTTTGTTTGCGGTGGCGATAAGGCGAATGCGTCGAGGAATATTTAGTTTAATAAAAAATAAGTAGGAGAAAGGACAACCATTTTTATTTAAATAATTAAAATCTCCACAAACAACATTAAGAAGATTATCTAGGAATGTTGAACAATTGAAGCAAATGGAAATTGTATAGTTTTAAATAGAATTTATATATTTTTTTAAAATCACCATAAGCCGAAAAACAATGTTTTGAATACAAGACCACAAAGTTAAAACGTTCCTGAAAAATCGTGAAATGAACATTTAAAAGAAATAATTTTAAATATCCAGAATAATTAAATATTGTTCATTTGCATTTCACATAATTTTTTTTTTATTTTAATCACATCAACCAATCTGGAGTGGTATGTTTAATGTACACATGCCATTAGTCTACACCATTTTCAGCAGTATTTTAGAAAATATCACATTGATTTCATTTCAGAACTTGTAAGATAAAAATTAGATTATTAAGTTTTGAAGTTCCTGCTAGAATTTTTTATATTTTTTTATAATTTGTAATATGCATTTCTGTTGAGAAATAAATTATTATTATTAAGTAAATATAAATTTAATTTCAAGGTTTTTCAGAATGTGTTGTTTTAATCATTTAAAATTGAGAAACCAAAATTTGATAATGATAAGAATAACATATATTTCAGAATTAATCAATTCCGAAATATGCAGTCACTTGTTGGACTACGGATCCATTATTTTTTTAGATTTGTTCGTTAATTCTGCAATAAATTGAACCAGTAGCTACTCTGACTCTACTGGTTCCAAAAAAATATCGGGTGCGCTACCTAATGTATTCAATTATGTAATTAAATATGTTTTTTTAAGTAGAACCTTAATTTAATTTTTATAATTCATTTTAGTTGTTATTTTTATATTATACTTACAGTAGTTATTCAACCATTTTTAGTTATTAATTAATTGATTTGTATATATTTTTTTTTTCGTATATTTGTCCTTTTATGGTATATCTGTTGGACAATACAGATTATTATTATTATTATTATTATTATTACTCAATGCGAATTCGTAACAAAATTAATATCTAACGCACACAATCAATAATTGATAATTAATAGAACACCGATTTTCTACGCATTTACAGTTTTGTGTTTAAACCGCGTAGAAAGCCAGGCGAAGGTTTCTTTCATGTGTATGTGTGTGTGTGTGGTATAAATGTGCGCAATTCTAATTAAAGTACAGTTTTAAATTAGAATTTTAACAAGGCATATTAAGCGCAGAGCCGTAATGCCACACTGATAACGCCAATTAATTCAATTTGCATTCGCGCGCAGCGCGGTCCGCTCATTTTATATATTTTTTTTAATAAAATTACAAAAACATAAATACCGAGCTTCAATTTGACTCTCAATGATCACTTTATAAAACGTTTTTACTTATAATAAATTTTGTTAGGCAGAAAGACCGATGGTCGATAGCCATTTTCTGAGGCTTAACTAGAGGTTTATGATTGTAATGTAAATATTGTAATGTAATTTAACGTATTTCTCGGAAATAAAGATTTTCTATATATAAATTTTGTTTAAAATATTTCAATCACACAATAAACATTATTATTATCCCCTCTGGAATATAATTCTATTTAATTACCCAGCTTAAAACGCCGAAAGCCCTCGCGCGCACACAACACCATCAAAAACACCCCCCGAAACAATCAACTCGTTCCACTTTAGGGAAGAAGGGTTGATTAAAGCGGCGCCATCGAAAACTTCACCCCCTTTACGAGCGTTGTCATCACGCGGGCGAAAGAAAAAAAAACACGCCCATTTCCCGTTTTGCAAAACTTTAATATTGCAGCAATTCGGCGAGTTGACGCAAAACTACTCGAACCAGACTGATATCGGGAAATTTTGAAAGTTCGATGGAAAATGCTGAAAGATAAATGAGTTACTTGTTTCTGATATCGGAGATGTATGAAAGATAAATGAGTGGGCGATTTGTGCAAGTATTTATTACTGTTCGGTGTGGAGAAGTTTCGTCGAGTTTAAATCGATTGGGGAAATGCTGATTTATTCATGGATTATGAGTATATCTATATATACAAACATCTTTATTCCCAAAGTATACATACATATTTTAATTTAATATACAATACATGAAACAATTTAAAACAAATATATATTTTTAAGTGAAACGGATCTATTTTTATGAGTATCTATTTTATCAATATTAATTTTAAACAATCTATATAAATACGTATTTCTTAAGAGTTTATTCAGGATAATTTAATTGAAATTAAAACACTTGGTTTGTTTCACTCATTTACATTTTCTCCAACTAGTTTCGACCATTGGTCATCCTCATGAAGGAATGTACATTTTTTTTAACAACTAAGTATATATACAAATTCATTCTATCATAAAATTAGATATAGTTCGGATCATACAGGAGAATTCCAAATCTCATCCATATTATTTACAATTGGATTACTCCGCTTTAGCGCCTTCCTAATTTCCAAACTCTTGCAGAAGTTTTTTTTATTATTATTCATTAACCCTTTTACCTTTCTGTGTAGGGTTGCGAAAATTTAGGTACAGCCCTTTATTACCCTAGTTTAAACTTTACATTCTGTTGTGTTAAAAATATGATTTTTCTCGATGCAGTATTGTGCGAATCAAGTTGAACATCTGTTATTAATTATTGATTTTTTGTGTTCTAGGAGAGTTCTAAAATTTCTTCCAGTCTAACCTATGTATATATCATCGTAATCACCGCACTTATCAAGTTTTTCAACCACAGATTTGTTATTGACTAGAAGTCTATATAGGTTTAATGACATTAGAATTACATTTCATAAAATGTTGTGTGATTTCTTAACAGTTTTTAACGAAAATGCGTAATATAGTTTTCGGGGAGTCCGACGTGGTCCAGGAAATCTTCAATAGAATTGTGAAAATCGTGAAATATGACAGAATAAATGAATAATTGTGAAAATCGTGAAATATGACAGAATAAATGACCTGTGGATTTTTAAATGATTCAGTGTGATGTATGTGAATTCATCCTAGCGAGGCTAGGATAAACAAACCTATATCCACTGAACCACGCCTACTTATGCGCGAGCATGAAAGTTCGATAATATCTCCGCGAGATGGAGGATTAGTATGGGTCGTTATTTTCAAGAATTTTTATCTCGTTTTTTTCGATATTTACGCATTTTAGAAAATAAAGTAATAGAAAACTTATATTCAGAATCGAAGTAATATAAGCCTTAAAGGCTTAGTTTTTTATATTTACGTTTACAATTATAAATTTGATGGAGTTACGTGAAGTTTTTCAATATAGAAAAGATATAGACGGTATGAAGTAAAGTGAATACAACCGTTTATATTTTTTTTTATGTTTACGTTTATTTTATGACTTATTGTAACATATTAATTTAATATTAATCGTGTTTAAATGACGCAAATCTCTATGGGATTCGTGTCTGGTGTTTAAAAATTATTTAAAAACGACATAACCCTAAATTAAAAATAATTTAGAATGGAATGATTTTTTTTTAAATTGCATCATACATTACAATTTTGGTAATTGGACCGGATGCATCTGTAACTTGAAATAGTTGGAAATTAGTATTGACGTAAGAATTTATTAATAGTACAACATTGTTAATATAAATTTTGCACTTTTTAGTCAAATTTCATCTTTAAATTCTTGAAATACCACGTGTTATTTTTGTTTAATTTCCCCCGGCGCATCCACCATGATAGAGGTGCCGGGCAAACTTGGGTAACTTCACATTGGTTAAAAATGTTTTATTTACAATCGTAGATATGAAATTAGGCAAAATATGGCGCTTGCGCCGTCTTCCATTTTTTTATTTATAAGATATATTTCGACCATCCGCACCCAAACGCCCATCTTCAGGGTCAAGACCATCGCCTTATGAAAAAGAACTTCCGGAATCAAGGGTCGCGGACGATTGGGTGCAAGATTTTTGCGCTAAATATCAAAAAATATTTTACAAATCACTGTTATTTACAGTCTGATTTCAAAGATAAACCACCTAAAAAAAACAAATATTCAATTTAAATAGAAATAAACTTCATGATATTTTAATTAATCGCCTACTGCCACTTTTATTGTTCGCGTTTCTTTTCGTCTAACGCTAACCGGCGTTAATTCGTGCCTAGTTGAAAATTAGTCCGTTTCGTTCCGAAAGAGATGAGCTCTAGTTAAGTAACGGTGCCGTCCATTTCATTTTTGTTATTATGAAAATTATGCAAGAGCGCTAATGGTCGCGCTGGCTACGCCGATAACGATCTCGGGCTCTTTCTCGCCTCGCCAGAAAACTCGAAATAAAAGGAACTGAAAACACACGACACGTGAACAACCGACAACAATTGTTGTTAAAAAGACACGGGGGCATTTAAAAAGCAATTGTTGTAATGGAATGGCCTCCTCTGCGGAGGTACAAATTGGCGCCGAGCCATTTAATTCCTCTTCCTTCCGGCAACTCGAACAACGTGGAGAAGAAATGATTAACAAGCGCCCCCGTACTTTACGGATGTAATTCCTAATTAGCATTTTATGAATGAAATAACTAATAATAATAATAACTTTATTTGACAAATACAGTAACCAATACAGGACAATTTAATAAAATGTTCAGCCCGCGTATGGATAACAAGTGATGGCCATTTCGGTTTTTCGAACCTCATCACGATTCTTGTAGACTCAAATTATTGACGATGCCACATGAAATTAGGCGAAAGATGGCGCTTGCGTCGTCTTTCATTTATTATGATTAACACAGAAAAAAATATATTTTCCATACATTTACACAATAGAAAAAAACGGGGGCTATTCCGTACAGGACGCATCGGTGGATTACAAAACCAATTTAAACAGATGGGTGTACATCAGCTCAATCTGGAATTTCCGGATTAGAAATATATTTAATAAAAATGATTTGAAAATAATAAATTATTTCCACATTTATATTTAGAATTTATATTTAGAAATACATTTTTTTAGATACATAAATAAATGAATGAGAACGTGAAATTGTAAAAATTGTTCCTATGACCATCGATTACAATTATAACTATTTGATAATGAACGACATTATTAAAAATATAATTATATGAACACAATAATAGTGATAAAGAGTTAACATAGTTTGGACTTTAGATTCAATTCATTTATTTTGGTTTTATATTTTAAGTTAAAATAAAAATAAATAAAGCTGAACTCTTCTTTTTCTCGAATCTTTACACCCTTTCAAGTGTCGGATGGGACTTCTAATTCTTCTTGTACCGTTCATTTTTTTCCTGTTATTTTAATTTATTCTAGCGTTATTCCCTTCTTCGTCCTCAATTTTCTTCTCTTTTGACTCGTACTTCTTGCTTCCAATATTTTTCTTGTGTATTCATTCCAGTTATGTGTAAAAATAAATATAAAGATTTTAAATTCTTAACAGCTGCATCTTCGATCTGTCGTTAAAATAAAATAATTAAAGAATATATTAACTAAAAATGATTTGAAAATAATTAATAAATTATATCCACATTTAGCTCTGTGACTATTGACTTACCTACGTAAGTACGTATGCTAAATGTGGAAATAATTTATTAATTATTTTCAAATCATTTTTATTTAATATATTTAAATAACTGTGACTAAGTGAATGAATACTGTTTTCTATTTATATAATTAAAGAAGTTGCAATAAAAAATTATTTGATAAAAGAAGGAGCGTTCCTCGGTCTCCGCTATTCTGTTGATATTATCAGAAATTATTTAAATTTTGGTAACTGACAAATTAATTTCATAAGAAAATTATTAATGCAAATTGGAAAATTTTCAATTTAGAGCATTATCTCTATAAAAAGGCGATGCCTACATTTTTTTTTGATGATTGGTTTTCTTCATACTTAAAAAAGTGTGAAGAAAGGATACAACAGTGTTAATAATTTTAATTATTTATTTTTTTAAGAAATTTTCAAAAATAAGTCGAATTTATTTATCTCAAAAATATTACGAAGAAAATCATGAAGTTCCTTTGAGGTAATAGGCATTCTAAGTGTTACTTCTTAAAGAAGATTTCATTTTAGCCTTGTTTGGGTTCATCCAATTCCGTTGGAACCGTTAACACGGGAACGGTTTAAGCTGAGCTGGTAAATTACCAATTTTAGACGCGATGTTGGTTTACCTAAAATTGCTCGACTCACTGAAGGTTTAGAACATTTAATATTTAACAAACCGAATCACAAAGGATTTAGCTATATTTTCTCTAAGAATCATGCCTATGCACCATTTGAGTTGGCTCTGAGAACAGAGTAAATTTCTCATAAACTAGTTACTAGATTTTTCTAAAATGTACAGCTTATATTCCCCAATTCTTTAGCTACATTTTAGTATAATATGATGTCATTTTGAGATTTTCGGATTTTTTCCATTTTTTTTGTATTAAAAATTAGTTGATTTTTTTTTTCAGAAAAAAATCATGAATTCTTCGTAATAATAAAAAGACGTTTT
This sequence comes from Philonthus spinipes, assembly GCA_963082785.1. Taxonomy (NCBI): domain Eukaryota; kingdom Metazoa; phylum Arthropoda; class Insecta; order Coleoptera; family Staphylinidae; genus Philonthus; species Philonthus spinipes. The sequence continues at coordinate 24,710,876 of OY720300.1, read as the reverse complement.
TAACGTTACTTCATAAAGAATATTAAATGTTAGTCTTTTTTAGCTTCATCTAATTCCGCTCGAACCGTTAGCACGGGACCTTATGGGAACGGTTTAAGCTGAGCCGGGAAATTGACAATTTTAGACGCAGTGTTGTTCTATCTCAAATTGCTCGACTCACGTGAGGTTTAGAATACCAGGACTTTAGGCATTCGAATCACAAAGGATTGAGCTATGTTTTCTCCAAAAATCATCGCTATGCATCATTTGAGTTGGCCCTGAGAATAAAGTAAATTCGATCATTTTTTAGCTTAATTATAAATTTGCAAGTAAATTTCTCATAAACTTTTCACTAGATTTTGCTAATATTTGAAGCTTATATTTCCTAATTGTTCAGCTAAATTTTAGTATAATATGAAGTCATTTTGAGATTTTCGGATTTTTCACCAAAATCGGATTTTTTCCCTAACGAACCTTTCAAAAACAAGTCGATTTATTTTTTCTTACAAAAATTAGGAAAAAAATCATGAAGCCTCTTCGTGGAAATAGAAACACGTTCTTAACGTTACTTCATAAAGAATATTTAATTTTAGCATTTTTTTAGCTTCATCTAATTCCGCTCGAACCGTTAGCATGGAGCCTTATGGGAACGGTTTAAGCTGGGCCGGAAAAATGTCAATTTTAGGCGCGATGTTGGTTTATCTCAAATTGCTCGACTCGATATAAGAAATTTAGAAAATTAGGACTTTTAAGCATTCGAATCACAAAGATTGAGCTATGTTTTCTCCAAGAATCATTGCTATGCATCATGTGATTTGGCTCTGAGAATAGAGTGAATTCGATCAATTTTTTGGCTTAAATTTCAAAGTATAATTTTGCGAGTCAGTTTTTTAGAAACTAATTACTAAATTTTCCTAAAATTAGCAACTTATATTCACCAAGTCTTTAGCTACGTTTTAGTATAATATAAAGTTATTTTGAGATTTTCAGATTTTTTATAGAGATAATGCTTATTGTTGATTTTTGTGTTTTCACAAAAATCGGATTTTGAAAAGTTTCAAAAATAGGTTAATATTTTTTCTCCGAAAAAAAAAAATACGAAAAAATTCATGACGCTTCTTTGTAGTAATATAGAGACTTTCTTAACGTAACTTCATAAAGAATATTTCATTTTAGCCCTTTTTAGGTTCATCTAATTTCGCTAGAACCGATAACATGAAGCCTTATGGGAACGGTTTAAGGTTGCGATTTAGCAGAAAGAGATACACTAAAGTGAAAATAATCATTGATAAAAAAGGGAATTAATAAAGTGAATATGTACCTGCATTTTTTACATTTTAAGTAGAAAAATATCGGCCTCATTAAAAAAAAACATTGAATTATTACATATCACCCAAATTCACTAGTTCTTGTTAGAATAAAAAAAGTTGAAGATATAATGAAATTAATAAGTAATGAGTGCAAAGCTATTTTAATGAAGAATTTAGTGAAATTATTAAAATTTTCATTAAGCACGTTTTTGTTGCTAAAAAATTGACATAAAACTGACCGATTTTCAATATTTCTTTCATAATTGTTCTCTATAAAATCTAATTAAAACAATGCATTCTAATTTGTCTGTTGAAAATCCTGCATGCTTTAAGAATACCTTAATGTATAATATAATATTGTTCATTGATAGAACTCGAATTACTAACTAATATAGCCATCTTTCTACTAAACCGCATCCTTATGTTGAGTCTAAAAATGGTTAATTTTAGACGTAATTACGTTTAATGAAATGTTCAGCCACCATTCATCTAGCGTATGGAGTGATGGCCATTTCGGTTTTTCGAACTTCATCAGACTAAGTTATCCATACGCTAGATGAATGGTGGTTGAATATTTCATTAAATGTGAATTTCGTTTCCTGTTCTCAAAAACGGGACAAGTTCGCCTTCCTTTAGTGGACGAAACAATGATTCTCGGTCGTCCACCTTGTAGACCCAAATCGTTGACGATGCCACTTGAAATTAGACAAAAGGTGGCGCTTGCGTCGTCTTTAATTTATTATGATTTAGACGAAAGGTTGGTGTATCTTAAATTGCTCGAGGTTTCGAACCATAAAGGATTATTAATATTTCAAAATTGCAGTATGTAATTTAAATCCTAACATGAAACCTTACCAATTTACGAGACTGATAAATCAATCAAAAAGCACTTTCAACCTCGCAATAAAAGCTGCAATTTTCCCATCAGCATAATACCTTTTTTTATTCTGGTTATCAAAGGATTACCCGCAATTCAAACTAAACGACCCCCATTACGAAGGGCAATTTCATTCCGAATTCGCGTTTTCCTTGTTTCCATTTTTTTAACCGCACAAATATAATAAAATCCTTGATCGACATTCCGCATGCAAATTTAAACAAAATTGCGCAATTGGCTTTTTTTCGTCGTCGTCTGCATTATTATTCATTTGCAATTGCATCGTCGCGTCCCAGTTTTCGACACTCTTTCCCCGTTATGCAAATGGAATCCAGTTAGCGAAATTGGGTTTAATTAATAAAAAATACTCGCCGCCGCGGCGTTACAATGAAAATACTTTCGCTTTCCACGCTTGTGTTATAACCGAAATTGAACGATTGTATTCAATCGGGTTGTAATGATGTGTGAGTGTAATCTCGTATTGTGGGTTCGAGATGAACGGCAATGAAAACGTGTAAATTGAGAAATTTGATCTCATTTAGATACATTTTTTTGTAAAAATAGTAATAAAATAGAGTAACCAGTAATAAAAAAAACATTGTATTTATGTTTTTTTTTTATAATTTTTTTAATTTTATTTCAAACACAAAATGTACATTATCAATAACTTAGTTAATTATTGATAATTTTTGTTCGAAATACGTTGAATTTGCCATAAATACCATACGACCGAGAATTTTTCTCATTTAAAGTGCTTTGATTTTTTTTCTTTATTTTATATTTTGTCAATAAAAACAAATAAAAAGTAATTTTAAATCAAACACTTGGTTAATTCCTTACTTCGCACTTTATTTTTCTAGTTAATTGCGCATTTTGTACATCATCAATAACTAAGTTATTTATAAAGAAAAAAAATCAAAGCTTTCTAAAGGAAAAAAATTCTCGATCATATGGTATCTCTTAAAACTTCAACGAAACACACACACTATGTTCAAGAAATTTACACCAACCACAACTTAATCCAACGTATATATAATTAATCCCAGTTTATTGAACCCACTTGTCGTCACTGTTGTTATAACACGAAATTCGTGTGTGTCTAAAACAAAATCCATATTTCCGACGACCTTACATTCACCATTTTTACTCCGTGTTTATAATAAATTTTATAATTCCTTTACGTGCGAATGAAAATGCCCGCTCGCTAATTAACTCGCGCATGCTAATTGATTTAATTATGATTAACGCTCGTGCGCGCGCCTATATCTTGCGCCTCTTAAGAGTGTAATCGCTGATTCTATAATAGAATTATTCCTAAATTAATAGAGTAATTTTTTAAAGAAGAATACACAATTAAAAACAAAATGGAAATTATCGATGTAATTGGTGTTACGGCACCGTAGTCTCATGTCAGCAGTTACTACTGAGGTTGGGAGAATTTCTAATTTAATAAATTATTAAATAAAAATATTTTATTTGTTCATTTGTTAAAGTAAACATGGATTTTCAAAAATTAAGGGCCTCATTAATCAACGATATCATTGACAGAAATTAAATAAAATGAAACAAAGATGATTCACACATTTGCAGTTATTTAAATTACAATGAAATTAAACAAGGAAAATTTCTGATGAGGGATGAAATCCCGAAACACGTGTCTACAGATAGCCTTGTAACTATTATTTGTTGTTTCCTTTCATTAAATAATTTCGACTCAAACCGTTGCAATTCGCAGTAGGGCTGCTATGCAACAACAAATATCTATTGTGTAATCCAATGTCCGGCGGGGTAAATGCCTGGGAAGTAGTTGTTTCAATAGATGTTTGTAAAACTTACAATGTAAGTATTTTTTGCAGTTGAAAAAAGGGATTGATCGAATTTTATTGATCATTGCCAGAAATTTTCCTTGTTTAATTTCATTGTAATTGACAGAAATGTTCCTTGTTTAATTTCTTTGTAAATAAGGAACAGTTACTTATAGTAATAGAATATGTTACATTAAAAAAATTGTCATATACTTAATTTTTCAGTAACAAAAAGGTCGATTTTGCCTATCTCTAATTATTTTCACTTTATTGTATTTCTATCTCTGTCTACTAAACCGCAACCTTAATATTAACCATTATTTTCAATGAATATTTTTTCATCAAATACTTCCCTGTCTGACGTTTTTTGTGCCGTAATACGCAAGGAAAAAAGTGTGGTGTTTATTTTTTTTTTCAGAATTTCCGTGTTGCGTGCGGAATGAACGACGTTTTCACGATTTTATGCCCGCAGGCCCTTTTTCGTTTAAAATCCACCCCAGCCGACATCGCCGCCCTTATCGAATTCGGATCTAATTTGATTTATAATGGTCGTTACAGTTGCGTTTTTTATTAGCTAATCCTTATATCCGTGCACGAAATAAAAGTAAATTTATTGTTTTTCTAGTATTATAATGCGTTTAATAGAATTTACAAAAGCTGTTCAAGTTTTTTTTTTATTATATTACAATCATCTATGGGCTATTTGTTCAAGTACGAATACTTTTAATAAATCGCACAAAGCGCCATCTCTTGTATAACACATGAAAGTGTTGCACGTCTACTTAGAAGGCGTACTTATCCTGTTTATAAAAACAGACAACCAATTATTTAATTTAATAAATATCAGACTCAAATACAATGAAAAATTACTATTATTTTGCCACTTTAATTAACTATACGTATATACAGGTTTTACACAGTGGCAGAAAACATAGTAATTGTTTCAATGAATTTGATATGTTTTACTATGTAGTAACGGTCGAAACGATCGTAATGTTAAATATAAGACATTTCCATTTTCTAGACTTTCATTATGCTACACAATGGTTTCAAGCGCGAGAAAATTCTACGCGGGGGATAAAAAGAGCGCATTTGTGAGCAATAGCAAAGAGGTGAAATAAATAGCAAAAATTTAACTAGGATTAAAGACGAATTCCATTTAGCCAATCACAAAGTGAAGTGTGAACAAAATCAATCAATACAGTGTGTTCAGAATTCATTAATTTATTTTATTTGTTTATTCAACACAAGTTGTGTATTTATCTAATTTCGGGAATTTAAAATCACTTATTTTGTTGTGTCGTAAATTGAATCTTAAGTACGTAAATAGTTTAAATTTCGCGCCATATATAGTTAATTTCGGAATTATGTTGGCAAACCTTTTTATTTTTCGTTGGGATACTTTACGCGGACTTCTGCGCGAAACGTCCGCCGAGACAGTCACGTTTTCGTTTTCAAATTATTGTTTGAATGTTAAGAAGTATGTGAAATTAAGAATAATCAAGTGCATTCAAAATACAGTCCACTTCAGTCTGGCCAGACCGGGAAGAAAGAGGAATTACATCGGTAAGTGTCCCTCTTGACTTATCAAGGTTTGCCGACTTCGTCGCCAGTTTCTCCTACACAGTGATTAATCATAATAAATGAAAGACGACGCAAGTGCCATCTTTCGCCTAATTTCATGTGGCATCGTACACAGTGTTAAACGAAATGTAAAAAAAACTGTTTTTTTTTTGTAAATTCTAATTGTTTTTCATAGAAATCAATAAAATCACTAATTACACAAAACTACTTTTAATTGAAAGAATTTCGGGGCAAAATATAAATATTAAAATTCGAATAATAATAAAAATGAAAATGCTTTTACTGCTTATTCATTGTTATTATTAAAGATGTGTCCGCCTATACGAATTGAAAAAATAAATAATAATATAAACTATCAATGTTTTAATATTAGAATTTACAAAAAAAACAGTTTTTTTTACATTTCGTCAATCACTGTGTACGATGCCACATGAAATTAGGCGAAAGATGGCACTTGCGTCGTCGTTCATTTATTATGATTAATCACTGTATTGATTGATTTTGTTCACACTTCACTTTGTGACTGGCTAAATGGAATTTGTCTTCAATCCTAGTTAAATTTTTGCTATTTGTTATAAATATTATTATTAATTAATTAGTAATTATTATGTAATTCATTTCATTTCGAAAACTATGTTTCCATCTTCAGTAGTTTCCGAAGTATATCTAGTGAAATAAAAAATAAGTAGGGGAAATGACAAGTATTTTTATTTAAATAATTAAAGTCTCCACAACCAACAACCAACATGAAGAAGTAATTCATCTATTTAAAAATAAACGCGACAAACAGTTTTTTTTTAAGTAAAGTAATTAATAATGTAAAACTTAAATACAGGTTTACAAACGTCAAAATAATAAATAATAAGAAGTAATTAATGTAATTCAAATAAATAAGCAATTTACTTTCCGATAATACTCTGATTCGTAGCACAATTTTGTTGGAGCAACACATAACAAGTATCACTTTTATAAAGTGCTTCACCTTCGCCAATTGATTTTTATTCACGAAACCATTTCAGTGTCCGCTATACAAGCAAAAGAGAGAAGAAGGAAAAAAAATGGACTCGCACTTAAAACGCCCGCCTTTTACAAATGCGATAAATTTAAGTGCTAATGATATTTATAGTTATTTATAGGTAATTAATTTGATTGCCCGGCTATTATTACATGCCGTGTACAGTGTTTATTAATAGCCGTCCGGGTCGCAATTAAATAAACCATTGCACAATTTAACTTGTTGTACACTGTTCACTTTCGTAAAGTAGATGTATAATATTTTTATAGATAGTGTTTAGCTGCTGTTAATAGTTTAATTTTTTGTAACTTCGATTTATTAATAATTATTCCTTAAAAAAATAGCCTCGATTATATGCTACAATTTTGTGTATTTCTTAATTGTGTGTTATAGTTTTTAATGTTAACTATTATTTATAATCTAAATACTTTAAAATCTTGTCTATTATTCAGCAGGATAAAGAATTGCTGTTGAATTACGTTGCCCAGTGGAAAATTAGCTTAAAAACGAATAAGACAGAAGCCATTTTCCTGCTCAGAAAAAGTACAGTCTTAAACCGAATCCAGCTTAATTGCAAATATTAAATCAGGTTAAAGTAAATGTTGGTATTGAGATGGACAGGCATATGGACTTTGTCAATCGTATAAAAACGAGAAGAGCACTGGCCAGAGCTCGTGCAAGAAGCCTTCACTTTATCATTAGAAAGGGAATTAAATTACCTTGTCCAATGGAAAATTCGCAAAAAGACGGAAGCAATTTTCCTGGTCAGAAAACGTACAGTCTCAAACCGGCTAAAGTAAACTTTGGAGTTAAGATGGAGAGGCAGATGAACTTTGTAAAAACGAGAAGAGCACTGGTCAGAGCTCGTGCAAAAAACCTTCACTTTACCATTAGAAAGAAAAGTAAGAAACTGAGTTCGTCTAATAAACTCCGTCTTAAAACTACGATCAAGATCGCCATTTGTGGCAACGACAGTGTAAAGAAGTAAATGATCCAGACGAACAACAGCCTAATGAGGAGACAGCTGGGTATAGAGTACTTTAGAGTAGAGTACTACAGAACTATATAAACGCCCTAGATGTGTTTTGGAGAACCGAAATTATTGTAAGACTGAAAACAAATAACGACAACCGAAATAGCGAAGATCGGGGGAAATTTCGCTCCAGACGTAGGTACAAGGAGTTGGAGAGAAAATTGAAAATGGATGAATTTTTACTTGTAAAAAAATGCTTCTAGAAATTTCTGAATTCAGAAGACAGAATTCATAAGGATGGTCTTTTCATCTAAAAAAATCAAATTATGAGAAACGCATTATCATAATCCATCACAGACTAATCATTCATAGCTCGAGAACTGAAAATAATTAGAGGAGGAAAAAATTTATTAAAGATTAGGACAAATTATAAGAGTTACATTAGATTATATCACAATATTTACACCATTACAATCATTTACAGCTAGTTAAGCCTCAGAAAATATGAAAAATTGCTTGTTTCAGTCTAGTTCCTTGTTGTTTTATTCAATCGTCTAAGTTGTCCAAATTAGTTGAGACAAATTAATGAATTGTTGGAGAAGGATGGGCATATTTAGGATTAATGTTATGATTACGAGGGATACACAGGAAGTTATGTGAGGATTAGTAGCGAACAAATTATGATTTTAATAAAATCACCTGAATACACTTGGAATGTAGTGAAATGAAACAATAGGCCGGGCTTTTTCAATTAAAATCTGCACTGCAAAATAATCAATAATTCCACCATTCAAAATAGTATTCCGTCTTGGATTAATTCAGTGAATATTGTTTAAATATTTCTTTAGCGACGATGTATCTAAGTTAAAGCTACAATTAAAAAAAAATGGGGCCCAAAAATAATAAATTTATCAACACAAAAAAATCTGAAATAGAGCACTTGCATTTTTTTCCAGATGTTTCTATTAATTGCTAAAATAATATTTTGTCGTGAAATCCTTCATTTTCCCACAATACGAAATACTGGAGAAAATATTTCGATGGATACATAAATATTACATTATTTATTATAAGACCTTACATTACAATTATATTATTTATAAGAACATTTCTATTTAAATAAAATGTATTAATATATTACAAATTCGAGCAGAAAGACCTCCGGTAGGTAGCCTAAACAGACTAACATATAAAATTAGTATATATAAATGTTATTATAATTGTACTTCTTCCTGAATCCTTATATCCTTCAGATGTCAGATGCATTTATCTAATTCAAGATCGATTAATTCTAAGATATATTTACTTCTTATCAAATTATAGTTAATTACATTGATATTCCTTTTAAATTATATTTATATCTATGAATTGAAGAAAGACGGTGATGATACTTATCCCGTACGGAATAGCCTCGAATATTAAATATCAAGTTTACATTATGTATTTTATATACATTATATTTTATGAATTAAAGAATACAATTGAGATATAATTTAAATTAATTAAATATAAATGGAAAAGAAACATCTCTGATGGGATTTGAACCCATGTCCCTCGATTTCTAACTGAGTGCGTTGCCAACTAGACCACAGTGATATAAAATCTCCATTCAGTGCTTCAAGTTCACTTATATTCAATTTATACAGATATCAATCGAGGGACATGGGTTCAAATCCCATTAAAGATGTTTCTTTTACACTTTTATTTAATTAATTTGAATTACATCTTAATTGTACATTGAAAATTTCTTCAATTCATAAAATTATAATCTTTCTAAAATACATAATGTAAACTTGATAATATTCGAGGCTATTCCGTACGGGATATTTTAAGTTTAACGTGTACGTTATTTTGTATAATCATAGTCTAAGCAGCTTTTGTAATGGAGATATGTACATAGAATGTAAAGATAATTAATAACGTACACCTTCAACTTAACATTTTCCGTACGAAATAACCCTAATTATTTATTAAATGTTTACTTTATAAAAATTTCATAGGCCACATAACACACCTTTAAAATTCATTTTAATTTGCGGTTTAGATCTTTGTGATTTCATAATATGATTACGTACTTCCATTTTTATCTGTCATGATTCTAAACTGATAAAAATAGCTAATTATTGCGTATTGGACTAATTCATGTTAGAAATGAAATTTACAAGACATATTGAAATTAATAGGAAATTAATGTAAAGTTTAATAAAATGAAACAAAAATGATTCACACATTTGCAGTTATTTAAATTACAATGAAATTAAACAAGAAACATTTCTGGCAATGATTGATCGAATTTTATTGATCATTGCCAAATTTTTCCTTGTTTAATTTCATTGTAATGTAAAGTTATTTCAATGTGGAATTTAGTAAAACCCATGAAATTTTCATTGCACGCATTTTTGTTACAAAAAAATATAGATTGAAAATTAACAAAAATATTTGTATATATATTCAATAACCCTTTCTACCCTTTCAAGTATAGGGTTATAAACATTTGTAATTTTTCATAATTGTTTTCCAAAGAAAATAATTTAATTGAAACTATTTGTATTTCATCTGACGTAATTCTTGCATTTAATTTAAAGTATAACATAATAAATTGTAAAAACATGACGTATTTTATTTATGAAAAGTTAAATTGAATCACACGTTTTCGTCAGCTGAGTCGCGTATACTAATAACTACACTGAATTTGACAGTTCCTCTGACTCACTAACAAGGTAACTAGATGCACACTTAAATGAATCAATTGAGTTAGTTAGTTCTTTTTTTGTGTATATTTATAAAATAGTTTGTCTGGGCAAGTGTTTGAATGAGCCGAAGCGCGTGACATTCAGTTCATTCAACTGACAAGCCGTCAGTGTTCAAACAGTTGGAAACCCTATAAAAGAGCAGAACGTGAAATGTAAAATGTATTAAAATACACCTACGAATTAGCTTGTGTGTGATACCTACGTTGAGAACGGTTTAAAAACATGGAGGAGGCGAGTGCAGCAACAGTCTGTTATTAGAAAACATCACTCCTTGTAACATCTTGTCACTTTTAAGAAGAACCAATCCCAGAAGCACTCATCGAATTCAAGTCACACAGAACATAATTGAATCACTGTTAAAATAAATAAATAAAGAGGCGCAGCACTGACTAGACTAGGGCGAATTAAACGAAAGCACTGTTTTAAAAAGTGGTAAAAAGAAGGAATCACTCGTGGGATAATCAAGTCAAGTCGATTGATGTAAAAAAAAAAATAAACGGTGTGGTTAAACGAGCACAGGTCAACTGGATAAAACGTATTCGATCGCGATCCGCGCGGTTTTGTTTCCGTGAAAGATCATTTTCGGGGGATTTAATTTAATGTGGATTGTTAGTGTGGAAAGCGCGCTGCGAGCGGCGTCGAAGAACCGACTCTGATGGCTCGCGGATACGGACTGAGCGCGGCTCTCGGCTGGCAGCGTGCTACACAAACCGGAAACTGCCGATCGCCGGAGCGATGAGGGACGAGAGGCGGCGGATCGAGGTTCATTTGTCACCTGAGTTTCTTCTCATGTGGAATTAGAAGAAGACGGAAACTCCTCTGGCTAATTCTGCCTTCTATTTCTGCCTTTTCTTTTCTCCTTTCCGTTCTGCTTTTTCCTTTCGCTTTGCGTGGCCTACCTGCGACTGATGCGGCGTTGTTCTGTGCCGTGCCGTGCTGTTCTCTTCGGTGCGGTGCGGTGCGGCGAGGTGGTGCTAAGTGATAATCACTTTGGACAAAATACAAACACGCGAAGAATGCGCGTTTTCTTCTGATATTTTTCGATTACCTTTAAATAGATACACAGTCAAATTCGCAATGTTTTGAATCAATTTAGATCAGCCCCTAGACGAGAAGATTTCGTGACCCTATTAAATCCCTCGTATGAATGATACAATAAATTTTGTTTTACTTAATAAATCAATTAATTGATGGCTAACCAAAGCCAGGCCTTGGCTTAGTTCAACTCAAAATTGCAATTAAGGTTATTAGCACTTAAACCTGAAGGTTTTTTAAATAATTTTCATTTTGGTTAAATATAAGGTTGGGGTAAAAAAATCCATTATTTTTACCCAAATTTCAAGACTATATAATATGTTTCGGATTGTTCAATTTGGGTCAAACATAAACCGTTTTAATCATAATAAATTAAAGACGACGCAAGCGCCACCTTTTGCCTAATTTCCTTTAGTGGACAAAACAATGATTATCGGTCGTCTATTTTGTAGACCCAAATCGTTGACGATGCCACTTGAAATTAGGCAAAAGGTGGCGCTTGCGTCGTCTTTAATTTATTATGATTAATATCAGTATATAACCCCAACACAATTTCCGTTCAGTCGCCTTCATCAAGGCATTGCACATGGAACACACTAGTCTGATGAGGTTCGAAAAACCGAAATGGCCATCACTAGTTATCCATACGCTAGATGCATGGTGGCTGAACGTTTCATTAAATATAAACTGCTTTGTTGTCATTTTAAGGGTAGCTTCATAATACCTCCCTGATAGAAATCTTGGTCTCTATTGCCGAAAAACTCTACTAATTGATTTTCACTCATCAAACTTGATCACAGCCATAAGGTGCTGCTTGAACTCACAAGGGACGAGTTAAGAACATTCACGGAACTCATGACAGGGCACTGTGCCCCCCGGTACCATTTGCGAAAAATGGGAAAAGAGGAAAGTATGTGACTCGGCAGAATAATAAATCTTATAGGTCGCAGTTCACATGAGGCTAACTTACCTCTCACTGGCCTCGTATAACCTAACCTATGTGACTCGGAAAAAGAAACGACCGAGCACATACTCTACGCTTGTGACGCGATTGCCCACAAGTGTCTTTCACACTTCGACAAAGACCAATTATCAAACGAAAAAATGAGCAACATCACCTCCAAGAAAGTCACCAGGTTCATAGAGGACGTTGGACTCATTGAGTCAAGGCAAAGCAATAGATCTTATAGCTGCGACCTATAAGATCTGTTATTCTACCCTCACCCAATCAGTCCATGTCCTTTATGAGCCTGATGACTAGTAGCCTCACGAGAGGCTAACCTCACCTCACTATGGCCCTATAATTGATTTTCACAATCTTCTCTTGATACTAATTTCTTATCACTAAGAAAATATAGCAATGGTAATCGCTTGGCGTTAGGTCGAAACCTCGTAACATATCCTTCGATTTTCCCCAGCGCTAAAATCCAGTATAAAAGCCACACTGGGTAAGGAATGGCGTCAATCAGGGATCTACCTATTTCGGCACTGCTAGCCTATCATGATGAGGTACGTTGGCTATGCCCAGGGGGGTGTCACTCAAATCTCGGTTTGTATACATTAGCCAATAAACGTTGCCAACGTTAAAACATAAAATTTATTATATTTTTTAAGTTTGCATCAACCTCGAAGCGCATGCGTGGTGTGGCTCAATATGGCCGGTTACGTTTTCTATTGCCGTTTGCACTTAAAAGCCGTAAAATCATTTTTTAAGAACCGCCCAAATCGTGGTCAAAGTTTTATCGAAGCCAAATATGTCTTTGTATTTTCAAATGTCGGTGGTGTAAAGTGTGTTGTTATTGTGTAGTTTTAATATTTAATCGAGAACATGAGTCTACTTGGAAGTGAAAATATCCAAAAAATAATATGGAGCTGTGGTGGACATTTTCCATGTGCTATATGTAAAAAATAATTATAGAATAATTAAAAAAAAATAAAAAAATGTCTTGTTCATTATAATTATATTTGTTCATTTTTAAATTGTTTAAAAAATGTTAATACTTTATATTATTTAAATTTAAGAGTTATTTATGGATGATTTTTGATTATTTTAATATTTATTTAATAAATGCATTATATTATTATTTTTTCCGCTATTATTATATACTTGATATCCCAGTATTTCCTTTCAGATTTAAATTTTCCCGCTAAGAAAATATTTCGATGTTGGTAGAACTGCTTACAAGGTAATCTTTCAATGTTTGTAGGTTGGTATCAAAATGTGCTAATGTATACAATAGTTATAAGTGTCCGTTTTGGAGGGGAGTTGCTCTTCTATTTAGTTTTTCTATGGCTATGCCGATACATGACCTAATATACTCTAAAAAGAGGATGCCTAACGAGGCCTGCGCAGCATGTGCACCTGCCACAAAACTGTAACCGTAGCTTCAAGCGGTCCAATTGTTAGCAGTAGACATCCGAATTTAGTGGTTGGCCATATGGAAGCAACTCATAATAAAAGACCAAACACACAGCAGATCCTGGCCGTTAGTTCTTGTTTGGTCATCGTTTGAGCTGTTTTATGCTGCTGTAGTAGTTCTCAGTAATCATTCCTTTTAAAAATAAGTAGATTCGTATGATTGGTGTTAATTGGTATGGCCCCCATGAATCAAGCTTCTTCTGCAAACCAGCTTAAGGCAAATGGTTTAGTACAGTAAAATTAATGTTTGTGGGGCTACATTCTTGATGGAATCACTCTTGTTATGTTCCATGTTTTTCTTTATAGTTTTTCAGTTTCCTGACATATGTTTCGATCTTCACAAATCATTTTCAAGGGTTAAACTGTTTAACCTTTGAAAATGATCTGTGAAAAAATAAAAAAAGCATGGAACAAAACAAGTGTGATTGATTTTTTTATCCAATATTAGATTTAGACCGATCTTTAGTTCACAACTATCTTTAATTTAATGTTGCGGTTTAGTGGAAAGAGATAGCTATATAGTAAAATGGAAATAATCGTTTGTAAATAGAGCTATTCTTTTGGATTTCATAATATGAATATGTACGTATTTACATTTTTTATCTACCAAGTATAAAGTATCAGTCTAAATAAAAAATAAATCGTCAATTGTCGTGTATTACGTCAATTTACTAGTTTAAGTTAGAAAATAAAATTGTAAGATATAATGAAATTAATAGGTCATGTCTGCTAAGTTATTTAAATGCAGAATTTAGTGAAATCATTTAAATTTTCATTGCACAAGTTTTTATTAGCAAAAATTTAATTTAAAATTTACTATAAATTTGATCAATTTTCATTGTTTTTCATAATTATTTTTCACAGAAATTAAACATTAAAATAATTTTTAATTTATCTGATGAAATTCCTGCTTATTTTAAGATTATTTTAATGTATAATACAATATTGTTCATTGATCACAACAACAATCTAACTCAAATTAGTGATTGCCCATATTTGTATAGCTATCTCTTTCTTGTAAACCGCACCCTTAAATAGAAAAGAGTATTTATTCACTTGGTCATAGTTATTTAAATATATCAAATAAAAATGATTTGAAAATAATAAATTATTTCCACATTTAGCTACACGTCCGGCGTGGGTATTTGCCCGGGAAGTAGTTGTTTTAATATGCATTTGTTTAACGTACTTACGTAACGTAAATCAAAAGTCACAGAGCTAAATGTGGAAATAATTTATTTATTATTTTCAAATCATTTTTATTTAATATATCTTTAATTGCCCGTAACTTTATTTGTAATTTTTGCTACTTCTATTGTTTTACCTGAAATATATAAATACCCTCTGTGTTAATTTATTTAACCATTACATCAGTTGCCTGATGATGATACTGTGTATCGAAACAATTGTAACAGTGTTTTCTACAATAAATTTGTGAAATTTATAAACAAAACCTTGTCTTTTTCTTGTATAATTAATTCTAATGGAGTTTCATCAAGAACAGCCCCAACCGTAGAATTTTTAATACCTTGTTTTTCTGGAAGTTCAATAAATTAAAAATGTGTCTTTTAACTATATATAACGTCAAGTCATCAAATACGACGCCTGGACGTTACAGACTCATAAAACAAAGCATTTTTATTTGATAAATGTTCCTCTGCAGACTATTTAATTTGTGTTCGAGATAAAATATCTATGCGAATCGAGTGACTGGAAAATTTAATAAGAAAATAAATTACTGGTATATGGAGGAGATAATTTCCCAAGAGAACCTCCATGAATCTGTATCTAAGAAATTGGAATTCGATCGGGCGGGGTGCATTTTAAATGGCTTTCATATCTATTGTATGCAATTACTTAGTATGTATTTCAAAATAATAATTTACCAAAGCCCAGGACAAACAAAAATAATTTAGTGTATATACTCAATGTTTGTAAAAAAAGTAAGTTACTAAGTGTTTACCACGAAGTAAACGCCTTAAAGATTGAAGGAAAAAGTAATTGTCTAATTAAAGATATTTGTACATAAAAAGAGACATTAAATTAAATAACTTTAAATTCTCTGTTCGGCTACTTTAACTTTGTAATATTGGAATCTGGTAATAAAGGATTTATACAAAATCTTCGTGAAGGCTTAGAAATCCAGAAAGCAATTATTTGGGTGTAAAACTCGTAAATGATAATGAAGAGATTTGAACTTCCCCAATATTAACATGTTTTTTTACCTGATTTAAACCAGATATTTTGTATATATATATATATATATATATTTGTTGCCTTACACCACACAGTGGTAGAAAGGTCAATGATATATATATATATATATATATATATATATATATATTGTTGTCAGCTTTTATTTGCATTATTTTTTAAAAACAATGTAAAACAAAATATTATTTTAAATTTATTGTGAAATAAACCACGTGTTTGTTTTTTTACCTAATTATTTAAACGTGTTTCACCAAGTATTAAGTGAGAAATTAATTCAAGAGTTTTTAAAATATCTATTAGAATTATGCGTATTTATTCTTAAAATGTAATGCATTTTTAATACAACCTGTAAGTTGAATAAAATTATGAAATTAATTAATTTTAAAATGTTATAATAATTTTATATTATTGTTTAGAAAAAAATCGTTATTGAAAATAATATATTCCAGCAGTGTTTTTTTTTTTTTTATAATAAAACAGTTTCCAGATAATTAAAGAGAACGAAAAATATATGAAACATGCAAGTTTAATATAAAACATTTGAAAATCAGAACAAATTGTTAAATAGTTTTAATGGTTTTCTCTATGTTGGTTGTTGACTGTGGAGACTTTAATTATTTAAATATTCTTTTATTTTTTTTAACTTCACTACTGAAGATAGAAACATAGCTTCCGAAATATATTTAGTTTAATAAAAAATAAGTAGGACAAAGAATATCTATTTAAATAAATAGTTTTAATGGCTTTATATTTTAAGTAAAGATTAATTTAAAAAAATACATCTCTAAATTTAAAAAAAAATGATCAAATGAATAAAAATCGTTTATATCATTGAATATCTCCTGTGTATCGAAACATTTGTAGCAGTGCTACATTTGATAACATTATACCTTCCTTAGAAAAACAGTTGAAAAAGCCGGTTTAATTCGAAAATTAAGCTACAACATATCTTCCCTTAAGGTAGTCCGTTTCATAATATATTCAAATATACAAACGTCTCATTAAAAGTGTTAATGATTTTATATTTTGAAGCAAAGTAATCTCTTGAGAGAAATTTGATCAAAATTGAAATTGTAATAGATTGGAGACAGGTGCGAACTGGCCGCCGCGGCGAGGGTTTCTGACCCGGGGAACTTCTTTGCCGTAAAGGTTCAATTAAATAAATTACTGGGCGTGTCTCTCTTAGACATGATTCTCAAATTTTGATAAGCGTGTCAAAATCAGTAACAAAACGAAATGGGAGATTAATAATATTGACTTCGAAATTTTATTCATTTCCAAATACTTTAAATAAAACTAATGAATTTAATATTTAGACATTGGTAGTTCATATTTTCTGAAATAAATATGAATAAAATATTAACAATCAACCAATAAAACACAGATTAGATTGAATAACTTTAAATTCTCGACTAGTTTCGGGAGAATTTAAAAATCTCTTGAAAATGGGCTAATAACCCGAAACTAGTCGAGAATTTAAAGTTATTCAATATAATCTGTGTTTTATTGGTTGATTTTTAATAATTTATTCATTTTTATTCCATACTTTAAATAAAACACTTAATGATTTTTTTCTACTATTTCACAATTGTTTCATTGCTTCTTGTTGCTTCTTCGGGTGAAGAATTTCGTTGTTGTTTATTATCAGTTTTTCGCCGACAATTGTCGTGAAGATAAACACTCTTATATAAATTAAATAAAAATGATTTAAAAATAATTAATTGCGTGTTTGACATTTATCTGTAATACATTGCTTTTACATTTACTTTTGCTGCAATAACATCTGTGATACATTATAGGAAAATATTTTATACATATTTTGTTTTATAATTGATTTTTATATAGTTTCATTATTTATTAATTTATATGTTTATTTATTTAATATTTATTTAGCACGTCTTTATTATGGTAAGTACCACTGAGATTACCGTACCACTCTTAATTTTGAACTGTCGAACCACTTGGGATAATATATTAAATAAAAATGATTTGAAAATAATTGATAAATTATTTGCATATTTTTTCTATTTACACTTGGAATAAAGTTGACTTATTTGTGTATTTATTATTTGTAATAATTTATGTAAATGCTTATCATTTTGTAGAAAAGAGATTTCAGTTTATTTTACTGAAATATTTTAATTATATCAAAATGTCACATTTTGACTTACGTTACGTAAGTACCTTAAACAAATGTACATTAAAACAACTACTTCTCGGGCAACGCCAGACATTGAATTACATAATGTACATCTGTTGCTGCATATCAATAACATATTGCATCATGCAACAATTCTTGTTTTCTATTTAAACATTTTTAATTACGCTATAACTTGAAAACAAATCGGAAAACAACGCTTGAGTGTTTAGATTAAACTCTCGGAGTTTAGCTCGTTCCTCCCGACTCACCCTGTATAGAATTAGGAAGGAAAATAATTTTATATCATTCAACATTTATAGAAAATTTTCTCATACAAAAATATGTCTATGTATGAAATAAGGGAAATGTCTCAATTTGCATGTCTTATATTCCTCATAATTTATTGCTTCATTCTAGTTATGATGATTGCCCGTTCGAAAAAGCGCACTTTTCAAAATTGCCACGCTTATGATTTCCAATAACAAACATTTATGCGATATTAGCGTGTGCTTGTTTTTAACGTGTGCACGATTTCCCAGACGAGGAAAATCAAATCTATATGCAATCTAGTTAATGCGGTAGGCAGTTAAACACATAAATCAAATTGCAGCCATAATGCGAAACGATTTCAATAACTAAATTATATCAAGACATGAATAATATAATAATAATAATTATATATAGGGCCAGAATAAATGAAAGAATATATATATATATATATATATATATATACAGAGAGGTTTTTTAATCAGTATACATTAGGCGAACTGTATACCTGCAAAAAAACCAAGTCAAACGCATTGAGCCGAATAATGTGTGTTGCCTATAACACACAACTAAACGTCAAACGCTAAACTTCAAAATGTGTGAAATATTTGATCGAAAATGTATATAAATGAAGAAAAAGTCGAATTTCAAGCGTGTATTGCAATTCCAACAGTACTAGAGGAGGATAAGACATGTTTTAAATGAATCCAAAGTGGCCGAATACCTCAGTTAGGATAATTCTAAAAATAATTAAACTAAAACATTTTCTTTGAAAAACGCAACGAAATAAATCATGACTAAGACTGCATGCGTTACCGTCACAA
The DNA here is from genome assembly GCA_963082785.1 of Philonthus spinipes. Classification (NCBI taxonomy): domain Eukaryota; kingdom Metazoa; phylum Arthropoda; class Insecta; order Coleoptera; family Staphylinidae; genus Philonthus; species Philonthus spinipes. The sequence goes on along the minus strand of OY720300.1, from coordinate 24,691,681 downwards.
GCAATTTCCTTTTTTTATCAAAAATACGTCACTTATTATTATGGAGAAATTACAGGTAAAAAATATCAACAGATTTTATTACGACAATTTGAAAGAAAAGTAACAGTGAAGAACAATAAACTTGAAATAAATAATTAGAATAAATGCTATAAATGACCACCACAAACTGCAAGTGAAACGATAGTGAAAATTCTTCCACATTGTGCATTTCGATATTGTCATAAACAAAATAGAAAATTGTTAAATTGTTTTTTTTTAATTATCCTAAACACATACATCAATGCGTTTGACTTGGGTATTTTACATGTATACATAGGGGATATGTATACTGTTAAAAAAACCTCTCTGTATATGAATTCATAATAAAACAAGTTCGTTCATTTGATTGCTGTTATCCTTAGCATTATATATATATAATTGTAACTCGCTCAAAAATCCAAATAAGCAGAAAAATTCTGTCTCTTGCTATAGACATTTTTTTAATTTCTCTTACTGCCAGAGTATAATAATTTTTGAGGACTAGAGACGCATCGCATTCTGGTCGTGATTTGACCACGATATGTATTTAAAAAAATGAAATTTCGTTTGGAAAACAGTTACCAGCTGCTAGTTTCAAATATCGCCATAATATATAATTTTCAGATCATATTGGCATAATGAGTAAAATCATTAAATAATAAAAAAATAAATTGATTAAGTGATTTACGTGAAGATCAAATGTAATTGATAAAAAAAGTCTCACACTTTGAAAAAGTGTGAAGAAAGGATATTAGTTTTTAAAAGTATAAAAAAGGATGTAAGTGCTTTTTTATCAATGAAAAAAATAATTAATAATAAATTTATTACAATTATTTTCCTTTTTAATTACCCACCTTTATTAAAATAACATAAAATCAAACATGTGTGTAAAATTCATGGGTAACACATAAGTACAACCTCACGACTCGCTTTCATAAAAAATCTTTTAATTCGTTGTGTTATTATTTAAATCATTTATAATCATACTTTCTAAATTATCACCGTACTTAGTAATGTAAAAAAAGGTATTTACATAAAGAAAACACGCCCGGTATGAATGTAATTAAATAAATGCGAGGATATCCGCACTGTCACGTATGAAAACAATAATTTAATTGCTTTGTTAAATTGTAATTAATGCCGAAAGTGGTAGGTTCTTCACCGAGGAAAGTTCCGATGTGCAATTAATTTGTCTTTGGACGTGCAACTGACTCCTTTATGCGCACACAACGAGCAATATTATAAATAATAATTATGGCGTCACTGTATTAATTGCATCAGTTATGGTTTGTGACCGCGTACAAACAATTCGTGTCTGGCTTAACAATCTCTTCTAACAACAACCTTTCAAATAATGATTTTATAAGGAAAAAAATCTCATTGTAAGTTTTTGAAATTATTATTGTTATATTTAAAAATGTAATAAAATGTTTTTAACTTTGTACAAGTTATACAAAAAAAAGTTAAAACTATTTTATTTAATAAATTTTACAATTGCTACATCCAATTGTCTGTATTGATTTATAAAAATAATAAACACCAGTAAAATGACAAAAAATACGATCTTTTTTTCTTCTTAGCTCACTGTAATTCGATTTTTAATGACTATTTACTCAATAAACTAAAAAAATATGTAAACATAAACTATAGTCACATTAAAAAAACTCAGTTATACAAACAAAGTTTAAGTGTTTTTATTTATGTTAATAACGATGTATAACGAAGTAGAAGCCTCCACAGTTAACAGTTTAAAAAAATATGTAAACATAATTATAATTATGGAAATATATGTATAATAGGTTCGTAAGATTAATTAATATCCTAAATATGTGACTAGAATTTGTTTTTAACATTCTGTGTATAATTATTGCTATTAATAATGGACTAATCACGAAATGAACGTTTGTAATGTTTAGCTGGATGTTAATAGAACTAATTTTAATCAAAATATTTCAAAAATATTACTGATTCTTAGTTACATATTTATTATATTAATGGATGAATGTTAATGAAGAACCGGACAATACTTTTTTACTTAAATTTTCTACTTGAAATTAATCAATGAACCACTTTACCTGAAGATTATCACACCTCTTCTGGCCACCTTGTATAATTTTCTAATAATATTCAAAATATCCCATTTGTATTTGAATACAACTAGAATATGCTACATCTATCTAATATTCATTTATTATAATCTCCCAATTTCTCTGAATTGCTCTATAGACAGTCAGGTGTAAGACCTACCTCAAATTCATAACAATCATATTGAGTCGTCATCCAGTTTATTTAAAAAGTAGGTGTGTGTGTGTGTACGCGCTTCGAGATGACAAACATCGATAGAGAGAGAGTGCGCTTTATTTACCCTCAGACAGACAGACACCTTGTACTGGAGCACTTCCGAGTGCGTGTATCAGATTTCAGTTTTACGATATTTGCACTTCCACCATCAAACACGGGGCAGATGCGAAATGTGGAAACATTTCTGTTCCATTCACTATTCACATTAATATATATATATATATATATATACAAACATCTTCATTCAGACTATATGATATCAAAAATTTACAAAATTTATAATAACAAAATGTACAGTTGTGTTAGTAGTCTGTCATAGGCTATCGATCATAGGTTATTCTGCCCTCACATTAATAGTTTTTATATAAATTATACATATATTATCATTATATATTAATAATAACCATATATGTGGTATACAAAAAAACGAGGGATTAAATTATATTTAAATCATGAATATATTTTATTCTCTCTGTTAATGCAGAGTCAAGTCCAACAATTTTAATTAAAGTAATAAATTAGAAAATATATATAATTTCAATAGAGAATTATTATATTGTTACGAAATCGGATTTCATCAAACTCTGTAATAAGTAAAACAATGACTATTTATTTATTTTCAGTACACTTAACATATTTACTAATACCACACTGTCACTATTTATTTATAACGAGATGTTGAGCACTCACGTTCATGATAGACTGATTGTCTGCAGCGCCACTAGCGCTCGCTTATATAGCGTGCTTGTTTTTCGAACTTTCCGGAACTTTCGATGATGCCGCGTTTACCATCCCGCTGTCTGTCAAACATTCTAGAGTGATGTTTCCAGTTTCTTCTTTTACTTTCGCATATGATCGAGAAATTTTCACCTCTAGAGTGATTTGATTTTTTTTTATAAAAAAATGATATTGGCATACTTTTTCATTTTAATATTATTCGAACGAAGAGTTCAAAAATATTGACATATTGAAAATACATTTTTCCATTTTCGATTCAGTGAATATTGACATTAGCCTACTGTATGCACGTGTCAATAGTAAAGGAATTGCTCAATTGTGCAAAAATTTTGGGAGAAAGGAAATTTCGAAATAACTCAAAAACTACTTGCTCTAGATATAAGCATGTATGATACCTTATGTTGCAAATTGTCTTGCCAATCGCCCTATGAGTTAAAAAATTGGTTATTCCATTTGAAAAAAAATGAGTTATGATGTTTTATTAATCATGAATGGATAATTATTTCACGATTTAAAAATACTTGTAAATATTTTATGTGGGCACTGAAATGTTGACCCTTTTGAAGTATCTATTGTCAAAACTGACAGATGTTATTTTTTTGTTTCTAGAGAAATCTATTAGTAAAAATTCAAGATGCCACTCAACTGTCTATATTATTCCTACTATAAGTTATAGGCATTTTTCAAAACGTCTATTTGAGGTTAATTTTTGACAAATAAATGTTTAAGTCAAAAACTGTGTATGTAAATTGATATGAGGATGTAGACAATTGAACGGGAAATAAAAAAGATATTAATTTATAGTGTGTTCTATTTAAAATAATAAAGTTAGTAGCCATTTCCGGTACAACCGCAAGTGATAGAAAGTCGAAATCTGAAAAATAGTAAAGGCTGCTGAAATGGTCATTAAACCACATAGATCGCTTAATTAGACTCCGAAAAGTAAGATAATGTCATTTGTTTGTATTTGATACACCCTTGAACCCCTCCAGAGCACCCTCAATTTGGGTTATATTTGTCAGATTTCGCATTAACTAAAAAAAAAATCTGAAAAATATTGAAGGCTACTGAAGCCGTCATTAAACCACATAGATGGCTTAAATAGACTCCGGAATGTAAGATATTGTCAATTGTTTGTATTTGATACACCCTGCAACCCCTCTAGAGCCCCTCAATTTGGGTTATTTTTTGTCAGATTTGGCCTTAACTAAAAAAAAATCTGAAAAATAATGAAGACTACTGAAGCCGTCATTAAATCACATAGATCGCTTAATTAGACTCCGGAAAGTAAGATAATGTCATTTGTTTGTATTTGATACACCCTTGAACCCCTCCAGAGCACCCTCAATTTGGGTTATATTTGTCAGATTTCGCATTAACTAAAAAAAAAATCTGAAAAATATTGAAGGCTACTGAAGCCGTCATTAAACCACATAGATGGCTTAAATAGACTCCGGAATGTAAGATATTGTCAATTGTTTGTATTTGATACACCCTGCAACCCCTCTAGAGCCCCTCAATTTGGGTTATTTTTTGTCAGATTTGGCCTTAACTAAAAAAAAATCTGAAAAATAATGAAGACTACTGAAGCCGTCATTAAATCACATAGATCGCTTAATTAGACTCCGGAAAGTAAGATAATGTCATTTGTTTGTATTTGATACACCCTTGAACCCCTCCAGAGCACCCTCAATTTGGGTTATATTTGTCAGATTTCGCATTAACTAAAAAAAAAATCTGAAAAATATTGAAGGCTACTGAAGCCGTCATTAAACCACATAGATGGCTTAAATAGACTCCGGAATGTAAGATATTGTCAATTGTTTGTATTTGATACACCCTGCAACCCCTCTAGAGCCCCTCAATTTGGGTTATTTTTTGTCAGATTTGGCCTTAACTAAAAAAAAATCTGAAAAATAATGAAGACTACTGAAGCCGTCATTAAATCACATAGATCGCTTAATTAGACTCCGGAAAGTAAGATAATGTCATTTGTTTGTATTTGATACACCCTTGAACCCCTCCAGAGCACCCTCAATTTGGGTTATATTTGTCAGATTTCGCATTAACTAAAAAAAAAATCTGAAAAATATTGAAGGCTACTGAAGCCGTCATTAAACCACATAGATGGCTTAAATAGACTCCGGAATGTAAGATATTGTCAATTGTTTGTATTTGATACACCCTGCAACCCCTCTAGAGCGCCATAAATTTGGGTTATTTTTTGTCAGATTTGGCCTTAACTAAAAAAAAATCTGAAAAATAATGAAGACTGCTGAAGCCATCATTAAACCACATAGATGGCTTAAATAGACTCCGGAATGTAAGATAATGTCAATAGTTTGTAATTAATACATCCTTCAACCCCTCCAGAGCACCCTCAATTTGGGTTATTTTTGTCAGATATGGCCTTAATTAAAAAAAAATCTGAAAAATATTTTTTCATGGGGATATCGCTTTCAATCGTTTCAAATTTTTCCTCGGTCAGGAACTCCGAAAACTTTTAATGGCCGTTATTCGTAGCCTACCTCCCTGTATAAGTATATAATTTATTCAATCTATAAAATTCATTGGATTTTGTTCTTGTATGCATCTAAGAAAATAATTAAACTCTTCCTTTACGTAAATTTTACACTTTTATATAGTAACATTACCAACTATGTTTTATTTTATTAATTTCACAGTATGAAGTCGTTATTTATATTGAATTCATTCACGAGTGAATTAATTATTCGTTACACAAACAAGGGTAAAATAATTTATATAATGTTCATTATTTGCATGTTTAAAATTTACGACTTGAGTCACGCGACCATTCAAGGCGATAAATTGCATTTCGGTGTAATCCTCTTGTACGGAGTTATTGATTAAAGGTTGTTTGCTGGTCGTCACAACAGATAAAGCGCAGAAGGAGCTGATGAAAGAGTGCGACCTGCGAGAATAATTCCTTTTGGAGTTTTGGGGATAATTTCAGGTTTGTCACCCATACGGATGCAGAAGATTTAATAGTTGACAAATGTTTAATCATAATTACATATCGAAATCTATTGGAATTAAATTCAGCTGAAAGACCACTTTTATTATTTATTTAAATAAAAATGTAATTAGAAAAGAGTATGTGGAAATAATATATTAATTATTTTTAAATCTATTTTATTTGATTTAATATAAATAAAAATGGTTGTCCTTTCTCATACTTATTTTTTATTAAACTAAATATACAGTGCATTTTTTTTATCTAGGCCTCATAGGGATTTACATGGGAAAATCTTTTCGTCGTGTTAATGGTTTTTCTATGGTATGGATTTTGATCAAATTAAACACACATTTAATTTAGAGTAATATATACAAAATTCAGTAGTTTTTAAACTATTTTAAATGCCTTTTAATTTTTTTAAAATTGATTTTAAATGATAATAATTTTGAATATTTTTTTAAATAGCAGGCTTAGTTCACTGACATCAATCGTAATTGTCAAAGTGTTCCAATTTATTGTACTCCTTTTATTGAAAGAATATCGGTTTATACCACCCAAGAAAAAGTTAAAATGGTGATGGAATACATAAAAGGGCTATCAAGTAGTAAGTGCGTGATCATTTCTCCGTGGAGTATCCAGGACGGCCAATTCCAGACATTTTATCCAGGACGGCCAATTCCAGACATTTTAAAGATAGGCTAGGTCATTGTTTAGCTGCTAATGGGCAACAGTTTGAACATTTACTTTAATGTTATTTTTTTTTAAGTTATTGTATTGCCTAGTTTAAGTTAATTAATTAAAGTTTATTGAATATTGAAAACTAATTTGAAATAATTAACTAAATCTTAATATCTTTTCAAAATAAGCTCTTTTGTGTAGTCCATCACTATTTAAATCTTTTCTTGGTCTACACCGTGATCAACATTCTTGCAATAAAAGATGTACAATAAACTAGAATACTTTGACAACTTCAGTAGATGTCAGAGAACTAAGCCTATTTTAAATCACTATTTAAAACATTAAATGCATTTAAAATAATTTAAAAACTGCTGAACTTTGCACAAATTACTTTAATTTAAATGTGTGTTTAATTTGATCAAAATCCATACCATAGAAAAACCATTAACACGACGAAAAGGTTTTCCTATGTAAATCCCTATGAGGCCTGGATAAAAAAATGCACTGTATATTACTAAGGAGCAGTATGTAAAATGTGATAGTACTGATGATTCGTACTGCAAAACTTTAAATCTGTGGTTTAAAAACTCTCGATTGTGGCAAATAAATCTGAGACTACCAAAGGCAGTATTGATGCATTTGGTAACAAACTGATAATACCGAAAAGCATTATCAAGTGTAACACCTGGGTATTTGCCCGGGAAGTAGTTGTTTTAATGTGCATTTGTTTAACGTACTTACGTAAGATAAAAGTTACACAGCTAAATGTGGAAATAATTTAATAATTATTTTCAAATCATTTTTATTTAATATATTTAAATAACTGTGACCAAGTGAATAAATACTCTTTTTATTTATAGGTTTTTTGCACTAGTACTATATGGAATTGATTTTTGGCTATGGAAAGGGAAAACCAGTTACGGACGGAGTGCGGGACTCCTTTTAGTCAAACGTTGGCTGGAAGCATACCCACTAAAACCCCTCCTACTTTACCGGCTTCGACTGCTAAGGTCATTGGCCAGTCTCAAGATTTATATAATGCAATGATTTACTTTCACGCGTGATACTCATTTAAAAGTGAATTGCCCATTTGTCCTTAAAACTAATATCACAGTAGGGACAGTGCTCGAGTTGTAATTGCATTATTATGTATTGAAGGCTTAAAATTATCATGTACCAAATCAGAGCACTTATTTTTTTTTGTCCAAAAAGTAAATATGTAGATTTTGAGGGATTTAAGACGCGACTATGAGAACACGATATTTCATATATCGTATTATGATCTGAATTATATTTTGATAAGCCATCGCGGTACTTATCCGAAGGAAAAGAAATATATAATTGCGTTTCGTCTACGTACATGTGATGCTTGCAGTATTGTAATTTATTTATAATGGACAAAGGTCCTAAAATGGATCCCTGGGGAACCCCAGATACTAGTTCGTTGAAGTTAGATATGCAGGATTCAACTTTCACTGCCCTGTTAAATAATTACTTAAAAAATCAATTGCAGACTGATCAAATACAATATAGTGAAGTTTGAAAAACAGAACTTTGTGATTAAATGGGTTAAGAGTCTAAAAGTACAAGTGCTGTGATTTGGCCTGTAGGTCAGAATTTGAATATAGAACCCCCTTAAAGACTTTCGAAAATCACTGAATTGGCGAGTTTTCAAGTTTCAGTGACTTGTCTATACCTAGAAGAAATTACATTACAAAACAAGTTTTGCAACAATAAATAACAGCAATGATGTAAATAAGTTATTAATATCATTTATTTTTATAGTTACAAAACTTGTAAAATTAAATATTTAGTCGAAATATATAATATTTAATAAAAATGATTTGAAAATAATTAATAAATTATTTCCACATTTAGCTCTGTGACTATTGATTTACTTACGTAAGTACGATAAACAAATGCACATTAAAACAACTACTTCCCGGGCAAATACCCACGCCGGACATTGAATTACATAATGTACACCTGCTGCTGCATATCAATAAAATATTGCCTAATGCAACAAAATTTTGATCCGAGAAAAATTTTATGTAAAAACAACAAAAATTAACGTTACTTAAATAATATGTATCAAAATACTTAACAAATATTCTATAACGGCAAGAAAATATGAGGAAAAGGTTTATATAACACAGAATTTCTAGGTATTATTCTGTATGCACCTGAATAATACATTTTCCCAACACCGAGCGACAAACAAGAAAAAAGGAGCAGTTTTCTCACATTGTTGACACAATAAATACTTCTAAAAATGTAATATATTTTTATGGAGGTCGAATGAATGGACGTCGGTGGCATCAGCGAGGAAACACACGAAAAAAGGCCGCCGTCCAGAGAGACGCTAATACCCGGTGTCGATTCGGAGGCACGTACGCATCCATTGTTGCCTCCGACGGCGGACAACTATATAACCCCCCAGGTGAGCGATACCACCCTCGGATCGGATTTTCAGGTAGGTTTCCACGGCGTGGTGGGGGGAGGAAGCAAATTATAAATAGGTGCGACAATGCGTGGTTTATGGCGGATACGGTTATTAATCCGAAAAGCGAAAAGGAGGGTGGAGTGAAGGAGGCCATTCTTCAATTGCACGTTCTGGTCATGAGGAGAAGTGCACCTGTATTCAAGAGATGCTTTGCGTGTTTGTCATCTTCTTGGAATAACAATTCGATAAAGGGGAAGTGGTTATTGTTATCAACAAGTATGCTTATTTTTATCATTGATATTGAACGCATTGCACTTTTGGACACTTTTAATACTTTAATTGTTAGTTTACGCTTTATGGAAAATTCAAGAAGGTTAAAATAAAAATGTAATATGAAAAATCCCTATAACGACTCTTGACAAAATAAAATTGTCATTCAAGATTAGTATAAAAAAAAAACAGTTGACTCATTTTTTATACCAAAACTATTAATAATCAAATGAAGTGTTTATCATTTGACTGTTAATAGTTTCGACTACACGGTAACCTTTATCAAACTAAGTTATAGGAAGTTATCAAATGTTTGATTTATACTAACATTGAAGATGAACCACGAAAATTCAAGAATTTTTATACAAGTGTTGCGGTTGTTATTTTTTAGATCACATAATAATTAACAACGAAATATTCTTAATTATTACATTATGATTATGAAAACATTTTTTATACAAAAATCAAGATGCAAGTTTACGTTCAGAATAATTTGAATATAATTTATGATTGTTAGCAGAGTTAATGGTTTATCTTTTAACATTGGTAAGAGTGTTACAGTTTCATATACAAAAAAGTGTATTCCATTTACTAGGTAATGTAAATGGAATACACTTCGATTACTAATGCCTCTATAAAACATTCTACTGCATTCAAAGATCTAAGGATTACTTTTAATCAAAAACAGTAATCGTATTGATAACATCAACATCACCTCATCAGCATATAAAAAAATGCTGTGAATCATAATTCGTACTTCCAAATATTTTACTGATATCGATTTGATCAAAACCCTTGAATACGGTTCCATAATTTTCTAGCCACATTATCTTTATAGAACGTGTAGAGAATCGAAAATTTTCAGTTTCAAGCTTACTGGTATTTATCTAGATCACTTTACTGATTACTCGTCTTTATTATCGTTACATAATATTCAATCTTTACCAGATCGATGTAATTTAACTAGAACTGCATTTATATACAAATTATTATATAATACAATCGATATTCCTCAATTACTATCAATGATAAATTTTAATACGCCGCGTATAGTTTTTCGAAGAAATTATACTTTTTTATTACAAAAAGCTAATGTTGAAAGCGCTCATTTAAAATTTAACTCAAGATTTTAAGATATATTTTTGTAGGTTTAATTGTATTGCGCCGTACATCATTACATTATATTTTTTAATTATTATATTAGAATCATCTTTATTTAGGTTTTTTTATACATTGTTAAATACATTATAATTTATTTTATTATTTCCAAAATGGCTATCGATCATCGGTCTTTCAGCCAAAAGTCATTGTCTTATGTGTCATGTCTTAGATTTTTATTTTATAAGGTTTATGTTTTTTTAATTATACTTTCTTATATATGTTATAAGTTATTATTTTTGTATGATTTTGTCCAATAAAACCACATATTCGATAAAATCATACAAAAATAATAATTCATAATATATATAAGAAAGTAGACAATAAAGATTATTATTATGTAATATTTTACGCACAGAATATTTTTTTCTTTATATATACAAACATCTTTATTCAGACAATATGACAACAAAATTTTACAAAATTTATTATAACAATATGTACAATTGTGTTAGTAGTCTGTCATAGGCTATCGACCATAGGTCTTTCTGCCCTGTATGAATTTATGGTGATTTTCAAATTAAAACAATGCTAGCTAGCTGAACTGTCATGTATGCATAAGTTAATGAATTGGTGGATAGTGACCGAAGGGTTGTTATGTTTTGGGGGAATATTAGGGTTGCGAGGAATGCAATATTTTGTAAGGAGAGATTTTTTTCTTTATTTATCATTATTAACGCGAATTTGATGTAAACTGTTTGTTTTGAGATGTAAAAATATCCCACACTTCGAGTAGTGAAAACTGTATGGAAAGTTTGATTTTTTTACCCAAATACAAATCGATAAACCATCCTCTAGTACATATTCTAATAAATCGCAATAAAACAGTTCTTCAGTACATATCATATTTTTTTTACATAAAAACAAATTTTCTAATTTTATAAATATGATAAATGTGTGTGATATGATCATTTACCTAATAAATTATTGGTTTTCCTGTGTGTGTGTGTGTGTGTGTGTTTGTGTGTGATCGTATTTGCAAATGGCGCGTCTCGTCTAATCGACGTGTCTGTCTGCGCTGCGTGTTATTGCGAAAGTGTACGTCATGAAACTTGAGAGAGCCCGTGGGTATTAACCCGACCGTGGAAATGCCAAACATGAAAGTGAAATAAACGACATAGATAACGGTGATTGCATGTCATTAGCGCTAAAAGGTAATTGTCATAATTAGTAACCCTCCCACTATTCTTTTCCGCGAGCATGGAAAATATTCGCATTTAAAAGCGCTGCTTAAATTAAAATTTAACTATTTTTGAATTTCATGTAATTAGTTAAAGAAAAAGATATACCCTATGAACCATTTAACCTAACAAATCAAAATAACTCGAAATATATATATATATATATATATATATTATTCAAATAAAACAGTTGGTTTGTTTCACTTTTATATATATCTCTCCGTCTAGTTTCGACCATTGGTCATCTTCAGGGAGGAATGTACAGAAATTCTATCAGTTTTATAAAAAAATAACACAAAGAAATAAAAAAAATACATCAGGCAATAAGAACGGATGCAATTGTGGAGTGCCAAATGCCTTCGATGTTATATACCTGATTTTAATCATAATAAATGAAAGACAACGCAAGCGCCATCTTTTGACTAATTTCAAGTGGCATCGTCAACGATTTGAGTCTACAAGGTAAACGACCGAGAATCATTGTTTCGTCCACTAAAGGAAGGCGAGAACTTGTCCTGTATATGAGAACAGGAAACGAAATTCATTTAATAAAATTAATTGCCTTCGATGTTATTTACGATGGGTTTTGTATAAATTGTCATACAATGTCCTAACAATTTACAAAATCGTCATTGGACACCAACATAGAACTGTTTTCCACTTTACATCATGTTGGGCCTTTTTTAAGCGCTGTTTAAGTTTTCTGTGTCATCTTCATGTTTTCCACGGAGAATGTCCACTATAAGTTTCCATTTTGATCAGATTTCTTCGGATTCAATCATTTTTGTAATAATTGTATCTGGTGAAAGGTCGCCTATTTCTTGTTCCAAAATGTTTCTTTTAATACTCCATTTAGGGCAGAAGAAAAATGTATGTTCTGCATCGTCCCTATTGTTATCGCAGTAGTTTGGCACTTTCCAATACAATTTAGGTAATGTCGAAAGTATTCGTATCCACTTAAAAACTGGGTAATAAAGTATGAAACTTCTCCATGGCTTCTGTTCAACCATGGTTAAATGCACGGTATTAGACTAACTATCCATTTTTTCTTACAAGTATTTCTCCAAAAACATTGCCGCTTTTCTCGAGTTAGTACTCTCTCTTCTTGCTTGTTTCCGTCCTATTTCTATTCTCCTACCGTATATTGCTTTTCTCTCAATTGGTATTACACTGGTAATTACTAATACTGCAGCCGCAGATATTGTTTTGTATGCACATGATACTCTTAGAGCAGCTCTTATTTGTGTTGTTGCCAAAAATTTCCTGTACAATCCTATTTTCATTTTATCCCCCCATATCTCAGATCCATAAAGAAGCATAGAGTCCACTGTTTTCATCAATAAACGGCATTTGCTACTCTTCGGACCATGAAAGTTAGCAATGATCCTACTAAGCAATGTTGTCTGTATTTCTGCTTTTTCAGTAACTTTAATAATATTAAAGTATTCCGTTTAGCGCCTTGTTAATTTCGAGCCCTTCAAGGAGATTTAAATAGCGACCCTTATTGCCTGAGTATAATACTTTAAAATCATTATTATTAAAAAATTTCGCAACGTTGTATCGAAAGTAATCATTTCAATACAATGTTGCGAAAATCCAGTGGAGCATTTTTTATTTATAATTGATTGTCTCTGTTTTTTATACGTGTTTTAAAATTTCTTCCCGTTTATCCTATATTGTATATATACTGCACTTAATTTCGTACACACCACATTTGTCAAGTTTTTTAACTTCATTTTTATTATTTACAAGACGTCTGCGTAGTTTAAAGGGTTTGTCATTATGATAATAAAGTCATGCCCCTTAAAAATTTGTATAATATTTTCCGAAAGATTATTAACATAATTCAATCAATGCCACTCTTTCTCAGGAGGTTTTATTTTGTAGTAAAAGTATTTTTTATACTATAATAAAAACACTGTAAACTTTCCTTCACTAAAGTAATTTTAGTCCAGATGACGTTTCGAACACGAAATGTTCATTCTCAATGGAGAAAAATAAATTCAGTGAATGAAATTTTACAGTGTTTTTATTATATTCATTAATCTTCACGTAACTCACACCAGTATATATTTTTCATACTGTTTTTGTTTTTTATTTTTTAGTAAATTATTGATAATTTGTTTATTGTAACCATTGTATGTTTTAAAAGAAATGTATGTGTTGGTTTATTACACTGAGGGTGCAATAGGGGGCTGAATTTAGAAAAGGATGATGTCCCCTTAGGAAACATCAATTTTTGGTTTCGTGAAGTTTTTCGTATAATGCGTATATTTCGAGTTATTTTGATTTGTCAGGTTAAATGGTACACCCAGTATGATATTTTTGTTATAACAGATAATGGATTTATTCACATGGTCGCGGTTATTTAAAAGAATTTGAAAATAATTAATAAATTTAACTGCTGTGATATTATGCAACAGCAAGTGTCCATTATAGGATATTTCTTTTAAAGTACTTATATAACATAAGTCAAAACTTTTGGTTTGATAATGACAAGTGTAAATTGTTGAAACTATACTCACAATAAATAAAATTTAGTTATACAAACGAAGTTTAAAGTATTTTATTCAACGTTAAAATATTAATGTTTTTAATGAGGGAAAGGAATGAATAAAGGAAGTGAATTTTTAAGTATTTTCTCACGCAATTTACCGAAACACGAAATCTTCAATTGAATCACGTTTAGTTTCCAGAAAGTAAAGAAGAAAAAAACTGGGGAAAGGTAAGAATCGCAGGACACCTCGCCCGAAATATCGGAACTGTCAACTTGCGCCTCATCAGCGTGTCCGTTGGTAAACAGGCAGCCCCATTGTGTGCGCTATTTATTGTAATTTATTGTGGGCGGTTGCACCCCGCCGGCCCTTTGTCACTCCCCCTATTGTAGCCGTTTAATCCCTTTCGCCAAAAGGGCGGTCATTCATAGTGGCCGTACGTGCGCTCCGGTGAGATCCGATTATTTTCCCTTCTCCGCTCGGCGGACATCAAGAATTATTGTGCACGCTGGAATGGGGGGAATGCGAAAAGGTTTAATTGAATTGGTAACACGTCAAGGGATGAAAGGGGTGTTGTCGGTTGTTAGCACGGGTGATCAGCGAGTTAATTCTTGATGAAAAGACGTGCGTTTTCCACGAATGATTATTGTTTCCATTATTTAAAATGTATCAATATAAGTATTTTCACAGAAATATCTATGGTCGATAACCCTTATTTCAGAATATATTATGAACATATTTATTTTTATACAGGATGAATACAATGACAACCGTCAAGGTAGCAGTAGTCAATTTTTTTTTTCAAATGACACCATGACTATCGCTACCTTGACAGTTCTCATTTTATTATCAATTTGGTAACACCATTAAATAGAGAATGTCTTCCCTTTTACAAATATATATGGTTTGTTACAGTGTACTGTCAAAATAAAAAAATAGAAGGAGTGGAACACTAAACTGAATCACCCTGTATATTATGTTAGATTATATAAAATACATATATTTAGTAGTAGTATATTTATTGATTCAATCATGAAAGTATGAATTTATTCGTAATACATGGTCAATGCAACAAAATTCTTGAAAGAACTTTCAGCTAAACTTATCCGCCGATTAATGATGATGAATAAATTGTATGCTATTTCATTATTGGTTCTTTAATAATATTTTTAAATAATTTAAATGGGAAACTAAACAATATTCTCACCCATTAGTGAAATGCATAAATGTTGGATATTTGTGAGAGTTAATCCGGGACAATAGGCGGCGCTGGTGTCGTCGGTTCCGGAGGTTGGCTCCGGCTTCCACGCTCGATGGACTTAATTAAAATTGAACATCAGAATTGTAGATTTATGGTACACTTACACACGCCGTGTACCCCGGCTTGTACGTACCTCTTGTTACTTCACCTCTTCTATACGCGAGTATGTTCGCCTTAATCCACTTTTTTTTTCTTACACCAGACAGACATTCCTGGTTTACAGTAAGAAGTACATTGATACATAGATAGATTTCTTCAAAATGAAATGACTTTACATAAACGCATTTTCAATGCAAATGAGCTAAACAATGCACCAAAGAATGTGTTTTAATTCTGAAGCAACGATTTAAAAATAAAATGATTTAATTTGAATTAAAATAATGGACTTTATCGGAATATTGGTATTTTTTTAAAAATGTTTAATTATTAGTTTAATGTTCGAAAGGAAATATTTTCGAGTGTATAAAAAATTAACGTCCACGTTAAACCTAACATTTCCCTCACAGAATGGATTCGATTATATCTATATTAAAGCTTTAATTTCGTTTATAAGCGTCAAGATATTCATAAATTTAACAATATGTTAAATATATATAGAAAATCTTTACTTCTGAGAGATACATTAAATTGCATTACAATATTTACAACATTACAATCATAAACATCTAGTTAAGCCTCAGAAAATGGCTATAGACCATGGGTCTTTCTGCCCAATATGTTAAATTAAAATTAAATGAGGGAAAAATGACTAAAATTTGCAATCTTGCAACGTTGAAAAAAGGGAATGGTCGAATTTTAGTGATCATTACCGGTAATTTTTCATTATTCAATTTTAATTGAAATAACTACAAAAGTATGAATTACCTCCGTTTTTATTTTACTTTCAATATGTTGAATGGCATTAGAAGCATGAATGATATTACATGGATTTTATTTAAGGATACGATTACACACAATATATGATGTGAAAACAATTTTACGTTATGCTTCTTGAGTAGGTGAATAAATTCTGTTAATAAAATTTTGCTGAATCTCTAACTGAAAGGGTGATATCGAAGACGCATTTCGATGACTCACCCTATATATACAAATTTTTAGACCTACATTTAACATCTCAACGGCCTTATAAGACGTTATGAAGAAGTATACAATATTTTCTTATTTACATTATTTATCAAAATCAATCAACGAATCATACTGAAGACAATCACACCTTTTCTGGCCGCCTCGTATAAATGGTAAGATTTTGAATATAAATCAGCTCTGCTGTTTTAGTCTATGCACATACTTGTTATAAGTACAGATATGTACCATCACTTCTTCATTTGCCGGAACATCATTACTCAACTCGTAACAAGGCAAACAATTTCTCGAATTCCCTAGTTACAAGAAAGGCCATCGGAAAACGTACATTTTTATATAACGCATCACGTTGGTATAATTATTTGTTAGAGAATATCCTATTACAATATCAAACTACTAATTATACTAATTATATATTTAATTAATAAATTGTTCTCTCTTTATATTTTGACTTATAAAATTGTTAATAACTGAGGCTTCAACTTTGTTATACATTATTTAAATAAAAATACTTTTATAAAACTTTAACTACTGAAGATGGAAACATAGTTTCCGAAATATATCTAGTATAATAAAAAAATAAGTAGGAGAAAGGACAAGTATTTTTATTTAAATAATTAAAGTCTCCACGACCAACAACCAACATAAAGAAGATTTGTTATACATTGTTTATCAATTGAATGAAATACTTTAAACTTTGTTTGTATAACACTAAATTGTATTTATTGTAACTATAGTTTCAACAATTTACATTCGTCATTATCAAACTAATATGTCATTAATAAATATTTTAACGTATTTATAAAATTAACTTATAAAAATAATAATTAAATAAAAAATAATTTCAAAGAATATTTGTATTTTGGTATACTTACTTTGTAAGTACTTAATTGCAGAGCAAATGGAAAGAAAGTACTTAATCAGTTTCTTTCCAATAATTAATTATTTTATTTTTTATTCTTTTAAATAAAAAGATTTTGAAAATAATAATTTAATTTATTTAATTAGTTGTGTTGACCAAGTCAATAAATCTATTATTTTTCTATTATTTTCTATTATAATAGCATATCTTTAGGAGATATTTAAATTTAAATATACAGGATTCAATCTACAATGGAAAATTGTTTTGTTTTTGTTTTTTATATAGAATTGCATACTATCTCATTTCTTAATTTTAAAATTAACTCTAAAAAACTATTAACTGTAATTACATTTTACGAATTCTGACCCCTGTTCAAAATTGATGAATTATAATTGTAAAAATTACATGTTATTTAATATCATATGTGAAGAAAACTTTAACAAGTAGCGATGAAATACAAATTTTAAATCTACCTTACTTTCGAAATCGATGTTTTTGAAAATTTTCAAATCATCAGCATTGAGAATAAATTGGCTATTAACAATATTCGACCAATTTGAGCCCTGTGGTACCGCTGACAGAACTTTTATTTGACTAGATAAGTAATTCCCAATACGTATCATATTAAAAAAAACGCAGCCATTTGACAATATTAGGAACAATAAAATCAAACAATTAGATATAACCGACTGAATTGAGACCACCCGCGTAATTTTAAATATTGTCGAAAAAAATGTACGTGTTGGCAAAATACATATATTATTGAAAAAAAAATCTTATAGAATAAAAAAAATATATATGTTTTTTTCAATTACATAAAGCAAAAATTACTAATAAATAAATGCGATTATTCAAGAAGTAATTTCGCGCGCCACTGTTGGCATTAATGAAATCTATTTTATTATTAAAACATTTTATTTTTACAAACATTTAGAGTACAAGTTATTCATTAAAAATCAGCACATTCTCAACTCCGATTCATAACAAAAAGAAAACATTCCCTCACTCTGAAAATTCTCGAGATAATCCTCAAGGATCTTGAGAATGCGATTGTGGGACATTTCCCATTCTTGCTGCTCTTTTTCTCCCTTTGTGCGAACTACTCGCACAGGAGCCGCCTTTCGCCCTTTTCAGAAAGGTGCTCGACAAAGAAGCAATGTATTTTATGACGATTATCCCTTACGAATGTGGGGATCAACATCGCACCATCATCGTTACGTGATCATTTTCAGTTCCGGAATCTTAACGCGCTTCTATTTATTACTCGAAGTCGAGAGAGTTATTTAATTTTAACAGCCATATGAAAAATGTTTAATGGTTATGGCTGTTACTAGATTAAATTCCATTAGATATAATCAATTCCCTTATATTTTAATATAATTAATTCTTTTAATATTTAAACATTCGTAGTTCATTTTCAAGGGAATTTAATTTTTAATTCTCCTGAAAATAGAATGATAACCCAAAACGTATGAAGTATTTAAATTAATATTATATTACATTATATTATATTATATTATATTATATTATATTATATTATATTATATTATATTATATTATATTATATTATATTATATTATATTATATTATATTATATTATATTATATTATATTATATTATATTATATTATATTATATTATATTATATTATATTATATTATATTATATTATATTATATTATATTATATTATATTATATTATATTATACATTTGGTTGTTCGTTTCACTAAATTTTGTATTTGAGTTCCGACTAGTTTCGACGTGTAGTCATTTTCAAGGAACTAATAATTATAAAGTATTTTAATTAATATGGTTATTCGTCCACGAACAAGGGAGAATTTAATTTAAAATATTGAAGGAACTAATTAAATTAAAAATACAAACATGCCGATGTAAAATTGAGAAGATTGATAATAGATTTGAGAATTTATATTATTTGTTTAATAAAAATCACTAAACATTGTAATCAATATTATTTATATGAGAAAAATGCACTAATTACATTATAAGACGTCAACATAAACCAAGTTAATAATCCACAATACCCATTTTACGGCTTTTTTCTAAATAAAACAAGCAATAAACTTCGAAACCATATTGTCTGCATCTTGGAAGACAATCACTGGGAATGGACACGACTGGCTGAGGAAGAGACGCTCTTTGTAAAATATGTATGCGCCGTTTTTTTCCCTCCTCGCGCTTTAATTATTAATTAAAGCCATTGTGAGTGGAATTGGTTAATAAGTGCTTAATTACGCTCGGTTTAATACGATTTAGATAAAGACGTGTCGGCATACAAGGAATTAATTAGTGAAACGTGAACGAGCCAAGTCCTAAAATTTTATGACTTACTTTTTCGTGCTCGCTGTGAGAGATTTGTTTCGTTTTGTTTCTCTCGTTAGTGCCAGCGCTGTTTATTAAAATATGAATATTACACGGGGTTGCTTTAATGGCGCGGGTTTACACGGAATAATTGCTTTGTTAATTATTTACCCAATTAATTCATACAAAAATGTTGATGTGTCCATCATTGGTATTAGGTGCGCAACGTTGTATTTGTTTTTAAGGTGGTATACTTTAAATTTAACATCTCGACAATTTTATCTCTATTCCATAACATCTCGAAACGGAATATGTTTGCTCCTCGACCTCGTTTCAATAACATCAACACAAATGCATTCCCCCTGGACAGAAAAGAAGAGATAACCCATCAGACAAATTAGTCCACAGAGAACTTCGAAGTTCACGTCTTGATTGGACGTGTAGACATCTCTGGCGAGCATCTCGGGGATTATTGGGTGTGTGCGCGCGCCGAGATCGCTTATCCGCGACTCCGATCAACATCAACGCCGGATTACAATAAAGCAAATAATAAATTATCCAGATATGATTCACGGCAACAATAATGATTATATGTCTGCGCGTACAGGCGCTTTTACAAAATTTGCATGCCCGAGCACTTCTCAGAATCCAGAGAAAGTGGCCGATCATCCATAATGTACTGCGCGGTGCATATTTGCACGTCGATTTTCCTGTTGGTTTCAGTGAATAGGTGTAAATAATCGTGGGTGGCAAATAAAAATACTACTGTTGTTGTTTTTTTTTTTTTTTTTTTGGTGAAAGAATGTATGTAAATCAAATTTTGTTAATTACATAAACGTCATTGTCGACAAATATTATCATGCATAATCTCTTGATAAACTCGGACAAGTGAATATAATAAACACAGACTTCTCTCGAGCATTCGACACAATAAATCACGAACTTTAATAAAAAAAAAACTTTGCAAGTTTGTTTCTCCTTAAGGGTGCGGTTTAGAAGAAAGAGATAGCTATACAAATATGGGCAATCACTAATTTGAGTTAGATTGTTGTTGTGATCAATGAACAATATTGTATTATACATTAAAATAATCTTAAAATAAGCAGGAATTTCATCAGATAAATTAAAAATTAATTGTTTAGTGTCTGTGAAAAATAATTATGAAAAACAATGAAAATTGATCAAATTTATAGCAAATTTTAAATTAAATTTTTGCTAATAAAAACTTGTGCAATAAAAATTTAAAGGATTTCACTAAATTCTGCATTCAAATAACTTAGCAGACATGACCTATTAATTTCATTATTTCTTACAATTTTCTTTTCTAACTTAAACTAGTAAATTGACATAATACACGAAAATTAACGATTTATTTTTTATTTAGACTGATACTTTATACTTGGTAGATAAAAAATGTAAATACACATTCATATTATGAAATCCAAAAGAATAGCTCTATTTTCAAACGATTATTTCCATTTTACTATATAGCTATCTCTTTCCACTAAACCGCAACCTTAAGCATGGTGAAGTTCTTAGCATCGTATCTAAACAGCTGCAGTAACTATGTGTATTATAATGGGTTTAAATCAAATTGTTTTATATCTTCATCAAGAGTGCCGCAGGGATCAACTTTGGGGACATTATTATTTAACATTTATATTGACGATTTAATTTCCTCGCTATCTTGTCGCGTCCTAGCTTATGCGGATGATTTAAAAATTTACAGTCCGGTTAAATCGGAGCTGGAGTGTATTCTGCTGCAAAGTAACTTAAGTCGTATAACAATTAATGATAAGTGTGTCATAATATCATACACACGTAAACATCACAAAATATCGTATGATTATAGTATCATACGGCGTGAAAATGAAATCAAAGACCTTTGGGTAACGTTTTCAAATCGTATTCATAAAATTGGCAAGTCAGCATTTAAATTATTAGGATTTTTAATGAGAACGTCACGATATTTCCATGATTGTAATTTACTGAAGATATTACACTTTGCCCGTATCCGTACTATACATCGGATTCATTACTTATTGAAAAAGTTCAAAAGCGCTTTCTCAAATACCTGTCTTATAAAATGAGTGGAATTTATCCAGATAGACAGAAAGATTACAATGGTTTACTTGAGCAACATGATTGCATGTCTCTGTCTAATCTAAGGGATAAATACAGCGCATCATTTATGAAAAAAAACAAATCTCCAATAAAGTTGATTCTTCAATTAGTAGAAAATAATTGTAGAATACACCATAATTTATACCTTCAGATAAATTCATAATTTGTATCAAACAATAACTGAGTTTCTATGGCCGGTTAGTTCCACCGGTGTACCGATGTGAAGTTACCCAAGGATTTTCAGCCACGGACTTACCCGGCTCCTCCACCTATACCGTTTGCTGAACGTAAAAAAGTTCCAATCTAACCCAATAATATTTTTCTAATTTGAAAAATCATTTTGGACGATTATCATAACCATTCATATTGACATCAGGTCCGGGAATCGAATCGAGGACTCATAGTATACACAAGCTTGGCGGTAAATTTCACACCATCGTTAACCAAGAACGTCATCAGAGTTATCGCTTATAATAAAACAATTGAAATTCTTCAAAAAATGGTTCACATATAATATAGACAATGCCACATGAAATTAGGCGAAAGATGGCGCTCGCGTCGTCTTTCATTTATTATGATTAAATCTCTTATTTATTTAACATTGCTTTATTTTCAGATAATTGAATTGGTTAAATTTAAATCTGACGATTAGTAAGTGAATGAGAATAAATACGAAGCGAAATTACGTGGTAATGGTCCAATTAGCGAAACTTGCGGTACACATTTTAACAACGTGCACTCGGGCCATATAATGAACGCCAATTTTTCAATTTGGAATCCGTGCATGCACACGGGCGCCCTGGCGCCATGATCTCAACGAATTTGCCCCTTGGCGTCATCGCTAAATCACCAACGAGGATATTAACGATTAGCCATTTATTGTTAAACATAATACTCATTTCTCGGTACCGACTGCGCTGCTGCGCTGCATTACACACGTATTAATTGGATAAATGCGAGAAGAAAACAACAACAAATCATTAAATTTTATGCGATAAACAGTTGCGAGTGAAATAATTAGTGATGAGAAAAGTTGATCTTTTTGATCGTTTCATTACTATTAATCTTCTTTATGTTGGTTGTTGGTTGTGGAGACTTTAATTATTTAAATAAAAATAGTTGCCCTTTCTCCTACTTATTTTTTTATTAAACTAAATACATTTCGGAAATTTATGCAGTTTCCGAAATATATTTAGTTTAATAAAAAATAAGTAGAAGAAATGACAACTATTTTTATTTAAAAATTATTACTATTAAATAAAATATGTGATGACTTTATTAATAATAATAATACCTTTATTTATCACAGAAAAAAAAAATACAAAATGAAACGTCATGAGTGTAGGCGAAGTTCAGTCAGCTTAAACTGTTACTGATCTTCCACTTAATCTACGAATAATGAAAACTTAAATATAATTGCAACATGTGAGATAAGGTACAAACATATTTCGAAGTCAATAATCACGAATTAATATTGTAAATTCATCACGTAGTAACAAAGAACGCAAGTGACATCTGAAGCTGTAAAATTTTAACTGTTTTTGGTTTATTGTATAATTTATAGATGTTGTAAGAAAATGTTATTTATTTTATTAATATAGATAACTATTCTCTACTCATTATCAAACATTTTACTTAAAATAATTAAAATGATTCATTAAGTGATACGAAAATTATTGATTTTTACGTATCACAAGAAATAATCTATTGCAGTAAAATATTTCGGTGCTCCCTCGTAAATTCACCTAACTCTGATGTGTTATTAATTTAATTCTAATTTAATGCACACAGCGACTTCTATCAATTTCTTATAAAAAAATAGTTTTTTATTTTAATTTAAAGCGATACTTTTTTGTATGACAATCAGTTTTAATTTTTACCTGAGCCGAACACGTGCAAATAAAGCGAATTAATAAAGTGTATTAGAGTTTAATTATTTATATTAATAAACACCTCTAAAACAACACTAGCCATCACTCTATTTGTCTATATATCCTTCCTACCTAAATTCCAACTACTATAAAGAAGTAAACAGGGTTAGAAAGAACTATGGTTGATAGCCCTTATTTAAGAATATGTTATGACAATATTTATGCATTATTTTATTTTATTATGTAAATGTATTATTATTTCATATAATAAAGAATTATTAGTCGTATTTCGGTGCAATACCCTTTTATATGAAATGCCTGATCTTTCCCCAATAAATCTTCGCCAAAATTCCAGAAATTCGCATCTAAACCAACTATAAACCACACTACTCTATTTGTATCCCTCGCAATACTAATATAACTCCTACACGAAAATATCATCCATCAATAATTTTCCTTTCAAGACGAAGATTTTTCACGTAACTTTAGCAATCATGACCCCAATAAATAATTAGACTCAGATAAATGACAGGAAATAATGTCCTGTAGTTTTACTATAAGTTGGTTTGATTTTACGTGAAGTGTTTTATATCAATAAATTAAGACTTGGTTTATTCATTTCTTCACTTTTTACTTACACCTGTAGTTTAGTCTTATATTGGATACATACTGCCTACTTTATTCGAATTCTAAAATAACTTGAACATTTCAGCAAGATATTTTACAGGTTGAAAATCTCGGATGAACTATTGTGTAAACATTACCTTCAAGATGAGATTAAAGCCGACCGTTTATGTGGCTAATTTGCGGAAAAACCAAATCCGAACAAGTGGATTATTTGCGCTCAACAGGTTTACCATATAATAAATACAGGTAGTTTGTAATCTATGCGGACAATACGCTATATTCAAAATCAATTAAGGTTAATGACTTTATTGTTATACGGTTATAAATCATGTTTTATGAAGACTTCCTAATATAATCAATACTTGAAGGAAAATGACTTCTTGAAATAATTAAAATTGTAAATAAAAATATATTATTATTATTTATAATATTAAAATAAATAATAGTAAATATTAATAACATATTATATTTTCTTGAGAATGGGCTAATAACCCGGAACAACCCAGAACTGGACAATAATTTAAAGTCATTCAATTTAATATGTATATTTTTGTTTTATTCTTATAAATGCAACATTATAAGAATAAAACAAAAATAGTAAATCATAGTTACTTTGAATGAACTACTTCCCGGGAAAGTACTCTGCCGTATATTGGATTATAAAGTAGAAATTTTCCGTTTATGTTTCTTATAAGAGCATTTAAAGTAGAGAAAAAATAATCTTTATTTTCAAAACTATAATTCATACAAATAACAACATATATACACATATGGCAATAAAAAATATTGAAATAGTAATAAACATTAATCAAGATAACAGAGCAATATTATCCTCCGTTTTTACAATACACGTAAAATGCAGCCTAATTTCGGCTACTCAGAGGAACTGAAAAAATGCATGCAGTCAGACTGCAGGATGGTCACTTTATCATACTTATGTACTTCTAGTACTTTCGATGATGTTCTGGATTTTCTAAAATAAAAATACAATTTGGAAGAACAACGTATTAGAGTTATACAAGTATTTACCTCCAAATTGTTTTTTGTCCTTGTTCAAAATAGATATGCCCCGAATATTCCGTATAGGAAATGTTAAGTTTAACGTGTACGTTGCTTTTCATCGTCACAGTTTATACGACTTTTATAATAGAAATATATTTATAGAATGTGAAATTATCACCTTTGTATCATAAGCTAAAGGATCGAAAGGTACTTCATCCATTGTTTTTTTTTTTTATTTTTATAAATGGACAATTTATTTTTTTACAAGAGTAGTCATATCTAATTGGGGTGGTCTCAAGAAATAAAACAATAATATCTTCATTGAATCTTAGTGTATATAAACATGGTTGTATAAGGACCGTTTTGCACACACAATAATTCTCGCAGAAAGTTGTCCCAGATTTATATATAAAAGTTTTGAATACTTCTATAAATAAAAATATTTTTCCCTGTATAATATTTCTACAATTGTTCAACCCAAACAGTTTTATGTGCTTAACATTACTCGGAGACTATTTTGTAGATATCATTCTTTTGAACATGTTCGTTATATTTCTCATCTCTTGTAAAAATCCCTGTATTGCACTTAATAATAATAATTATACTTTCACCTTTTTTACATAATAAAGTACAGTAAGCATAACTAATAACAAAAATAACAGTAGACTATTAATAAAAAGAGCAAAAGCAAAATATAATTAACAATAATATATAAATCTTATTTGGAACAAAATTTGCTCAAAACCCTCACAATTTATCCCTCCTTACAAAATATTGCATTCCTCGCAACCCTAATATTCCCTCAAAACATAACAACCCTTCGGTCACTTTCCACCAATTCATTAACTCATGCATACATGACAGATCAGCCAGCTAGCATAGTTTTAATTTGCAAATCACCATAAATTCATACAGGGCAGAAAGACCTATGGTCGATAGCCCATGACAGATTACTAACACAATTGTACATATTGTTATAATAAATTTAGTAAAATTTTGTTGTCATATTGTCTGAATAAAGATGTTTGTATGTATATATATCTTATTTGGATTAATAAGCAGAGAATGTCTCCGTGTGGAATTTAATACGTTTGATAGATCGTTATTAATTCATTCATTGGCTTCATTGATGTCGTTAAGGTTAAACGAAAAAAAAAAGGAATTGAGTATCGTCAGCATATACGTTGCAGGTACTGAATTCTAAATTATCAGATGTGTATATTCAAAATAAAATCGGACCTACAATTGAGCCTTGAGGAACACCGGCAGTGATTTCCGAGAGACTGTAATAGGAATTTTCGATTTTAAGTTATAATATTTTTTTACTTTAAATGAAACCATTAAGTTCTTTTTGATTTTCACTTTTTTTACTTTAGAAACATTATATTTCTTCGCTTGAAGAAAGCTACTGTGTAGCGAAACAATTGTCGCGAACAATAAATAAAAGTGAAAATCAAAAAAATAGTTTCATTTAAAGTTATCATGGATTTTCAAACAGTTAATGCGTTTACAATCAATAATTTTTGTATATATAATTAAATTATGAATTTTTGCTTGAATTCTTTTGAGTGTAAAACAGTACTTATATTTAAAAATTTTTAACAAAATTGAAATTCTTTGATAATCCAATAGTCGCTTTTTAATGTAAATCGTCTCGGAAATACATCCATGCATATTTTACACGACTAATGCACGCGACTATAGAAATGCACCTCGCAATAATTGCCACCTGCGCGTCCCAAGGAGGAATTTGAAGTATTTAAAAAAATCTACATAACCATTTAAATATAGAAATCTTTACGGACATGCAAAACTATCAGCGCTTAATGGGAATTAATTTTTAACGGAGGACGTTTCAACGTCCGGAAATACTTGCATTTATAAATGTGCAAAAATTATCAGCTGCTAAATACGAATAGAATTTTTGTATATTAAATACATAAAAATGCTTTTAATAGAATTTTATTCTTATCATTCGTGAATTCATTAAGATGCTTCAAGACAGTTTAGTCTATTTAGCACAGACTGTTTCATACAAATATTCAAATAATAACATTTTTATAAATATAAATTATATACACTGAAATTATTGTTTATCTGTCATGGGCTATCGACCAGAAGTAATTTTAATTATTATATTAAATCGATTATTTAAAAAATTGATTTATTTGGAATACTAAAGGTAATGAAACTTTCAATCCAAAATCCATTCATTGGATGTAGAAACAGTAACTAGAAAAAAATCAGTTTTGGATCATAGATTTCAAAGAAAAAATAAAAATCAGCATTAGATTATTGAAAATCATCGATTATTTCGTACTCGCTTACTGAATTAATCGATTTTTCCCATCACTAATATATATTCAATGTTTGTAAAAATGTAATTATCTGAGTTAAAAGAATAAGAAATTAATTAATTATTTTCATTCTAGTTGCAGTTTCAAGTATGCAGAAAATACAAATATCTATTGAAATAACTACTTTCTAGGCAAATAAATCTGCAATGTAAAACATTTCAACAATCTTTATAAACGATGTGTTGTGTAAGTTACGTGAAGAGATTCGAACAATTAAAAATAAAACACTTTGTATTCTTTTCTTCACTTGTTAGCAAAATGTAAAACAATTAATTATTTGAATAAAGATATTATTAAAGATTAATTATTTTTGAGTTTCTTTCTTTCTTTCTTTCTTTCTTTCTTTAATCTTGATGCCTTCCTACCCCGCTGAATTTATTTATTTAAATTACTGTGGCCAAGTGATTATTTATCCTTTTTTATGATTTTTCCTATATAGAATTTAATTTAAAATATTTTTGTAAAACAATCAGCAGTTGCTTTAAAGTTATTTAAAAAAATTATAAATTAAATATTTAATAAACTAATCATTTTCTTTTTTAGAATATCCATACTAAAAATTAAAATTCCCAGCTGCTTTTTTATATTAGCACAAAGTACTCGAAATATTTGCCGTAATTTCGAAAACGCCTCACAGAAATTGTCACCTGCGGTTAGAGGCTCGTGCTAAGAACGATAAATTTATGCGCGCAATTTTTAGAAGTGGAATTACGAAGCGTGCCAGATTACCTTAGCTAATTAGCAATTAATCCAGGTGAGCATGCGTGATTAAGTGTAATTGGACGGCGATTTTATTCACGACCAGATTCCACCCCGGGATCCACCTATTGATTAATTAAACGAAATTAATCATAATTAATGTGAGATATTGTGCATAATAACGGCCGTAATTTACATGCTGATTTTTTTCCGTGCCGTAATGATGTACACTCACTTGATTGGCCTATTTCCGCTCTTTTACAAAGAAGAAGCGATCGTGCGGAGTACTGCGGGCTTTACGAAAAAGAAAAAAAGAAGAGTAAGAACAAAGGAGCCAAATATAATCATTTAGTAATAGAACATAAAATGGAATTGGTCGAGATCTTTGACTATATAAATATTTATATAGTCAAAGGTCGAGATCTTATTTCTTTTTTTAAATAAATTTAATGAGATTTTTTCCAATTTAATATAATTCAAAATATTTTTGTTCTCCAACAGTTTAGTATTTAAACTGATATATATGGAAAGAATTAAATTTTAAAATAGGAAAAAAAAGTTCAAACAATTGATACTAGAAATATAATATATTCTCTTGTAGCTCTTTTTTTTTCGTAATTCTCCGCCGATGTGTGACGCTATGAATTCATTAAAAGAATATTTCCGGATATCTCAAATAAATTTGCAATTTTTGAATTCCTACTAAAAATTGATGAGCGTTTCATATCATGAGAATTATGTGTGAATCCCGTGTACACTAGTATCGAATATTATGTTGGCGTTGGTGCGATCAACAAACGCGGCGCTGCGGCCCAATTAACCCAAATACGCTACTTCGGCTTTATAGGGGAATCGGTTGCCTGTGCTGTATCTCAACAGTAAAACACCCGTTAAACGATTAATTATTAGAACATTATATGTAAATCCGGAGCAAATCATCTTTCTTCCCACACCGGCGTGCATGCATTCCTGTGTGATCATAATTCGTGATTTAATCAAAAGTTAGAATGTAGTTAGAATGCATCGACACAGGGGAGTTACTTTTCTTTCTTTTATATTATTTAATTAATAATTAATATGTTGTTTGTGGATTAAAATAGCAAAATAATATGAATATAATGTCACAGCTATGTGAATTGTTAAACAATAAGAATAAATTATTAAATCAATAGTCCAATTACAGTGAAATATATTAATATTAAATATAACTAAATAAATTCACTCATATAATTTTAATTTATTTTTTTTACTTTCGAATTATATCAAATTTCAAACAGATATAGTTCTGTAAATAAACAAAATACGACATATAACATTTTTTTTTTCTTTCTTAAAATTACTTCCCAAACATGATGTCAAAGTTTTATACACCCAGCAACATTGTTGAAATGAAAAAAAGTTATCGTCGAAATTGAGGCTTATTATAAGACAAATCGTTTTACATAAAGAGAATCGAAAAGTTAGAGGAGCGTTGGAATGAATGTATCACGCTTGAAGTGGAGTATGCTGATCTAAAGATAGAGAAGCATTGATATTACTCATAAATTGTTGATTAATAAAGTGGAATTACTAAAAAAATATTTGTTAGACCGAAGACTTCCTGAGTAATATGTTAAATTAAGTTAGTACGCAATTGTATATGGATAAGTGTTTTTTCAGCCTATTTGATTATAATTTTGTGGTTCTCAATCCCTCTATTCATAATATTACCATATCAATACTGAGAATTTCAAATAATTCTACCTTTCTCCCCTTACAGGAATATTCGAATAAAGAAAAGTAACTGAACGAACGATATTTGTCATTTTTTACTAAACGGAATTTTTATGGACTCCCGACTGTGATATATTTCAGCCAGACATGTGTTTTGCTCCGATCTCGGGCACGTACGGTAATCGGAATGTCTTTTAGACTAAAAACGTTCCGCCTATTATAAATCACACACCCTGTGTTTTGCCACCCCGAAAACACGTTATAAATAAGTAAACGCGAGCTCCCATTAACCGGCACTGACAAATAAGCTGACGTTTCCTGGTTTACGAAACCCGAATAAGCAATTCAAATGAAATAATAATAATGAATATTTTAAAATCCTATTTTGGGGTGAGGCATTTTTTGCGTAAAGTACGGATTCCCAGAAAAATAAAGATTAGAATTATTTTCATCTTCAAGTAACTCAATAAATACAATTCAAATACACTCTTAACAATTATAACCAGAACATGTTAGAATCTATAGAAATGCGAACAAATAAAAATAATTGGCAGAAAGACCTCGGGTCGATAGCCTATGAAAGGACAACCTCAAATTATATACCGTATTATACTATACAATACTGTCCTTAATATAATGTAAAAGTCCCTTGAATAAAGATATTTGTATATATATAAATAATTCAAACTCAACCCCATTATACTACCCAAGGGCTTTCCCTTAATCCTGTTTTTCCTCTTTAACCCACTGTATGTATAAAGACGCCGCACATTAGTTGCTAAAATTAGTTGTTATGAGTGCATAGCACCCAAAATATGTATCTAAGCATTAGAAAAAAAGTGTGAAGAAAGAGTGTTGATTATTTTTACTGTTATTACTGTTAATAAGTTGCACCTAAATGTCTGCAAGGGATCGACGATCTCTCTTCTGTAACCGTCACATTCTAAAACAAACAGAATGACCAAAATCCATCGGTGCTCCTATATATCACGTGATCCTGAGCAACTGGACGACATCCTTTACTTTCGGATTGTGCTCATAATTGGATTGCCCAATGGGCTATCGATGCTGCGCAGGGACACATACGATAGTTTCTTCTCCTGATGAGTCTCCATAAGACTACATTTAATATCAATCGTAATAGATTAAATTTTAGTGCTAAATCACCCATCAGCATAATTTGTATTAACTTTAATCAACTACCTCCAACTTGTGTTATTTTTTTTTAATCACTAAAATCCGTAGTTGCTTTATGTCAATCAAATAATTAGCTTTTTCTTTCTTTTTTTCTTTATAATGTTAAAATACGCTATATTGTTGTTATCTTGTATATTGTCTTGTAATTGCGAAATCTTTGTTTCCTGTTGGGCAATAAATATTATTATTATGATTTCCTTGAGGACTTTGTTTATATCCAAATATTGAGCGCCTTGAATCATGGATATTGCGCTCTTGAAGTAGTTTTTCATGCCAGCGCCAAATATGAAGGCAATTGACTCTCCTGAATAATACTTTTTTTTTCAGAGTTTTCCTGAACGATTTACATTCACTTACGAAAACATTTTTGTGAATTTTGTAAAATTCATGTCGAACCATTAGTTCAAACAATTGATAATGGGCATCGCCAATAAAAATCTGACTAAATGGTAAGATTTCAAAAATAACAATCATGGCCCAATCATGATCATCTTTAACAATCAGGTCATTCCAACAATTGACAGTAAACTCCCAAAGTGTCGTATCTAATGGAGTGTTGGGAAACTACCCCATATGCGGATTGTTAAAGATGATCATGATTGGGTCGCCATTGTTATTTTTGAAATCTTACCATTTAGGCAGATTTTTATTGGCGATGCCTATTATTACAATAGTTATTCCAACAATAAACACATTTTTTTAGTTTGTTTGTAAAGGATGATTTTTTAAGTGCGTCAAAACTTTAAATTCAAATTAAATAACAACCAAGTCAGATATGTTGAAATTATTTATTTTATTTGAAAGATTATACAGTAACATTAATGTTTGAAAACAATTTCGGACAAATGTCCGCCGCGGCTACTTCTGACGAAGCGCATTCTTCCAATCCTATTTCCTACTACTTTTTCAAGTAATTGGCGTCTTATGTTCGCTATTATCTGAGTTATGTTTGCTTCCAAGCCGTCAATAGTTACTGGTTTATTGGCATAAACCAAAGATTTAACATAACTCAAAATAATATAAAGGCGTTACAGAGCGATGATCAATAATTATTTAATTCCGAATTTGAATGGTATTACTATTGAAGAGATATGGTTCCAACAAGACTGCGCCATAAGTCACACAACTAACGCAACCATGGATTTATTAATGAAACAATTCGGTGGATCACATTACCTTGATGAGCAGTTAACAGGTCCGTTCCTCGAAATTATTTTCCATCAATAAATCCATGGTTGCGTTGGTTGTGTGACTTGTGGCGCCGTCTTGTTGGAACCAAATCTCTTCAATAGAAATACCATTCAAATTCGGAATTAAATAATTATTGATCATCGCTCTGTAACAGTAACGTGCTCTCCAGCTGGATTTATGAAGAAATATGACCCAATGATGCCTCCGGAGTACAATGTGCACCATACGGTGCATTTTTCTGCATGTAACGGCAATTGTTGAATCATTTTTGGATTATTTTCACTCCAATAGCGACAGTTCTGTTTATTAACGTAACCATACAGCAAAAAATGACTTTCGTCGATAAACAAAATTTTGCGATTAAATTCTGGGTCCACTTGAAATTGATTTTGAGACTATTCAACGAACGTAGGACGCAAAAGATGGTCTTGCGGCTTGAGTTCTTGGATAAGTTGGATCCTGTGAGGCACTAGACCAAGATCCCTACGCAAAATTTTCCGAGCCAATCTTCCTGCGAACGTCGACGAATTGACAAACTTGGTTCTTCATCAACAGCGGCGATAGTTCCTTGGAAACGCACAGTTTTATATCTTGTTTTATTTTTAATATCGTGAATTCCGTTCGAAATTTTTGAATAATTCGATGAATACATCGCTCGGTTAGGCGATTATGTGCACTATAAAATTGGAAAAGTGCTCTATAAGTTCGGCGCACAGAACACTGCTTTTGATTTTGATAGTAAACTTGCAAGCGTTTTTCTGATGTTAAACGTTCCGTGATTATTTTCCAGACTATACTGAAAGAGTTTGACACTAGAAGCGTGCAAAGAGTTTGTTTGCCAGCGATCTCTATAGAAAGTTCGGATATACTAAAAAAATTACCCTTTATAAATGAAATTTTATTTATTTAAATTAATTAGTAATAAATCACGCTAAGATTCTCAAAAAAAACTTAGGTCCGTTTATAATATTATCTATTACAATAAAATTAAACAGAAATGTTCCTATTTCTGGCAATAATCAATAAAATTTGATCAAACCCTTTTTCCAACTGCAAAAATTACTTACACTGCAAGTTGTACAAACATATATTATTGACAAATATTCCACGTAAATACATTAAACAATGGAGATATAATAAATTGTCTAAGAGGGATTCGACTTTTTAATTGATGTGCAGATCTCGAATTTTAAAGAGAATATATTATTCAACGCAATATATGATTTAATTTATATATATATAGAAAATCTTTATATCTGAGAAATACATTAAATTAGATTACAATCATAAACATCTAGTTAAGCCTCAGAAAATGTCTATCGACCATCGGTCTTTCTGCCTTTTAATTTTTAATTATCGGCTTTACGTCTCTTTTAAATAAATGACGCGTCTGTTATATATTCCCATTTGTTAATATTGCTCCAGTATAAAAAGA
Organism: Philonthus spinipes; assembly: GCA_963082785.1. NCBI lineage: Eukaryota > Metazoa > Arthropoda > Insecta > Coleoptera > Staphylinidae > Philonthus > Philonthus spinipes. The sequence goes on along the minus strand of OY720300.1, from coordinate 24,657,679 downwards.
CCTCGTTGTAGAAAACATACTTAAACCTATTATATATGAGAGTCCTTGGCCGTAAACTTCAATATAATGGGGGGAAAAGTTAGCAAACACAGGAAATTGAACCTGTAATAAATCACGCTAATATTCTCCAAAAATGGGGGAAGTAAGTGCTGGGGAAAAAAATGACATCTGCATCTTAATATTACCGGGCTGCATGAAATTTATAAATAGACGTTTCCATATGTGTAATTACTGAAATTTCAGATTATCTTAAAGGGGACGGGTTTTTTGGTAAAACAATTTAAATTCTTATAGATTGCATCAGGGAGACGAAAATAATGAAAAATGCAACAAATTTATTGCTTTTTTGAGGCATATCATTTAAATTCAATTACAATATCAATTATTACCTTTAAAAGAAAAAATCATTCATAACAAGAATTTTAATTGCTTGTTTCTTTTTTATTACTGTTATGCTCAGTTTTTCAATTGCTACTTTAATATCTTAAGAATGCCTTGAATTTCTTACATAAAGTAGTAGTGATCACAAATTTCACATAACTAGTTCACAAGATTATTAATAATAATAATTAAAAAAAAATATTAAAAAATAATCCAGAATTCAGGTATTTAACATTTTTTTTATTGAAATATCAGATTTTTTGAAGTACTTAAAAATAGTTTACAATAGCGCACGATTACGGCGTCAAATAATTATTTTTTATTAATTACTTTCAAAATTCTATTCCTAGATAACTTGTAATGTACAGTAGAAATTCGTTTTTGTTCAAAATAAATTGAATAATTATACAGGGTGAGTCATCTAAGTGAGCGTCTTTGATATGTCCCTTCTCTTGACTACTGATGCATAATGTACAATTATTTTCATATATGCAGGGTATTCCATTTTTTTCCTAAATTGATACACTTATTTGCTATACGGTAATAAAATTCATGCAGGTAGTTCACAGCGTAGAGACTCCGCAATATCTCCGTGGTAGCAGTTCCAGAGTCAAAAAATACGCCGACAGCATGATACTAAAATCCATAATGGTTGCCTCTCTATGTACTCCTTCCTCTATGGTTATACGCTGTTATGTTAATTCTATATATATACATCATTATTCAGACTATGCAGATCATTTTAACAATATAAATAATTACAATACATGTATGTGTTAGTCTGCCTGGGATATCGACCAGAAGTCTTTCTGCGCTGTCATGAATTTATGATGAAGTTACAGAAAAATCTATGCTTGTAAATTTTATATTATTTAATTTGAAGTGTAAATTGTTTCCGTTAATTATGGTTACCCTTATTAATTCGTTTCTTAATATTATTGTAATTATAAATTTGCTGACGGAAGAAAATATCTCTTCAAACGCGCGGCGAAAAGATGAAACATAATCCAAATAAACTTCCGAAGTTTGTTTGCTTTTCTTAATAGTTTTTTAAAGACCCGCCAGTTATTTTTTCCTGCTTCAGCTGATGATCGAAGCACGCTGTCAAAACACATTTGACCTAATGTTAGCTGTGACTTACAAGACCCCCTACGAAAAAATGAAGGGCGCTGAAAGGAGTACACTCCACCAAACACATCTATATATATTATTTTTTTTAAGTTTTGGTGGTGGTTTGCGGTGTTTCGGTATTCTCGCTCACCCCGGAGCGGATGTTGGTGCGTCGGCAGCTGCCGGTAGGTCGAGTTACCCCTCCGCACACTCACACACAGACACATACCATCGCGCTTGTGGTATTTATCTGCGGCAGTAGTGTTCTTATGCCCAATTTGCCATTCACTCATAATTCAATTCGACAACGCCGCCTGTTTGCTGTTTGTGGTGCGTCAAAAATCGCGACTTGTTTTGCGTCTGCACGGGCGGAAACAAGGACGGTTCATTTGGTCATATCGGCGGGTTTCACTTTCATCGTAATCGCTCAATGCGACCACAGGCTAATTTACTGTTTGAATGTTAATTAAGTCGAATCGGGTTTATGAATGAGAATTAAAACCAATTTGACCTTCTGCAGTACAATAGTAAAACACGGCGTGATTGAAATTATGTATAATATAGTTTTACACAGAGTCATAGAGCTAAATGTGGAAATAATTCATTAATTATTTAAAAATCATTTTTATTTAATATATTTAAATAACCGTTACCAAGTAAATAAATACTCTTTTCTATTTATATAGTTTTAAAATCTGGAAAATAATAACAACTCGTGTATTACAAAAATAAAAATTACAAAATTAATTCTAACTTTTATCTTGAACAGTATGCTTGAATTTATTAAATAAAACACTTATTAACTTTGTTTGTATAACTTGTTATTTTATTTTAGTGACTATAGTTTTGAAGCATAGAGCTTCATTACCAAAATAAAGTAAATTTCATTAACAATTGAAACGGATTATCTAGGCGGTATAACAGCTTTGAAAAGGGGGTGTATTTTAGTTCAAGTCATTGATTACGGAGATTTCCGGATTAGCGCGAGCTCTATGATCTTCCAAGGACTCCAGGAGGTCCATCTTCCTACCCTTTTCAGCAAAATGTATAATCGAAAGTATATCTTTCCTAAAAGTATGTTTTGATTCCATTAAATGTTTTGCGAAGGATGACCTTTCAACTAGACCTAGCCGAAAATAACGGATATGTTCCTGGAAATTATTGAAACTACGACCAGTTTGTCATATATACACTCCCTTACAATCATTTTCCGAACTGTGAATATAGCTTCAATTGTTAATGAAAATTACTTTTAGTTTGATAATGAAGCTCGATGCTTCGAAACTATAGTCACTAAAATAAAATAACAAGTTATACAAATAACGTTAATAAGTGTTTTATTTAATAAACTCAAAATGTATAACCAAGTGAAAGCCTTAACAATTAACAAAGTAAGTAATGAAAATTACTTTTAGTTTGATAATGAAGCTCGATGCTTCAAAACTATAGTCACTAAAATAAAATAACAAGTTATACAAACACAGTTAATAAGTGTTTTATTTAATAAACTCAAAATGTATAACCAAGTGAAAGCCTTAACAATTAACAAAGTATGCTTGAATTTTTAAAGACAACAACAATAATTTATTTGGGTGAATGCAAATACATTGACAAACACATCATAATTTTGTAAATAAAGTTCAACCCGCCATCATTAATATTAACAGAACGTCAATTTAGAAACGCACAATATCTTTCCAACCATAAGAGGTAATGGAAAATTTGTCAAAATTAGGACATGGAGGTGGAACCATATTGATCCAAATACCAACTCCATCTGCGACGCTCCTCTTAGGCTACAGCCACACTAACTCTGTTGTGCGGCTCTGTTGCTGGTAGAAAATTATACATTCTTTTTATTTAATATTATAAATTAATTTTAATAAATAATTTTAATTGATTTAAGATATATACAAACACCATACAATTCGATCCAATTTGGGTATCATTATTTGACTATAGTTTGAACCAAAGTAGACACGACCCTACACCGTAGATTCTCTTTTTAATAATTGTCAAGTATGAAATGGAGCAAACAATTCACATAATTGAATTCGATTTTTTTTCAAATAAAACCTTTTAATTTTTAATCAAAGTATGTACCTATATTATCGATACACTTTTGCCATTTTAAAGGTAACTTATTTATTCCTTTGCTGTAGAAGACTGGATCACAGGAGTCGGTGATTTCTTGAAGCGCTATTTTGACAGCCTATATGTAATTGATTTTTTTAAAGATTGGTTTAAATTTCGAAAGAAATGATAATCAGTGGGGGAAGGTCTGGCGAGTACGGTGGGCGACGGAGAGTTTCCAACTTCAAGTCCTGCAGCTTTGCCATGGATATTCGTGTAGCATGTGGTCGAGCGTTGTCGTGCAGTAGAATTAGAGTTATCCGATTAACTAATCGTAAGATTTCTCATCATTTCTTATAGTTATTAACAGTAGACATCCACATTGATCGATTGGCCAGGTTCCATAAAGTTGTGGTGAATAACATCTGAGCCAGACCACCCAACAATAACCATCAGCTTCTTCTGGCGGATGTCTCGTTTGGAACAGTGGTTCATCTTTGTCCAACCATTACGATAAACACTTACGTTTATCGTATACGATCCATTTTTCATCGCAAGTAACGATTTGATTGAGAAATGGTTCGGCTTTGTTGCGAGAAACAAGAGAAAGATATGCATCGAATCTTCATTCCTTTCGTGCATTAGTCAATTCATGCGGTATACACTTATCCAGCTTTTTCACTTTACCGATTTGTGAAAAATGAGTGGATTGTTACATTAATGATAATTCAGGTGCACTTTGGCTGGAATTCTCTTCCACAGTGGCTTTCAGGGAGTCCACCTGAGTTTTGGGTCGACCACGTAATTCATTAGACAGGTCGAAATTTCTTAAAACAACGGGCTACAGTTGCGTTTGTAGCCACTTAAACGCCGAACAAACTATTGATATTTAACTTTAACTTTATTGACGGAAAATATCCATTTTACATAATACATAGCAATATAATCATAGACCTATTATACTAAATATAATATAAATAAATATAAATATACACATGTCTACAAATAAGGCAAGTTAGAAAGAACAACAAACATTTATGTGCTTAAGATGAGATACAAACATAGAATACGATTTAACAAAAAAATCGAAGTTATGACTAAGGGATAATTTATTTGACTTACGCATGAACCGACAAAGTGGACTATTAATACCATAATTAGTTTTATGGAATGGAAAACAGTGCTGGATTTCTGATTTGTCGATTTGAAGTGTTAAAATGGAAGTCAATTTGATTAAAAAGATATGCACAATCCGCTTGGTTATTAACTAGTTTATAAAAGAAGCACAAGTCCGCGAAAGATCTTCTACAACATAACTTATCAATACTGAGCTCCTTACAAACTAAATTAAAATTAGTATCGTTGTTGTAACCTAATTTATAAACCATTAATTTCAAAAATTTATTTTGAATTGATTCGATCTTATTGCAATACGTTACTTGATATGGTGACCAAACACATGACCCATATTCCAGAACGGAGCGGACATAAGCAAAATATATGACTTTGAATGCCGTTGGAGATAAATCGGTTGCCAATCGTTTAATATAACCAAGCATCTTTAGAGCCCGCATACAAATTCTATTGATATGATTTCCGAATGTCAATTTTTTGTCGAACGTTATGCCCAAATCCACAATTTCATCGAGCTCATCTAATTCAATGCCATCTATAAAGTAAGAAGTGAAAAAATCTAAAGGAATAGATTTCCTGGAAAATCTCATTATTTTACATTTCTTAATATTAAATAAAAGATTGTTTTTGCAACACCAGTTGTGAATTGAAAATAAGTCTTCTTGCAACAATAAGCAATCATTTGGTGAGTCGATTCTCTTGAAGAGCTTTAAGTCATCGGCGAAAAGCAAAAAAGACGAATGTTTAATGACTCGATGTGTATAATTAATAAAAATTAAGAACAACAACGGTCCGCAGTGTGACCCTTGCGGAACACCCGAAACCACTTTAATTTCTTTAGAAAGATGGTTTTTAATTTTTACACATTGAATACGATCGATTAAGTAACTTCTAAACCAATTGACTACATTGGCATGGATTCCTAGGGCACTAAGCTTACCAATTAATATTTCATGGTTGACACGATCAAATGCTTTCGCAAAGTCAGTAAAGATCGTGTCAACCACGCTATTAGCTTCAAATGCATTTATAATGTATGAGCTGAAAGATAAGAGGTTCGTTGTGGTAGATTTTCCAGATCGGAATCCATGTTGTTCATTTATGAAGATATTTTTACACATCCAATTCAGTTGAGTAGAGACTAAGCTATCGAAAAGTTTCGGAATAACCGATTGTAGTGAGATACCTCGGTAATTTTTAATGTCATCTTTTTTGCCGGATTTAAACAATGGAATTATATAACTCTTCTTCCAGCAGTTGGGGAAGACATTTTGCGATAGCGATGCCTCAAACAATAGAAATATTGGAACTGTGGTAGGGTAAATACAATTTTTAAGAAATGTGGTGGGTATACCATCCGGGCCAGTGCTTTTGCTGTGTTTTAAATTTGATATGGCCTCGAATATTTCACTTTTAGATATTTTAAGTGGCATATGAATAGCTTCAGATGAAACATTGAAAGATGGCATGTTTAAAGGGTCATCATTACTATAAACTGAGGAGAAATAGTCCGCGAATAAATTTACGCAATCGGAACCATTAGTACTGGTCTCAGAGTTATAACGCATAACGTTTGGAAAATCAGAAAGTGAATTGCTAGACTTCACAAAGCTCCAGAACTTCTTAGGATTAGTACGTATACTTAAATTTACTGAACTGATATATTCAGTGTACAAGATATTCCTTAGATTTACACATTGTGTGCGTAAATGTTTAAATTTACTGTAATTCTCAGAAGTTTGACACTCTTTGTAGATTTTGTGAGCGGTCCGTTTTTGATTAATTACATTAATTAGTTCAGTAGTAAACCAAACTGGATATGTTGATGGCATAATACATTTCAGTGGTACATATCGCTCAAGAACATTATACAGTATACCGTAAAATGAAGCAACCATCATATCAATCGGACCGACTAATAACGTTTGCCAGTCAATGTTTAATAAATAGTCGTTAATGACAGAATAGTCAGCACGAACAAAATCATAAACGTATTCATTAAATGTAAGCCTTTCGTTAGAGGGACACATAGGCAAAGAAATTAAATATGGTATATGATGTTGTTTAATCTCAAATAATAACTCTGTTGCTGTTGACACTGTAAATCCTCCGTGAGCAAAAATTAAGTCAAGAAAAACATTGTTTTCATTTGGTAAATTGCAAATTTGAAATAAATTGTAAGAACTAAATGTCTCAGTAATTAATTGTGCAGGCATTGATGATAAATTATTATTTATCAAACCAAGTTCATCATTGGACCAAGTAACTGCAGATAGATTGTAATCACCACATAAGAGAAGCGTAGAGTCAGGATATTGTTCGAGAATGGATTCAACAGTAGTACGGTGGACTACGGTCAAGTGGAGAAGACGGTGGAATGTACACTGCACCTACAATAAGGTTCACATTGGGTAGAGAAATTGAGACAAACAATTGCTCTACCGTATTATGCTCAATATTAATAACATTACTTCCTAAATGTTTAAGGACAGCTACCATAACACCGCGCCCGCGGCATTTATGACTTGAGTCGGTGGAACGATCTACTCTAAAAATGTTATAATTTTTTAATTTAAATTCTAGATTTTCAATATCCTTATCCAGCCAAGTTTCGCAAATAATTATAATATCATACACACTACTGTTAGCACTTAACATAAATTGTTTTATTTTAGTTCTCATCCCGCCGACATTATGGAAATAAATATTTAGTTTTTTGAGGCCATTTTCGAGTTACGTGTCGATGTCGATGGTATCTCCACGATTTTTGGACTTCCAGAAACATATTTAATAATTAGATTTTCCTCGCCATTTCTCTTGCGCTGCTCCAATTCTTGCTTTGTTGTTCTGTATTCATCACGTTGCAATTTAGTGTTATCATAATTGAACTTAATAACAATATCTTTTAACTTAGATGTTTTATATATAATATTCTTAACAACCTCGTGATTTTGCAACACTGCTTTTATAGCTCTGGGACGAGATCCTTTATGGCCAACTCTGAACATTTTTGAAGGTGAAAAATCCACGGAAATCGGAATCAAAGAAGTTTGAATGGCAGAAAGATCATCTTTATATTTATTACCAGCCTCAGACGATGATGATTCAGGTACATTATAGATCATGATATTGTTTTTTCTATTCCAACGATCTTCGAATTCATGCAATATATCAGATTGCTTCATACTAAGTATCTCAGTATTACCACTTAAATCAAATGAATTTAGTCTATGTTCCAAATTTGAAAAATCAGTTTCGATTTTTTTTATTTTATCATCCAATAAGTTGAATTTTATATCAAACCTGGATATAAGTTGATCAAGTTCTGATTTAATGGGTATAACATACTTCTGTAATAAGTTCTCAAAAATTGTTTCAATCTGTGCTAATCGGCGCATTTAATAAAAATCAATTTTATTAAATGCGCCGACCTGCTGACATTTAGATATTGACGATTGCCTGCCGTATTGTGGCTCCACAGTGGAACAACACGAATATCGCTGATTTCCATGGTCTCACTTAATCGGCAACACTAATTGAAAATAGTCAACTCTTCTTCTGCATCTTTTATGATTAAAATAACCTTTCCAGAATCCAACTAAACCCTTACGGAGACGAGAATCGCCTATACAAAAAAAAATGCATTTTTTTTTCAAACTGCATAAAAAAAGGAAAATATGTACCATTCGCACGAAAAACAAATTATGCCTAAACACGGCGTCTAAATGAGGTTATGTGCAATTGAAATAAATAATATGAACTTTGCTCCATTTCATAGTTGGCAACCTAACAGTAACAATTTGGATTAATTTCTCATTTGGCACTTGGTGAACCATATTACTTAAAGTAACGATTTAAATAAATGAACACTTGCTATGGTTTCATAATTGGTAATGCCTGACTATTTTCGGTGTTTGACAATTTTTGAAGAGATTTGGAATTTCCCTATATCAAACTTCCTCACCTAAAAAAAAATATAAATACTAATTAGGACGGCAAAGCGGCATATATACCTGTAAACAAATTCCTTTTTATCATTCCCTTGAAAATGGTGTAAAAGACCGAAACTAATCGGAAATAAAAATAACCAATTGTGAAACCATACCAAGTGTTAATTTATTTAAACCTTTACATTAACCTAATTGTATTTTAACAAATATTATTAACAATAAACAATTATATATATATAATCAAGATTCCCATTGTACCCTTTCGGGTGTTGGGTGACAATAAACAATTAATTAACACTAATTAGATTAAATGATATTTTAAAAAAATATATATACGAAATAATACTGTTTATCTGAAAAAAAAAACCGATTATATTCTTCGTTTCCTTCTTAAGTCCTCTCCGAAACCCCATGCGTAAATGAATCGGCGTTTTATTTATCTTTTTCTCATTTCATTCCTTTTCTCGTTAAATGCGGGCGAGTAATTAAGTTGGAAGTTAAATAGGAGGGCGAAACGTAAAGCACTTCTCTCGCCCCGTAGAAGGGCGTTGGGCCAGGTGGTGGCCCTGTGCCCTCTGACCTTCCGTCTACATCTCGATTAAGAAGGTGGGCACAGCTGCCGGGCACGGGCCCTACACGCGTCTAGACGTGCTCCATCCTGCACCGGAAAAAAGGACGAGTAGATCGAGCGGGGCACATGTGGTCTTCAGGAATTCAGCGAAGGAGGAAATTGTGCGCGCGAGAGGGAATTGAAAATTGAAATATGCCGGGATTAGCCGGCATCCGCAAAGTGAATAAGTAACGTGTAAAAGGATAGTGGGAAGGAGTGAGATGGGACGAGCCGGATGAATTACGTTATAACGCTATTAATAAATTCAAACAAACCATCTTGCTATTTTTTTTTTTTTCATGTTTTTTTCATGATATTTTTACAGAAAAATTAATTATTAATTTTTTTCTATTAATCCGACGAATTTCCTGCATGTTTTAAGATTACTTCAATGTATAATATAATGTTGTTCATTAATCCTGACACCAATGTAACATGAATTAGTGACTACTAATAATTATATAGCTGTCTCTTTCTACGCTGTAGAAATAGTTAGTCTAGTCATTTTATGTTAGTCATTTTTTCCGTGATAATAGTATTTCAGCTATATGAAATCGTCTGTGAGTTTCAACATCTATGAACTATTGGTGGTCCCTGAACGGGACCATTCTGCTCACCAGTTTTTGAATTTCCCGCCTTTTCGCACAATGGGGCGGGGCTTAGTCGGGTTCCCACTTGGATACAAATATTGATCAGTGTTTACATGGGAAATTGAGGGGGCTAGCAGTCCGTATTTATAAAAAAATATAATTTATTGCATACATATTTATCAATATATATGTATAGATATTCAGAGTCGTTGGTAGAGGCGGGACATAAACAGCTTACTTAACATTTATGTTTGATTTTTTGTGCTATAACATGAATTCTATAGATGTATTGGTAATGAATTATTTACTATTCACTTCAAATATATATTTATATTTGGCTAATAATACTGTAACGAAAGTGAAAGAACAAACTGGAAAGATCACTCTGGAATGTTCCATAGAGCACGCGACGGTAAACGCGGCGTCATCCGGAAAGTTCGAGAAACAAGCACGTTATATAAGCGCGTGCTAGTGGTGCTACAGTAAGTCAGTCTATCACGAACGTCCGAGTGCTCAACATCTCGTTATAAATAAATAATGACTGTGATGTAAATAAATGTGTTAAATGTATTGCTAATAAATAAATAACTTTGTTTTACTTATTTCTGATTAAACCCGATTTCGTAACAATACAATAAACTGTAAATTATATAAGACTAAAATTGTTATTTTTTAATTTAGATTGTTTCGATTTAATTATGTTTTGCTTCATTTATTTGAAGGAGCTCGTATAGAGCGCCCCCTCATAAAAAATTATCTAATAATAACGTAATTTTCAATCAATTAGTGAGGGTCGGACAACTGTTGGCATGCACACCATGTGGGCCGTTTTCGACCTGTAAAGTTTAGGTGGTTGTTGGTGTCTACCTGATCAGCCCACCGATACGCACCGTCAGGGTGTGGAATCCTGTTGTTTGAAATTAATAAAAAAATGAAATGAAAAGAGAAGAGGCAGTAAAAAACATCTCATATGAATATGTTAAATTTTATATATTATTTTAATATGTATATAATAACTTTTAATTTTTCGTATAAGAAATATCAAAGCAGCAAAGTTCCAGGTGAAAATAACTGTGTAAGGACCGTTTTTGCGCCACTAACAAATTGATATCTAATGGATACTATCTTTATGAATACTATTTATAAATGTGAATTTCCTTTCCTGTTCTTATAAATAGGACAAGTTCGCCTTCCTTTAATGGACGAAACAATGATTCTCGGTCGTCTACCTTGTAGACCCAAATTGACGATGCCACTTGAAATTAGGCAAAAGATGCGCCGTCTTTAATTTATTATGATTAATAGTATTCATGTTAAATTAGCATACGTGTCAATGCCGTTCTACAATGAGAGAGATTACAAGTAGTACGAGAATTAACATTGTTCATATAATCTTAATATTGATATACCGCCAACAAGTGTATTCTTCGGAAGAATAGCATTTTTTTATATTTAATGAAACATTTCTAAAATGAAAACGTGTTAAACGCATGTAAAAAAAAATAACTAGTCGGTGTGTGAGAAGTGCATCGAGTGTGGGCACGTGACCGTCGGTGTTGTGTTGGTCTTCTTGACGGCGGATATCCTCGCGGGCCGCGGACTCATGAATGCAAATGAGAAGAGGAGCTCGCTGGCAGACGGCCCACATTGACGATTGTCGAGGCCGGGGGAGACTCCGAGCCGGTGATTCACCACGATATTACTACAGAGGAAGATTTTCGATGTCTGGATGCGTCTGCAACCAAAGCCCATCCTTCCTCTTCCTCCGGCGAAACGACATTACGGCGCGGTCCCTTCATAACCATTTCCACATTGCACTCGCGAAGGAAGAGATGTTCCGAGTGATTCACACGACGCGATTGAATTCTAATGAGGATCGATACCGAACAAGAAAATATGAATATATTAGCAAGGGCATGTAAACATGAAATATTTGCAAAAACGATATAAAAATAATGGGGATATACACAATTGGATCTCGTTTAAAAAAAAAAAAAAAACATGCATATACTTTAATTACATACTATTCAAAAAGTAATTAAATATAATACCAACTAGAATTGATTTTTCAGTCATGAATGCAAAACCCTTGACATTAATCGGATCTGTTCCCTACGGAAAATGTTAAGTTTAACGTGTACGTTATTATTTAATTTCATATTCTATGAATATATATTTATTATAAAAGCTGCTTACACTGTGATGATAAAAAATAACGCATACGTTACTTAACATATTCCGTACGGAATAGCCTCGAATGTTTAAATTCTCTCTTAGTTCTACTATAGTCACAGATTCAATGAATTCAAAATTTGATAATTTTTCTACATTTGTTTTTCTAAATCCAGAATTAATCGATAGCCAATTGGCAAACGTTTACAGCATGTATTGTAATATATTAAGTTATATGTAGGTGTTGTATTACGTTTGTCAATAAAGATTATGTATATATCGAGTGTATAACAAAAATCGACGACGAAGTTGGCTTTGGAAGTCTCGAGTCATGTCTGTACTAAGATCACACGCGACTTGTCAACATGACAACCAGTATTTTACGACATGACTTTAGATTTCCAATGCCAACTTCGTCGTCGATTTTTGTTATACGCTCGATATATACAGAGAGGTTTTTTTAACAGTATACATATCCCCTATGTATACATGTAAATTACCAAAGTCAAACGCATTGATGTATGTGTTTAGTTGCCTATAATACGCAACACGAACTATCAATTCCTTCAACTAGGATAATTAAAAAAAAAACAATTAAACAATTTTCTATTTCTGTTTATGACAATATCGAAATGCACAATGTGGAAGAATTTTCACGATCGTTTGAGTTAATATCTTGCAGTTTCTGGTGGTCATTTCTAGCACTTATTCTAATTATTTATTTCAAGTTTATTGTTCTTCACTGTTACTTTTCTTTCAAATTGTCTTAATAAAATCTATTAATATTTTTTACCTGTAATTTCTCCATAATAATAATTGACGTATTTTTGATAAAAAAAGGAAATTGCTTTTGACGGTAACGCATGCAGTGTTAGTCATGATTTATTTCGTTGCGTTTTCCAAAGAAAATGTTTTAGTTTAATTATTTTTATAATTATCCAAACTGAGGTATTCGGCCACTTTGGATTCATTTAAAACATGTCTTATCCTCCTCTAGTACTGTTGTAATTGCAATACACGCTTGAAATTCGACTTTTTCTTCATTTGTATACATTTTCGATCAAATATTTCACACATTTTGAAGTTTAGCGTTTGACGTTTAGTTTTGTGTTATAGGCAACACACATTAATCGGCTCAATGCGTTTGACTTGGTTTTTTTGCAGGTATACAGTTCGCCTAATGTATACTGATTAAAAAACCTCTCTGTATATTTTAAACATATTGGGTACAATCATAAAAATCAACATGAAGAACTTTCAAGAACAACTATTATGTATCCACCCATCGATAGTACAATATTTCGCTAATGTTTTAGGCAATGCCAAAAATCTTTACTCTTCGGAGAAGTGTTTAGCCCAAAGTCAATGGACTCTTCGGAGCACTCAAATATGCAAAACAAAGCTGTTCGGATTAAGGGTTTAAAAAAACAGATATTTCATGAACTACTTGTCCACACTATTTATTACCTCATGATAGCAACATTATTCATTTTATTTAATGATAATATGAGTAAGATTTTATTGACTATTCAATAAAAAAAAAATCACACCCGTCTCAGCGAGTGAACCGATAATGCGGCGATCGTTTATTCAATCCTTACGAAATGACAGTCTTCATTTCAAAAGGAGTCATCCTTGATATCTATGGATTTGTAAATAGTAAAAAATAAATGAATCATAATAAATGGAAGCGCCATCTTTTGCCTATTTTCATATTGCCACCTTAAATATCTAAAAATTTGTAAATAATAAATAATTTTAGTTATTTAACTTATATTGATAAATATGTATGCAAAAAATGTATATTTTTTTATAAATAAATTCGCAAATAAGATGATTAATTACTATATTCCGCAAAAAAATTAATTGGGTAATTTAAAATTTTCGGTAACATGCAAATTTCCGTAATGGTCCCACTAATTTAAATCACGACGGCTATTGCAAAATCCTCGCGCGCATAATCATCGTATTAAAACCGCATAACTTTAATGACCACAACCGAAAATAATGCGAATAAATAACAAGGACCTAATTAAATTACACACGCACCTGTATCCTGGTACAAGAGAACTGCACCACTCTTCCCATCGATAATTTTGGTAATGATCATCCCTCATCGGTAATTATGTAGTAAATCTGCATACGCTTTCTTATTAACGTCTTAATTAATGAAGACATTTTGGGCGCAATGCAAATTTAACGCTTGTAATCCGTAAAATAGCGTGGAAAAATTGCCGATGTAACGTGTAACCAGTGTACTAAAAAAATAAGCGACGACAAAATTGGGATCGCAATTTTAGCACCAGATGCCTTTTGATGTAATTTCTAATTAATAAACAATCTAATTAATAAAAAGCTTAAAGAGGAAATAATTCATTAATTGATATTAAATAATAAATTATTTCCTCCTTTTCCTTAATTGTCATATTAATATCAAATTCTTATTTTACATAATAATACATTTATTTACGGAATTACCTTTTTATAAAACATATGCTACAAAAAATAAATATTACGAATATATATATATATATATATATATATATATATAATATTCTAGCTGATATATAATTATAAAATAATAGTGAATAATACTAATATTTAAGTTAGTCATAAAAGAAGTGGATGCTACCCAGGACGACCAAATTAGTACGATACAATTAAATATTGATATTAACCAATATTGGACAGTCAAGGCCATACAAACATTTTTAAAAATGAAAACAATGAAGGCTGAAATAACATATTAATTTCGTTGTTACCTAAAATATTGCATAAACGCATCATTCGTGACAACGGATTATGTAAACCATAATTACTAGTAGTATTTAATTTAATAAAAAGAGAGTTTTGATGAAAACAAAACCAATGCCCGTTTGCACCGATTCCCGTTAAAAGTTTAATCTCCCTTATTTCAACCTACGGTTAACTATAAAAATTACAGATATCCATCGGACAAATTAAAAGTGATGAATTTCGATTGAAGACTAACCTCTGAATTCGAGTAGGCTATTTACGTAATATCAGGTATCCCACAAGGATCCCATTGCTGTTTTTATTTTTATCAATGATTTGAATCAATGTATAAAGAACTGCAACTTCATATTAATTTTCATTTAACATTAAGTGAATCTTGTTGAAATACTTTAGTATAAGTGTAAATATTATTTTTTATAATCTATGATAACTCTATCTGAGTATAATCCATAGTTACGTTATTATAAGTAAAATGCATTGTTTCCTCGTAAAAGTAGCTACTTTCATTATCTATTTCTTTCTTGTATGAAATAAGCGTGAAATTCGAGACTGGCAAATTTGATACCCGTTTCTCGATGACACTTGTAACGTAATGGATGCTGCCACCGGAGCAGATGGAAGAGTTGAACAATAAGCGAATGCCACCTACCAAGCTACTGCGTACAACACGTGCCATTTTATCGATATCCATCGTAGATAATATAAGAGGTGTATTGGTAACAGTCTAGTGCCACTGTAGAACTCAAATTGCTAAAAGTGTTATATCAATTATATAGAATTGATAATTAAAAATATTAATTTGAGATAACGTGAAGATTTTAAAAATTATATTAGATATTTATAAATTATAATATTGATAAATAATAACAATAAATTAGACCGAAAGACCATTAGTCGATAGCCAATTTGTGAAATTTCTAATTTAGTGAGGCGGAAAGACCACTGGTCGATAGCCAATTGGCAAATTCTTACAGCATGCATTGTAATAATTTAATATTGAATTAAACTTGTAAATTAAATTCAATATTAACAATGTTTTACCAAGTGATTAATGAGAAAAAAGTATTTTAAGTTGTTGTTATATGACGTTTGTCATTAAAGATTATATACATATATATATATATATATATATATATAATTTAGTATAATAGTTTTGTTAAAAATTGTGTTTCCCTCTTTGAATTTCACAAACAAATATGTAAATATTTCATGTGTAGTAATATTCATCTTTATTCCAAAGAAGTAACCAAATTATATTGCTCTGGAATTGGCCAAAGGTCTTTTCGCCTGTCTTTGTCTAGTCTGTCTTGTAATCGTATTCATGCGACATGATTGCTAACATAACTGTCTCTGTCCTGCTCATAAGATATAATGAATTGAATGGTGTTTATATTTCGAACGGGTATTAGCTGATTTGTGGGACTTGACGCAAATTTTAATAATAATAATAAACTTTATTACCCAACAGACAAAAAAAAAAAACAATTACAGAGCAATAAGTACAAACTTAATATAATATATTATTAAATAAGACGTATATAAAAATATAAAGAATGACATATTTAAATAAAAATTAGAATACAATTGTGACACAAACGTTTTAAATAATAATATATCTACAACCTTATAAGTTAAATTCAACTACAAAAAGGAATGCCTTGAATTCACTCAGTAGAGAGTGATTGTAGCCATTCAGTTATGTTTGGGATATAGCGCAGAGTTTATCCGACATACTTTATATAACTGTTCAATCCTTGAATGGTAACGCAATGGATTATTGGGGTGTGGGATTTTTATATTTCTTATATATTTTTATCAAATCTAATTATAAATAATAAATAGAGATTTTTACGACCAATCCATATATATTGGGAAACAAAATACAAAAAGTTATAGCATTTGTTAGGGTGACAAATATTTTTTTTTGTTAATTTCAAGCATCTCGTCGGCGACAATGAAAATCTGTTTTTTTGGACCACCAGCGTTTATGCAAGTTAGTGATCAATTTCACTGAGGTTGGACGGATTTTTATTGTTTATTCTTCTTAAAAAAAATCTGGCATGATTTTTACTTGTAATAATAGAAAAAGGATTTATTCACTTGGTCACAGTTATTTAAATAAATTAAATAAAAAAAATGAATTTAAATATAATGAAATAACTATTTAATTGATTTCTTTTAATATTAATATTTTCGAGCCAGACCAAAATTATATTCAGAATTCGTAAATATATAAAAGTAGTTCCTATATGAAAAAAAAAAAATGGTGTTATCCCAATATCCCAAAGAATTGCGCAATTAGCCCAAAAATTTGCTACCAAACCCATCACCCGAGATATACTAAATATCCCCTGCCTCAAACGAAACCCTAATATCACTCCTAAATTCCACTAACCCCAAAACACTATTCATCAATTCATCTCATCTTTCATCAACGACATACAAGACATATGATTTGAACTACTGACTGAAAGACCTAAGGTCGATAGCCATTTATAAGTTTATATTAATATATGTATATGTAAATACCACAATAAAAATGATTGTATATATATAAAAATAGTTTAGTAAAATAAAATATATTAAGAAACGCTTAGTAATGATTTTATCCATTTGCGGTTGAGATTAAGAGGCGCATAATGAGAATGTACCAGAGTTGCGGGTGTGACAGCTGGCCGGCGGTGGAGCGGATCACTGCTCGCAAATACACCTGCCCAAATAGATCTCAAAACCAAACCATCATAACCGGCAACTAGGAAAATGGTAATAACAACAAAACAAAAAAAGCTAAAGACAATTCACGGCGTAAGTACATTCACATAACGATGATTGAAGCGCGCCCATGCACGACCTCAATAACGCCCCGAACATCTATAAATTATGCAGGCGGACTAAAAATGTCAGCTTTTAATCACTAGCCGGCTTTAATGCGAAAATCAATATTTTGTATTAAAATTCCTCCACGTTTTCATCATATGGAAATCGATAGAAACGGCTTTTTTTATTTGACTTTTATATTGCCGGGTTTCATGCATATTTATACGAGCTTTCTATAAAGCTATGCCGTTACTAACTATAAAAATATAATAGAAGGAATAAATATAGGCATTTGCTTAAAGTTCAAATATGCTATAAGATATTAAGAGGTTACAGAGGTGTACGAGGTATTTGAACTCTACAAATATCTTTATTCAGACAATTATATTTTTACAAACATTGAGTATATACGCTAAAATAAAGGTTTGTCTATCCTGGGCAATCGACCGGAGGTCTTTCTGCCCTCAATTATGTTATTTTATTATAAAATTATGAATAATTCTTTGACTGAATGAATAAATTAAGCAAATTGCATAAAAAATAACATTAACATAACGAACCTCTTACTTTTATATACTTAAGTATATAAAATATACAAAAATATAAATATAAAAGTATTTTATTTTTATATTCTTGATGGTCGAGGCTTCTACTTCGTTATACATGTTAATTTAATTTAAAGGATATTTAAACAAATAAATAACTTTGTTTGTATAACATACTGTGTGTTGTTTATATAACACACTGTATGTATAACGAAGTAGAAGCCTCAACTATCAAGAATATAAAAATAAAATACTTTTATATTTATATTTTTGTATATTTTATATACTTAAGTATATAAAAGTAAGAGGTTCGTTATGCTAATGTTATATTTTATGCGATTTGCTTAATTTATTCATTCAGTCAAAGAATTATTCATAATTTTATAATAAAATAACATAATTGAGGGCAGAAAGACCTTTAAATTATTTTTATATACTTATGTATACGAAAGTAAAAGGTTCGTGATAAGGGAAAGTATACCATATGTATCCGTTATCATGCTTTTTTTTAATTGGGATGAGAACAGTAATATCCAGTTTGGATTTTATAAAATAATCTTCCGCCCGCACCTGGATTACAACAGCATCCTTTATCTTAACCCAACCTCGGATATTAATTAATTATTTAGAACTATACGAAAGATCCTCCCTTCGAATTTTAACGAATTACACAATCCTTCCAATATGAAATCAATTTATTATGGAAAAAATTTGAAAATGCTATTTGTGCCAACTTATTTCTTTTTTAATGGTCAAAATTAAACCCATTTGACAGGTTATTCTTATGTATAGTTATTTTTATCAAAACATCGCCCTGTAATGAGGGCTATTCCATGGATGAAATGTTAAATTTAACGTGTACGTTATTTCTTGTCATAACCATCTAAAAAAGTTTTCTAATTGATTGTGAGGTTAAAAATAATAATCAATAATAATCTTTATTAACAGATATACAGGGTCGTTACAAAGTATGGAAACACGGCTCTCACGTGAAAATGGCTAAAAACATAACCACCAAAATCGGGATTTCTAAATGGGATATTTTCTTGAACAATTTGGCGTGAAAAAATCAAAAATGATTCTCAGAATTTTCACATACGGACGCCATCTTGATTTTTTTAAATGGAATTCGATTTTTTTTTATTTTACAACTTTTATACACCTTATAATTCTGATTAGAACCATATACCTTTTTTAAAAAAATACTTGTCTCTTCATCGATAAACCGGACTTTGAAAAGTATGGAAACAGCGAAATATTTTGAGAACGGTTTATCGGAATGTCCTGACATTTTGCAAAGGTTTAGAGTACGTTAAGGCCTTCAACTTGCATTTTTTTATTTTTTCATATTCATTTGTTTTGTAAATATTCTATTTTTGGTCGAAACTTAAACATAAAAATTAACAATGTCAACTTAAAAATATAGTTGCCTTTGAAAACAGTTTTCATTAGCCTGTCAAACTTGTAAAAAACATTAGTAAGTAACTGGTTGTTGCAAAAATCCCACATTTGAGTGAAACGGATCGCATAGAGATTCTCATGATGATTGGGTGTGTGCATAGAAAACGAAGCTTTGCCGAAGCTGCTAATCTTTTCAATGTAAATCATCCAGATCGAGCACCTATTTCCAGGTCAGTTGCATTTAAAACATGGAATAGGTTTAATGAAACTGAAACTGTTAAAAATCGTCCAAAAGTTGGACGACCAAAAACTGTTACAAATGAAGAAAATTCATTTAATCTTAGTTGAAAATCCAAAAACTTCGGTGCAACAATTGGCTTTCAATAACAACATGAGCAGGAGATCAGTTCAAAAAATAATGAAAATTGAAAAGTATCATCCCTACAAAATTCAGCTGCTACAAGAATTGAATGAAGATGACTTTGATCGCAGAATTGAATTTTGCGAAACAATGATGAATAGGATAAACCAGGACGCCAATTTTATTAACCATGTGCTCTTTTCCGATGAATCAACTTTCTGCTTAAATGGACGAGTTAACCGCCATAACTGTAGATACTGGTCAAACAAAAATCCACATTGGATGGAGCAGATTCATACGCAGCGTCCAGAAAAAAATAATGTTTGGTGTGGTATAATTGGGCAGCATATCATCGGCCCTTTTGTTATTAATGGCAATTTGACATCTGAAACATATTTACAGCTTTTGCAAGAACAGGTTGTTCCCAGACTTAGACAAATATTCCCAAATTATGGAACTCAGGCTAATCCAGCTGAAAACATATGGTTTCAGCAAGACGGAGTACCAGCTCATTTTGGACTAATAGTACGTGAATATTTAGACGTAACTTTTCCCGGCAAATGGATAAGCAGGAGAGGAACAATTGAATGGCCTGATAGGTCGCCCGATTTAACTCCACTTGATTTTTTCCTGTGGGGACATTTGAAAAATCGAGTTTATAACAACAGGCCACACAATATACAAGAATTAGAAGAACGCATAAGAACCGAAATTGCAAATATTCGTCCTAATACTTTAACTAGTTCATTACAACACTTTGTCCAGCGTATTCATTACTGCCAAAAAGTTAATGGAGAGCACTTTGAACATACATTGTAAAATAAAAAATCATTTATTGTTTAATATTTTATTTTTTCATTTGACTGTTTAATATTTTTTTAAGTTTTGATCAACAATAGAACATGCATTTGTGGTATTGCAGTATTTAGAAAAAGTACTCCTTTGCCTGTTTCCATACTTTTCAAAGTCCGGTTTATCGATGAAAAGACAAGTATTTTTTTAAAAAAGGTATATGGTTGTAATCAGAATTATAAGGTCTATAAAAGTTGTAAAATAAAAAAAATGGAATTCTATTTAAAAAAAATTCCGTATGTGAAAATTTTGAGAATCATTTTTGATTTTTTCACGTCAAATTGTTCAAGAAAATATCCTATTTAGAAATCCCAATTTTGATGGTTATGTTTTTAGCCGTTTTCACGTGAGAGCCGTGTTTCCATATTTTGTAGCGACCCTGTATACAGCAAAAAATACAAAATAAATAAGAAAAATTACAAAATCAAATGTTCTTTCCGCTTTAATAATAATAATATATATATATATATATATATATATATATAACAATCTTTGTTAATAAGTTTACAATAATGTAACAAGCATTGATTATGCATATCATACAAAAATTAATTAATTGTTAAATGGCTACCGACCTTCGGTTTTTCTGCCTCAAAAAAATAATATTTACGTTAAATTTAATATTTCTTCGTACAGAATATCCCCGAATAGTGGACTATTATTATATTATATATATATGGCCGTTCGCACCGGCTTGTTTAAATGCTGCTTAGTGCTGAGTAATCCTTAACTAGGGATATTTTGTTTACAAGTGATGTCTAAGGTCTACTTAATTTTAAGCAGTAGACGATGACGGCTTAGAATCATGAAGGGCTACTTAGCAATGATAACCGTACGTACGCGACTGATTCTAATTTACAAATTGTGTATAACAATCGTATGTATGTAAAGTCGACAAAATTTTTAGCAATGACCCGGCGCATCCACCATAAATAATATATGGTTATAAAAAGATTGTCATACGTTTCTGTTTGAAATTGTATGTATATATAAAGGTAACACGATATCTACATATAACAATATATCTATAAGGACTGCCAATTGGCTAACGACCAATGGTATTTACGATTGCTGAAAAAAAATGTAATAAACGTGATTCGGAATTATCAATTTATGAAGAAATCATTATTATATACAATAAAATGCTTATTGCTGTGCTGTTACTGGTCGAAATCTCTACTTTTTCGGCAGTATTTTATAGATGGATAACCAGTGGTTGATTTAATATTACTTTCAACCAACTGGAACATGTACCTTTGGACAAAATTTGCACTTAAAAAAAATCTGTCTTGTAATAAATTTATTAATCCTGGCAAGTTATAGGTACGAATTTCTAGTTTTTTTTTCGACTGTATTTTATATATAGAGGATCATTCGTTAATTTAAGATCAATTTAACTTAACTGGAATACGTACCTTTCTTCGAATTTTGCATCAGACTTAAAAAAAATAGATGTGTTATTTGAGTAATTTCAATATGTTCGCATAATGCCTTGTTATATTTTTTATCATAGGTTAGTCTAATATACGAATAATGTTAGTGAATAAATTAGACCACAAGTAATAGTTTCTTATATATATATATATATCGAGCGGATAACAAAAATCGGCGACCAAGTTGGCGTTTGAAGTCTCGAGTCATGTCTTTACTAAGATCACACGCGTGAAATGCTGGTTGCGGTCAACATGACAGACAACCAGTACTTTACGAGTGCGCGTGTGATTTTAGTTCAGACATGACTTTAGATTTCCAATGCCAACTTCGTCGTCGATTTTTGTTATACGCTTGATATATATTAATCATATAACAAAATTCTTATTGTAGGGTGGTCATACATGGTCATATTATCTACTTATTTATTTCTAACGGAGAATTAATCCAATTACAAGGTAATCTACAAATTAAAAATACCAAAAAACCAATTACTTCTACGATGGAATTAACTTTTACATAAATTTAGTACAAAATTATATAAAAAGTAATATAAACAAGATTTAATAGAAATGTGAAGCTAAGAATGCATACAAATAAGCAATAGTTATTTGAAAGAAAATTTTCAGTTTTTCATTTCAAATGATAATAAAGTAAAATAAAAGTGGCATAAAAGAAGTTAAGTGTTTTCTTTACATCAAAAATTAAAATGTACCACTAAGTGAACGCCTCCAAGATCCAAGAAATAATGGTACAATTTTATTTTATTAGAAATACAAAAAATGTTATTGGCAAAAGGATATTCTAAATCCTGACACTCCTATAACAAATGAATCTGTTGAATTAAACTTATCCATTTGATCAACATGAGTGCACAAAATAAAGATCCTTCCAATAATCCCCGGATAGATTAATCATATTTCACCAAACGTTACAACCTCATCCAATTACCCGAAAGCTCCCTCGTAGTGCGTGACGCGCGATACAAGAGGGTAATAAATGAAAACCCTCGAATGGAGAGGGGTCCATCCATTCCTCGCCACTTACCAGTTTCCGGAAGATTGCTATAAATGCGACGGGACCGAGGAGAGAAGCATTGATGGCTGTGTACACGAGATAAGTAGATAACAGGTGGTGTGCACGGCGAGGATATTTCGGAACACGTGCTGCCGCCGCTTGATAAGCGACGGAAGAGAAATGAAAGCTCTCTTGGGCGATAATCGCGGACAGGAGACAGGTGTAGGTCATGGTTGAATTATCCGCCTTCTCCATCGCCGCGGTTTAATCGGCGTGTCTGCATTTTCTACCTTGTGTGCCTTACCGCCATGCCGCGCCACATCGTGTTTGTACAGTCGGCGGAGTGAACCACGCAATTGCACGTGTTTCCGTCACGGGATTTTCATATCCTGCACTCGCGAGATAAAAGGGAAGGATCATCGTAAAGTGAAATTTTAATAATCCATAAAGTCTACATTCAACAAATTTGTCTTAACGACTTTAATTTAGATTAAGGAAGTAACACTTTACGCACAGATGCTCGAAACTTGACAAAATAACATTTTTTTTTGTTTCTGTAGCCATGCGATATTAAATCTTTCTGTTTAAATGCAGTTTCATATTCTAGCATGTAATATACTATCCCTAATAAATGGAAGATAACGCAAGCACCATCTATTGCCTAATTTCATTTGCAATAGATGGCGCTAGCGTTATCTTCCATTTATTATGATTCATACCAGGTATTTAATCATAACACAAGATCCGTTCAACCGATTTTGTAACGTACGTTGGTGTTGTTTTGTATTTTATTTATTTTAAATATCTTGGATTTGTTATCGAAGATGCGATTTATTCATCTTGGGTCCAAACACAGAGATTCAAATTACCAAATTACATGTCATGTAAATCGTTAATAAAGTTATTTTACAAATTCGCAATGATTAGATTTATAATTTAAACTTAAAGGATACTGAGGTGATTTAGAATTTAGATTTAGAATTATTAACAGATGACTATCTTTTTCAACTGCAAGTGAATTTTATTTAATTAACAATGATTCATAAGTGATAAATGAGAACCGATTTGAAGATACCAAAATCGTAACTTTTTTACTCCCAACAAAAAAAGTCAAACAATTCTTGATACGACGAGAATTAAATGTGGATAGAGGTTTTAAAATTTTGAACCGTCCATCGCAAATTTAACAGGAAATGAAATTAACGAATAAACTCCCACTGCTAATTATATACCGTCCCCTTGGGAACGGGATTATGCAGTAGAAGAATTTGTGGACATGTGGCTATAAGGTGTTAGACACTTGCGGGGGGTGGTGATCTGCACGTACACACAAATTTATAGTTGGTTCGCCGGAAGTGCGATTCAGGTCGACTAAAAATAGGGAAATCGGGGAGGAGAGTATTCGCATGCTACGGACGAAGTAAATTGAAAAGCGGGAGCTTATTTATGCCCTTCTGATAAAAACAAGGCAATTAGTGGGAAAATCTGGGCCGGCAATGAATAAGCTTTACGATAAGATCAATGGGCGATCATTAAACGGTTTTTAAGCCGATTACTTTTAAACAACAAAACAAACGAGTAGTTGGATTTAAACGTATTCAATACTAAATATAAAATCATTGTTTCTCAATTAGAGTAAAATATATGTAAATATATAAATGTATGTTTTAACTTCAAATAAGAAATACAAGACAACGCTACATAATTCAACTAATATAGTCAATTAATTAAATACAATTCTTGTTCTTTCTCCCAATTGAACTTACTATATTTCGAAATCTGTGGTTCCATCTTTAGTAGTAGTAGTGAAGATGGAAACATGGTTTCAGAAATATATGTAGCGCAATAAAATAAATATGGAAAAGAATATCAATGATTTTTAATTAATTGATTTGGGCTCTGGAGATCATAGAAGATTATAACCAATAATGTAGTCAAATTCCCAAAAATGTACAAATTACGTAAATATTGGATCATCTAAAAAGTATAATTCGATGTTTTTATCATTTATGAATTTTTTTCTTTATTGAAAATCAATTTTATTTAAGTACATATCGTCCATTATTATCAATGATATTTTGCTATTTTTCGGGTAACTTCATAATTTCATCATTGTAGAACTTCTGTGGTTTATCGGCGAAAAACTTGGCGACAAGGATTTCGGCTGCACTTTTGTTGGCCATTTTTTTCCATCAGGAAAGTCTTGCAGAGACCGAAACAAATAGTAGTCAGGCGGTGCAATGTCCGGGCTATACGGTGGATACATCAAAACTTCCCAGCCAAGCTCTGTCAATTTTTGCCGGGTCATCAATAATGTGTGTGGCCCGGCGTTGTCGTGATGGAACACACCTTTTGTGTCGACCAATTCTGGCTGATTATTTCGAATTTTCTGATCCGAGAAAAATGTCAATGCAAAAACAACAAAAAGAACGCCACTTAATATAAGGCCATCTGCAGACACGTGTTTCGGGATCTATCCCTCGTCAGTACAGTTCTGCCTTACACAACTTGTAGATGTAGATGTTAAAATATAAATCAATTAAATTAATTCAACTATACTCAGTCAAATTAAATCAATTATATTAAATCAAATATTAGTATATATAACAAAATTGTACTCTCACTTAAATAATATTTGAAACATTTAGTTTTACATTTAAAAAAACAACATTTTATCACTTCGTTAATTTTCATCGTATGACCTATCTGTTAAATTTGAATAAAATTTTATATACAAATAAATCTTAAATTTATATAGACAATATAACATGATCTGAACAATAATTATCAATAATAACGCAGCAAATGATAAAGCCAGACACTTAAAAGGCTTCGTATCCCAATCTAAATACTTGTAAATCTGCTTCTCGCCCTTATAATTAGTCCCACCGGCTATACAATAAATATACGTAAATAATCCATAAGAGAATCCAAAAAACAACGAAAACGCAATGTTTAAAAAACGGAATGGTACTGATATTATAAAAAAATCCATAATAACTATAACGCAATTCCACACGTGAAAAAACTTGCTCGTTATTCGAAGCCCTTCTAACACATGCACAAAAGTCCAATACGTCATCGTCACACATATCGAACAACACTGGGATAAATTCGATACGATTAAATACAATCTGTAGAGTCGCGGCCAGTCTTCACGTTTTTCTTGCTGCGCGTATCCGATTATTGTCACTATTAAAGCTACTGTTGCGTGCACGGTGTTTAGCAGGAAGGTCCAGTGTGTGAAGTAGACCATACATTTTTCCAAATACTCCCGTTTTGAAATGCGGAAGATTAGGAAGTATGTCAGGGTGAATGTTACCGTGTAGCAGCTCCTGTAAGCTAGGTACAGCCAGTCGACTTCTGCGGATAGTTGCCATCTTGTTAGGAGGAAGTCGTCAGGGTGGTTGTAGGTGAATGGATTGCGTTTTATGTCATTGAGAAGTTTGTGGAAATTCATTGGCTTTCATTATTGTGTCAAATTTTGACGGAATGGCTGAAAGCTCTCTTATAATCGATACAAGTAGATACAGACTCTTGTTCAATTCAACATAAAAAACACCCTGCTAACTCCATAGGATTTCTTATTTAATTATTGTTATTATTATAATTAAATCTAATTAAAAATGATGGGAAATTAAAACACTTTTTTAATTTAATTTATTTTACGGAAATCTCCTTTCTACAAAATGATAATTAAAACACTTTTTTCGTTTATTTCAATTTATTTTACGGAAATCTTCTTTTTGCAAAATGATAAGCATTTATTTTTTTGTTTCACAAATTTGTAAATTCTGTAGATGTGTATCTAAAATACTCTATTTCTAGCTTCCAGTACGACTTCATACCTTTCCTCAGGGTCGTGGCATATGAACAAATTTGATCTGAGCTTTCCCTCTGTTGTACGCTAGTAAGACGATTGGCTTTTGTTTATTTTTACGTTTTCGATTAGTATTTGAAGCTCGACTGGTTGATGGTTGGTCAGCACTACATCCCCCATCTGCTCCAGTATTTTGTTTAGCGTCGGCTGTAATATTTCTCATGTGTGGAGCGTGTTTAGTTGATAGAATTTTTAAATCGCGTGTATCCCGCCATTTTAATACCACAATTCCATTTTGCTCTTCTTTCGCTATCATCTGGCCTCTATCTAGTTTAGCGTGTAAAAGTTCTCGTAGCCAACTATGTGAGTATTTTGGTGTAAAAATTCTAATTCATAGCTCGTATCGACAAATAATATGCGACCTTGATTTAGAAGTCCTTGCGATAGCTCTTCAAACAAACTGTTCTACCTAAACCAACCCTTTTTGTATAATTTTCAAATTTTCTGAGTATATTTTGCTGGACCAAGTATTTCCTTCAATAGAGCATAGCTTGAAATACTAATCTACTTCTCCAAGGTATAAGGATTTTATCAATAACAACGTTTTCAGCTGGAATCATTATATTTTGAATCTTCTTTTGCAATGCATCTTAAATAGGTTGTATTTTTCCTAGTCTATCTTTTTGGGGAATTTCTTCATTGTTTGAAAAATTAATATATATATATATAGAAAATCTTTACTTCTGAGAGATACATTAAATTGCATTACAATATTTACAACATTACAATCATAAACATTTAGTTAAGCCTCAGAAAATGGCTATCGATCATCAGCAATAATTCAAATCTATTACTAGTCTTAATTTTGAACTGTCGAACCACCTGGGTTGACTTATTTGTGTATTTATTATTTGTGATGATTTATGTAAATGCTTATCATTTTATAGAGAGGAGATTTCCGTAAAATAAAAAATAAATATCGCTTGTTGACCAATAGGATGGAATACTATAAAGTCTTACTAACCACATCTATATAAGAAGCTCCAAAAACGTTTTTTATCTTTTCATTATTAGTTGGAATCCATTTTTTCATTCGACTTTTACTCTTAGTTTGATTATTATTCAATTTCTCTTCAGCGTATCTGTTTGTTTCCACTACGATAATATTAATAATTTCATCATCAATTAATGAAAACGCATCAAATGGAGTAATATCCTCTGCCACATCTATTTGTAAACCTGAGTTGCCAGTAAAAGTAAATGTTTCATGACGACCTTCGTAACAATCTCCGGAACCTCTGGAGACTTTCTATCAAACTAATCACTTTCCTCTTCTATTTGTAGATCCTGAATTACTTCTTCAATATTTTCAACTACTCCATCATTTTCTTCATTTCCTGATGTATTTAGAGGATTACATCCAGGGTCTTTTATAGAATCATCTCAATTGAAATCTGCACATTTTTCATCTTCATCACTTTCGTAAATATTCTAATATTATTCGCGAATCATCATTGTTTAAATATTTTCTTTTAGCTATTTTCTCACTTTTCACAAGACAAGTTTACAAATAAAATTGTATTAACTGTCGCAAATTTACAGCTAATAAAAGAGAAATATAACCTAACATATCGTCATACATATATGGGCGATGCAATAAAAAATATAATACGGTGGGCTACGTCAACCACATATGAGTGACATACAAAAAAATAATATCTCGTTTCTAAGAACAAAAAAATTGTGATGTGTCCATCATGGTACTTTCCCCGGTGAATACGGCAAATAAGTTTGTGATTGAAAATTTAATAGGAAAGCAAAATGATTAATAGAAAAAATTGATTGTTGTCTTTCAAAGTTAAAACCGAGTATTTAGAAGAATTTTATAATTAAGTGTGTAATTGGTTTTTTTGCCTGTTGGGTAATAAAGTTTATTATTATTTTGAACATATTAACAATTTTTCAAAAAAAAATGGCGTGGCCGCAGGGTATTTTTTTTCAAAAAGTATCGCGGCAATCAATGTGTTAAAATGACTTCCCAAACATGATGTGAAAGTTTTGTATTTGTACTTATAAATCACCTTGTATTAATTACTTTTTGAATAAAATTATCGACTCTTAATGAAGCAAACAACAATTCTACAAGGCGCCTCCGCAAGTATATTTTTAAAAAAGCATTTCTTTTCCCCATTCTTAAAATAAATTTAAATCTCACCCTTTCCACATACCCCGAAAAACGCACGTTTCCCCCTTTCTCGGGCGACACGTGCTGATTATAAACTAAGAGGGGTTACTGATCTACGAGATACCCCGCATTACCCGGGGATATCTTTAATCTTTACCATATCTCGGCCGCACAAATTTCCAGGCGAGCACCTTATGCTGTTACTGCTACTGATTTTTTCGGGAGATATTATTGTCCCTTCAAGGTAATTTGTGGTGTATATAATCCTTATATAAGGCCATCGATCAAGTATAAATCATAAGTTAAGTTTGTATCGAATTGTGTGTTTTTTTTAGATGGTTGATAAATAAATATTAGAGAAAATAGTATCTAGAATTAGAACTGAGATTTATTTTAGAAGATTTTTGTTTTTATTAAATCAATTAATTAATTAATATTTATAATAATATTTATTTAAAATAGAAAAGAGTAATTATTTACTTATTATTTAAATGAATTAAATAAAAATGATTTGAAAATAATTAATAAATTATTTCCACATTTATCTCTGTGACATTTTGACTTTGGTTATGTAAGTACTTTGAACAAAAGCACATTAAAGCAATTACTTCTCGGGAAAATACCCCGCCAGACATTGAATTACATAATTGTTATGGACTTCGGGAGAGGCTTGAAATAATATTCACTGAATTTGCAGCAACTTAACTTTATCGCACGACACATTAAAAACTCAACTGTTTCCCATAAGACATTGCAATACAGTGTTGCACATTTCGGGGATGATGACATAAAAGAAATTTACTTTTGTTATAACACGACAGAAAAAAGTAATAAAAATCGTTTGGATATTTTCACATTTGTGAAAAATTACTGCTTCCCCCAGCCTTCGCTTTAATTGATATTTAAGAGCGCATGAAATGAAATTAAGCCGTCTCATCTGATTTACAGTCCACATCGAAAACTTTAAATAATTCAGTAAATTTATCGGCGCACTAAAAGACCGCTTTTCTCCTCCCGAGAAAATTGATCGCTCGCAGTGTCCACAGATAAATTTTGTTTTCGGTCACGCGGAGACACGACACATACATCAAGATCTAATCTAGAAGAGGGGCTCTAACCGAATTACTTCCATTCGGACAAATAGTCGTGCTTGGGCGCAATTTATATCCGCGATCCGTGCCTGAATTACTTCCAGAGTCCCGTCGCACTAACAAGACATCGTCGCCGGCGTGTTCATTCACGAAAGGTGAGCGCGGATATTGTGTAAACTGTCACATTGCCTTGATTTATCGCCGCTCGCGGTTTAAATTGAGCCAATTGTCTGGACGGTCGGGCTATAAATTCTCGGTCTTAATGATGGATTAAGTTAAATTACGTTGTGCAAACAGGGTGGAATAAGGAGAAATTGATTGTGATTGCCTTATCTGGCTCTGTTTATCTATAGGGGTTTAAATTCGCGGCAAGGATGGGTAATTGGGGTGATAAATTTTCTGTAATTATGCTGTGTATTTTTTTTTTGCTAGTCGAGTTGTTCGCGTGAAGGTTAAGTTATGCGGTGGATCAGATTTAATTGGGGGAAGAAGGCATTTACTTTTTAGTTTAACCTTGTATATACGATTGTAATGATCCAGATAATTATTGTAGAAAGCTGAAATATGAAAATATAATAAATACTGTCATTAAAAAATGCATGTATTTCTTAATAAAATAATCAAATCGATTGATGTTGGTTAATTGGGAATAAGAAATAAAAAGTTCCAATTTATGGAATTATTTATATAGCACAAATCAGCAATCTCTTCAATTAACCATCCATTAATTATGGTATTTCCATATAAAGAGCCCCGATGATAATAGAAAATTGTATATAGATATAAAGGGCTGAAAGAATTATGGTCGATAAATTAATAATTTTTATTTAGTTTTATATAACATCGTTATATGTTCCTCTCTACTTCTCAGTGTGAGGTGATTAAATTAATAATAATTATGTAAAATTACAAGACCTCAATCAAATAATATTTTTTAAAAATGGGCAAAGTCGATCTTTTCGATCTTTTTTGTCACTACAAAATGAACTATATAACAATTTTAATTATTTATAATATTAATATTGGAAATTTTAATTATTTATAATATTAATATTAGAAAGTATCACCTATTTATTAATAAACACCAATTTATTATTATTTATTGACTTTATCTACATAAATTGGTTATTCAGAAATACTCGATTACTAAATTCATTCAATTTTGCGCAAGACTAATATTTTTAATTCCCCAGGTTTTGTAAATACAACCAAATATAATTTTTGATACAAGCATATTGTTCCTTTTTTTTAATTTGCCAAATAATTTATTACTCCAAAAATCGTATGTTCGTTTAAAAAAGATCCGAGCACGCTTGTCGAAATAAAGAATATTAAAAAAAGTTTTTTATATTTATTAACCCATAATATTTAAGTCTTTTTAAGACTGAACAAGGAAACGAAATGAGAAAAACAAATTCCCACAAACAAGCGACTAACACTATCGCAGTTTGATTCGCGTAGCGAAAGGAGTATCAATTAATCCATCAAGTCGTTCTATTATTATTTTTCGAAACTAATAGCACTCTCATTTTCCCGTCATTACCGTTGCCAACAAGATGCCAACAGTAATAACTACTTGCGGACCACTGGGAATGATATATAAGAGAGCGCAGTCGAGGAAGTCGGCTCGTAAAAAGGTCCAGACTGTAAGACTATAAAATCCCCACAGATATGCACTGGAATAGCGGGAGCTTTCGCGTTTACGAGAATTAAATGGGCCTTAATGTTCTAAATTTTACGACTCCCGCAGACTGTGTTGGAGTATTCAAATCGTTGAATGTTTCAATATTTACAAGTTCATAAAGATTTGAATAAGTTATATTCACATTATTAATAATAATAACAATGAAAATATGTAACATTTATGTGAAATTTTAATCTAAGTTTTTGATAACAAAACGTGTGTAATAAAAATTTCAAGGATTTCACTAAAGTCACAATTATTTTAATTGTGACATATTTATTTATTATTTATTAATTTATACAATCTTAAATAAACATATTTTTTAATGTTTTTTTTTTAATTACTATATTGTTTATAACTATAATA
This sequence comes from Philonthus spinipes, assembly GCA_963082785.1. Classification (NCBI taxonomy): domain Eukaryota; kingdom Metazoa; phylum Arthropoda; class Insecta; order Coleoptera; family Staphylinidae; genus Philonthus; species Philonthus spinipes. The sequence goes on along the minus strand of OY720300.1, from coordinate 24,625,332 downwards.
ATTACTCCAAAATAATGGTGATTTTCTAAAATTAACAATAATTTTCTATGATTTCAAGGTTATAAAACGAGAATAATACGCTTCGGACGACATAAGTTAGGCACTGACATTTCCCTGGATTTTCTCCCAACTGAGGAGACCTTAACTAAAAAGAGATTTTATATGAGCGGAGCAAACCAATCTCTCCTATACTTACCTTAACTTTTAAGGCACCCTTAACTAAGGAAACCTTAAAGTAAAATCGGTGCAAACGGGCATAAATCCTGAAAACTGAAACAACAATTAAATTCAAATTACCTAGTAGTTGAGATAAATTAAAGATTCGACTTTTTAAAAAGTGAAGTAAGAAAATAATTTGTTATCTATCTCATATAACACTTTTTTTGAATTTAATTAATTCTTTATTTACGGAAAATCACCTTTTTACAATTAATGACAATCTGTAATTACAAAATACAACAATATTTTGAATTGATTCGATAAAATTTAGACTAATAACTCCTTGATCAAGTATAACCATTGAGTTTTACAATCAGAATCCATAAACATAATAACAATAATGATGCGCACCGTGAATAAATATATAGGTAAATCAAATACACATAAAATATTTTACAAAAAATAGTTACAAACTGCAAAAATTGAATTAAAATCACCGCAAAAGCAATAAATATAAATAAACAAGTAAATGGAAGTAAAGATTACAAAAATAATGAAAATAATATAATTATACACATGAATATTCAGTAGCAAATGGTAAAAATTAGTGATGGGCAAAGTCGATCTTTTATTATTTCTAAATTCAGTATATTATAATTTAATAAATGTTACTTATTATAAATATATTAGAAATAACTTCCCATTTATTAATAAACATAAATTTGAAGTTACTTTTTCGTTTTAAATACTTAAAATGACACATTTAGTAATACTCGATTACTAATATTATTCGATTTTGCCCAACACTAGTAAAAATAAGATAATGTACACATCATTTAAAAGTAAAACAAAAATATAATATGGTATGAACTAATTAATCATGAAAAATTCAAATCATTTTTACGTTAATAAAAACAATTACAATGACAGGCAAAAAAATGTAAATAGAAACATTCACAAATAAATAAAAAAAAATAATAATCAGCTCAGTCCTATCTTCCAGATACCAATTTGAAATAAAATGTAAATACATTAAATGTGAAACCACAAAATTTCTTAAATTAAATATATCTAATAAGATATATCTCCGAAATTGGATAGATCAACGTAACGTAAACGGGATTTGAAAGTAGCAAACGTAGGTGCAAAGAGCATGAAATTCGGACAATTTGATATAACATTTGCTTGCCTCATCAATCGGTCGATAGGGTTATTCATGCCATAGTTAGTGGTATGTAAGGACAAGCGGAATAATGACCTTTGCCTCGAATGTAACCCACGGGGAATATTGTAATTCAACAAACCTACCAATTCATTGCAGTTAATAAATCCATTTACTATTTTGTATAAAAAACATATATCTAACAAAATTCTTCTTTCAGCTAACGACCTCAGACCCAACAAAGACAACATCCCGCTATGACTGTAATCTATTCCCATCTTAAAAGCCATTATCTTCAAAAATTTACCTTGAACCATTTCAATTTGATGAATAGCGCTTTTCGTACATAACTTATCAATAAAGCTCAGTTGGTAATTTAACTGCATAGAAAAAAATAAAACATTTTCATTACATTTATAAACAAAAGTGAAAAACCCTCATTTATTATTGTTGTTATTGTTGGTTGGCTGGTTATGTTGGAGGATGTTTAATTTCTGCGGTGTTTATTGTGTTTGTTTTAAATTATAGTTGTTGCAGAAAATGATTGACACCTTTTTTTTTTTCCTCTCCTTTTCCACATTTAAAACTCTCGCACCATTATCCAGTTTGCACAATTTACACAGACGCCTATTACCGGCAATAAAATAAATTGCATCCTGCAATTTATAATTTAATTCCGCGCCGCCGTGGCCTCGTTTGTACATTGAAAATATATATATTTTTATGAAATCACCACAAATATTTATTTTTATTTTAAAAAAAAAACGGTGATATTATATACGTTTCGATGAACAAATTGAAATGCATGGAATGAGTTGATACTTTATATACTGCTTTTCAAAAAAATAACAAAACGTCAAGTATTTAAGCGACAATTTTGATGAAATTTTCGTAATTTAACGATTTCAATGAATAAAAAATCAATTGGTTTGGTTCTTATTTAATGATATTTTTTATTGATTTCACCATTATGAAGAGCTGTTGATTTTTTTAATGTAGCTGCTTCTAATATACTGGTAGGCTATAACTACTTTGACGTTTCAGTTAAAATTGCCCCGTGTTGTGTTCATCGTCGTGCACAATATCACCATCTAAGTGATTTTGATAAGGGTCGCTTCTCGCAGGATTTTCGAAAGAATCGGTCCTAATGTATCGATAATTGTGTGCTGCTGGTCCAAAGCTGGACGTAGATCTGGATCAGGACGACCAAGAAGCACTACTGAGTGTGAAGATCGAGCTCTTCGTCTAACATCATTAAGTGACAGATTTACAACAACGCGGGCATTGGGAAATGATGGGAATCCATGGCTACTGTTTATAGAAAAATCCGTTTTGGTATTAGATCCTACCGTCCATTAGTGTGTCTGCTTCTTACTCCGCAGCATCGCAGAGCAAGACTTGATTGGTGTAGAGAAAGACAACAGTGGAACCATAAAAGGAATAGCATTATTTTCAGTAATGAGTCTCGGTTCTGTTTATAGGCTCGTAATGGTCACAGAAAAGTGAGATGTCGACGCGGTAAACGGAGAATTTCAAAATTTGCTACTGAAAGACATACAGCCCTTACACAGGGAGTCATGGTTTGAGGGGAGATAGCATATGCAAGTAAGTCTCCTATAATTTTTATTGAGGGAAGTCTTAACGCAATTCGGTTTACAGGTAGTGTTAGTGGCTTTTGTAAATGGCTTACAGGACCCAATTTTTAGAAAGACAATGCATCGGCCATTTTAATACAGTTTTTTGATCGTGCTTCATTACCTTGACCATCTCATTCTCCTTGATCTATCGCCGATAGAACATGTTTTGGATGTGATAGGTATTGGAATAGGCAACTTACAGCGCCTCCCTAACACAATAATAGAACTTAAACATCAAATTATCGAAGCTTGGAATGAAATACCACAAGTAGATATTATTTGCCCGATTATTAGTATGCCTAAACGCACTCCAGGAAATCGTGGCAGTCCAACACATTATCAATTGTTATTCATTTGTTTTTTGTGTTTCAAGTTGATTTTTTGATCATCGATGTACTTTATTTACATCATCAAAATCAGTAAATTTCATTACAACTATCTAATAAATCTTGGTGTTCTGATATCATACAAGTGGGAAAAAGAACGATTTTTATAAAGCGACAATAAATTTACATTAACCTTGCTACCTGGATAATCCATGGTTACATCTATTTAAATTAATGTGACGTTACTGGATTGTGTTTCAGATGTACATTGGATTTTTTCTCATAAACAAGACAATTTAGACTTCCCTTAGTGGACGAAATGAAAGTTTCTTGGTGGTTTACCTTGTAAGCCCAAATTGTTGGCGATTTCACTTAACAATTAGGCAATTAGGCGTGATTTATTAAAATTAAATATTATTAATATCAAGATTTTCACCATTCCATTTTAAGCATGATCAAAAAGCTGCAAACATCAAATGAGTTTTCAATTCAAACAAAGGTTTTATTAAATAAATATGAATAAATTATTAAAAGTCAACCAATAAAACACAGATCAGATTGAATAACTTTAAATTCTCGACTAGTTTAAAGTTATTCAATCTAATCTGTGTTTTATTGGTTGATTTTTAATAACATATTCATATTTATTTCATACAATATGAACTACCAATGTCTAAATATTAAAACCATTAATTATATTAAAGGTTTTATTATTTATGGTTGTGGTGTTGGAAATTTATATTTTATAATTAATTAGAAAATATTTTTCCAGTATTTATTTTGAGCTACATATTTATCATTATTACAAAGTCATATCTTTAAAACTGTTTAATTGTAATCATACAACAAAATATTTATAACAATTTACAGTGTATTTTCATTTCAAGATACACTCGGATAGACTTGTAGCTAATCCATTGTAAAGATGTCAATGTGGAATTGTATGTTGGAAAACAAAAAAAAACGTGGATTTACTTGTTTTCTTTCACTTGCAGACCTGGAGGCAAAGACTGCTGCATCTTCTCAGCCTTCTTCTTATCGAAAATGACTAAGGTGTATAAGAACCTAGAGCAACGGATCTTAAATATGGTGTGTATAAAAAGTGAAGTTAGGAATAACAGTCTTTCTATTTTGTGATTAATCACTTCACGTAAACTCGAAACTATACAGTTGTTCTTGATCAATTTATTTTGTAGCTTTAGTATTATGTTTATAATTCGATTTTTTTATGGATTGGATACAGTTTATAATAAATATTTTAAGTAATGATTATTTATTAAATCGTCTTTAATAAATATATCTGATATAATAAATTTCCTATGGTTGAAAGACCGATGGTCGATAGCCATTTAGTAAGATGATAATATAAAACGTATTGTATTGTATTATACATAATGTAAATTTTAAAATAAAGATGATGTATATATAAATTCCCTGTTACTTCAAATTTCAATATTTTAAGTAACGAGGAATGATATTTCTTATTATTTTATTTCTTTTAGACAGCATCATTTTTTATTAATTAAGTTTCGAATAACATTTTATCACAGAGGATAAATATTATTTATTCAGTTATTTCATTCATAATTTATAGCAACGTAAACAATGTTTAAGTCTATAATATTTCAGAACAAAATGTTCACGCTCAATTTCGCTTCGAATTGAATACCTCTCTAAAATATTTCTTACATAATGCGCAGCAGAAATACGTGTATCTATTTTTCCTTCATTCCAAGCAATGGGTTTATTATTGTCGGTTGCGAACTAAAAATCTCAAGTGTCCTCTATTGAGGACGCCACTTCCGGTTAAGAAAAATGCACCACCTTTTTATCTCCCTACAAGTACTAGACAGATGTTCCAGATACATTTAAACATGATTCCTGAATTATTTTAAATAGCAATAAAAACACGATTGCAACCATAAATAACCGTAATACCATTAAGTAAATAATATATAGATATTTTCTCGTATATGGTAGTATACCATTAAATGGCATGCGCTTTAGTAGAATAGTTGTTATTAACAGTCACTTATAATAATCCGCAATGTTCTTATTATTTACATTAAATATTCTCGAATCAAAAATTGTTGTATTATACAATATGTTATTATTATGCAACTGCAAATGTCCATTGTGTGGTTCAACGTTTGGCGGGGTATTTGCCCGAGAGATAGTTGTTTAAAATAGATGTTTATTTTAAAATCTAGTGCATTGTTTAAACACTAGCTTGAAGTTGCATTCAAGTAGTAAATAGCACGGTTTTATTTCAAATCGTTTTTGTAACGTCTACAAACAAACAAACAGCGCAATTCAAAATATTTCGGAAAATATATAGTTTTACGATCGACGTAGAAAAAGCTCAAAGGAGCTTTACTTTGATTGAAGGATTGATTTTTCGTATAATTGGAGACAATACGAAAAAGATTTTAATAATCCACTCAACACCTTTTATCAAAGTTTTTGCTATTTTTTTACGCCCACCGTAAAACTTTATATTTTCCGAAATATTCTTTAAAATTGCGCTGTTTTTTTTTTGTTGTTGTTGTGGACATTACCCAAACCTAATAAATTCATATATATAAATCTCACGTGAAGATTCATCTCATTTCGTTCAAATACCCAGATCAGTCACCCTCCCCTTACGGATCATTTGTAACGATAAACAGTAAGCTTCGGAGAGGAGCGAACGAAGTAAAAAAAAAAACGATAGCTATCAGGCAACACACCTTCTCTTATGAATATTTCATACAAAACACAAGAAGACATTATTTTGCGGGTACAGTCTCACCATGAGATCACTTTTGTATACATATTTATTTAAAAAGAGAACTATATTGAATCAAAACAATTTTCATTTACATTATGTAAATATATTTGTTGCTGTATTAATATAAACGCACGTAAACAATAGATACTGCATTTATTCTTAAAGTCTTGATTTTATGAAATTATTATTTTTTATTGTAATGAAAATTAAAAATATATAAATTAAATAAAAATGATTTGAAAATAATTAATAAATTATTTCCACATTTAGCTATGTAAATAATAAATTCCTTTTATTTTTCTATGTACATCCATTACATATACACATATGTGAAAATATATAATATAATATAATATAATATAATATAATATAATATAATATAATATAATATAATATAATATAATATAATATAATATAATATAATATAATATAATATAATATAATATAATATAATATAATATAATATAATATAATATAATATAATATAATATAATATAATACAATATAAAATAAATGTACAAACTAGCGCAACAGTATACATTAAATTATTTAGTTCTAACATGCACATAAAAATCCGACAGGGTGTAGAGTTCAACTGAACACAGAAATTGGAATAACGCATTTTTCTTGTAATTAAGTTCGGTATTTCTTTGATGAATTTTGGAATGTTATTTACTATTTTTATGCATGAATAGTATGCACCTCTTTGGTACACATATAATCTGTGGCGCGGTAGTATAAATTGTTGCCCATGTAAAACTATTCTGAGAACAAGCAAATAAGGAATTTGTAAATATATTACCATACTTCCAAACAAATTTGGCGCATTCGTATATATTTGTTTTTATAAATAAGTGTGGATACAATTCAGGATTTTCAATTAAACTTTCTGCGAGAATTATTGTATGTATAAAACGACTATTACAACAAATTTCTTGAAGAGATACAACTTTTACAATTCCCAAAAAAAGTTATTCACAAATAGCTTTCAGCACGAACCAACTTATTTTTTGCAAAATACACATGTCCGATTTTTCTTTTCTTTTTTTTCTCACGTGTACATTTTTTTAATTTATTTTTTATTGCGTGTGCTAATTGTGCCACTTTTCAAAACGTGCACTCACGTTTAACACACTAAAATTGCACAACACACGCCGAAGTTAAGCGCAGTGAGGCGAACACGCGAAATCGATAAACTTAAGGGTTGAATAACCGACTTTTGTTAGATTTCGCCAAGTGATAGAGAAACGAATGTATTTGCAGGGAGAGAGAAAAAAAGAAAGAATGGCAGCCTTTTCGTTTGTTTTGTTCCCGGCTTCCATCCCCCATATTTTATGGAAAAATTGGCCCAGTTCTGGGATCTAATTGTTATGCGCTGAATAAAGGAATGATAAAAATAAGTAATGAGGAGTGTGTAATATTGATTAAGAAAATATATTAAGACGACTGACAGACTAACTACATTAGACAAGGACTAGCTGAAAGACTTACAGTCGATAGCCATTTAATATAGTTTATTTTTATTATGTTACATGGGTATAACATGCATAATATTTTTTTTATTAATCAATAATAACATGTTTCTTACAGCTTATTATCATTATATTATATTAAATGTCCTGCGGGTAATTGCCCAGGAAGTAGTTACTAATTGTTTAATTTGAGTTATGTGGAGTATTTAATTACAATAAAAACACCTTTTTTATTCTTTTCTTCACTTTTAGAAAGCACTCATTCATAATGAATGCTTAGCACTCGAAATGTACATCTAACGTATGTATATAAATAAAAGTGAAGTAAGGAATAAAACAAGTGAGTAGTTATTATGCTTAATGAGGCTTCGACTTTATTATACATTGTAATTCAACTATTATTGATGAAGTTTTTTTTTATTTAAATTACAATTACAGTGTAATTTAATTAAAAAAAACCTTCATCAATAATAGTTCAATATGTTTCACCACGTCATAAATGAGAGTCATTCAAGAAAAAAAATGTAATTCAATTTTAATAAATGAAACACGTTTCTCTTTGTTTTCTATAACTCAGATCCAAGTTACGTGTTTTTGATTGAAGCTTACATTTTAATAAAAAAACAACATTGACGGAATACTTTAATACTCTGATTCAGAAAATAGAACACGCTACACAATGCGATTAAGGCATGTGTTACGGGGCGGAAGAAATTCTCGAAGGGCTTTAGAAAAACCTCCACCAGACTCAACACCTGTCCACGACCACCCTTCGCAGATATTTTCATATTTGTATTGCGGCTTCGCCCCCTTCAATTCAGAAATGCAAGCGTGTAAGTCGATATTTTTGGAAGCGGTCCACTTCCTCTTTCAACAGAATCCCACCTTAACGAGGAACAAAAGAGGAGATGGTTACACTGTATCTGAGGACAATTTATTGAATGAACTTACTCGTATGAAATTGGGGAATGAACATTTTGTTACAGAAATATATAATAATTATTATAAACTTTCTTCATGTAACTTTTCGGGTGTGGAAATTGTTTTTCTTCATTCTAAAGTTCTTTCCTTGATTAATTTAGTAGAAAAAACACTTGTTTTTTAAGATTTCACTTTTTATTAGTCGATCACTGCGACAATTGTTTCGCTACACAGTAGCTTCATCATTTGTCTGCCTGATGAAGCTACTGTGTAGCGAAACAATTGTAGTTATTATTTAAAGTTGACCCTTCTCCTATTTATTTTAAAATAACCAGCAACCAACATAAAGAAGATTAAAAAGTTATTAAATGAAAAAAAAAGATTTCTGTCTTTTAAAGTTAAAGCCAAATATTTAGAAGTTATTTTATTATTTCTTACCTGATAATAGCTTCATTTTCCATTTCCTTACACAATTTTTTATTTTTTGAATATTTTTGAGGCGTTCGTGAAAGATGTATTGAGTTACTGAAATATGATGGCATTTTGACGTATTATTTAACATAAAAATAATTCTTTAATTTTTTCGGCGTTAACTTGGTGATACATTTTCAATATAGTATATAAAGAAAACAAAATTACTTTTTTATACCTTGGAGTATATACTATATAAAAATAATTGTTTCTTTGTAAGGGGAATCATCACTTATGATCAGATGCGTAGATAGAAATACAATTTAAAAATTAAATTAACAACCCACTGAGCACATATTTTAGTAGTTAGTTTTATCAACACAAAAATAACGTTTAAATGCAACGTTATTATTATTTTTTAATCAGTCATTAAAATTGCAGACGTTAGCACCCCCTTATTTACGCCACTGGTCATGATATATCGTTTGGGTCCAATCCAATTAGCACTAAACACTGAGATGCACACACAGACATTTTTCAAAACTCAATGGAATTGATCTCAAAATGTACATATCCGTAGAAATTGGCGATTCGAAAATTTTTACAATTACAATACTTTCCCTTGGATAGATATCCGCGGAAAATAAAAAGGAATCGATCTTTATATTGCACTAAATAAATTTCTATTTACAATTCGAAGTAATTCTTATTTTTAGCAAACATTTTCATTAACTACAAGGAAAATCGAAACAAAAAGAAACATCAAAAGGAAATATTGATAAACAAATAGTACGGGTATTTAAATCATAAAATAATAACAAACTATAGTTCAAGTTAAAAAAATACCTTTTCATTACGACTATATTTACGCTAATTAAAAAAAGTACATACCAACAAATTAAACAGCAATTGCATATTTACCATTAATCACATAAAATCGATATACAAAACAAAAATAAAACCAGTTACGCAAGGATTGCATGTCAATTATAATAGATGTATTAACGTAACGAGTGGAGGATTAATTACATCGCCTGTGATCCACCGGAATGTCGTATCGACAAACAATTAACTTAATTATAGTTAATAATGATATTTTGAATTCTCCGCGGTAACGGTAATCAATTGGCGATAACATTTTTAACAGTTATATTTTGTTGTTTCCGAAAGAAGGTCGATAATTGCGCTAGGGAATTTCAGTGCATTGCGGAGGAGTCAATTTTGCATGTCTGCGAACGATACGTTTTCAAAGGTTGCGGTCGTAATTAATTCATTCGGGTGTGCATATTGAGTTGGGTTAATTTTAGAATTGCCCACGTATTCATGGATTTTTACAAATTCTAATATTTACAATACATTTTTTTACTGATGAATAAGAAACATGTTATTCGGGGCTAGTTCGTGCGGAAATTGTTAATTCTTTAATCGGCGTTAATTTGTTATTGTTTGTTTGAATTGTTAAGTTTAACGTGTACGTTATTAATTAATTTCACATTCTACAAGGTGGCGCAAAACTACCGATGCGGTTTGTATCTTTAATAACTTTTTAAATGTTTATATTTTTATATCTGACACTTTTTTCTCATTAATCATTTGGTAAAACATTTTTTAAAAATATTATTATTTCACTTATTTGTATTTTATTTTCTACTAGTTTCGGCTTGATGCCATTATCAAGAATTCTTGATAAACTAGTGAATTTATTATTATTAATTTAATTTACAAATTAATATGTTTATATTTTTATTTCAGAATTGGGGAATTTGAAATGGAACAGTACACAACAGAACAGCTATCAAAAATGTTTGAATTTTATTTTGAAAATCAACGGACAATTGTTTTGATGCAGCGTAGTTATCGTCGTTTTTTTTTATATGCGTACTGGACCTTCAGCATCAACAATAAACCGCCTGGTTGCAAATCTTCGACAACATGGTACAGTAAGACACCTTCCATGTACCGGAAGACCACGTATGGTCCACACGGAAGAAACAATTCTGTAATAAAGAATATGTTGTGGATAGTGTGCAGGACAGTCCAGAAACATCAACAAGAAGATGTTCGGCACAACTGAGGCTATCACAGAAGATTTTGACCTTGTTAAGCTTGTGCAAGAATTGAAGCCGATAGACTACCAACAACGGCTTGATTATGCCATTTCATTCCGGCAAAAAGCAGAAGGAAATCGCGATTTCATTAACAATTTGATAATGATCGACGAAGCCCATTTCCAATTGAATGGTTTCGTAAACACGCAATGATAGGAGCTACGGAGAATCCAAGAACAGTTTATCAGCGACAATTAGAACCACTTAAGTGTACTGTTTGGTGCGATGTATCGTCTGAAAGGATCATTCATCCATATTTCATTTCTTTGAAAATGCTCATGGCGCCTCAGTTACGGTTAATGGTGCTGAATATCGAACGATGCTGAAAAATTTCTTGAGGACTGCTGTAGAAAACCATCCACAGTTATGTGTGTGAAGCTGGCAATATTTACAGCAATAACCCGGCGCCTCCACCATGGGACCAAATAAAAAAATATTGCATAATTAGAGCATTCACGAGTAGAAATACACACTGTTTTAAATGCTTTGAATAGATAGATTGATAGTGATTAATATAAAATAGAAAACTCGTCGATTTTTTTACTCCATACTTAAAATAAATTCAACGTTTCGGACACCGAATGATAAATAAAGATTTTGCGACAAAACCGGGTGATACAATCCCCGTTTTTTTCAATTGTTTTTTGTAGCCAACTATCTACTGGTTAATATAGAGTAGAATTTGTTCACCTGGGATATGTAACTCTTGACGATTTTTGACTCGACACTTAGAATACTCCACGAATTAGACAACCAATAAGAAAAATCGATTTTGCGGGAAAACTAGGTTATGAAAACCCCGGTTTTTCCAACTGTTTTTTGTAGCCTAATGTCCACTGGTTAATATAGAGTAGATTTTGTTCATCTGGGATATGTAACTCTTGTCGATATTTGACTCGACAGTTAGAATATGTCACGATTCGGTAATCGTATTGTGGTTAAATTCTTGTATATAACTCATGTTTTATTTTTGATCAAATAAAGTTTTACACTCGTTCCATTTCGACGTTATGGTGTTTCCAGAAAACTAAACCTCTCTACGAAGCGTACGAAGCGAAGATTACTCCTTGTGTCGCCTATTTAATACGAAATTATAATAAAATAGCCCCAATGAAGAAGGAGCCTTCTGGCACAATTAATTTTTGAGAATGACTTGGAATATAATAGTATGAAGTGATTATGAAAATTGAACAAGAATGGTAGTTGCATTAGCCAAATGGCAAAATTTTTAAATGGCGTTGACAATATTTCGTCTCGTCAAGATATTGTACTCATAATAAAACGAAATACGGGAAATATTATTAATATTTTGAATAAACTGAAAAATAAAACCGATTCAAATAATATAATATCTGCCGTTGTTGTGAATCCCGTTTTGCAGGACAATTTACAAAATGCTGACGACTTGAATGAAATTGTATTTAAATTTGATCAGTCACCCATTGATTCTAACCACGGCAGTAAACCAGTAAAATCTAATGACAATCATGAAATTGAAGTAAATGATTCCATTGACGAATTCCTAAATAAGTCTGTAGTTGATGTTTCTGACATGAGTTTTGTAATTGATGCGGTCATTAAGAAAGTATATGCCTAAAGAAGAAGAATAAGTGAAATTTTACCAAAAAATAGTTTGAACGTTTTGACGCTGAAGTATATCTTTCTCAAAATAAATGTGACCATGTCGAGGGGTATTTTTATTTAAGTGAAGAGGAATTTACTTCAATTTTTGATAAAATGTCTTCTTCCTTAAAGAAGAAATCCTATAAATATGTATTTATATCAAAAACCGAAACGTATGTTAATAACACTTGCGGAATTAATATCAAAAATATAAATTATAATCAAATTTCTGTTTCTATTAATGCATATTGTGCTCATAACAATTATAAAAAAATTAAAATTTCTATACAACACGGAGACAACAAAATTAAGGTAGTTGTGTATAGTTCGTCTGTCAATTATAATCATGAACATCAACTAACTAAATAACCGGGTAGAGCGAAAATTACTTGGGGAGAGGTTAAAGCAGTCGAACGCATTGCGAAAAAAAAAAATTGTAATATATCAAATCTGAATCCGTATTTCGGAAGATTAAGTCAGAGGCTAATGCAGCATTTGATAGGTCATACGATGACATAATATGGCCCGAGACAACAGTAATTACTTATATAAAGTTATTGAATCATTTATGGTTACCATATTGAGCACAGAACAACTCAAAATTATTAGCCATTGGCTAGCAGAACCTAATAATCCAATTTTGTACATAGATGCCACAGGATCAATCATAAGAAAACCTAATGAAAATTCAAAGCGCAGGGGTAGTGCAAAGCGTACAAAAAAAGTTTTGCCTGTTTTTGAATTTATTTGAAGTAGATACGATACAGTTTCAATCGCCTCGTAGTTATTCGACTGCAACTACTTTTGTATCAAAATACTATTCAACGTCATAATGGAATCCTGTAATCAAATGTCATAGATTATTTAAATAAATCTTATGACTTATTAATAACAGGTGAGGGATAGAATTTACAATTATTCTAAAAATTTGTTGTGCTCATTTTATGAGTTAAATATCCCAGGTGGACAAAATCTACTCTATATTAACCAGTGGATATTAGGCTACAAAAAACAGTTGAGAAAACCGGGGTTTTCATAAGCTAGTTTTCCCGCAAAATCGATTTTTCTTATTGGTTGTCTAATTCGTGGAGTATTCTAAGTGTCGAGTCAAAAATCGACAAGAGTTACATATCGCAGGTGGACAATTTCTACTCTATATTAACCAGTGGACATTAGGCTACAAAAAACCGTTGGAAAAAACGCGGTTTTCATAACCTAGTTTTCCCGCAAAATCGAATTTTCTCATTACGTATTTTATTCGTGGAATATTCTAAGTGTCGAGTCAAAAATCGACAAGAGTTACATATCCCAGGTGGACAAAATCTACTCTATATTAACCAGTGGACATTAGGCTACAATAAACAGTTGGAAAAACCGGGGTTTTCATAACCTAGTTTTCCCGCAAAATCGATTTTTCTTATTGGTTGTCTAATTCGTGGAGTAATCTAAGTGTCGAGTCAAAAATCGACTAGAGTTACATATCCCAGGTGGACAAAATCTACTCTATATTAACCAGTGGACATTAGGCTACAAAAAATATTTGGAAAAACCGGGGTTTTCATAACCTAGTTTTCCCGCAAAATCGATTTTTCTTATTGGTTGTCTAATTCGTGGAGTAATCTAAGTGTCGAGTCAAAAATCGACAAGAGTTACATTTCCCAGGTGGACAAATTCGACTCTATATTAACCAGTGGACATTAGGCTACAAAAAACAGTTGGAAAAACCGGGGTTTTCATAACCTAATTTTCCCGCAAAATCGAATTTTCTTATTACGTATTTTATTCGTGGGATATTCTAAGTGTCGAGTCAAAAATCGACAAGAGTTACATATCCTAGGTGGACAAAATCTACTCTATATTAACCAGTGGACATTAGGCTACAAAAAACAGTTGGAAAAACCGGGGTTTTCATAACCTAGTTTTCCCGCAAAATCGATTTTTCTTATTGGTTGTCTAATTCGTGGAGTAATCTAAGTGTCGAGTCAAAAATCGACAAGAGTTATCCCAGGTGGACAAAATCTACTCTATATTAACCAGTGGACATTAGGCTACAAAAACCAGTTGAGAAAACCGGGGTTTTCATAAACTAGTTTTCCCGCAAAATCGATATTTCTTATTGGTTGTCTAATTCGTGGAGTATTCTAAGTGTCGAGTCAAAAATCGACAAGAGTTACATATCGCAGGTGGACAATTTCTACTCTATATTAACCAGTGGACATTAGGCTATAAAAAACAGTTGGAAAAACCGGGGTTTTCATAACCTAATTTTCCCGCAAAATCGAATTTTCTCATTACGTATTTTATTCGTGGGATATTCTAAGTGTCGAGTCAAATATCGATAAGAGTTACATATCCCAGATGGACAAATTCTACTCTACATTAACCAGTAGATAGTTGGCTACAAAAAACAATTGAAAAAAACGGGGATTGTATCACCCGGTTTTGTCGCAAAATCTTTATTTATCATTCGGTGTCCGAAACGTTGAATTTATTTTAAGTATGGAGTAAAAAAATCGACGAGTTTTCTATTTTATATTAATCACTATCAATCTATCTATTCAAAGCATTTAAAACAGTGTGTATTTCTACTCGTGAATGCTCTAATTATACAATATTTTTTTTATTTGGTCCCATGGTGGAGGCGCCGGGTTATTGCTGTAAATATTGCCAGCTTCACACACATTCCACAGTTGTGGTTCCAACAAGATGGAGCCCACACCCAAGGGACACAATTGCTCAGTTACGGGACCTCTTTGGCGAACGCATTATTTCGCGCAGAAGCGATTTCAATTGTGCCCCACGTTCACAGGATTTAACTTTTTCTTTCGGGTTATTTGAAAGAAAGGTTATACGTAAATAAGCCAGACCTAAAACAAAACATTTGCGATGAAATTCAAGCCATAACACCGGAAATTTTACGAAAAGTTGTGGAAAATGTACTGGAAAGAGCACGAATGTGCGAAGCTGAAAATGACCACCACTTGCGGAATATAATTTTTCATATTTAAGCCAAAAATATTCCCCATTAATATATAACAAAATAATAATAATTGACATTAAACAAAATTTATTAAACATTCAAACCATATCGGTAGTTTTGCGCCACCTTGTATGAATATCTATTACAAAAGCTGCTTAGACTGTGATGATAAAAATTAACGCACCCCCTAAGAATGCAATGCAAAGTCAGCTTTAGATTTTAATCTGTAATAAAGAATATGGGTGCCCATTTCGATTCATAATTACACCCAGATTCCCATATTTGGGAGTAAATGTGAAATAATTTTCACAAGACTGGACTGTTCCCTCAAAATCAGTATTTTTTTTATAACTTCTTACTGTTAAAATCGGCATGTGTCACACGTTTGATATATTTAAAAATTTGTATACTCACCTTTGCCCTTAATAAATTATACCTTCCTAAATGGCAATTATTCGAAAAAAAACAAGCAAAAATTGCAAACCTAATCGTTGACAATGCCACATGGAATAAGGCAATAGATGCTCAAATTATTATGGTTCGCGTTAAGTTACTAAAAGCCCTTCGCAATCAAAACATGGGAATTAAAATAAATAAGTACGTTCTGTCACCAAATATATCTTCGTCAATTCGGAAGTCACGTTACAATGGGACAGTCCCGTTTGATATATTTTAAATTTTTATACTCAGTTTTGCTTCTTATTTTTTAAGCCCTTAATAAATTACACTTTCCCAAAACGGCAATTACTCAAAAGAGCGAGCAGAAATTGCGAAGACTCGCATAATTATCGGACTTACCTCCTGACAATGTGTGGATGTAGAGGCCATGCCGGTCGCAGCACGCCGTCCTGGAAAAGAAGAAATTGTCGTAATTAAAGGCGCTATGTGTAATGATAATAATTAAAATGAGGCGAGCGATGATGGCGTGTGATACAGGTCCGCGCCTGCCAACACACGAGAACGCGCGAACGAATTTTACTTTTCGGACGCTCTCGACACGGAATAAAATGTCATTTAATCGCGTAAAATCTCAATTATTCAACACACGAAATCATAAAAAAAGGGAACTTTTTTTATGTGTAAATTAATGGAGCTATATTTAAAATTACCGGTTGTTAAAGGTGTTAAAGAGCAGTTTATTAAAAAAACAATCAAATTGTTCTGTGCTTTATATTATAAATTTAAATGTAAATAATTAAATAAAAATATATATATAAAAATTAAATATTATAAACTAAGTGTTTATATTATTTATTTTTTTAAGGATAGTTAAATTCTTGAAATTGGACTCAAATCATAGTTTAAAAGCCGGTTTTCGACTTTTTTCATTTCTATTGCCTTAATTGAATTAAGTTTATAATCGGTTCTAAACAATGAACTTTTTCCTAATGCAACCTACGCCGTTTATAGGCAAGATCGCTGTCCGCATTTATCTTCTCGTGGTGGAGGTGTCCTTCTAGCAATTGACAACATTTTTCAGTCGCATAAATTTGACACATCTGAACTTTTAAATTTGTTTCCCTTATTTGATATAGTTGGTTCTAAGGTTGTAATAGACAATGTTGTACTTCTTGTATTTGTTATTTATATACCGCGTACGCCCAATGTTCGCGATTAGGAATTCTTTCTTAAACACATTTGTAATTTATGTAATCACGCTGATAATATTTTAATAATGGGCGACTTTAACATCCCTTACTACGTTAAGTATCAAGACAGCGCTGATAATAATTTATGTAATGTAATAAAACATTTTTGTTATTTTCTTAATCTCAAATAAGTCAACTCTGTTGTGAATGAGTTCAATAAATTATTAGATCTTATTTCACTAACCTAAATTGTATATTACTGGCAGACAATAATACATTTATTAAACAAGATCAATACCACCCTGCTTTACTTTTTAATTTAGATATAGTACACTCGCCACTAGGCTATTTTCAAATTAACCAATCTAATAATAGGAATTATAATTTAGAAAATGTGATTTAGGCAATCTTTATTCTGAATTTAGTTCTTGTGATTGGCCAAAATATAACTCTGAGGGAAGCTTAGAAGATCCTTTTATTACTCTTTGTATTCTTGTATCGATAAACATGTACCGACGTATAAGCAATCCAGTATCTGTGTTGGTTTACGCCTGACGTTATTCATATTTTAAATTTAAAACATATTAAACGTAAAGCATACGTTCGTACTAAAAGCGCCGAATCACTTGAACTGTTTCGGAATGTTAGATCTCAAAGTAAAAAACTCATTCGTAGCGCATATAAGGAGTATATTGCTGACATTTCTGTAAATCCTAAACAATTTTGGTCTTTTATCAATTCTAAAAAATGCACATCATGCATACCTAAAGTTATGCAACTTAATGACACGTTATTAGACTCACCCGAATGTATCGTTAACGCATTTTCTGAATTTTTCAGCAGCGTATATACTAGAGATGGGCAAAATCGATCTTTTTTAAGATCGATCAATCTGTGATTCATCACTCGAAAGATCAATCAATCAGATTGATCCACAAAGGTTGGATTGAAAATATCGATCCTCAAAGATCGAGCTGCACATTTTTTCGGATCCATTATTTCAGCTTGAAATATTTAAATTAAATATAAATAATCATTTATCTATAATTATTTAAACAAGAATATTTCTTACTATAAAATTAAATTTGTACAATAAAATGTAGATTTTATTAGTTTAGTCTCATAATCACGCTAAACAGAAAGATCGAACCACAGCTGCGAGGCGATTGAAGATCAGATTGAGCCGAAAGGATTGATCATGAAAGATCATTCAGTAAAGTCGTTTCAAAAGATCACAAACAAATATCGAGCTGTTAGATTTTTTTTAATCGATCTTTTCCATCACTAGTTATAATCGATTCGATCAATGAGTGAGATCGATCCAATCGATCATAAGCAAAGATCGAGCAGCACAATCTTTTTGATCGATCTTTCCCATCACTGGTATATACTGACCCTACGCCCATTGCTACAACATTTGATTCGCACAATAACTTTCCATTAATGCTGTCGCTTACTAGAAAAGGAATGATGCGATGACAGAGATAGTTGCGAATCGTCAAGGAGGTGATGAACTAAATGAGAAATATGTAGAACACTGTAGTTTGTTTTTATTTAATTTACATATGTGTATGTGTGTGTATTCGACAACCGACGCTGACGCGTTCTATTTTTTTATTGAAATTAATGAATATGCTGTTTGTTATTTTTTAGTGTATAAAGAGACAGTGCATAAATATATTTGATGAATTTTGTCGTATTATCAATTACTCAATAGATGTTATAATGTTTTTATTCTCATTTTTAGAGAAAAAAATAGAAATCACAGAATTATTGCAAAGCATAGAGTGGCAAACGATTCATTAAATATGTATGCGCTTTATACCTACTCGAACTTTGACTGTATATGTAATCGAGCTTGATTTTTCAAACTAAAATATTTTCATACTTACATTTTTTCTGATACCTAAAGTCGTTATTAACTTCCAAATTTTAAATTAAACGTAATATTTTTTTCTATAAGTTTGTAACAGTTTTTATAGATATTTGAATATTCAGGATTTTTATTGTTCATGTCTATCCGAAGAATACGATATTTTAGCATTAACCGAGACTTGGCTTAATCCGGAAATAATGGATGTTGAATTGTTTGACCATCGTTACACTGTATATCGCGCCGATCGATCTACTCTTAACAGCATAAAATCCATTGGAGGCGGTGTTTTAATTAGCATCAGGAATGACATACCTTCACGTCTACTAACAACTGATAATTCTTTGGAAATTGTAGCAGCTGAAATCACTGTGGGCAAGAGAAACATTATTATCTTCTGCTGCTATATTCCTCCAAATTCCAACATAGATGTCTATATGCAACATGTGACGACTATTCAAAACATCATAAACATTCATCCATCCAGTGAGATTATTGTTCTTGGGGATTTTAATCTACCGCATATTAATTGGATATCGGACGAAGAGTGTACTGGTCTCCTTCCAATAAATGTTACGCAACCAACTGAAATATCATTATTAGATGGTCTTGGTGCTCTTGGTTTACATCAGTTTAATGCAATCAGTAATCAATTTAATGTCGTACTTGATCTGTGCTTTACTAGTATTGAATACATTTTAGTTTCAAAGTGTGTCCCTATCATACCCTGCGACGCTTATCACCCTTCTTTCTCTGTGCGCTTCTCTGTTACAGGTCTTAATGTCGTCGATGATAGTGCAAATTTCAAATATGACTTTAAACGTGCCAATTACAATAAAATTAATGGCTTTCTGAGCAGTGTTAATTGGTCGGTCCTCGAATCCTCCAACGATATTAACAATGTACTGTCTATATTTTATGATGTCATTTATTTCGCTATTGATATGTATGTGCCTAAACTGGCTGTTAGGAGTACTTCGTTTCCTCTGTGGTTTTCTAAATATATCATTCAGCTGATAAAGCATAAAAAAGTTGCGCATATGAAATGGAAAAAATCACTTCAGCTAGCTGATTACCACAGATTTGCTAACCTCAGAGCAAAATGTAAGTCTGAAATTGTATCTTGCTACAAAAAATACATTAGTAACGTTGAAAGGGCTATACCGGGTAACACAAAGTCGTTCTGGAACTATGTACATAGCCAGAATAAGTGCCATGGCATTCCAGTGTCTATGGTTTTTGGTAACACTACGGCGTCTACCGGAATCGATATTGCTAATTTATTTGCCACATACTTTTCATCAGTGTATAGACCGTCATCTGTTAATAATTATTCATTTGAGTTTAACAGCGTCTTCCACCTTAATAATTTTAACATTTTGCATGAGGATATTTATAACGCAATACGTTCAATGAATTCAAACAGTAGCGCTGGTCCTGACAAAATTCCACCTATTTTTATACGCAACTGCTGTGATACCTTAGTGAATCCTTTACATTTTATATATTCTTTATCATTAAATGCAGGTACCTTTCCCGGCATTTGGAAGGAATCATACGTGATACCTATCCATAAATCGAGCTCTAAATCGAATGTAAAAAACTACAGACCTATTTCTATTCTGTCAGCCATGGCAAAAATATTTGAGAAAATAGTCTACAGGCCATTATATGACACTTTCAAATCTGTCATTGTGGAATCCCAGCATGGTTTTTATGCAAGCAGGTCAACACAAACCAACTTATTTATATATACCGACTACATTCACAGAGCTCTCGATAATAATGCTGAAGTTCATGCAATTTACACGGACTTCAGCAAAGCATTTGATTCTGTTAATCATGTTATTCTTATTAAAAAATTGCAAGCATATGGTCTATGTGGTTCGTTGCTTAAGTGGCTAGTGACATATTTGTCTGGCAGGAAACAATTCGTTAAAATTGAGTCCTACCTCTCAGAACCATACATTTTATCATCTGGTGTTCCACAGGGCTCTAACTTAGGACCATTGCTATTCATCCTTTTTATAAATGATCTGTCGGCATCACTAAGGTGTCCTAATTTGCTTTTTGCTGACGACTTAAAATTGTACCTCACCGTTAATAACACAGCAGATTGTTTAAAAATTCAAGAAGATATCAACTCAGTTCATAAATGGTGCGCACTAAATGACATGCAGCTGAACATTGATAAATGTAACTTTATATGTTTTTCCCGGAAGAGAAAGGGAATAAAATATAACTACAAGTTAAATAACTCAACATTGAGTCAAGTCTATTTAGTAAAAGATCTTGGGATCATGTTAGATTCAAAGCTGTCATTTAAGTCCCATCTTGACTTCGTAGTTAGCAAAGCTAATAAGGCGCTAGGATTCATTAAGCGTGTTGCTAAAGATTTTGTTGATGTACGCACTTTTAACATCCTATATAATTCTATTGTTCGGTCACATTTTGATTATTGTCGTCCGATTTGGTCGCCATCATACACCACTTACGTCCATAGGATGGAAAAAGTGCAGACTAAGTTTGTTAAGTTTATGTCCTATAAACTGAGTCATTTAGGTATACGCTTAACTTTTGATGCAACCGTAGCATACTTAGGTCTGACAACTTTACACCATCGTGGCATGGAATTGGATATGTGCTTCCTTTATAAAATTCTAAATTGCAAAATTGATTGTAACCAAATCACCAGTATGATCAATTATTGCGTACCACCTAGACATGCACGTAGCCACATGCTACTACACAATGAATTTTTCAGAACGACTTGCGGTATGAACTGCCCTATGGCTAGGTTAACGCGTACGGCAAATAATATTTGTGGCCAAATTGACTTTTTAAATACGTCGCTAGCATTAATTAGGAGAAGTCTCGTGAATATACATTAACTGTTGTGAAATGTTAAAATCCAATGTTTTATCATTATATGTTTAATGTAATTCTTTAATGTTGTTTGTCATTATGCGGTTCAATTTAGTTTGTCATATACCTTTATATCTGTGATATTTTAGCTTCAATAGTGCAATATAAGTTATTTCATTATATGCCATCATTTTGTCAATCTTTTATTTTTTTGCGTGCAATTTTATAACCATCATATGATCTTTGCTTGTTACGTATTTGTTTTGTTTTTTTTTTTTTTTTACATCATTTTTCATCTTGGTTTACTGGTACATTCAACGTATGCCTTTGCCATGAAATCATATATACCCCGATGTGGTAAATGAAATAAATTAAATATTTGAATTCTTACGTAACTTATGTTATTCATGCCCGTTTGCACCGATTTTACTTTAAGGCCTCCTTAGTTAAGGATTCCTTAAAAGTTAAGGAAAGAATAGTAGAGATTGGATTGCACCGCTCATATAAAATCTCCGCTTAGTTAAGGTCTCCTTAGTTGGGGGAAAATCTAGTGGAAAGTTAGTGCCTAACTTCATGTCGTCTATTATTCTCGCTTCCTAACCTTGAAATCATAGAAAATTATTATTAATTTTAGAAAATCACAACTATTTCGGATAATTATTACCGTTATAAACATTATAGAAATCAAAAGAAACTTTAAATAATATATTTATTTAAGAATGTATACATTTCACCATATTTTTATAACATTATCGCTCGCTTTCTCTACTTTATTCGTTATCTATAAATTTATAGGTTAGAATCAGCTGTACGTCAACGCTAAGGAAGCCTTAGTGAAGTTAAGCCGCCAACATCGGCGGCTTAAATTTAAGGAGACCTTAGACATCGTGCGCGCGCGGTGCAAACCAAATGACATATGTTAAGGATTACTTAGCACTAAGGAGTACTTAAACAAGGCGGTGCAAACGGGCATCAATGCGGTATTTTTGTTAATCGTTGTTTTCTTTTCTTTAGATTTATCTTTAATTTTTTACTATTATAATTATTGTTATTATTATTTTATTCTCTAATTTATATACGTGCAATTTATATTACTACAGTGTAAACATTTGTAAATAATGGTGAATTCCGTAAATAAAGATATTATTATTATTATTATTATTATAAAATTTACCTTTTTTACAGAAATGATCCTCAAATATTTATTTATTATTTTTTACTAAAGGTGTATAATATAAAATTGTTTTCATATATGCAAGCCGTCTCCTTTTCTAAGAATTGATACCAACTTTATTATTTTAAATTGAACACCCTATATATTATTTTTTATTAGATTCCTCTTCACATTATCTTTACAACAATATAATACAGTTAGTAGTTTTTATTAGATGTTACTGTTGTTGCTGTTTCTAAAAATCTAAAATCATTATTTTATATGCATACTAAGATAATACTATTCTATGCAATGGTTATCTTAAGTATGAAATATTTATATACTTGGTGCCCGAATAATAACTTTATATATGTGACTTAAAACGTTTTTTTTAATGGCACCCTATAGTTTTCATTTTTTACATGCATCGTTTTTTTTTAGTTTTGAAGAAACTTTTATATTTGTGTAACAGAAATGACATTAGATATTTCCCATAAATTAATTTGTTAAAATATACTAGATGTTTGTTTATTTTAAGCATTTATTGTAGGTATCTGAGGAAGAGCAACATAACATTGTTATTGAAACTAAAGGACGATTCCAAAATCCCAGGTACCTAACAGAGAGGATGCACCGTTTAACAGCTTCTAATTTTGGAGCTGTTGTAAAAAAAATCAACTTCATGTGATTCCTTGGTTAAAAAAAAATGTTAGGCTGTAAATTATTTAATACTCCTGCCATGGAATATGGCAAAATTAATGAAGTGGTAACAATCAGCAAATTTAGTGAAATGACAGAACTCATTGTGGATTAAAAAAATGTTTTTTTGGGAGCTTCTCCGGATGGTTAGTGTAAAATAATAAATTACGTATATAGAGGGTCAACGAACAGTAGACATTGTAAAATAAATAGCTAACAATGATCATTTCGTACCAATCGAGATAAAACATTTTCAAAATTATGGTACTTTCGATTCTAACACAAATAGATGTTAACTTGCTTATTTTAAATGTGTATTTTCATCTACGTCAAATTGTTTATTTCATGTTCAATGTCCTATACCTATATACTTATTTATTTTTACCTTTCAAGAGAAAATAATTGTAATTGTAAACATTTTTAAATCGTTAATTTCAACGGATCGGTCCGTTTTGAGTCCACTCCATCGTTTTTGAAAAATATCAATGTATGTTTTTGTCTGTGTGTTTCGTCAATAGAGCAAAAACCATTCTAAAAATTGAACTCAAACGTTGAATCCAAGATTTTTATAACAGCGGCGAGATCTAATAAACTTTTGATCTGAATCTCATTACTCTTATTATTTTTATTATTATTATTATCTTATTATTATTTTATTATTTTTTATTATCCGTTTTTTACAAATATTGATCGCACCAAATAATGTTTGTCTTGAAGAAATTTAATTATTTTTATTTACTTTTTGTTTTATCATCTTCAGTTCTTGAGTTATACAATTTTTCCGATAGAAAAATGTTTGAAATAAAAGTTGTAGAACTTGAATAACTAAATATTTTTGTCCTATTTCTATTTTAAATTTCTTAAAAAACACACACACACTACAAACATCAAAGTAAAAGATGTTATTCTAATTCGATTGTGATGTCTCAGTAATGAATATATGGCGGACATATCTAAAGTAATGACGAATATGACTTCACATTCGACAATAAATGAAAATCCCGAATGTTTTAGAAAACACTTATAACCATCCAGAAAGTTTTTCACCATTAGCCGTAGTTCATAGTGTTGCATCCTGTATATTCTAATTTTTAATTTTGTAGGTATAATAAATAACTACGAAATCGTTGAAGTCAAATGTTCAAAGAAAATAGCAGACTCAAATTTAACATTGAATGAGGCTGTGTTAAAAAAGAAAAATCCATTTTTAAAATTACATGATGGTGAAATTCGACTAAAGCGAAATCATGACTATTATTATCAGGTAATACTTTTTAACTAAAACACTTTTGTATTAATTGAATTTATTTATAGGTTCAGGGACAGCTATCAATTACCAACAGTAAAGTTTGCCATTTTATTGTATATACAGGCGACAAAAATCCAATATTTATAGAAAAAAATTACAGAGATTCTGAATTATGGATTGAAATGTTACAAAAATTAGACAAATTTTACAGGAACTGCTTAGCTCCAGAAATTATATTAAATATACGCGAAAAAAGAAATTAAAATGTCGAGATCCCACATATATCTCAGAGGCTCAAAAAGAATTAAACCATCCCAAATATTAATATTTATAAAACAAATAAAACACAGATTAAATTGAATAATTTTAAATTCTCAATTAGTTTTGGGTTATCAGCCCATTGTCAAGAGAATTCAAAATTGAGTTTATTTAAATTTCTATGGATATTAATTTTTATAGATATATTGATTTTTTAACTTGTGTTGTAGGCAAAATAATTTCGGTCCATAGACATTTAAATAAACTCAATTTTAAAGTATCTTGATAATGAGCTGATAACCGAAACTAGTCGAGAATTTAAAATTACTCAATTTTATCTGTGTTTTATTTGTTTTATTGGTTGATTTTTAATAATGTATTCATATTTATTTTATTCAATTTTATTTTTTAACACATATTGGCTGGATCAATTCCAGCTTCCAAGAACTTTCCCTGGTCGGGATTCCATTTTATTTTAAAATTCCTATAAAAAATAGGAGTCATCAATGTCAATTTTCATATATATTCATATATATACACACACACCCTTCCTAGCCATATGGGTGTAGAGTCAATATTCATATACTATAAACAAATCAAAAATTAAAATTATCTTTATTTGAGATGTTGTTCTACACAAAGTGTAGAATAGGGGAGAAACATCTATTAAATATCTCTTGAAAATTAATTAAAAATCTTTGTTTGTATTTTTCCACAGTATTAATTATTTAAACGATTACTCACTATTTACCGCTATCTATATGAGAATGAACTAATATTTGTCTAGTAAAATGCAGAAAACTATATGTAACTTGCCGGTTTTATTCAATATGACCGAATTTCACGGGAATTGATGATATTTTCGAAACGACCTTCCTAACTAAACAGCATTGTTTTCTGACGAAAAAAATGTATTCAACCATAACTACATTAAATGTAGATTATTACGACATATTTAATTTTCTTTCAATAATTATATTAATAAGTAAAAATATAGCACATTCTTTGCATAAAATGTGATAACTTTGGACGTAATTTTCTTCTTAACTATTAATCAGATTAATTTTTAAATAACTCGTTCGAAATCTGTGGAGTTTTAGGATTATTTTGATATATAATATGATGAAATTCATTATTCAGGGTTTGTTTGTTGTAGGAATTCAATTGGTACAAAATCGCTTCATTTTACATACGATAAACGCTAGCCTTAATTAATATCTCATATATTACATCTGATGACATCTGAAATGCCATATCACACTTGGGCAATACAATGACTTGCGGCGCAGATGGAATTCCTAGTTTTTTTAATTAAAGATATTTCTCTCATTTTAATAAAACCATTGCAGGTTATATTCAATATTATATTAAAGACTTCTGAGTTTCCGACAGTCTGGAAAGAATCCAGGATATGTCCATTACTTAAAAGCGGCGATTCTAAGGTAATCGGCAACTATAGACCAATTACTTTGTTGTCTAACTTTTCTAAAATATTTGAAATAGTTGTTTATCGTCATATTTTTCCCAAGATTAGAAGTCTTATATCTCCACGTCAACATGGCTTTATGACAGGAAGATCCACAATGACCAATTTGTGCTGCTTTAGTGAATGTGTATGCAGTGAACTTGACAGAAAGGGTCAGGTTGATTGCATATACATGGACCTTGCCAAAGCCTTTGATCGTGTTGATCATACTATTTTACTCAACAAACTCAATACTTTCTTTTTCACTTAATTAAATTATTTAAATCATATCTATCGAATCGTAATCTGTATGTTTTGATCAATGGATTTTCATCTGTTAGGTTTATGGCCCGCTCAGGGGTTCCTCAGGGTTCCAACCTAGGGCCATTATTGTTCATTATTTTTATAAATGACCTTAGTTCACTATTAGATTGTAATCACTTACTATTTGCAGACGATCTTAAATTTTTTCTACTATTGATTCACTTATTGACTGTTTACTTTTGCAAAGTGTACTTGATAGAATCTTCACATGGTGCTCCGTTAACAATCTATCTCTAAATGTAGCTAAATGTAAAGTAGTTACGTATTCACGCAAAAAGCTTCCGATTCCGTTCACGTATACTATCGGTAAAAAATCATTAGAAAAACTGTCAACATTTAAGGATCTTGGTATCATTTTCGATTACAAATTTACTTTTAGAGAATATTATAATTCAATCATTTGCAAAGCTAATAAATCTATTGGATTCATTATGCGAAATACCAAGGAATTCAAAAATATTTATTCATTAATCTCCTTAATCAATTCATATATACGTTCGATACTTGAATACGGTTCCTTGATATGGAATCCTTTATATCACATACATCAGCGGTCTATTGAGATTATTCAACGTAGATTCTACATGGTCTGTAAAATTTGGTGCTTATCCTCCTCAGGGCTTTAATAATGATTTGCTTTTATGTGAGTTTGGAGCAGTGTCACTGTCAGTACGCAGAGATAACTTAGGTCAGCTATTCTTGTTTAAACTTATTCATAATATGATTGACTGTCCGGATTTACTTTCTAGAATCAACTTTAATGTTCCTCGTTTATGTAGTAGGCATTCCACACATTTTTTTTTATTTGTAATGCACGAACCAGTATCCTTGACTTCTCTCCAATTCGTCGTATATGTCTACGTCACAATTTTCTTAATTATTATATATTTTGTTGCAATTTGAGAGAGTTCAAATCGTTGCTGGTACCAGTTTGAGTGAATATTCTGCAGTTTGCATAGAATTAATTATTTTTGTTCATATACTCTATTCTTTTTGCTTATATGTTAGATTTAATTATTTTATATTGTTTTCCATTATATTTTATTTTTGTTATTGTTAATGTTTATAATGATATTTTGTTATTTTGTTAATTACTCTGTAATTGGGCTCTTTGTCTGTTGGGTAATAAAGTTTATTATTATTATTACAGAATTTTAATAATTTCATTTTATCGAGAAATTTGTGTCCTGTTTTAATAGCATGGTGAGCTACAGCTGATTTATCAGAATTGCGACGGATTTGTTCAACGTGAATCGCTGAACTCTAAAGAATACCCACTGAGCAAAACGGACATAATAATGTTGCACCAATGTTACATTAACATTGAACGTTGTTTTTAATGTTGATGCAACGTTATTTGTGAACATTTTGTTCAGTGGGTAAATGCCAGATAGAGGGAATCAGTATTATTAAATGTGTTTCAGAAATTATTTTTTAACTTTGTATTGGTATGAAATGCTGCAATTAAATTGATTTTTTACAAAGTTTATGAAATTAATTTGTGAGTTGTAGGACATAAAATAATTGAACGTGCTGTTTTTTTTTTTTTTTTGGGGGGGGGGGCATCACTAATTGAACTTAATTTCGTTACATTTTATATTTATTTTTGTATTTTATATTTTTTGTATTTTAAATCTATACGTATATTTATTTATTTTATTGATTATATCAACTTTATAGTTTAATAATTTAGCTACTTTATTAAATTCCTTTTTTCCGATTTATTTCAGACATTGGTATGTGAAAAACATGCTGTGGAAAAGAGCGAATTTATGTTGATTTGGGGCTTAAGCGTCTGAATTAATGTAGTTAAATGTATGAGTGATTTTACAAAAAATGTTGAAATCAAATTTAATTCTTTTCCTAGTATCTAAAAATGGCAGTGAAAAGTTGTTTTCTATTTCACAAGTGAAATTGATACTTTGATAAAAACTGTTGAGTTTTTCGATGAAATCTGTATCAACAATGGCAAACACGACATCAACGTAGCGAAACCAAGTGGAGGGAAAATTATCAATGTTATTTTTAGCAAAATTTTCGAGATGGTTTAAGAAAATATTTGCTAAAAAGGGGGATAGATTTCATTGCAATCTGTTACCATTTTTGCCAAATTTAAATATTCTCAGATATCTGGTTCTGGGATATTATTTTTTATTAAAAGTTGTTCTAAAATATACATTGTTTTATCAATACAGAACAACATAGTAATGAAAAATATGGAAAGCGCTGGCAGAAAGACCTCCGGTCGATAGCCCATGACAGACTACTAACCCATCAATATAAATATTTGTAAAGAATTGTATTTCTGCTGTCTGAATAAAAATATTTGTATATATGGAAAGCGCAGACAAATTTCATTAAAACAAAAAATAAAGAAGAATGAGTAACAATATTCCAGAGTTTTACATATATCCGAATAAATTTCTTTAAGTTCAAAACATAATAAAATTGAATACTTTGTGGGTCAATCGACTTCAATGTGGCGATTTCGAGTGGCGCCTTAACGTGTGGTTAATGGCTTAATAGGCAGATTTCGGAGGCGCAATTAGCATTCGTATTTCGTGGCTAACTGTTAGAAGGCGGCGGGCAGGTGCCCTCCAGGAATATCAGAGCGCACAAGCGCCCGAAATTTTCGGCACTGTAATTACGCCCGAAAGGCCGCTCCTTCCGAATAAAAACAAAACCAAAAACAATTCGCTAAATGTTCACTGCTTCAATTTTCAGTTATTAACAGGAGAAATACGTAATTACAACATGTTATATTTAAAAAAAAGTTAAATAATAATGATGACAGTTTTCTCGTTGAAGTTGTACTTACTTGTTTTGTTCTTATCTTTTAATCTATTTAAAAAATGTTAAAAATTATAGTTACAAAAAATTTAATTAATAAAGAGAATTATTAATTCATTAATTAATTTCGAATTCTTTTCTTTTAATCGATTCAATTTTTTTTAATTAAAGTTTCAAATATTTTTAAATGGATTGAATTCGAAATTAATTAATCTGTTAATTATTCTTTCTATCAATTTAAACAACTAAGAAATATTTCAATAGAAAAACTTTCGCCATCATTGTAATTACAAATTTAAATTTACAAAATATTACGGTGGATTTTGTTTTTAAAAATTATGGAAAGCTTAGGACAAAATATTATTATATAGAAAATCAATTTTGAAAACAATTAATGTTTCTTAATTATTTTGATTTTTTTTACTATTATAAAACATATATTTAATTTTCGATTAATGAAAATATTTTTCAACTCTGTATAACTGAAACTTCAGTTGAACAAAAAATAATTAATTAGGTTATAATTGTTAGTATAAATAAATTAGTTCTTTCAGAGAGAAAATAAATGCGAGGACGAATCGAAAAATTCGAGTGTCGTTACGAGAAGAGCAAAATGGCGTCCTTTGCATTTCCATTCCATTAATTAGGAAAATTAAAATTATGAGGAGAGGATTGTCCAGAAACGTAATTTAAAGGCTACTATTAAAAAATATTAACTTTTCCACTAGTGTAGAAAGTCTTAGCAATCAGTAAATGTTTACTTAATTTATTTATTAAGGCTTCTTCTTTGTTATCCAATCAATATTAACACTTTTTCAAACTTTGTTTTATATAACTGATAAAGTTTGATAATGACATCGAAATAATAGTCACTAAAAAAATTCAGTTATACTTGTTTTGTATAACTGATTTTTTTTTTTTTTGGAAAAGTGTAAAAAAAAGTGAAAAGTGAAAAAAAAAGTTTGAAAAAAAAGTGTTTCCATTCATTAAATATTTACTTTTTTTAAAATCTACAACTTTCATCTGTATTAATAGAAAAGCATTCTTTTTTTGTTCTTTGCATTAAATATTTCTTCATTTCCCAAATTATCTTATTTACGCCATACTGACTGTTTTTATTATTTGTTTTTTTTTTAAGACAATGACTATGTATTCAGGAAAAGTGGTAGCAACTCGAGTGTGACAACTGAAGAGGACGATTTGTGTGGATGAGTCGTCTCGGGACAGATGTCTGCGGAGGTAATTAGCGGGTAAATAGATGGACCGGATCGCAGCCGAATGTGCACGGGCCCGTGCAACCGCAGTGCCTTCTGTCTTTGCCCCTTTTTTGAAGACGCCGCGCTCCTTTTTGCCATTGTTTCGAATTAATGGTGCGGGTAATTGTGCGTCAATAAATCCGGAAAAATTGAAACGCGAAATTAAATCACTATGTAAATTGCTCCACGGATAAACAGGCAACAAAAGAGAGAGAGAGAGAGATCGTTAAGGTATGGATCTAATTGTGTTCTGTAATATACCGAACTGAAAGAAAACTGCAGATGATGGCCTTATATTAAGTAACGTTCCTTTTGTTGTTTTTTCATTAAATTTTTCTCGGATCAAAATTTGTTGCGCTATGCAATATTTTATTGATGTGCAACAGCAGGTGTACATTATGTAATTCAATGTCCAGCGTAGGTATTTGCCCGGGAAGTAGTTGTTTTAATGTGCATTTATTTAACGTACTTACGTAAATCAAAAGCCACAGAGCTAAATGTGGAAATAATGTATTAATTATTTTGAAACCATTTTTATTTAATACCGAACTGAATATTCGTCGATAGCCAATTAACAGATATAAATTATATATTTGATTTTGTAATTTTTATTATTTATTTTTTATTTATTACTGTAGATATCTGTTAATATTGATTATTATTAATGTTATGTAATGACGATGACGATGGCGGACTCTAGCTTCCACATTTTTTTGATTTCGTCCGATAACGGTAAATATTTATTAATTTTGTCTCTACTACTGCGCCACTTCATGTTTTCATTTAATTTCTTCCCACTTTTTTCTTCTTTTTTTTTAAGTTATATTAATATCATTGTATTATTTTGTATCTCCGTAGCACTGGATGTACGTATTGTGACTATATTATATTGCGCTATCATTATATTTTTCTAGTTTATCCCGTAATTAGATCTTGTGAATCTGTTAGATAATAAATAAATAAATATTTATTTACGGAAATTTCACCATTTTACAAAATTATAACAAGTTTTGCTATAAGTATGGCAGTAAGATAAAAATTAAGTTTAACATGTATGTTATTTTTATCATCACAGTCTTAGCAGCTTTTGTAATAAATATATTATTCATAGAATGTGAATTTATTAATAACGTAAACGTTAAACCTAACATTTTCCGTACGGAATAGCCCCGATTGTGATACATTTTATATAAAATACCTACCTTCTATATTTATTTATTTATTTTATATATGTCATCTTTATTGTAGAATTTACATTAACTATAATACAATACAATCGTAATAATAAAAATAAAGTAAAGACCGATGGTCGATAGCCATTTAGTAAGAATATTATATAAAATGTATATTATATAATATTATATTATATTATATTATATTATATTATATTATATTATATTATATTATATTATATTATATTATATTATATTATATTATATTATATTATATTATATTATATTATATTATATTATATTATATTATATTATATTATATTATATTATATTATATTATATTATATTATATTATATTATATTAAATCGCTTTCGACCATAGGTCTTTCAGCCATATTTATTTTGTTTACTTTATTTTTATTGTTTCTTTTGCATTCCAAATTTCAATGGTTATATATGAGTAGTGTGTGTGTATGTGCGTGGAGTGTGTATGTTTCCACAATCGAGTAAAAGCGGCTAAATGAATTGAACTATTAGTAATAACAAATGTAAATTGTTGAAACTATAATCAACAAATATAAAATTACATTCGATTATTTTAATTTTCCTAATTAATGGAATGGAAATGCAAAGGACGCCATTTTGCTCTTCTTGAAACGACACTCGAATTTTTCGATTCATCCTCGCATTTATTTTCTCTCTGAAAGAACTAATTTATTTATACTAACAATTATAACCCCATTAATTATTAATTACAAATATTTTTCGAGAGATTACCACTAAGTTTACGTAAAAAAAGACGAAATTTAAACTTACTTTAATCGTGGCGAATGGCGTCGGCTGCAGCACGGAGTAAACAAAGGGTTGCCAACCCTCGCGAAATAAATCATGTCAAACAAACTGCACGTGTTCGCAAAATAAATAGATTTTTCAATAATTAATCGCTTATAATGTACAAAAATATGAATGTTTCGAATAGATAAACCATAAATTATTAATAAACAAGCATTATGAATACGCAATTCAAGACGTGATTTCGCGAGCCGAGGTTGGCAACCGAAGCGTCGGTCTCCATCTTATATTTCAACAATTGAAACGTTTATGTTTATTTACGTGTAAGTAAAGGTTGCTGTAATTAATAATTTCTTTGATTGATATTTAATATAAAACATTGAGTATTTTGCATCAATCACTCAATATTTAATAATAGTGGAAACAACTATGCAATAATGTGTTTTTTTATTTTCAATTGAAGGATACAATCGGCGAATGAAAGGTAAAAACAATTAATTGCGTGTAAATAAAATGGGGATATTCGGGGCTATTCTGTAAGGGAAATTATAACAAGTATATCAGTAAGGTAAAAGTTAAGTTTAACATATACGTTATATTTATCATCACCGTCTAAGCAGCTTATATAATAGATATATAAATATAGAACATGGAAATAATTAATAACATTTAACGTATACGTTATTAATTATCTGAATAATTAATATTTCCTGTACGGAATAGCCCTGATTATCAAAAATAGTGTGTAAATCGTAATAGAAGTAATGATTTTTATAGTAAATGAACAATTATATAAATTAAATAAAAATTATTTGAAAGTAATAAATTATTTCCACACTTAGCTCTCTGACTTTTGACTTACGTTACGTAAGTACGTTTAACATTATGTAATTCAATGTCCAGCGTGGGTATTTGCCCGGGAAATGTTTTAATGTGCATTTGTTTATCGTACTTACGTAACGTAAGTCAAAAGTCACAGAGCTAAATGTGGAAATAATTTATTAATTATTTTCAAATCACTTTTTTGTAATTTATTTAAATAACTGTGACGAAGAGAATGAATACTCTTTTCTATTTATAACAATTATATGTTATTGTTATGCAACAGAAAATCTCCATTACTGGACATTTGTTTTAACAAATAATGTTACATAAATAGTTTACTATTTATGTAAGATAAGTCAAAATGTCACAGTAGCTAAAGAGGAAATAGCTATATAGCTATCTCTTTCGTCTAAACCGCACCCTTAATTTATAATTAGCCTAGCTAAATAACTTTTTTCACAACTAATTTTATCTTAAGTATACGTATTTTTCCTTAGGTCTGTCTCTGACTGCTCTTTTTTAAATATTCTGAATATGTGTACGGTTTGTAGGGCGACTTTCGCCTTCGAATACGAAAACGTATGCCTTCTAAAGTCGTTAACCTTAAGTTTGAAGCTACGCACCTGCCCTATTAAAGCACACGCTGTTGTTGTATCATCGAAATGTACTTGGATTTTCTTATGTGTATGCATGTGCATTGAGAAAGGCAGATATAATAAATTATTTATGTTTAATTACGGGTCGCGCGGGAAAATCCATCGACTTTCTGTAATCGATATCAGTGCGGTCTGTAATTAAATTGTTGGATGTTTTGTGAATTACTTTTCGCATACACGAATAGCTCATATATTTTTAGATATATGCTCCTAGTTGTTTTTGAAATTATTTTATTAACAAAAAAAACGTATGAATGAAAAGTACTTCGAAACTATTTCATATAACAATTTACTTTCACTTTTGACTGCAGTTTCTGAAAATTCAGCTTGCCATTATGTTCTTATTCTCGAATCCTTATTCAGGTGTCAAACATGATAAATAGTTACAAAGTATATACAGTAATGTACAAAAGTATATAGAGAATTATATTTTCCTAATTATTTTTGAGGGTATTAAAACTTAAAATAAATAAACATTGCAATTAAACTATGTTGTAAAATATTAATAAAAAATATTAATATTTTTTTAATATATCAACAAACTAGAGGCATTATAAGAAGAGCCTACACTAACATTCTTTACTGCACAAAATCACTTTTTCTTATAAATTCAATTAAAATATTAATCATAAAATATGTGCCTATATATTTGTGTCCTATTATATATGTGATTTTTTCTTCTTTATATCATTGCGTGTAGTTATTGAATGTCAAACAGACATCTCATTAATGCCATCCATTGGCGTAGAGTTGTTGATAATACAATTAACACTAAACCTACCACGACGGGTCAAATGACCCATTTTAAACTTTTTGCCAGAATTTCTTGTAAATAACATTATCACATCGCCATTTGTCTTTACGACTTTTACTAAAAAATACATCGAATGTGTTTTTAAATATTTACTCCTCTCTTGTTAATTGTTTTACCGAGAAATATATGTAATCTGCCCTAACTACCGCAACGGGTCATGTGACCCGTGCAAAGATTCATGTGATATCATGAAGATTTGATGTGTGGTTGTGATACAAAACCATTGCATTAGACATTTTTGCTATTGCATCATATATTTTGTTGTATTGTGTTATATTTGCTGTTGGCTAACGAACGAATAGCGAATTTCATTCTCCTCCAAGCGAGCATTACAGTAAGCATTTCAAGTAATAGTGCTATTTTGCGAGTCAAGAATTCTTATTTCATTATTTTACCAATACTTCTTATCCCAAAAATGTCGAAACATTCAAAATATTTGAAATCATTGGAAATTATAAACAACATAGATGAAGAGTGTTCGGAATTTAGTAAAGAGCTATCTGAAAATGAAGTGAATAGCATAGAACAACATGATGACTCATTTGACATTACGGATGAATATGAGTCCTCAGAAAGTGAAGACGAGAATATTTTGAATATACGGAGAGGACAAAAGAGAAAAAGACCATTATCGAGTTCAGAAAGTGAAAGTGATGTGGAAGACCGATGTATTGAAATTGCGGCTGATGGTACAATTTGGCAAGAAATAGAACAAGGCTCAACACCTGGACGATTGCCAATTCATAATATTTTTAGGGAGGTTGTAGGCTCGACAGCATATGTCAAACGACATATTATGAAGGGCAAAGTGAGAACTGCATTTTCCTTGCTTATTGACAATCCAATAATGCAGCACATAAGAAAATTCACAGAAGAAGAAGCCTGTCGAGTATTGGGAACTAAATGGAACCTTACTCCTGCAAAAATAAATGCATTTATTACTCTTCTATATGCACGAGGCGCATATCAGGCAAACAATCTGAACATCTCATATCTATGGAACAAGAAATGGGGACCCGCTTTTTTTTCGGAAACCATGAACAGCAGTGATTTTTGTGAAATTATGCGGTTTATCAGGTTTGATAAAAAAAGTCAACGAAGCCGCGTTTACAAACAGATAAATTTGCTCTAATCTCTGAAGTATGGTACAAATTTATCGAGAATAGCCAAAATTGTTACAAGCCTGGGGAACATGTAACACTATCGATGAACAGCTTTTCCCAACCAAAGCGAGGTGTAGGTTTACGCAATACATGCCGAACAAACCCGATAAGTTTGGTATCAAATTCTGGCTAGCATCTGACGTCAAAACCAAATACATTATAAATGGATTTCCATATTTGGGAAAGGATGAAAACAGAGGAGCTTCATCTCCGCTTGGGGAATTCGTTGTTCTCAAACTACTGGAACCGTTCAAAGGATGCGGAAGAAGCGTCACTACAGATAATTTCTTTACGAGCGCATCACTAGCTGCAAAATTACTAAAGAAAAGAACCACTATTGTTGGAACTATCCGCGCAAATAAAAGAGAACTACCAAAATTCGCTAAGCAAGCGAAAGATGGTATGCCACGCTTCTCGACAAAACTATATAAATCATTGTTCACTTACCATTTACAAAAGTAAGCCAAACAAAAAAGTGCTTCTACTAAGCTCAAAGCACAAATCTGTAAACATCGAAAAAAAAAAAACGGTAAGCGTATACCTGAAACGATTAGATTTTACAATAATACTAAATATGGTGTAGATATGACGGATCAAATGGCAAGAAAATACTCCGTGAAATCAAAATTGTAAAGATGGCCTGTGCAAATTTTCTTCAATATTCTTGATCTGGCTGGAATCAACTCTTGGGTTTTATACAGAGAAACAACCGGCGAAACAATTTCTAGACAACAATTTTTATTCCAATTGGCTGAAGAACTAGCCGAAGATTTTCAACATGAGCAACAGGAAGAAAAGGAAATTATACAGAAAGCATCAACAAATTCAACTTCGGATTCTCGTGTGCAAATGCGAAAAAAAAGCCAAATAGGTTTTTGCAAAGAAAACAAAACTACGAAAATCTGTTTCAAATGCAACAAATATGTGTGTGGAAAATGTGCCTTCGAGAACCCAATAATTTGCAAAATATGTGGTGAACACAAATAAAGTATATTATTTTTTTTCTAAATTTAGTATTCAATTGAAGAATATTTAATTTTTTTCTTGTATTATTTTTATGTTTTTTAAATTTAATAAATAAACAATTTTGAATCCTTATTTGAAAAAAATTGTTTTACTCATCTACCAAATTGTGCTAAATGATATATTTTTCGCTATACATAGTAATATATATATAAGATTTCAAAGACGGGTCATTTGACCCGCTGTGGTAGGAATAGGTATACATGAAGTATCGGTAGGTTTAGTGTTAATAATTATATAAAATCATAACAAAATGATATGATATTTAATTTCTTTTATTATTTTATTTTATTATTTACTTTATATTTTTATTTGTTTAAATTTTATTTTTACATTTTCTTAGGTAAATTATTGTTTCCATTATGTAATTATATACCCGTAGATGTTAGTTTGTGAAGTCATAAGCAACACTGAATCAATTCTTTGAACCGTTTGGGAATGAACTTATTTTACTTATTAATTATTAATAGTTTAGGAATACTTACCTGATTATATACAAATATGTAAATTATTGTATAATGTAATCAATTATAATGGAGAATTCCGTAAAATAAAGTTAAAGTTAAAGTATAAACTAAATTTTATATTATTCTATATATATTTCTCAAAAAATATATTTATAATGTTTGAATAATTATAATGAATAATAAATAAAAGTTTCAAAGGTATTGTGGAAAGCATGGTAGAAAAAAAAAACATAACGAATAAATATGCAAATGAATTATTAAAAAATATAACGTGTCTAGTATATGTACACTATATTGGATAATTCCTCGTCCAGATCGCCAGCGATAGGATAAATTGTTAATGGCCCTCATGAAAACGTGAAAACGGAATCGCGGTCGACACGGAAGCCGATAATTTTCGGTGCTGTAAAAGTTGGTCGTGAAGTTACGTCTATGTCATTGCCCCTACTCCCCTTCATTACTACGATAAAATAATAAACACGTAAAATATTCACGAAAGGAATGGATCGATTGATTAATTGGTTCAGCCTGAGATGTTTATTAGGTAATGCTTTTAAAAGTTCTAAACGTTCTTTCGTTAGTTTTTTCACAAAGTTAATTTGTTAATTCTTCGGTGTTCCATAACGTTATTCATAAAAAAAATGATTTTATTTCAATAACAGAGCTTTATATATATATATATATATATATAATAATCTTTATGTATCCATTTCCATTTCATTCATGTATATTTTACGTGTTTATTATATACAAACATCTTTATTCAAACATCAAAAATTTACAAAAGTTATTATAACAATATGTACAATTGTGTTAGTAGTCTGCCATGGGCTATCGGGTTTTTCCAACATGGGGGGATGAAAAGTGGCGACGTGTTATAAACCGCCGGAAAGGTATTCCAAAGACGCGACGAACGGCGAAAGTCCGAAGTCGATGGCTAAAATTGTTCTCGATAGTTTCGCCTCTGACCCCGTCCCCATCTTCCAGCCAAATTTCACCCTCTCGCCCGACGGGAACCACCTTAATTTGACATGCGTCGTGTTTATTATTTTATCAGTTTATTTTATAAGTGAAGAAATGAATATAACTGTGTTTTCAGTGATTATAATAGTTATTTAATGTATTTTGAAAGACTCTTTTATAAAAAATGATCCTCTTTTATATTTATTTCATTAACAACCATAATCCCAGAAGAAAATTTGTTCAAATGCACAATCTACGAAATCACCAATTAATCACGTAAAACATCCATCCTTTCCATCTCCAGTCCATACTAATTAAGTCGAAGTTCACACGATTAAAATTAATTGTTAATTAGCGCTCGTAGCACATCCTTTCCAAGTCTGGTTTGCGTGCGCCTACGCTGCTTACGAAAAATTTCCCGACCTATATATCTGATGTCTGGCGCGTTTTTCACAATTTTCCATATCTTGTGTGTTTTTTTATTCCTCACTTAATTGCCCCAGTGTCCGTTTCAGCAGTCCACGCTTTTAATTCAGATCCGAGGCGATTAAGTTCCAGCATGCAAATAAGACGGTGCAGTGTGTTATGTATGAGCTTCCTGAATGAATGTAGGTGCCTGTAATAAGTGTTGTGTATTATTATGCAGACGTCCGCTCGGGGAATTTGTTGGAATTTATGCAATTACGTAAGGAATGAAATATTGCGAAAATTGCGGTGGATTCGTAAATCAAAAGTTATCGTCGAGGTTTTATTAGTGGAAAAGTTTAAAAAAATCACGCAACCAGCTGCTACTTTTGTTTGGTAAATTTCACTAGTTTTAAAAGATCAGAAAACCGACTCAAGCTATAATGTATAGACCCCGAGTTTGAGTCAAATAGTGCACCAATTCTTCACACTGAAACTCTGCTTATGCCCACGCTACCTTCTTCAGCAACTTAAGAAACTGACTACGAAAATCTCAACGATCAATCGATCGAGTAGGATGGATGATTTTGAAAGGATGTTTGGATTTTTGGAAATACAGAATTTTGTAAGACGGGATAGATTATAGGGGTTATTTGCATTTTTTTGGAAAGAGTTGTTATACGATGGGATATATC
The DNA here is from genome assembly GCA_963082785.1 of Philonthus spinipes. Taxonomy (NCBI): domain Eukaryota; kingdom Metazoa; phylum Arthropoda; class Insecta; order Coleoptera; family Staphylinidae; genus Philonthus; species Philonthus spinipes. The sequence goes on along the minus strand of OY720300.1, from coordinate 24,585,267 downwards.
GAGCGTATAACAAAAATCGACGACGCAGTTGGCATTGGAAATCTAAAGTCATGTCTGAACTAAAATGACACACGTACGCGTAAAGTACTGATTGTCATGTTGACAAGTCAGTTGTCACTGTTAACCACAACCAGCATTTCACGCGTGTGAGCTTAGTACAGACATGACTTTAGATTTCCAATGCCAACTACGTCGTCGATTTTTGTTATACGCTCGATATATTCCAGCGTATAACAACTCTTTCAAAAAAAAATACAAATAACCTCTATAATCTATCCCTTCTTACAAAATTCTGTATTTCCAGAAATCCAAACGCCAACTTCGTCGTCAATTTTTGTTATACGCTCGATGGAGAGGATTTTTAGGATGTCTAAGTTTGGTCAGTGTTCTTAGGGAGGATCTTTCGGCAACGTGGATTTGACAGAGAATAGATGGTTTGATTTGAGTAAACGATATAGCACCGTAATCTAGTAAAGGACGGCAAATTGAATTGTAAAGGTGTGTGGCTGTTTTTACACTTATGCCTTCTGGTTTGTAGGTGATCGATCTAAAATGACGTGCCCTTATTTTTTTGTGGATAGGAAAGTTTAGAATCGAAAAGGATATGGGAGGGGGAAACTATGATGTTATTATTAATATTGAGGGATCGAGGCGATATTCTGTGGAATTTATACCATTCCACAGAATATCGCCTCGAGTTGAGATTTTGAAGGATTTATTTTGTTCCGCCATTTCGAGCACCAGCCTTGGATAGAATCTAAAGATGTTTGGAGGGATTTTAGGGTTATTTGAAGAAAAGTGGCATGTATAATAAGAGCCGTGTTACCAGCGAAGAGGAGAGCATATTGGTAAGGGTTAAAGTGAGTAGGATCAGAATTATATATGTTATGGCAATAAATATTGTATAGAAGTGGCGATAGGGGAGAGCCTTGAGGTACCGCTTGTAAGATGGAAAATGAATGGGAAAGTGATTGACATATTTTAATAATTAATTAAATAAATAAATAATAATATAATAATAATAATATTATAATAATATAATAATAATAATAAAATAAATAAAACCTATTTTAAGTTGACAGTATCTGTTGGAAAGGAAGTTGTGGATAAGGATAATTAAGGAATTTGTAAGATAGAGCATTTGGCCAATATGCCAAACTTTATAAAGAGTACGGTGGATTTTCTTCCTTCTAGATGACTCGTTTGCATATTCAAGGTGAGAATGGATAGAGGCAGAGTAGTAGATTTTTTAGGAAGGAAACCAAACTGGTATTCTGGGATAGATTTATTGGATATGGTAAGAAGCTTATGTTTGATCAAGGACTCAAATAATTTACTAATTATTGAGAGCAGGGCAATAGGACGGTAATTAGAGACTAGGATATCTGGTTTTGGAATACAGGTTATAATCCATTGAGGAGGGAAATATTGATGCGAGTAGCAATAATTAAAAAAAATAAGGACAAACATGCGGATTACGTCAGGAAGTCTCTTGAGAATGGACCCAGGAATTTTATCCAATCAAGGTGAGGAGTTTTTACGAGCGCGTAAAATAATAATAATAATTTACTTTATTTCAGAGTATTATTACAATAACGTACAAAATGAAATTGTGTCAATACTTAATTTAACTTATAAAACTAACTACTAGACTATTAAATACTATGGAAAGAGATTGCGCGGCATCAGCCGATTAAATAAATAAATGAATATTTCACTTATAATACTTCAATATTAACTATGTTTTACCAAGTGATTAACGAGAAAAAAGTGTCCGACATATCTAACCCTTTGCACTCCAGCCTAATAAGCAATAGTAGGAACCAGTATCTCCGGAGCTATATTAGTAAAAAGTGCATGCATTAATGTTTAAGAAAAAATGCGGTTGCTACAATTAAACAAACCAATTTATTGTAACATATATTGCAATAAAGCATATTATGGCTTATATTTAAGGCTAAAAGAACAAACTTAAGGCTTAAAATTTCTCAAAGTATGGTAGCAATCGCCCATATGCATTCGAGGTTTATCGGAACATCGCAAAATTCCACAGTTTCTCGCCTCTGCCCTCGATCTTGCCTGTTGGAACAAACTACGCAATCCCTTTTTTTGCCCTTACGCAAGTTGTGAAGTCTTTTGTCAAGCCTTGCTTCTTGGTCTTGATCGATCTTCTCGGAATTCCCCCACGAGTTGATCGACCAAGCGCTTGACAAACTTCAAATGGGACATGGGTTTTTCATTTTTGTTCTTTTTTACGCATTTATATAAAATATAAGAATTTATACAGGACATCTCCATGCCCACCAAAAAAAAAAACATTTTCCTCCAGCATTTGAGGGATTTTCTAAGAAAACAATAGGTTGATTCACGCGATCGACACCACCCATTGATTCCGTGTAGTTAACAACTATTTTAGGTTTTTCAACATTTTGTTGCTCACCACCTCTTAAAAATCTTGTTTTTGGGATGAATCCAAACCACTATCATTGGTGCTTACCAACGTCACGACTCTTTTATCCTTCCAGGACAATATCATTGTACTTCCTTTGTTTGAAGGCAATCGATTTATTTTCACCAAATCTAGGTTTTTTTATTGGTTCAGGTATGTATGCCCTTGCGGTTAATTTTTATAGTACCTGTTATGTGGCATTTCATTTTTAGCAATTCCTCCGCAACCACAATGATAGTATAGTATCTGTCTGTATACATGTGATATCCTTCAGCACCTGGTACGTTGTTCAACAGATTATTATACAGATGCAGAGGAATTCTGGTACTGACTGCCCGTCAGTACCAGAATTCCTCTGCATCTGCATTCCGGTTTTATTAGATCATTTGTTGTAAAACTGCCATAATATGGAAGAATGTTATAAATGAAAAAAATGAAGAAAATTTTGAACACGATAAAATATGACAGTTTAAAACTAATTTGAAAAAAATGAAGAAAATTTATAACAAGATAAAATATAAAACTAAATGATAAAAATAAAATATATCTTGATGTAAAAATACATTTGAAAGAAAAGATAAAACATAACAGTTTAATGCCAAATGAGGATGTAAAAAAGGCAACTTGATTTAAACAAAAAAATATGTGGAAAATAAAAACAATTGAAAACTAAATGAGGAAATAAAGAAGACTATTTGATTTAATCAAAAATGTGTGAAAGACTAGATAAAACTAACCGGTGTGGACCTGACGCCCAACTTTAAAAAAATTAAAAACTGATAACGCCATTCGTTTGTACCTCGTTTGTACCTAAGAAAAACACCCTTTTTATTCGTTTGTACCTAAAGGGTTAAAAAGTTACAAAGGGGTGAATTTTTCGCCAGCGCTCAACTTTATTATTTTTTAAATCTAAAAATACCAATCGATAGAGCATCGTTTGTACCCGTTTGTACCACTTTTGTTTTCGTTTGTACCTCAAAGGGTTCGCCAGAAAAAAATAGTTTTGTTTTTGGAAATCGCACATTTTTTAAAGTTTTTATTTTTCAAGATATTCAAATGAAACAAATTGGAATGGAAAGAGCATTGTTTGTACCCGTTTGTACCACTTTTGTTTTCATTTGTACCTCAAAGGGTTAGCCAGAAAAAAATAGTTTTGTTTTTAGAAATCGCACATTTTTAAAGTTTTTTATTTTTCAAGATATTCGAATGAAACAAATTGCAATCGAAAGAGCATCGTTTGTGCCTGTTTGTACCACTTTTGTTTTCGTTTGTACCTCAAAGGGTTCGCCAGAAAAAAATAGTTTTGTTTTTGGAAATCGCACATTTTTTAAAGTTTTTATTTTTCAAGATATTCGAATGAAACAAATTGGAATGGAAAGAGCATTGTTTGTACCCGTTTCTACCACTTTTATTTTCGTTTGTACCTGCCCTTTCTCGTCGCCTACCATATACCGATGAGGCATATAAATCTTTAACGATTCGCGTTCTTTCCGGATTTTTTAGATGCCTTTTTTTGCATGATATAATTTTCTGGTATCGTATGTGGAAACATAGATTGGAATTTGAACACAATCAATTCCAGGTTTATGCATGCTGTAGCAATTGAAAGTTGCACTACACTCTGTACATTTTCCATTTATTTTTAAGAAAAATTCGCCAGGTGTTAACTCGGCCAGATTTAAAGGAGAAACAGCATGGTAACTTTAACTGTTTCCATATCTCTTCATAAAAGATATCAGTCCAGCCTGGCTTTAAACTGGACGAGTTTTTCAAATCGGCTCCATACATTTGAAGCCATACGTCGATTTTTAAATGCATCATTGTAGGCCATGATTTTAATTTTTTTGGCGAATGTGCGAACCAGTTCGAATTATTAGATACATCAGCGGTGTTTTCTGTGTCCGGCGATTCCAAATCAAATGATGTTGATGGAATTTCGGCCGTTCCACATGATGAAAAACTAATAGCATTTAAATTATGCTTTTGGTGCAGAAGATTAAGCAGTCCATTTCTATTTTGACTTATATATAAATATAAATATTTTGCAGAAGGATAGCCTGATAACAATTTTTCGGCACTTATCCATACTTTGTCAGACAAGCTCAAAAGCTTTCCATCGCCATTAAAAAAGCTTAAATCATTGATGAGATCAAATATCTCTTCAACACTTCTATTTGCTTGACGTGGCATTGTCAAATATAAAATCTTCTATTACACAGTTTTTTTTTTTTTTCGTTTTCGATAGGCAGATGCGACTGGCACAATGCAACGGCTATTCACGAATGAGGAAAAATCGCAATGATCTGTGATACAGCACACCCCCACCAAAATAGCTGCGTGCTGTACATGCGCAAAAACGATTCTTGCCCCGTTATATGGCCATCTAGCGCACATTTATAACCGTTTACATTTAGCACTTATTACGCACGCGCCGAATTCATTTCATACGGAGCGGACAGCACGGCCGGCATAAGCGCAACGTATCGGCTGTTCTCGTTTCATTCCCACTTGTAACTGTCGCATAGCGCAAACATAACATAACACAAATTAAATCATAAATACGAATAATTATTAATTGAATTAAACAACAATACCTCTTAATTATAAAAACAACGATCACCAATTACGCACATACATAAAATGAAAAAGAACATGGAACATTATAAATCAAAATAAAGGTAAAAAAATGTTTTCGATTGAAATTTCTTTTATTCAATTATCTTAAAATCCAAACACAAAACGTGTAAAAAATCATGACATAAACCAAAAAGTAGTAAATAAAATTTGTTTCATTATAAATTAAATAAAAAGAATTTGAAAATAATTAATAAATTATCCTCTCTTTTTTCTATTATTTCATTATATTGAAATATACAGGGTCCTGCATCACAGCTCCCGTCTTCGATAGCTCAATTACTAATTAAGTTAGGACTGAAATTTTGGGAACATTACTTGGGCTCTAGGACGTACTTCAGGAAAATATTTGTTATTATACAGGGTGTCCCAAAAAAGAGTTACGGCATGATGATATTTTTTTTTAATTGCTTGAAATACATTTTATTCATTATTTAGGAGCCTTCTATGATGACCTACATACTCCTAAAATTTTATTGAAATCGGTTCAGTAATACCAATCAAAAAAAAAATCTCCTTTAAAAATTAAAAAAAAAAAAATTAGGATCTTGTGAATAAAATTATACAGGGTACTTGTTAAATAAGGTCTAACAATTATAATAGTCAAATTTTATTTTTATGAATTATGAATGAATGTTTATTATTTTACTTATTTTAAATTGGAACCCCTACATATTTTTATATCATTCCCTGTAGAATTAAAAAACAAACATTTTTCTTTCTTGCAACCCTACCTAAATTCCTAACAGATTAAAAGTTATTGACAAAAAACTGTTTTATCGGCCATTTCAATAGTCATTTTGATGAATAAAAATCGAAGGTTGCTTTGCAAAAACATAGTTTTAGTTATAACATTTAAAGAATTGAAGAAAAATATTTCTAAAATACATTATATCTTAGAACTTATGTTTGACATGTCTTCAATTGTTTTGGACGAACATGAAATTACATTGCCAGTCTTTATAATATGTCGGGTGTTATATTTTGAAATATGTCTTTGATTGTTTGCTGCATGTTTTTTAGTGTGGTTGGAGGTGAAAACGAGTTCTTCCCGTATTCTAGAAATACGAGAATCATTCCTATAAGATCATCTCGATTAAATTCGTTGTTTCATTCGAATATCTTGAAAAATAAAAAATAAACTTTAAAAAATGTGCGATTTCCAAAAACAAAACTATTTTTTTCTGGCGAACCCTTTGAGGTACAAACGAAAACAAAAGTGGTACAAACGGGTACAAACGATGCTCTATCGATTGGTATTTTTAGATTTAAAAAATAATAAAGTTGAGCGCTGGCGAAAAATTCACCCCTTTGTAACTTTTTAACCCTTAGGTACAAACGAAAAAAAGGGTGTTTTTCTTAGGTACAAACGAGGTACAAACGAATGGCGTTATCAGTTTTTATTTTTTTAAAGTTGGACGTCAGGTTCACACGGGTATAAAACTAAATGAGAAAGCAAATGATGAAGAAAATTATGAATGGCACTACAAATATGACAGTTTACAGTTAAATGAGGAAAAAGCAAAAGCACATTTTTATTAAAATTATTAAATATTAGATAAAATATGATTGTTTAAAGTTATACGAGGAAATTAAAAAAGATATTTTGATTTAAACAAAGATATATGTCTATAGATAAAATCATTCTAAAACTAGAGAAGAGGATAAAAAGAAATCTTGCGTAAAACAAAAAGACGTAAATGGAAAACAAGTGTACAATAAGATATTAAACTTGTTCTAAACAATGGAATCTTCCTTGGCTTATAAATATCTATAATTTTACGCCTCTTTTTCTCAATGTGAGGGTTTTTGTGCGAGATTATTGATTATGGCTTCAAAGCCCTGTCGATTAATATAAAGGTTCCATTATAAGTTGTTTTCAAATGGTACTATTACTTTATTTATAGAGAAGACATTTTAATACACACATTTTTTTAACAAGTGAGTGGATTGTGACTTTGAGAGTCTATTGTTATAAATGTTTATAAAACAAATGAAAGTGATCTCTACATGGTATTAATCTATAAATCACTTTCATTTACCTTTAAAAATATTATATATTTATACACAATTTTTACATTTTTTATACATTGTAAAGGTATATAAAAAAAATATAAAAAAAACATATTCCGAATCTGCTAAAACGTATATCCGTATTCCCCATTTAGTTGGCTTATTGGGATTGTATGTTATGAATCTAATTTTGCCTTTCAATTTGAAAATAGATTCATCGACACATATATTTTGCTCTGGTATAAAATATTCTGCGAATTTTGCATTTAGATATTCCAAAAAAATACTGACCCGTTGAATCCTAGTTCTTATACCTCTCCTTTGCTGATCTACGGTTTTCAAATGCAGCATCCAGAACAATTGACGGAATCTTCTCCTAGTGAACACATTTGAAAAGAAAGGTATTTTTGTATTTTCACTTGTTGACCAGTAATCTTGCAAATTTGGCAAAACGATGGTATCCATATTCAAGATTGCTCCCATAAAGGCCCAAAATTCCTTCGTATTAATGTCACGCCATGAATGCCATATTAAATTTTGACTCAGAGTTTTTGTTCGAAATTTGTTGGTGGCGTATATATTCGTCTCTGATACAATTTCGTCCACCAATTCTTCTGTAAAATACAGCTTGAAAAATTCTACAGGTTCATCAATATTGAATATTTGAGGCGCTGGAACTTTATTTCCCTTTGAAAAGTTTATTTTTGGCAAGGGAATATCACTTCCCGTAATATCACTCCATGTATTGGTGTCTGCCGGTGGTGCATTTTCTTCCTCTGAATCCGATTCAATAATTTTAATTCTTTTTTTCTCACTATTATAACGTCACCATCGTTACTATCTGTTCCAAAGTCATTTTTCACTCAAATCATCTTCATGCAACACAAAATCATCTTCTACATCACTTATTTCGCTATCGTCAACATTTTCGCCTTCTATCTTCACTACACGAAGGATTATAACCTAAGAATTGTAACGAAACGAGACAAAATAAAACACTTACCATTGTATAAACATAAAATGCAGATCACATCCATTGGAATGCAAACGTACACATTTGCGATATCTTAAGAGCGCTGAGTGAGATAAACAAGCGTGTCGCAAATGCGGCGACAACGGAGTGCAAAGGGCTAATTAATAAAAGTGATTAATACATTGCCAAAATTTGTTCACACAGGATGTTTTCGTTCATATTTTCTTCTCTATGAATATACGAATTATAGAGAAGTAATCTGTCTCGTCTTCTGAATTATCTGTAGAGGGTAAAGTGGGAGTTATGTTATATGAATTAAACCAATAATTTATAAAAATAAAATAAGTTTTCATCTTAATTGTTGCCTTCTATTGACAGACAAGTTTTTTTTACAAATTTCCTGCAAAAGCTTCTGCAATTATCGATATTTTCGTCGCTAATTAATGAACCGTCAGTTAATTGTCTTATATTAGGCCCAATTTTACAATCCGCAAGTAAGGCATACGTAACGTATTCGCGGAATAAAAGATGATATCTATGATTGTCTCCATTTGATTATCAATGAGTCAACGCAACTGTTATTCCACGAATACGTTATTTACGCCTTTGTTGCGGATTGTAGAATTGGGCCTAATTTGTGTAATCTTATATTTCATTATACATTTTTTTAATAGTACTAAATAAAACAGAAGTAGATGGGATTATAAGTAAAAATTATAAAATTAATGAAATATGCATCTATCCTATTAAATAAGACCAATTCGTTTGATAACCAAGCATTTCACAATTTAAACAATACATGACGTTTCACACGGCTGTTTCTGTGGCATGCCACTAATTTCTTTATTACCATTATTACGTGTAGATTAACAAAAAAAAACAGAAACGCAACTGAATGTGATTTAAATAAAACGATGTCACCTCTCCCGAGTCCCGACTAACTGGTATTCTATGTATGTATATGGATGGGATTATGGTATTGAATGAATAGCCTCTTCGCTCATATGGACGGTTTGTATATGAGAAAATATGTGTGTGTGTGTGTGTGTGTGTGTGTGTTTGCGTGGGACCCCATCCACATGAAAGATATATAGTAGAGAAACAGTCTAGGTGAGTGTGAGTGTGGCGTGCACATTCCCATGAATTAACAAAGCAGAGCGATCATGCGAACAGTTCGACCTCCCCCAGACTTTGGAGACCGATACTGCACTTATCTCATCATTGTAATGCTCTTACCGTTCCACGTATACATTTTATATATAGCTATACTTTCTGTTATATAATTTAAAAATAGTTTTTTCGCGTGTCCAACGTTAGTATATATGTGCATACTTATAAAGATTCACACTGATAAACGTTTATATTTCCATTTCGACAGTCGTAAATACTTGTTAAACAATTCAGTTTTGCTATTAAACTCTTACTGGTTGAAAGGTCTTCATGATAAATAAAGTATATTGCAGGGAAAAATAAATATGTTTTTTAGAAGAAAAAAAAATGGATTTTAGCCTAATAATTTTTGAAGTTTTCTAAATAGGTATATAAAAACAATGCAATCCATATTGTAAGTACTCAGTTTGAGAATGCCATTGTCAATCTAATTGTCATGATTGCTATCGTCATTGTCAAAGTCCGCATTATTTGATGAAATTAAATGATAAATTGTCGATGAAGGGTTTTTTATATTTTGGAGGGAAATATTATGATATTTTAATGTAATTAATACTTTTAATATTTATTTATTTATTTATTTAATACCCTACACCCATATTTGATAGAAAGGGTCATTAAATATATATATATATATATATATTTATTTAATAACCCAACAGCCCTAAGGCCAGATTAAGGATTACATAATATTTAAACATTGTTAGTTCATATTCAAAATTTAATTTTGAATTCTCTTGAAAATAGGCTAACCCTAAACTAGATAGAGTTATTCAATTTAATCAGTGTTTTATTTATTGTAATTGATAAAAAGCACTAATACACCTTTAAAAGTGTGAAGCAAGGATATTAGTGCTTTTTATCAATTACATTTGATTTCAATCAATATTTTTTTTTATTTATTGTATTGGTAAATTTTTAATAATCTATTTATATTTATTATTATGTTTTATTTAATTACGCAATAAAATTAAATGTCAACTGATAATAGATAATGTATTTCAAAGAGGTTTTTATTTTCATTTAGATTTTTTTAAAGTTGTATTATATTTAATTATTAATAAAAATTCTGAGATTTTTTTAAGAATAATTTTAAAGGATTTACAAGAAATCGTTTTAAAATTGAATCGAATAAAGTCTTACAACTTTGTAAAACTTCAAAAGTTTCGAATCCGTCCGTCCAGCCGCGCACTGGACGCGACTCCAATTAGACACACCTGTTGCCTCCACTGGAGAACTGTACACCTCCAGCGACAGCTGTCAAAACCGCATAAAAAGTAACCAAAAAAAGAAAAGCGAAAACAGAAAAAAAAAAACCAGACACTCACCGAAACACCTCGCCCTCGTAACAATAGTCCCGAAAACTGCAACCTCGTCCACCGTCCGTCCCCAGAACGCACACGCACAGAAAACACTGCAGATTTTTCGTTTTCATTCAGGCGGACACCGGACGCAAGATCCGCACGCGAACGTCACCGCCAGCACCGAAACACGCGGAGGAGGAATCTGCTCTCTTCAGGCCATTAAGAGGTGATAGTTTTTTTCGCGCTCTCGGGGAGCGTCAATTTTTTTTTCCTTCTTTAATTCGGCACTTGACAGAAAGCAACAGTTCTTCAATTCAATAATACGCCATGTTTTTGATTTTCAAAAAACGGTACGTGTGGCGACATCTCTTGAAGATATCGCGAAGGTTTCACACAGGTGGTTTGTTCTTTCGGAAGAGAAACGCGCTTTCTTCAATTCTGTTTTGACGTGGTGACATCTATCAGTATGATTTGATATAACCTTTCTTCACACTTTTATTTGAATTACCAAATCGACATTTCACACACAAAGTGATTATTGTCAGCGGATACTAAAAACAAAACAGATATTCTTGAATCTATCAATTTCAATTTATGAGATTTTTAGTCACTAAAATAAAATAACAAGTTATAGAAACAAAGTTAAAAGTGTTTTATTTGATATAAACATAGTTTACAAGTAAAATATGTTTATAAGGCTGAAAGACCCCTGGTCGATAGCCATTTTGTGAATTTTTGTGTTTATTTTTTAATACAACGTATTATTATTTTTATTAATTAAATGTAAATAAATTGTATACAAAATTTCACGAATAAAGATATTTAGTTAGTTAGTTAGTTATGTTTATATGAAATAAATCATCTGACAACAAAAATCGCTTTATAATTTTACTCAGCACAATGGTTAAAATTGGAATTAAGTGTTTAACCACAAAGGAGAAACTATATATATTATTTACTCAATGGTTTGTAGTCGGGGATGGCCTCTTCGTGGAGTTGGAAATTAGACGGACTGCATTTAAAAAAAAAAACTTTAATAATCGCTAACAACAATTTCACATAACGTAACTTAAATCTTCTAATCATTCTCTATGATTCTTCAACATGAACATAGCTCCCCTAAAGTCTCATAAGTCTAGCCAACATGAAATACATTTCCTTTCCGCGGCGTTAGATGGCGCACGCAGGCGGGTAATTCAAAAATAGCGCCTACAGGTTTAACAATTTTCGTTAAAGTTGTACGTCTTAGAAAACAAAAAGGTTTCTAGGGATTAGAACAAAAGTTGATTTTGCAGCATGTTGCTGGGGATTAGAAAAACTTTAACATTTGTTAAAAATTAATTATTCTAATTCCATAACATATAACATAATGAGAAAAAATACGATGTCGATACGTTCAAACAAGGATTCGATTGGACAATGAAGAAACTTATTTAAAAAAAAATCCAGTAATTTAGGAAGCCCGGGGCCTTATTCCTGAAAACGATCGCACGAAATCGTTCGAACGCAACTGTCAAATTCACATGTAAATTCGTATCTAAATGATGAAATACGACCGAAAGGTTCGAACTATTTCAGGAATACTAGCCCAGGATTTGATTAGATAATAAAGAATCTTATCGGAAAAAAATCAAGTAATTTAGGAGTAGAATGTCCAAGAGGGCTGCGAAGCCAGGGTCACTAATTTCTCAGAAGAAGAATAGTTCCCATACAGCACAGACAGATTACGGAAAGGTTGCATTAATGCATTGCAAGATTGCGCTATTTTTGAATTACCCGCCTACGCGCGCTAGCTAACGCCGCGAAATGGAAATATATTTTATGTTGGCAATACTTATGAGGCTATTTTCATGTTGTTGAAGCATAAGCGAAAAATGGAAGATTAAAGGTTATGAGTTGGGACGCCAGCATATTCCCGGCGAATACACCCAAGTAAAACAATCCTTGAAGTTGAAAAAATCGGAGAATTTATACGGATCTATAAATTATATCAATAATTTATAGGTTAAGTAAGATAAAATGTTTTATTTTTTTATAAATACATGTATATTCTATGTTATCATATAGCAAGATGTTAAATAAAGATTATTATTATTGCAATCTTTGCCTGCTGTATCGTATAACTAATAAGGTGATACAAGTAGACTTAGCACCTGGATCAAAAACTCAGTTATGCCCGTAGTACTAGTTATGGATTGATCCAGAATCAAGTATTAATTCTTGAATTGCGCCAAAATTTATAAAATAGTCGACTAAAAGGATTTTGTTGACTATTTTATACATTTATTCCAGGAGGATTATTTTGAAAACATACCGAGGATCAAATAACATTCGCAAATCCGCGATTCACGAATCCTAGATTGCTTCCAGGATTAAGCTACGGCCATTGGATTGCCATTTGACTTTTCAAAGTTATCCCTCGTCCCGCTAAAGTTAGCTTAATCGATAGATAAATAATTATTTATAAGTTATTCATCTAGTTATGTACATCTATGAATTTTATGGAAAGCTATTGGCACCAATGATACGTATCTATGAATCAACACGAAGCAGCGACATTCATTAACTTTAATACAAAGCTCATAAGTGAAAATCAGGGGGGTCGGATAATATTTGAAATTGGGAAACACGGCTGTAGTTGTCCACTTGAGCACTGGAGGCGCTGAAGTCTCAAATGGAAAATTTAAAATACTTTATTTTTGGGTTTTTACAATGATTTATTTGTTATTGGTGACTTTTGTCGCCCTATAAGATATATTTCTTAAACATTTATACTTTTAATTAAACATTAAAGATGTTCTAAATAAGGATCAGTTTGACATATTTCAATTTGAATGATGTAAATCATATGAATTGTTTTTGACGGTTTTTTTTTTGTATTCGTCAGAAGTTTCTTCACTTATTCTTATAAAACTACAACTGGTAAGTTATTATTTGTAATTTAAAATACGTTTGCTTATTAATTTCTATGAATTGTATATTTTTGAAAGAATATACATAACTTAAAATTATGAACCAATCGAGCAATAATTAATTATTAATAAATATGATTTATTTCCCACATTCTCAAAATATGTTTTCGGTCTATAAATCTTCATTTTTTATTATATAGTTTATGCTTTTTACAATATTTTGCATCAGAAAAAAATGTATTTAACGTAGACGTTTTTGAAGTAATATTTACATCCATATTTTTCTAGATTCTTTAAGGAAAGGACTTCATAAAATTATCTAGCTGAGAGATATCAATTAATTCAAATTATAACTGTTGTTAAAATGTTTTAATTAATATATGAATGTAATAACAGGTTAAATATTACTTTTATAAGTTTAATATATTTTACTTAAAAATATTGTTGTTTTTATATGTTATTTCTTCAGATAATTTTATTAATTGCAATTTCTTATTTGCATGATCTACTCATATTTTTTCCTGTAAAATAGCACATTTATGTAAAAAAAACTTTTATATCAATAATTTGAAGTAAAATAGTGAACAAAAAAATTATAAATAGAAAAATGTTCAAAAGTCCCGCCATTAGTTATATTATAGTGCGTATATGAACCTAACCTCAAAAACCTTACAAAGGTTTGAAACTTGGGAAATAGTTGTCTACTTGAGCACTGGATGGCGTTGCGCGCGTTTCCCGCTAAATACATGGATTTGGTCCACTTATACTTTATCTCTATGTTGAAAATTATGTAAATAAAATTTTAAAGAAATGTCCCACATTTTTTTTCTAATTAAAAAAATCATAAATCGTAAACATCTATTTTTTTAATTTAAACATGACTAAAAATCCACTATCTATTGATAATTGGATCAAGTTAATAACAGTAGAATTTATAAAACAAAATGAAAACAATGCAAGTTGTTTGATTATGAAAATATAAATATTTTCGCTTTTCATTTCCAAAATACGCCAGCATTCCGACTAAACTCTCGCAAGGAAGTTAAATCAACAATGTAAGTAACAAACATTTCTGAACATTAATTATGTCCTGTTATTACTATAATGTAAAATTATTTTGTATTATCCTATAATTGGGCTACTGTTTCCTGCTGGGTAATAAATTTATTATTATTAATATATAATTGAGAATAATTAGCCCTCGAATTAATTTCTCACTTAACAGTTGGTGAAACATGTTTAAATAATTAGGTTAAAATTAAACAGGCGGTTTGTTTCACAATAAATAATGTTTCATTCTGACCAGTTTCGATTTTTACATCATTTTTAAAGAATCTAATTAAGAATAATTAGTAATAATAGAAAAAAATGATTTATTCACTAGGTCATAGATATTTAAATAAATTAATAAAAAATGGCAATTATTTTTATTTAATTTATGAGAATAATTAATTTTTAACAAGTTTTTTTCTTTAACTAAAAACGTTGATTGAAAGAAGTTGTATATATTTTTTTAATTAACGCTAAAAGTAATAACTAAACAAGTTTAAAATAATGTGCATATATATTTCGAATGGACAATACATGTCAACTTGCACTTGTGTATTATCTTGGTTGTGTAAGGCTTACATGCAAGCCATCACCCATCAAAGGATTATTAAAGGTAATGTTAGGGATTTTCTTGATTTTAATAATTTTATCATGTTTTAATTTAGCCACCTCCAGAATTGAATAAAGTGTTCAACCACCATTCATTTAGCATTTTGATAACGATTGGGTGGATTTCCTTATAGACACTAATTGTCAACAATACGACTCTTTCTTTTATTCATATATTCATTTAATGTTACAAAAAGCGATAAATTATAAGAAGAATTTCCTCCTACTCGTTTCCATATCGTGCCGTCTGCCTTCTATAATCCATTCATACAATCCATATTTACTATCGAATGTACCTTTCTGCAAAGACTTCAACTTCAATGTAAACCTTGGACCCAATTCGCGCAATTTAGTTCTTTTTCCATCATCGTCAAATAAATACCTAAAACAAAACAAATTCATTGAACAAGTATTATCTGCATTCTAGAAATCTACTTCATATGCATTTCACACACATACATGTTTAGTAAACGGGATGCTAATTCCTAATATTACTAAATTGTTTTACCAAGTGATTATCGAGACAAATTGAAAACGCTATTTATACTTACTTATAATGCCTGAAGAAAATATAATCCCTCTGGTTATGAAAAGTAACAACTCTCCTCCCTTTAAACTCTGGACTGTAGTGGAACAAAGCACCCAGCATGCGTCCAATTCCCAAACCCAACCTAGTCGAGAAATTATTCAAAATAACTTCGGGTCGATGTTGCGTTATCGCTTTATGAGACTTCCTCATCTCAGTGGTGATCTTAACGTTGCTCACTTTAAAGTGCGCTGTCGGACCGTCTGGTAAGTGTATCACTAACAATCCGTTTGGCTCTTTCCTGTTCTCATTAACGATAATGACGTCGGTGTAGTTTTCTCTAATAGCACTTCTTACGATTTTCTTAACACCGGATCGATTTCTGTATAAACTCACCGAATTCGGGATTATGCGAGTCAATTCCCTTCCAAATATTCTTGTTTTCTGAAATTAATTATGTTATCATTCATATGGTGTAAATAAAAGTTTAATTAAAATAATCATGGCTCACTGGAGTTTAAAATTTGACAAATTTTACATTTCCAATTAACTAACTGTACTTTTTTTATGTGGCATGTTTTTAAAATAAGTAGCATTTTAAAATATATAAAAAAACACTGGAGAACACATCATAATAATTATATTATTACTTGAAAGCCTCTTCTATAAACTAAAAGATCATTTAATAAGTCCCTGGTCTGACAAAATACCAAATGATAGAGAAAACACTGTTTTGTGACAAGGGGAATAATACTGTTGGAACCAAGAATTATGGCAACTTTGCACCAGATTAACTATTATTAACTGGTATGCTGAATTTAAAAACAGTCACACAAGCACCGATGATGCTGTATGTTCTGGTTGGCTCAAAATGACCATAAAATAGTTTTAAAGGACTGTAAAATAAATTTGCCTAAGATAGCAGATACCTTGAAGATATCAGAAGGAAGTGTTTTTACAATTTTACATGAAAATTTGTGTTTGCGCAAGTTGCTTTAAAAGTGTGTTTGCTCACGCCAGAGCAAAAACAACAACGCTTCAAGATTCGTACCTGGGCAATTGTGAATCGGCTCTATAAATATTTGCAGACTACTGATTACAGATGAATTTCAAAACTTTATTATAAAAGCATGCCTTGTTTAAATTTTATGCATCATTAAATTACTTGCTATATTCCTGCATCCCCTACACCACCATTATGGTAGATGGGGATTTTTGATTATGTATATACCTGCATGGGATTATCAGAATAGGTGATGAGAATTTTCGGTTCGTAGCTATTCTTGTAGTAATCACTGAATTCGTCATTTTCCAAATCTGTCCGAACAACTTCATTCTCTTCTGTGTCTAAATCTCCAACGGTAGTCTCGTCTTTTTCTCTTAACGAGTCAATAGTGTGCGGTACCTTTTTCGGCGCCCCTTCTGCCCGCTGTTGTGCTTTCAAACTTTTCTTCTCCTGAAAATAATTGTTTTTGAATAAACAATTTTATAAATAAAAATGTCTATCTGAGCTATTCCATTAAGTTTAACGTGTATTATGAATTAATTTCACATTCTATGAATGTTGTATTCGACTGTGAGAATAAAAATTAACGTACTCGTTAAATTTAACATTTTTCTTACAGAATACCCCCCCATATATTGAGTATTTACAAATAATTTGAATTGGTCTGTTTCTTTTCTAACCTAAAAAATACGCACCTTCCTAATTTCCCTCTTCTTTTTCTGGTATTGCTGATTTCTGACCAATTTATTTTTGATGTGCGAATATTTATTTTCATTGGGAAAGAGCACAGCACCGTCCGTCGAGGGTTTAACATCTTCGTCGATATCTTCCTCTTTAATTTCATTATCCACGTGTTTATCCTCCATCTCGGCCATCATTGAAATCATAGATTCACATTGAAAATAACAAAACATACGTGAAGTTGGCAATCTCGAGCACATAGATTTAGTATATAAATCTATGCTCGAGCATTTTCTTTGTATGCAACTTAATATACACACAATACAGTGGGGTGCTTGAAATAATACATTTTGTTATTAAATATTGTAGTCGGGGATGGCCTCTTCATGGAGTTGAAAATTAGGCAGACTGCATTTGTTTTTAAAACTTTAATAATCGCTAACAACGATTTCACATAACGTAACCTTAATCTTATGATCATTTTCTATAATTTTTCAACCTGAATATAGCTCCCTGAAATCTCATAAATCTATCCAACATAAAATATATTTCCTTTCCACGGTGTTAGATGGTGCGCTCAGGCGGGTGATTCAAAAATAACGTCTACAATATTACAATTATTTATATATATATTTATATGTTTACAAAAAAAATATTTAAAGGATTTTCTTCAAAATTCGCCCGTCGCGCTTTTTTATTCAAATTTGATTTATTGCAGTTTTAATTACAATAAATTTTCAATCCATTCAATCTATTTAAAAACACGATAAGTTGAACTCTTCAGCCAAAAATTGTGATAACTGTAAAACTCGATATGGATTTTAGAGAATTAATTAGAGGCGTTCGAAATGGAAAAGGGAGTAGTGATAGCCAAACTGAAAGACTTTAATGACAAAGTTAAAGTGATGAGAAATACAAGAAATATCAAAGGGACGGATATGTATATTGATAACGATTTAACAATGAATGAGAGAAATATGCAATCGGAAATAATTAAGGAAAATAGTTGGTTTAGGAAAACTGAGTATAGATAAAAGACGTTGGCCTTGGATAAAGTAAAGGAGCAATATAAAGATAGAATATCAAATAAGTAAATGTTATGGATAGGGGGGTTATAAAGATGGGATTTTGGAGTATTATTTATTTACGAAGTAAATAAAAGTATAGTAATTTGTTTTATGAAGGAATAATTCAGACGACACAAAATAATAACAACAAATAAAATCATCTTTCAAAATTAAATGACGTTTCACTTGACGCAAAATTCTCAGTTTTCGCAATTAATACAATTATTTTTATTCCTCCTGGCTCGCGTCAATTAGCAAAATGCAGAATATTATGAAAACTTATTACGAGAAGAAAAGACGAGGTACGTTGTAATATTTGTATCTTTATCGTTGGGAAGTCAGGTGTGGTCTGAAGAAACATTAAAAATATTTATATCATTATTAATAAAAATAAATATCAATGAAATATAAAAAAAGCAATAAAATAAAATAAAACAAAATAAAATAAAATAAAATAAAATAAAATAAAGTAAAATAAAATAAAATAAAATAAAATAAAATAAAATAAAATAAAATAAAATAAAATAAAATAAAATAAAATAAAATAAAATAAAATAAAATAAAATAAAATAAAATAAAATAAAATAAAATAAAATAAAATAAAATAAAATAAAATAAAATAAAATAAAATAAAATAAAATAAAATAAAATAAAATAAAATAAAATAAAATAAAATAAAATAAAATAAAATAAAATAAAATAAAATAAAATAAAATAAAATAAAATAAAATAAAATAAAATAAAATAAAATAAAATAAAATAAAATAAAATAAAATAAAATAAAATAAAATAAAATAAAATAAAATAAAATAAATAATTTTAAATTCCTCAGTAGTTTCGGGTTATCAGTAAGTAATATTTCTAATTATTATTATTATGCTAATGTTGGATGATTCCATTAACATTAAATTGTTTTTTTATGTCTTATAATTTAATATATGAAAAATAAATGTAATACAATACCTATTGCCATTTAACAATAACAAATTCGTTGTAGAATTTACTAAATTATTGTGCAACAATTCGTTTCATTTGTAAAGTGGATTGATTCTACGGAAATTCTACTAATGTAGAATTCTAAGTAACTATTTTTATAACTTTATAACATCTCATAACTTTTATAACAAGAGAAAATGAATTATGAGGGGTGTGTTAAAAAAAACAATTTCTCAAAATCTCCCTGTAGTTCAGATACCAGGCCAACTATGAAAAATTAAAATATACCATCAATTAAATGTTGAATAAAATTTATTTGAAAATAATTAATTAATTATTTCCACATTTAGCTCTTACTTACGTTATAACGTTGAATTCACATTAAAACAACTACTTCCTGGGCTGTTGCACATTAAAATAACTACTTTCCGGGAAAATACCCAACCGGACGTTGAATTACATAATCTACACCTGCTGTTGCATATCTATAAAATATTGCAGCACGCAACATTTTTTTTTTATTCGAGAAAAATTCAATGCAAAAAACATAAGGCCATCTGCAAACATGTGTTTCGGGATCTATCCTCTACTCTTTTCTGTTTATATTAAATGTTGAATAATTGAGGCTTCCACCTCTTTATTCCGCCCTCTCTTTATACATTGTTTTAAGTTGATATATTTTGTTTTGTTTGTATAACTATGAATTTATTATCTTTAATTTCCTTTTGTATCCAATTTTGTGTATAAATACCTTTCTTGTTATTAGACACAATGACATTTGTAATGTTGAAACTATAGTCATAGATAGTTATAAAGGAAAGTTGAAAAAGGGTGTTTTATTATATTATACCATGTTTTTATACAAAAAAAACTAAGAATGTAAATTAAATAAAAATAAATTTGAATACAATTTATTTACACAATGGAATAATTAATGCATTTCTCTTTAACTATTAAAAAAAAACATCCATTGGAACAACTATCTCGCAAGTACAGGCAGAGCTGTACTGATGAGAGATAAATTCTGAAACACTAGTTTACAGATATCATTTTTTTACGTAACATTTTTATTCTCAACTGTTTCTAAAAAAATAGTTATTTTTTTATGGAAATCGCAACCTTCTGTGATTATTTTTTTTTTTCTTTCGATAAACCCCCGAAAATAATAAAATTCTGGACACCCTGTACCCTTTCTTTTTTGTACATTTAGATGATTTTATTCTTTCAGTTGGAATCATGTCGCATGATCTAATGGAAGTCTTCAGGGACAACAAGCTTCACATATCTGATTATCTAATCGGCGTTTATATGTTTCTCTTCATTATTTGGATCGCGACTTTTGTGAAAAACCTGGTCTGCACAATCAAGACGTTTTACAAGCGAGACTCGTTGCTCATGAAACTGCACAAAGCTACATACGTGAGTTTCGAGTAATTCGTAATACCCGAGGAACGGTATTTAATTATTAAATTTCAGGACAACGACACGCTGATGGCTCTGAAATTAATCAAGTCTTATCCGGAGGGTATTAATAAGACTATAGATGCAGAAGGTTTCACGCCGTTTTTGGTAAGTAATTTAATTAATTGTTATTAAGAATACAAAAATTATAGGGAAATATTATAATGAAAAAAAAAAAAAAAGAGTAACGAGTATTTTTTTAATAACAGAAAACAAACTGCAGATGGCCTTATATTAAGTAACGTTCCTTTTGTTGTTTTTACATTGAATTTTTCTCGGATCAAAATTTGTTGCATTATGCAATATTTTATTGATATGCAACAGCAGGTGTACATTATGTAATTCAATGTCCGGCGTGGGTATTTGCCCGGGAAGTAGTTGTTTTAATGTGCATTTGTTTAACGTACTTATGTAGCGTAAGTCAAAAATCACAGAGCTAAATGTGGAAATAATTTATTAATTATTTTCAAATCATTTTTATTTAATATATACATTTATTCACTTCTGTGATCAAGTGAATAAATGCTTTTTTTATTTAAATTTAAAATAAATTAAATACAAAGAAATTTAAAAACTATTAATTTACACAATTTAATAATTAATTATTTTTTAGCCACTGCAACTTTTTTATTTTCATAATGTAAGTACTTAAAACACATCGATTAAAATTGCTTATTGTAGCAATAACCCGTCCATTGATTTGCGTGGAGATCACCAGCTCAATGCTTTTCGTAGCAATGGCCAGTCCGTTATTTTCCTCTAGAATCAATGACATTGCTTATCATAGCAATGACCATCACATTTATTATCAAACGGTTGAGTAATTTTAATTTAAGTTTAAGTTTCGACCTATTATTATGAAACGGTTTATTTCATAATAATAGGTCGAAACTGTTGTTACGGAATAAAAACAAGTGTGTGATACGAGCAGAGTGTTTAATTTTTAAAACTATATCTTTTTACATTAAAATTAAAAATGTATCATAAATTAATGCATTCAATCATCAATTTTTTGCGAAACTGATAATCTGCGAACAGGGACCTGAAAATTATTAAACATTTTAAAGAAAGTTATATTTTTAGAAATTGAAATTATATTGTCATTACATGATTTACCATTGCTAGTAATTCGAGAAAATTTCTCAATTAAGATAGAACTCCTCCTTGCGCACATTTATTTTTTCTCTAGCCTTAATGGCGTGCCCCTAGAGTGGATATGATTGATCGTTTTTCCAGTATGCTAGTAATCCACTGACAAATACTTCAATGTCGAAGAGTGTGATCATTTCTATCTCCTTGTCCAACATTAACTCTGAGATAAGCTTGTTTAAATCATTGACTTTTCATTAATTCTGAGATAAGCTTATTTAAATCATTGACTTTTCATTAATTCTGAAATAAGCTTATTTAAATCATTGACTTTTCATTAATTCTGATATAAGCTTGTTTAAATCATTGACTTTTCATTTGTTTATTCATTTTTTAATGAAAATATTTAAAAATAGAGAGCCTGTTTTCATGGTAACACCCAACTGGTCAAGTACATGTTGCAAATGGGCGCCGACACGAAATCGAAAACCGCACGCGGAGAAAACGGAATTTACTTGGCGGTCTACAACAGGATCAAGAAGCGCAAATGCAGAGACGCGAGCTGCATCCACGCCCTATACCACGCCGGTGTCGATTTAAATGAAGTCAACTCGAACAATCTCAACGTCTTGCAATTAGCCGCCATGTTTGGACACACGGCCTTGACGCGATGGTTGCTCACGAAAAACGCTAATTTCAACGTGGAACCAAGTCCTTATTATTTGGCTAGGAGCGCAGGTGGGTAATATTAGCTCAGAGTAAAAAAATACAGATCGATGATATAAAACATAAAAATAATGTCACTCGAAAAAAATGCCAACATGTGGCACTTGAACTAGGAATAAATCCGAATTTCATTTTTTTTTGGATTGTCTTTATTAATAAACATCAATATTTCAATATTTCATATTAAGCTACAAATTTTAATAATAGTTGTAGCTTAATCCTTGAATTAATCTAACATTGATTGATTCCAGATTCGCGAATATTATTTATGAATTGTGTTTTTTGTACAATATAATCCTGGATTATATGGACTATATACAAGGTGGGCCAGAAATAATTACGAATTTGAAAAAATCATTAAAAAAAAACTAAGTACAATTCACATAAAAATTTTTATTTCTATAAAAATTTACATCTGGGAAATTCATTTCTTAAAAATAACGTCATCCAGGTGTGCACCAACGCGCTGTATTCTTCGAATCTGAACCTCAAATTGGTAAAAACTCGCTGGCACATTGCACGGGAATAGGTGCCATTTCTTCCCGGATATTGGTCTTCAACTGGTTAATCGTGGCTGGGTTATTAGAGTAGACTCTACTTTTTAGATATCCCCACAAAAAAAAGTCCAGTGGCGTTAGATCTGGACTTCTAGGAGGCCATGCAATGTCACCTTGGCGCGATATCAGTTTCCCAGCAAACATCTTGTTTACGACCGTCAAAGAGGCATTAGCTGTATGGCATGTCGCGCCATCTTGTTGAAACCATGTCGCACGATTATAGGCTTCAAATTGTTGCAGTTGTGGAAAGAAAAAATCCCTTAACGTGGCTATGTATCGGTCAGAATTTACAGTTACAGATTGGCCTCGATTTTCGAAGAAGTAGGGTCCGATAATTCCGTGCGCTGACATGGCCGCCCAAACGGTTACTTTTGGCGAATGCAGAGGCTTTTGGTATTTTGCACGTGGGTTCTCTGCAGCCCAGTAACGGCAATTCTGTTTATTCACATGCCCATTTATGTGAAAATGGGCTTCGTCGGAGAACAGAATATTGTTGACACTCCGAAAGCGTTCCAACATTGTTTGAACAAAGGCTCGTCGTAAAATTGGATCATTTGGCTGTAATTCCTGCACAATTTGAATTTTATACGGGTGCAATTTCAGATCTTTCAACAAAATGCGACGCAAAGATGTTCTGGATACCGCAAGTTCGGCTGAACGCTTTCGAGTTGATTTAGCAGGATTACGTTGAACTGAAGCTCTAACTTGTTCAATTACGTCTTCTGTTCTCGTTGACCTTGGACGTCCCGCAGGCTTCTGTTTGAGAGTCGAACCAGTAGCTTTGAACTTTCTGGCCCACGATCGAATCACACTTTCGTTTGGACACTGATTTAAGTCATGTAATCCAAACTCACGCCGAAATAAACGCCGAACAATAACGCACGAATCGCCATTTTTGTAATAATGTTTAATGCAGAATGCGCGTTGCGCTCCAAGGCCCTCGGCCTTGCTGCCCATCTTTGTCTAGTTCTTGTCTTTTTAACTAAAAATCATAATGATTAACGTCTTTTTTTCTAAGTCTGCAAATTTAATGATATGAATTGTTAATGAAGGGTGGGAGAATATAGTAGTGATGTTAGGGCTGTCCATATAGTGTGGGATATTATATGATGTCTGCACTAATCGTCAGGAATTGATCCGGAATCGAGAATTAATTCTTGGATCGCGTCAAAATGTATAAAATATAGGAGTATGCTAGGGTTAGGGTTAGTCCACATAGTGTAGCATACAACACTTCTCATCGCGTCAAAATGTATAAAATATAGGAGTATGCGAGGGTTAGGGTTAGTCCATATAGTGTAGCATACTATATGGACTAACCCTAACAACACTTCTCATCGCGTCGAAATGAATAAAATATACAGAGTGCTTTTTTGATCACTATACATTTACCTATGGGAAATTTGACTTTTTTTTCATTTGTATAACTTATCGAATAAATAATTCACAAAATTTGAAGTTTAGCTTTTAACATGTTTGTTTAGTTGCTTATAACACAACATATATTAATCGGTCCAATTTGTTTGATTCGCATTGTTTATCGGTACCCATAGGGAAAATGTTTTTTGATAATAAAAGCTCTCTGTAGAAGTGATATTAGGGTTGATCCATATAGTGTAGAATACTATGTGGACTAACCCTAACATCACTTATTATTTTTAATAAATTTGACGCGATCCGAAAATTAATTGTTGATTTCGAATCAATTCCTGACTATTACTGCGGAACATTTTGTAATCTCAATTAATAAAATGTTCCACCAGCATTCATCTAGCGTTTGGATAACTGGTGACTTTATCAGACCAGTGGACGAAACAAGATTCGTGGTGGTCGGCTACCTTGTGGCCACTTGAAATTAGGCAATAGATGGCGCTTACGCTATATTTCTAAAATTAGTCTCATTCACTACTGTTGAATAAACAGAGAACATTGCTATCAGAGGCAATCACAAGGTAAATACACAGTATCGATAAGTAGTTCTAAAAACAACCGAATTTGTTTATAGGCAGCATCAAATGGAGGTTTCTGGCAGTAACAAATAACCCTATTAACTTGCCAACCTGGTGGTATTAGTTCATTTACAAAACATTAAGTATACTTAAATAAATATTTAAAAGCATGGTATTGGTTCATATCAGCTTATTTAATCACAACACGAAATCTGTTCAACATTTCATTAATCACATGGAACACACTAGTCTGAATTATTTATTCATACACTAGATGAATGGTGGTTGAACATTTTATTAAATGCATGGTATTGCTTTGAAATATAAAATATAGACATTTTTTTTTGATTTCAGGACATGTAGAAACGATGAATCTTCTACGAGAACTTCATATATTATCTGAGTAAATGTTTTTACGTATTTCGGTGTTAAAATTTAGTTTCCATCTATAAGAAAAAAATAATTAGTTAATATATTGTTTTGATAACAATAAAAAAAAGAAAACATTTGTTCAGTTGAGATTATTTAATAGATTTTATAAATAAAATTGTATTTGAAAGAAACTTAGCGATTAATTAAAATATAAGTTGATTTTACATACAAAAATACATTTGGTAACAATAAAATTATGTACATGTAGAAAAATAATATAATTTATTTAGTGCTTATATCAGGCTATTTACTCGATCTTTGCAGACTGTGGAGTTTGTGGTAAATTCCTTTAAGTGCTAAAAGTTCAGAATGCGTTCCCATTTCGCAAACTCTGCCCTCGTTTATGACGCAAATCACGTCGGCGTCTTGAATCGTCGTCAAACGGTGCGCTATCGTGATGCAGGTGCGACCTTGTTTGGCGTTGTCCAACGCTTCTTGGACAATCTAAATAAATTTAAAAAATGAAAAATGTACAATTAATCATACGAAATCTTAAAATTTTATTTTTTTTAAATTAAGGCTTCATTTTACAATCATTAAGTAAAGGCAAGTTATATCGAATGACACAAATGTATATACTATATATTATATATAGTATGTTCAATTAAAAAAAACGAGTGCCATGATTTTTTTATTTTTAAAAATTTAATTGGTATACATATTAGAAATTAACGTATATCTACGTCAGTCATAGCTCTGTGGTTATGTTACTTTTAAAACGTAAAACATTAATAAATTACAGTCAATTTATTAATAATTACGTTTAACGTTTCACTTCCAAATTACAACAAATGTTGTATGTGTCTTCCTTCTTCACGAACACAAGCCTGACATCTTCGTCGTACACCTTTCAGTACGTTGCGCAACAACACTAGATTATTGTTAATTTCTTCAAATTTATCTTCATAAATAATTGTAATGTTGGGAAATTCTTCCTAAAACTCTCCCGAAGTTGCGCCCAATGAATTACACCCAAAATTCCCGTCAACTTTAGTACCATTTCGGAAATAACATTGTGACTTTTAAACAGATCTGACGTTTCGTAAATCAATTGTTAACAGGTGTGCCAACTTATTTTTTTTTTTAAATAATAAATCATGGCACTCTTAAGTTTTTTTTAATTGAATACGCGATACCATATACTATATACTATATACTATATACTATATACTATATACTATATACTATATACTATATACTATATACTATATACTATATACTATATACTATATACTATATACTATATACTATATACTATATACTATATACTATATAGTTGAATGGCGGAAAGTCCATCGACATAGGTCAATAGCCTGTTCAAGCAAGCAAGAAAGAAACAAAGACACCATTATTTATTGTAAATATATGTAAAACAAATAACTTTGAATAAAGATATTGTAGTAGTACTAATATTGAACGGTATTTTTTCAATGATTGTAAAACCAGGCCAACTTAATTTATAATAACGTTTCGTCAACAAGAAGTAAATGCTTTGTCTTGGAAACTACTTAATAATTATTTGTTGGAATATTACCTTCTCACTTTCAGTATCCAAAGCAGATGTAGCTTCATCGAGCAAGAGCACTTTGGGATTCCTAACCAGAGCTCTGGCTATAGCCACACGTTGCTTCTGTCCTCCAGACAATTGCGTGCCTTTTTCTCCTAAAGGCGTATCGTAACCCTAAATAAAGAAATGCAGTTAATAAAAATATTCAGTACGAACAAGAAATAAATCGTAATTCGATCGTAATGACCTGATTTAGCTTTTCTGAAGCAAATTATATTTGACTCATCTAACACTGGATGAATTATGATGAGCTCTATATGAAAGTTTTGTGAATGTAGCAATATCGGTTGCGCAAGTGCAAATGGTGGAGCAATCGAATGTTGCGTGCACGTCGGGTATGCGAAAGATGTGATTGATCTGGCGAGATCTGCGAGAGGATATTGTGGAGTGGGGCATCAACCGGGAGAGCCATTTTCAATCCATCATCATGGAAACACCGGTAAGTCTCCTTATCATGCGAATTCGGAAGCAATCGGTTAGTACAGCGTAACCAATAAAAATGCAGTCTATTAAATAAAACACTTTTTTAAGTTTGTTTGCAAAACTTGTTATAACTTGTTAAACAAACAAAGTTAAACAGTGTTTTATTTAATAACCTCAAAATGTATAACCAAGTGAATAGAATTAACAAACAAACATAAAATGCAGTTCACTAGCTCAACAATCGATTGTCTGTGATCCATCAATGTCTGCTTAATTTTTCGATTAAAACAATATAATTTCTAATTGTGATTTTGATAAAATTCTTAAATGATTTTACAGGCAAAGTAAATGATGCATTATATAAACTAGTTACTAAAAGACATTACGTATGATGCTTGTGAATTTTCAATAACTAACCACTGATTACGTGGTGTGGTAGCATTCATTTTGAAGTAATTCCGGAGAGAATACTCTATTTTTCGGCGTGGTGATATTCCTCTACGAAACACAATTATATAATTTAAGTGCGATTCCAGATAAAAAAAAATAGTCAAGTAATAATTTTCAAAGAAATATTAGCTGAAATGGATGTGAAAAAAACAACAATATTTTAATTTTTAATTTAACAAAATCCGTTGAAATAGGAACAAAGTGCACTTACAAGAGGTAATGAGGAAATGAAGGTATGTATATTCGCGTTAACAGCCGCTTGAATGATCTCCTCCTGCGTCACATCCCTGGAATTGTCTCCGTATGCGATATTCTCAGAGATCGTACGGTCAAACAAGTTGGGTTCTTGGGAGACGATGCCCAAATTCGACCGCAGCGATTCCAATTTAATCTCGCGAATGTCCTCATTGTCGACCGAGACGTTGCCGCTCTTCGGATCGTAATAACGCTCGATCAGTTGGATAATTGTCGATTTTCCGCAACCGCTCGGTCCAACCAGAGCGACAGTCTTTCCGTTGAGAACCTCCAAATTGAGACCCTTGAGTACTTGCGTGTCGGGTCTGGTGGGGTAATTGAAGAAGATTTGAGAAAATTCAATGTTTCCAATTTTCTATAAACAAAAAATGAAAAATATAAAAATGATATATCTAAATTTGTTTTGTATATAAAAAAAAATATTCTGGAATCAATAGTTTTAATATTTAAACATTGGTAGTTCATATTTTAATAATGAATATAAATAATTAAAAATCTACCAATAATATAATTAAACACAGATTAGATTGAATATCTTTAAATTCCCGACTAGTTTCGGGTTATCAGCCCATTATTGAGAGAATTTAAAGTTATTCAATCCATGTAATTCAATGTCAGGCGGGGTATTTGCCCGAGAAGTAGTTGCATTTGTTTAAAGTACTTAAGTAACGTAAGTCAAAATATCACAGAGGTAAATGTGGAAATAATCTATTAATTATTTTCAAATCGTTTTTATTTAAATAACTGCGACCAAGTGAATAAATATTTTTTTCTATTTATATTAAATCTAATCTGTGTTTTATATATATAGATTTTATATATAGATTACTAAAAATCTACCAATGAAATAGGTAGATTTTTAGTAATCTATTCATATTTATTAAATATTTTTTGAATTGTTTTCTCGCTTATCACTTGGTGAAACATTTTTAACTATTACTGTTGAAAGTTTAAATTGAATTACACCGACTAGTTTCGCTTCTAAAAATCCAAACTAGTCCAGTAAATAGAAAAAATTTGTGAAACAAATCAAGTGTAATTTAATTTAAATCGTAAACAGTAATTTATTTTATTTCATTAATCATCTGTTTGAGTTAGCAAAAATGACACTAGTACAATATTTTTTTGTACAACTTAAAAAAAATCGATATTTAATTATTACGACTAGGATATTCTATCGTAACAATTTCAATTTAATTCCTATTACGACTGGGATGTTCTATCGTAAATTAAACGACGTTTTTTTAGATTCACTGAATTATATTGTAGAGTCATTGCATCAATATTTTTGCCAACTCACGCAGATTATTAATGAATATTTTCGGAAATCAAAGCAAAATGAAATTTGAAACATGGTTATTAATTAGTGTTGACGATACCACTTATATAATTAGGCAATAGATGGCGCTTGTGCTATCATTCCAATTATACATGTTCCAAAATTCATTTTGATCCGACCAATAGTTCTAAAGATGCACTTTTTGAATACCTTATATAATAAATCTAAAACGATTAAATTAATTAAACAAAAAAAAATGACTTATAATAACTTGGCAAAAAACTTGGTAATAGTTTTTATTGAATTGCATTTAAAAATCGTTTTTATGAAAAAAAAAATGTTATTAGGATTCAATTTCGTAAAAAATGTTTATGATGGTTTTTATATTTAATAAAAATATTAAAACAAATGGGTAGAAAGACTTATGATCGATTGGCCAGACAGACTAACACCTACTTGTATTGTAATTATTTAAGTTACATTCTTTTGTATTATCAGTATAGTCTGAATAAATATGTTGTTGAGGAAAACGTTCATTTAGTTTCAGATCTTATGTCCCGCCTTTATCTTCATAGCCATCTGACCGAAAATGGCTGTTGCCACGTACCTTGTGTGTTGTCATGACATTATGTTTTTGATGTTGATATTTAATTATAATTTATGTAATATACCATATTAATCGAAGCTGCGTTTCGTGTTTTATTGATCACATTAATATGGTAGCAGAGCATGGTTCATAAACACGAAAAGTAGTTATAAAACTGAGCTTCGTTTGTGTGCAGCATTTTCGCCAGTTGCCAGCATGGAATTCCAGGGGATTGAAAAGCTGCGAGGCGCAGACAACTGGAATTTATGGAAGTTCGTGATCAGGAACCTTTTGCGAGGAACCGAAAATGCGTTCGAGGTAGGTGTTGGAGAAATCACGAAACCGGAGGCACTGACGGCAGCAGCTAACGCAGAGGCGGTGACAGCACACAATGTCTGTATGAAAATATGGGATAAAGCGGATAGATTGGCCAGTCAAATTATTGTGAAGTCCATCGAGAGTAAGGTAATGTCGTTGCTTGTGACATGTGAAACTGCGAGAGACATGTGGATCAAATTGCATGCTGTTTACGAACAGCAAACGGAACAGGCTGCTCACACTGTTCAGGCTGAATTTTTCAACTTCAGCATGGATCCAACAGACGATCTTGTTTCACACATTGCAACATTTGAAGGGCTTGTTTTACGATTGCAGCAGCTAAAAGTCAAGCCAGATGAATCTTCGCTCATAGTGAAGCTGTTGGACCACGTTGCCGGACGATTACGAAAGTCTGCGACAGGCCTGGTGGGTCAGACCGGACGACTAGAGAACTCTGGCCAACTTGGTGAGCATTTTGACGTCGGATGACAGACGGCGCCAGCAGCGGGCGGCCAAGCGCGAGGAACTAGTAGCGCTTGTGGCGAGTCAGGAGAAGATTGACGTGAAATGTAAACAAAAAGCGCCCGTTAGGGCACGAGGTATCAGGTACGGGCAATTGTTCAGGATGGCAATTCGAGTTAAGGTACCTGCAGCCGCACGGGACAACGAAGCCAACGTGACAGTCAGGGAGTCACTCCAAGTGTGGCACGAGCGGATGGGACACCAGAACAAGCGTCATGTTTTGAGGATTCTGCAGCAGAATGGGACCGAGGTCAGCAAGAACGACGAGTTTTGTGGAGCGTGCGTCGAGGGCAAGCAGCATAGGACGATTTTTCATTCACGACAACAGCGAGCGGTGGATTGTGCAGAGGTTATGCATGCTGACCTGTGCGGCCCGATGGAAGCTGCGTCACTCAGAGGGGCCAAGTACTTCGTCTGTTTTACGTGTGATTACTCCAGAATGCGGTTTGTTTACTTCTTGAAGGAGAAATCCGAGACAGCAGAGAAGATCAAAGACATGTTACAGGTCATCAAAACGAGATTCGGACGTTCCGTCAAATCACTTCAATGTGATGGTGGGCTGGAATTCGACAACGCCATAGTGAAGAAACTCCTGAGTTCAAACGGCACCAGACTTATCATCACGAATCCGGAGCAGAACGGCTGTGCAGAGCGAACGAATAGGACTGTCGTGGATTTGGCTCGCACCATGATTCTCGCGAAGAATCTACCAAAGTCACTCTGGGCTGAGGCGGTCAATACTGCTGTATTTGTGCTAAATCGAGCTGGTCCCAGTACCATTGACAATAAAACTCCTTACGAATTGTTTATGGGTCGAACTGGGCGCTTGGAGGAGTTGCACGTCTTTGGTACTGAGTGCTTTGTCCATGTTCCGAAACAGCAACAGAAGAAATGGGACTCCAAAGGTCAGAAAGGCACGTTCGTCGGATACCAGGAAGGCATCGACGGGTTCCGAATTTGGGTGCAGCCAGGGAACCGGGTTATTCGAAGTAAAAATGTCGTCTTCGCGCCGGAGACTACTGGAAAAACTCAGGCATTGTTTCCATCCGATGTCGACGACAAATCAATTAAGGATTCCCGACTTGACGATACAGCATTCAGTCCACCAGGTGGAGATGACGTCGCACCTCACCAATCGGCCGTAGACGGCGGCGAATCATCATCCAAGGGGCAACTTCGGAACCGAGCATTGCTCAGACCACCCGATCGCTTGATCGAAACTATGATCTCAGAGGTGAGTGAGCCAAAAAGTTTCCAAGAGGCGTTAACGTCAGCAGAACGACAACATTGGAAGATTGCTATGGAGAAGGAGATGAAATCTTTGGAGGAGAATTCGACCTGGTCTCTTGTGAAACTACCAGTGGGTCGAAAGGCCATCTCCAACGGTTGGGTATATCGCATCAAGAGAGACGCCAATGGAGAAATTACACGCTATAAAGCTCGTCTTGTTGTTCGAGGTTACAGTCAACGCGAGGGTGTGGACTATAACGAAACTTTCGCGCCGGTGGCCCGTTTCGATACTGTGGTCGACGCAAACAAGGTTTCCATACCAATAGCTACTTATCCGGACAAGGATGATGCATGTGCAGAGTTTATAACAGCCCCATATCGCGAAGCAGTAGGGTGCCTGATGTACTTGGCCGTAACTACTAGGCCAGATCTCACATTTGCTATAAATTACGTTTCACAGTTTCTAGAGAGTCCTAGAGAGAAGCACGACACACCTGGGCATCAAGTACAGCGCAAGTGAAGGCGATGGGGGAACTGCAGGCCTTCAGTGATGCAGATTTTGCGAACGAGCCAGAGACGAGACGATCAGTGAGCGGACTACTCTTCAAGTATGCGGGAGGAGCCATCACCTGGGCCAGTAGGAAGCAACAGAGCGTTTCACTTTCTACTACAGAGGCTGAGTATGTTGCCGCTAGCGAGGCTGCAAAAGAGGCAGCTTGGCTGGAACGTCTCTTTGAAGAGATTGCACCGTTGAAAAGGGCTCCAGTACTCTTGGTCGACAGCGTAAGTGCGATTAAACTTGCCAAGAACCCGGAATTCCACCGTCGATCTAAGCACATAGATGTTCGACACCATTATGTGCGAGAAAGAGTTCAGCAGGGACATCTCATCATCGAACATATACCGGGGAATTACCAAATAGCAGACATACTGACAAAACCCATTCCTCGAGACCGATTTGAGAATCTACATGACCTTGTAGGGATGGTAACCAACAGATTGTAGATTGGAAATCGTAATTTATCTTCTTTGTATTTTGGAAAACAAACGTTTTGTATTACGATTTAGGAGAAACTAACTAAAGTTTTAGGGGTGGTGTTGAGGAAAACGTTCATTTAGTTTCAGATCTTATGTCCCGCCTTTATCTTCATAGCCATCTGTTGTCATGACATTATGTTTTTGATGTTGATATTTAATTATAATTTATGTAATATACCATATTAATCGAAGCTGCGTTTCGTGTTTTATTGATCACATTAATATATGTGTATATATATTTAAAAAAAACTCATCATAGTCCACCCCGCAACTAAAAAAATAAATATCGTTAATTACTGAGTCGCTTAATTTGCAAAAATCTATGATTACTTTAATAAATGAATAAATAAAATATTTTCAACAATTTTTGTGGTGAAATTAAATACATTAAAAATTGTTGAAAATCAAAAATATTTTATTAATTCATTTATTAAAGTAATCATGGATTTTCACAAATTGAGCGCCTCAGTAATCTACGATATTTATTAAATAAAAAATAAATATTTTAGCGAAAACAGATTTAAATATCTGCAGTAATAACAGAAAAAACATTTTTTTAAAGAAGATTGTATAGCGCTGTCTTAATTTTGTTACGAAATTTATATTTTTCATTATTTGTTAGTGTTCGCACCAAATACGCGAATTTTATTTGTAAATAATTTCAATTTATTTCTTCCCTTTATTTGTGTCAGTTTATATTTTATCTAGTATCTTTTGTTATTTTCACGTTTTCTAAAAAATTCGTATCTTTGTAAGAATGCTATTGTGTTTGGGACCAAACTGAGATTTTATGATCAACGAACAAGAACGAACCGTCCGTTAACGGGGAATTAGCCCTTTGTAAAAATTTGTGCGCGAACAAGGGTGCTGGCACGGACGTATCTAACAAAAGGCAACCGGGAATGGGCAAACAGTATCGAAAATTCTGGAAACGTTCATAAAATCTCAGATTTGGCCCAAAAGTGCTTGTTGACCTTCTACATCTTATCTCCTTTTAACTCGTGCTAAAAAATCTCCATCTTTGTTTATTAATTTCTCCTTCCAAACCATCCCCCACCAACCAACCATCCCCTTTTCGTTTAATTTTTGATTTTACTCTGCCACTTCTTCCACGTCCTCAACACGTGTAAGTTCTAAACTCTCACTATAGTAAACTTTGTTAACTTGTAAATTTTGTTTGTATTTTTTCACTTGTAAACTTTTTAGTTAATTTCTGATTTTGTTTGCTCAATGTTATTATTCATTTATCATTGTTTAAACTTGTATATATTTTTTGTGTTAAACTTATCATTTATCTTGATGCACGTTTATTTAATAAATATATTTTGTTAAGATGTAACGTGTTTAATTAATCAATTTAAAAAATCGATTAAATTTCGTAAACAGTTAGGAAATTTATATTTTGTATTAAAAATGTTTACCCATTCTTTGCTGGTGGCCGTCGGTGAATTCCTAATAGCCGGTATTCTGTGCAGCAATTTGAAAATGTTGCCAGCCGCGTCGATACCCTTCTGGAAATTAGGAGTGAAGGCAAGCGCATTGGCTATTGAGACAGTTCCCATGATTAAGGACTGCGATACTCTGAAAACGTAAACGATTTATTTAATTAAATGTTCAACCAGCATTCATCTAGCGTATGGATAACTGGTGGTATTTTTCGTCACACCAGTGTGTTCCATACGCTATTAGGCAATAGATGGCGCTTGCGCTATCTTTTCAATTAGTATGATTCATATTAGGTTATTTAATCACAACACATGATCTGTTTTTGCTTTTTGGTGAACATCAAAATAAATAAAAAAAAAACGTTTACTATTTTTTAGAATTAATTTCTCACTTAACCAGTGGTGAAACATATTTAATCAAAGTCTATTAAAACGTTTACTTTTATAAAAGTTAGGTATTTTTTTTTTTTTCAGTATTAATAATAAAAATGGATCTTTTTTTTTCAAATTTCATGTTCTTTTATATTTTTATCATCAATAATACTCACTTTAAAACTTTACTAAAGTCCATATCTTCAGTGGTCACCAGGTGACCGCCGTAGTACATACAAGCCGCGAACGCGAAAAACATAATTGATCTGGACATGCCCAGAACGACAGCTCTGAAATGGGTATTCTTCTTGGCCCTTACGGTGTAAGGCAGCAAGTCTTTGTAGTACAACGTGTGGAACGTTTTTTCGCATCCCAGAGACACCACCGTCCTAATATTCCCCACGGCTTCCACGGCCATTTTCGTCGACTTCTCCAGAGCTTTGCGGTAACCGTCGTTTTCGTTTTTCATGAGGCGCTGTTGCAGAAACACGGCGATCAGGATCAGAGGTGCGAAAGCCAGGGCGACGAAGCCCAATTTCCATTCGTAGTACATCGAGAGGCTAATTGAGAGGACTAATGTTGCCATGGACTGGAATATCGTTCCTATTCTTTGACCGGTAGCCTATTAAATATAAAGAATGATTAATGTAATATTTTTTTATGTTTTGTTTTTATATTAAATGGGCCACGAATAACGGCCATTAAAATTTTCGGGGTTCCTGACAGAGGAAAAAATTGGAAAAAAAATCTAGATTGCATATCTAGAAATATACAGTTGCTGCTAAAATAAACAACTGAAGTAGGGATTTCTCACCGCTTTTGTTACTATTATGAAACTTCGCATAATTTAACATATAAAGATCGGTTGTGTCAAAATTAATTAACTTTTTTGAATATATTTCTGCAAATCTTGACAATCGCAAACAAGTTGATACAATATATACTGACTTTAGAAAGGCGTTTGATACTATTAATCACCAAGTAATTAGCAAGATAAAAATGCAGTTTCTCTAATTCAATCATACATATGCGATAGACAACAGTATTTTAATGATTTTAATTCATTTAAGTATGTAGCTACAAATGGTATACAATATCAGTACTCTGTTTATCATATTTATAAATGATATCATTGTTGGTCTCGAATCGAATGTACTTTTATTTGCAGATGATTTAAAAATATTTAGTGTCATTGAGAGAGTTAACGATTGTGTGAAATTGCAGCATCATCTATTACATACACAGGAGTGGTTTTCTATTTATGGTTTAGGTTTGAATTTAAATAAATGTAAATGCATGTCTTTTTCTCGTAAGAAAAAATATTATTAAATATGACTACACATTACGCAGTACCTCAATACGTGACTTTTGATGAGCAATTTACTTTTCGTGACCGCATTGTAAAAATGTTTCAGAATGCTCGGTTTTATTCAACGTACTTGTAAGGATTTTACAGGCAAAAATGTTATGAAAAAAAAAATACTCATATGTCCGATCAATTGTTGAATACGGGTGTGTCATTTAGTCGCTTAGTTATTACGTTCATATAAATAGGTTCGAAAAAGTACAGAAAAAAAAATTCTAAAAATATTGTAAATTTAATTTATTAAAATAACTGTGACCAAGTGAATAAATCTTTTTTCTATTATTGTATAATAAATGTTTCAAGGAGTATCCGTTTTAAATATTTTTGAAATGCAATCTTTACAAAATAGACGTAATAATTCAAAAGTACTATTTTTAAAGGGCTTACTAAATAATGCTATTGATCCATCTAAAATAAATGTTCATGTGCCTCGATTTAATTTAAGAAGAAACGGTTTATTTTATATACCTAATAGTAATTCCGTTTCTCAATGTAATTCACCCATTACATCCATGCTTAAAATTTACAATAATTCATAGATATTTTTTATGACTCTCGTTCCACCATATTAAAAAATATTTCGCCTTTAGTTTAGTTTTTGTTATGATTTGGATCAATTTCTATAATGTTTGTTATTTTTGTATGAATTATGGACTTCATATTTCTTTTGATTTTATTTACATCAAAGTATGTTAATAATTTTGCATTGCATTTTTTTGTATTTTATTTTGTAGATGTTTTACGCATATGTTTATTTTTGTTTCTTTATATTACATTCCCTGTAATTGGATGTATTTTCTGTTGTAAATAAATACATTTAATTATTTAATTTTGTCGGCGTTAACTTGGTGGTACAGTTTCAAAATAGTATATAAAGAAAACAAAATTACTTTTTTTATACCACTTGGATTAAATAAATTTAAATTTAAATAAATATAATTAATTTTCTATTTAAACTATTATCTCTTAGGATTATTAAAATAATGACGAATTTCAGATGTTGTAACTAAATGGAACAAAACATGTATTTTAATTCACTCAACATTTAAGAAATATATGTTTTTTTCCCACCGTGTCAACGATTGGCAGATTTTAATGAACTAGTGGTCTACATTGATAATTCAAAAGTGTAAGTATCTAATGATCTCACTTCAATGTATCCTAATTTGGCAATTGCACTGAGAACATTTTTTACAGTTCCTGGAACAGTGGCCTCTGGTGAAAAAAAGCTCTTCGTAGCTTAAATTAATTACAAATTATATGATTTCCTGCATTTCACAGGATAGAGTATCTTATTTAAGTATAATTAGTATAGAAAAACAATCAGCTACAGATTTAGAGATATCAGATTCATTTATCAAGAATTTGCAACAAAAAAGGCGAGAAATGTAAATTTTCGCGAAATATAATTTTATCGTAATTCATTTAACAAGATATTCAGCCACCATTCTTTTAAACAGGACAAGTTTGCCTTCATTTAGTGGACGAAACAACGATTCTCTATTGTCTACCTTGTATACTCGAATCGTTGACGATGCTACATGAAACTAGGCGCCGTCTTTCATTTATTACGATTGATCGTAATTACATTAAATTCTTCAAAAAAATGTTTTAATTGTATTCAATTCATAAACTTAAAATTTCACCCCTTGAACCCCTTGGGGCAACCATTTTTGCCTCGTACCCGGACGGCAACATACTTTCCTGAGTTCTTCCATGTAAATGATGTATTATTAACTCACCCCTTGTACATTAGCTGCTTCACTAGAAAGTTTAGCACACAACGCGCCTACGCCATTTTCTTTCCTGTCATACCAACCAATTTCTTGGCGCAACATTGCTTCAAACATCTGCCCGCGCACACGCATTACCAATCTTTCGCCAGCGATTCCAAACATGTAAATCTAAAACACAATCGTTATGCAATCGTCTAATCTATAAAGCTGGTTGAAATGTTTCACGTTGTAATTTTAATTGCATTAAAAGTAAAAAAATAATCATTGAAATACAATTTGGAAATACAAAATCTAATAAATTTATTTAAAATACCTGGAAAAATGTGGCTGCACCAGATAACACTCCAGCAATCAAGAAATACACGCAATATTTGTTAGTTTCACTTCTGATGTAGTCGTTGTCAGTGCCTCCCATAACCTGGAATGAATGAATTTATTTATAAGATCTAATAGTGATTAATGTCATTTTTTTTAGAAGTTTTTGTATTTGTAAAAAAAAGAACTTTACTAGGCATCAATAAACAAACAATATCACCTACAAAAAAGAAACCAAGAATGATATTAGGTATTCGCAATTTTATACCACACCTCACACTGAGAAGTAGAGAGGCACATATAACAATGTTATATGAGACTAAATAAATAGAAAAAAACATTAGATCTTTTCTTCTTTTCCCACACCAGCCTCTTCAATATCTCCACGCCAGCTCCATTCTCTCTTATCCAATCCACAAAACTCTTGCAGATGCTGTGTGGTAGAAACAAGAATACGTGGAGCCATATGAGTGAGGAATATGTAGGAGTGTGTAGAGAATGGATGTTAGGGAGATCTATTCTCTACACTCTTACACATTCCTCACTCATATGGCTCCACGTATTTTTATCCCTACCACACAGCACACATCTTATTAAATGTTTAAAATGAGACGCTTGGTATTTTTTCACAAAAAGTGTCTGATTTCAAACATTTAATATTTCAAAATGTTTCACCAAAAGTTAAGGGAACAATTAATTATATATCTAATATACATTTATCCCATCCATACCATTCTTTCTCTATCTACCGAATCAGACCTTGCCCTTGTAAGAAGGATCCTTAGTTTATAGTACCCTTCAGATAACGAAGTATACGTTTTATTCGATTCCAGTCTTCTATTGTTGGATTCTTCATG
The DNA here is from genome assembly GCA_963082785.1 of Philonthus spinipes. Taxonomy (NCBI): domain Eukaryota; kingdom Metazoa; phylum Arthropoda; class Insecta; order Coleoptera; family Staphylinidae; genus Philonthus; species Philonthus spinipes. Next base: position 24,545,964 of record OY720300.1, on the reverse strand, counting down.
GCCCTAGAAACTTTATTCACCGCAAAAGCAATGTCTGGACGAGACGCGATCATGAGGTACATCAAACAACCCACTGCTTCTCGGTATGGAACATCAGATAATACTTTATCCAAATTACTTTCTTCATGACACATAGGAGTAGAAACTGCATTACATTCATGCATTTTAAATCTATCCAAAATCCTTTTTGTATAATTTTCTTGACTAATTCTTATCGATCCATCTTCTTGTTGATCGATTTTCATACCAAGAAAATTGTTCAAGGAACCTAGAGTTGTACTAAATTCATTTTCAAGACTTCTTAAGAATTTAGTTATTTCTTCATTATCACTATCAACAACTAATCCATCGTCAACATAAATTGCAACATACAACCAATGATTGTTATTTCTACAAAAAAAAATAAACAAGGATCTGCCTTAGTGTTTTGAAAAGCTTCCTTTCTCATAAATTCCATAAATCGTTTGTTCCAACAACGTGGTGCCTGCTTAAGTCCATACAAACTTCTTTTTAGGTGGCATACTCGATCGGTACCATCATTAAAACCTTCTGGTTGTTCTAAATATACCTCTTCTTCGAGGACTCCATTTAGAAAAGCCGTTTTAACGTCGAATTGATTTAATTTCATATTCTTAAGAGCAGCTACCGCTAAGAGAGTTCGAATGGTGTCATATCGTGCAACTGGACTAAACGTTTCCTCATAATCAATTCCTGGCTTTTTATCTGGAACTGCATTTTCATGAATTGTTACGCCGCACACGACTTCTGGTTTGAATATAACATCATGACTCATTATTACTTTTCTTTGAGAAGGAATCCATACTCGATATCCATCTTTGTCGTTGACATATCCAACAAAATTTCCAAATACTCCTTTGTTGTCAAATTTTGAGCGGAAATTTTTATTTATATGAACATAACATAACAGTGCCAAAAATCCTCAAGTGATCAAGCTTGTCAAATGATTGACCATACCACAATTCATACGGAGTTTTGTTGGGAGGACAAGATTTTCCAGTTCGATTCAAAATGTACGCTGCAGTGTTACATGCTTCTGCCCACAATCCTTTTGGCAACTTGCTTGAGTTTAGCATAGAACGTGCTGCTTCCGCAATGGTTCGATTTTCACGTTCTGCTGTCCCATTCTGTTCAGGCGTATAAGGAGGAGTAATCCATTGCTCAATTCCTCTACTTGTGAGTAATTTAGAAACTGATTTGTTGACAAATTCTTTACCACCATCACATCTGAATCGCTTCACGACATGTGCATTTGTTTTTGCTTTGTTTAAAAATGTCTCCAGAACTTCACATACTTCACCTTTTTGCTTCAGAAAATGGATTCTTCGATACTTGCTATAATCATCTTTAAAACATACATAATATCTTGCACCACCAAATGACTCAGTTTTCATTGGACCATTAACATCTGCGTGGATTAGTTGACAAGTACTTGTTGTACGATTCGTTCTTTTCTTGAATGGCAACCTATGCATTTTTCCTAATGCGCATCCATCACAAAACTCTTCTTTCAATCCTTGTACATCTAGGTCCATTTTCTTCAAGATACTTTTCACGTGTTGTTTGTTCTGATGACCAAGTCGTTCATGATAAACTTGTAACGTGTTGGATGATGAAACCAAATTAGCTTAAACATTTACCTTTGGCTTAATAACTTGCATGTTAAGTGCATACAGACCATTCTTCACACATCCAGTCATTTTAATACTATTAGTAGTTGCATCTCTAATTTTAACACATCTGTTATCCATAATCACACTGTGGCCATTTTATGTTGTAGCTTTTACAGAAAAGAAATTCGCACTTGCATCAGGAACGTATAACACATTAATCATTTTAGCATTATAGTTTCTATTGTTTAGGTGAACTTTAATTTCTATTATACCTTGTCCATACGCATACATAAACATGTCTTGTTTACCAATAGAAATTACTTCAGGCACTGCAAATTCACTATACGAGACGAAACACTGTCTATTCGGAGTAATGTGCTTGCTTGCACCACTGTCACAATACCATTTATTTGCATCAACGTTATTTTGAATTAATGCGCCCATGACATATTGTGACATAAATGTAGAATTGTCAGTGGAATTGTCACTTTGCTTCTTCTGTTGCTTGCCTTTCTTCTTTTGTTGACATTCCGCTGCCCAATGCCCTGATTGTTTACAATTGTTACATGGAAACTTTTGCTTGGCCCGTTCCTTTGATATTTTTCCAGGAATTTTCTTTCTGTGCGTTACTAATACAGTTGATTGTGTTATGCTTTGATCACGCAATTCAATCGTACACAATTTTTCAATAAGTAAATTTAGATTCTGATTTTCGGATGGAATTGTGTCCCAAAGATCTTTAAAATGATCATATTCCTTTCCTAATGTAGACAATATTCGACCATTCAGTATCCTTTCTGACAATGTGTTTTCCTTGTGTTTTCCAAGTTTGTCATTTAAATCCACAAATAACTTCTGCAGTTTTGCGACATGTGTACTAATATCTTCTGTATCATCACGATTAACTCGGAAGAATGATTCAATCAACATGTTCAGTCGTTGGGTACTACTTCGTTCAAATCGCGAGCGTAACTTTCTCCAAATTTCATTTGCATTGATACACGTCAACACAAGTTCGGCCACTGGTTTACTCAGCGCACTTGCTAACAGACTTGCTGCTTTTGCATCGTCTTTCTGCCATTCAGCATATTCCTTTTTCTGTTCGTTTGACGGATTTTCTGTTAACTTGACACACTCACGTTCACCGTCAACAATGTCTTCTAGTCCATACGAACGCAACACCATAAATATGTGCCATTTCCATTTTGCCCAATCGTCAGGCCCTTCGAGTTTCTCCACATATATTCGATGGTCGGTCATCGTTTTTTTTTTTAATTGCAGGAACACCACTTCAGTTTGTTTTCAGTTTGAGATGAACACAAGTTCTTTTCTCAATTCATGCGCTCTGGGCCCATAACCTGTTGGTTTTGTAGAAAACAAACTCGTGGAATTCAACTTATTTATTTTCAGTCTGTACAATACTAAATTGTTATTCGCGTTGTCAATAGTTGCGCAAACATTACTTGATCAATATTTTACATTTATTACAACAGTATTAAACTATTTTTTGTGGTTACTTACGCCAATAATATCACCAAATAGAACAGCAAATATAGGCATTGCGCATCCCATAAAAATGGACGCAACCACGCCTACTGATATCTGCACCCATTCCTCGGAATTCATTCCAAAAATTTTCGTGAGTGGTACTTCAGAAGTATCGTCATTCTCCAATGCAACCTTTAATAATAATAATACACCATTACAATAAATGATAATTACAATAAGGCAGTGCTAAATATTGCTGCCCCAGCACGGTGCAATATGCTTGAAACATGATATTTTTTATGTCCACAAACTATTCTAATTACACATACACAGCTATGCGCGCATATTAATAATTAGCCTTATTTAACGTGCGATGCAGCTATCATCTTGCTGATCCACGGCGAATGGGTGTTGGAGGTTAAAAAGGTAATTTTCCTTTTACAGATCTCCGTGAATCTATATATTTCAAGAGCTTCCGGTAAAAGGATTCACGCAGATCTAGAAGGGGAAAATTACCTCTTTTTTGCGCCTTAGGCCGCAAGAGGTTAATTTTTAGACAACATTTTAATTACACAGGTGTGCACGAGAATCAAGCCTCTTTCAAAATATGATACAGCTAATCCACCGCTAAGGTAAGGAATGTTAAGCTTGTGAATTTTAAATTATTATCATTTTGTATATTTTTCTAGAGCTTCCGGCAAGTAACGACGAATTGCCAAATTTCTAACATACAACTAGAAAAAAATGTTTCACCGTGAAACATTTTTTTTCTGGTTGTATGTTGGAATTTTGACAATCGTCATTTTGCCGAAAGTTCTTGAAATATATAAAGTGATAATAATGTAAGATTCACAAGCTTAACATTCCTTACCTCAGCAATTACAGTGGATTAGCTGTATCATATCTTGAAAGAGACTTGATGCTCGTGCACACACAGGTGTAGAATTTTGTCTGCGCACGCACTAAAAATTAACCCCTTTAAAGATATGGTGCAGTTAGAACCAGCTATAAATGCGGCCTAAGGCGCAAAAAAGAGGCAATTTTCCCCTTTTAGATCTCCGTGAATCTATACATTTCAAGAGTTTTTCGAGTTTCTAACAGAGAGACGATTTTAATCCAGGAAAAAATGATTCATCGTGGAATTAAATTATAATTTAGTTATTGTATGAGATAACCCTACACCCATATCAGTAAAAAGGGTCATTGAATATATATACATATATATATATTGTATGAGATTCATAAGCTTTATATATCTCACCTCAGAATTATAGTGGGTTAGCACGATGCAAGATATTAGCTGCATCGTACTTCCAAAGGGGCTAATTTTTGATGCTCGTGCACACATGTGTAATGAGAATTTTGTTTGCGCACTCACTAAAAATTAGCCTATTTCAAGCATTTCATTAGCATAGTGCTAATCCTTATATATAGCCGTGACTCGCTGGAAATTTCTTGTTTTTATAGCGTGGATGACTATAAAAACAAGATATTTCCAGCTTACTTGGATTTTTACGCGAGTTACAACTTTTTTACATAAACTAACTGCCAGAATATAGGATTTTTAAGGACTAAGGACGCGTCGTATTCTGGTCGTGATTTAACAACGATTTTTTTAATCGAAAACGGTTACCAGCTGCTAGTCCATTATAAATGCCCCCTGACTGATCAACTATACAAGATATATTATAATTGAAGGGGATTGGGAATGTAAGAATAGGAGGGATGAGCATGCGGAGGATTAATTGATAGGGAGAAAAAAGCAGGGTAAGATCAACGAAGGATAAATAGGGAGCAAGAAAGGAGAGGAGTAGATAAATGATCACTTAATATATATATAAAAAAAAAACACTTGTAGGCGAGTGACAATTTTATTAGTGGTTGTGTGAAGATTTTAATGAATAATATAGAAAAGACACTTGTAAAAACTTTTCTTCGCAAATATTTATTTTTATTAAATACGTATTTCGATAGTTTACAATTGTAAACTACATAGTTTACAATTGTAAACTATTGAAGATGACTACATCGTAGTCGAAATACGTATTTAGTAAAAATAAATATTTGGGAAGAAAAGTTTTTACAAGTGTTTTTTCTATTAATTAAAGACGATGCAAGCGCCATCTTTTGCCTAATTTCGAGTGGCATCGTCAACGATTTGGGTCTACAAGGTAGACGACCGAGAATCATTGTTTCTTCCACTAAAGGAAGGCGAACTTGTCCTGTTTAAGCAAACAAGGAAAACGAAATTCACATTTAATGAAACGTTCAGTCACCATTCATCTAGCGTATGGATAACTAGTGATGGCCATTTCGGTTTTTCGAACCTCATCAGACTAGTGTGTTCCATGTGCAATGCCTTGGACGAAACAATGATTCTCGGTCGTCTAACTTGTAGACCCAAATCCTTGACGATGCCACTTGAAATTAGGCAAAAGGTGGCGCTTGCGTCGTCTTTAATTAATTATGATTAAAATCGGGTATATAACTCCAATACAATTTCAGTTCAGTCGCCTTCATCAAGGCATTGCACATGGAACACACTAGTCTGATGAGGTTCGAAAAACCGAAATGGCCATCACTAGTTATCCATACGCTAGATGAATGGTGACTGAACGTTTCATTAAATGTGTTTTTTCTATATTATTCATTAAAATCTTCACACAACTCACAACCACTCATAAAATTGTCACTCGCCTACTTTATCTACTCTTCTCTCATCTGAATTGGAAACGCCAACTGGATGTGTAGCGGGTGATTGGGAGGGATAATAAACATATAAGAACGCTAGGGATAGTTCAATAATGTTGATGGGCATGGAAGTGCAGGGAGAATTTATAGAAGGCGCATTTCCACGAGGATGTTGGAGGTAAACAAAAAAAAATGTTCCCCTTCTAGATCTCCGTAAATCTATTAATTTTATGAGTTTTTAAAGTTTCCCGCAAAGGGACGATTACCAAAATTCTAACGTAGAACCAAGAAAAAATGTTTCATCGCGCGATTCAATTTTAATTTAGTTATTATATGAGATTTAATATAATAATATTTTATTCCTTTCTTCACTTTTTTTATTTTTATTACTATATGAGATTCACAAGTTTTACATTTCTTACCTCAGCATGTTCGTGGCTTGTGACCGGAATATCCTTGTCTTCATCGTCATCCCTAGAAATGCTCACTCTTTGTTCTGGAATTATTTATAATAATCATGAAATTAATTTTAATTAAGAAAAGACATATGATCGATAGCTCTTATTCGTGAATATATTATGAAAAAAAAAATATATTATTAAAGAGAAAATAATTTATTAATTATTTTCACATTCTTTTTATTTAATTTATTTAAAAACCTGTGACCATATGAATAAATCCTTTATTATATTCATTTATTTATTATATCATGTTAGAATATATACAATGTTATTATATACAAATATTCAGATAATATGAAAACAAAAATTTATAATAACAACATGTACAGTTGTGTTAGTCTGTCATGGTCTATCGACCATAGGTCTTTCTACCCTGTATGAAATTTTGGTGATTTTCAAATTAAAACTACGCTAGCTAGCTGGACGTCATTGCATGAGTTAATGAATTGTTGGATAGTGACCGAATGGTTGTTATGTTTGGGGACAATATTAGGGTTACGAGGAATGCAATATTTTCTAAAGAGGGATATATTGTGAGTTTACAATATTAGGGTTACGAGGAATGCAATATTTTCTAAAGAGGGATATATTGTGAGGTTTTTGTAGAGAGGGTAAATATACGCTGGGATATGGGAGTTATTTGGGTGGATTTGTAAAGTAATTCATTAAAGGGATTATGTAGATTGTTATTGGGATGCTGGAGTTTCGAAAGGGTTCATATATTTGGAGGTGATATAAGGTTGAAGGTTTTATATTAGTAAAAATAATGACTCCGTAATCTAACAGGGACCGACATATCGGTTAATAAATGTGAGTTGCAGTGTTAATTTTTATCCCTTCCTGCTTATATGTAAGGAATCTGTTCAAGAATTTCAATTTAACAGAAAGAACATGTGGTTTGAAGGAGAGTTTGGTATGAAAAAGGATTCCTAAGTATTTACAATTATGAGATGGGAGAATTGTGATATTCTGAATGATATTTTTTAGCGATTGTGGTGTGAAATGGGATAAAGAGTTTCGATTTAGAGGGGTTTATTTTGATACTCCTGGATTGCGTCAAAAGAAGCTTGGAGGGATCGTTGAAGGGATTTGGCATGTGCGATTAAAGCGGTTTCGTCTGTAAAGAGGACAGCATATTGAGAAGGATTAAAATGTGTTGGATCGGGACAATTAATATTGTAACAGTAGATATTGTAAAGGAGTGGGGATAAGGGAGAATCTTGAGGGACACCTTGCTCGATTGGAAATGAGTCGGTAAGAGTTTGGCAGATTTGTACCTGGCAGGAACTATTGGAGAGGAATTTATAAATAAGGATGATTAAATGACGCGGAATATTCAAATAGAAACATTTACATAGGAGGCTATTATCCACATTGAATCAGATGCTTTTTCCATATCTTTGAAAAAAAAAAATCATTGATTTGTGTCCTTCTAAGTGTTTGATTTGGATATTTGTGAGTGCAAGGTATTATTTAGTAATAGTTATAATTTAAGAAATTCGGAGTTATTCCGAATGAAAAAATGTTAAATTTAACATATACGTTATATTTCAGCCTCACAACTCAAGCATACGTATCAGTCTCGCTTAGGCAATGAAGAATAACGCGTAACAATTAATTTAACATTTTGTGTACGGAATAGCCCCCATTGTATTATTACCGTTAATTTCATCGTCACTGGGAGACGTCACTTGGGTGGTGACTAAATTGTAATATTCGCCCTTTTTCTCCATCAATTCGTGGTGTGTGCCTTCTTCCACGGCGATTCCTTTGTTAATCACAACAATCCTATTCGCTCCTCTGATGGTCGAGAGTCTATGCGCGATAATTATGGTGGTGCATTCTTTGCTGGCCTAGAAGGAATAATATACATTGATTGATATTGCTCATAATTGTTGAAAGTTTAGTATTGTCTTCCTCTAGGATGAGAATGTGGGAAGTTGAGGAGCTTCCTTTTATTTTTACATGTGAAGCCTACATACGAAAATCCATCGAGCATTTCGAAAATTGTGAATCTTGATATTTATCAAGAAGGCTAAGAAGCCCCTGAACTTCACAGAAGTAACAAAAGTGTAGAGAGAGTAGAATATATCTAGAAAAAGGAGCAGGAAGCAACAATTCCTCACCTTTTTGTCGGTATTATATTACAATTACAAATATGCATGAAAAAAATTGAATAAATTAAAAATCGCAGAAAATGGTAAAAGTTGATCATATAAAAGTGATCCAGACAATGTGTGTAAGAACAAAAATTTGATATATATATAATTAATATTCCCATTGTACCCTTTCGGGTGTTGGATGAAAAAATTATATATGGAATCTATTCTGGCAAAAAAAAACATTGCACATAGAATCCATTGGTCTGACGAGTTCCGAAAAGCCGAAATGGCCATCACCAGTTATCTATACGCTTCATCTAGCGTATGGATAACTGGTCTGACGAGGTCCAAAAGACCGAAATGGCCATCACCAATTATCTATACGCTTCATCTAGCGTATGGATAACTGGTCTGACGAGGTCCAAAAGACCGAAATGGCCATCACCAATTATCTATACGCTTCATCTAGCGTATGGATAACTGGTCTGACGAGGTTCAAAAGACCGAAATGGTCATACCAGTAATCTATACACCAGATAGACGCTGCTTGAACTTTTTATTAAATGAGTGAATATTTAGGTGTTTGAAGAAATTAAAATAAAAAAAACTTACATTATCCAAAGCAGCTTGTACTTTCGCCTCACTATTCGTATCCAGCGCCGAAGTAGCTTCATCCAAAAGCAAAATCGATGGTTCCCTAACCAACGCTCTGGCAATAGCTATCCTCTGTTTTTGACCTCCGGATAGTTGAGCACCGCGTTCTCCTACCAAGGTATTGTATCCTTGCGGCAGAGTCGAGATAAAGTTGTGTGCGTTCGCTTTCTTCGCGGCGCGCTCAATATCATCTTGAGTTGCCGACCTGAATCCATACCTACGCAAAAATATAATTATAAAAAATTAAACAAAAAAAGGTATGTGTTTTTAGAAAACGCACCTTATGTTTTCTGCTATTGTTGTTCCAAAAAGAACCGGTTCTTGTCCAACAACGCCGATGTTGTTTCTCAGCCAGGTTAGGTCGTAATCTTTTAAATTTTTTTCATCTAAGAATACCTAACGAATGTAATGATAATAAATTTGTTATTAGTCAAAAAAGATTTTGATGATTTTATACATTTCGGTGTCGGTATTATGATGATTTATAAAGGGTTTTCCAATAAGAGTGATATGATTTCTTAAAAAAAAAAACGCACACTTATTGTTAAGGAAATTCAAATGTTTTTTATTTAATGTGAAGTACAATCGATACAATTAAGTTCTAAATAAAACGTCATTCAAATGGCCTCCGCGACTTCTTCTGCTGGAACGAATTCGATGAACCCAATTTTCGAGCACTTTTTCCACAAAATCAAGTCGTCCGTCATGAATAGCACGTTCAATATTGACTTGTAAAGCTTGAAGAGAGTCTGGTTTATTTCGAAAGACCAATGACTTCAAATAACCCCACAAGAAATAGTCTAATGGTGTTAAATCACAACTTCTTGGAGGCCATTCAATATCACAATTTCTTGAAATAATCGAATCTCCAAACTTTTCTCGCAATAATTTAATTGTTGCATTTGCTGTATGGCATGTAGCCCCGTCTTGTTGGAACCAAATGTTGTCAAGATCAACTTCTTCCAATTTTGGCCATAAAAAGTTGGTTATCATAGCTCTCCATTGACAGTAACGGTGTTACCATCTTCATTTCAAAAGAAGTACGGACCGATGATTCCACCAGACCAAACACCACACCAAACTGTCAATTTAGGTGAATGTAATGGTTTTTCTTGAATAATTTGTGGATTTTCTTCGCACCAGAATCCACAGTTTTGTTTATTTACCGCACCACGCAGATGAAAGTTAGCCTCATCGGAGATTATTTTCTTAAAAAAATCGTTATCGTTTTCAAGTTGTTCCAAGGCAAAATCAGCAAATTCACTACGTTTACGGTGGTCCAATAGCTTCAGTTCTTGAGTGAGAACAATTTTATACGGATGCAAACCCAAATCCTTTTTCAAAATCCGCCAGATTGTGGTTTGAGACAGTCCCAATGGTTGAGAACGTCTTGGAATCGAGAAATTGCGGTCTTTAGCAAAACTTGCAATATTTGCATTACTTCGAGCGTTTCTTTGTCTTATTGGCACTTTAACATTATGTAAAGAAAATGTACGCTCACAATTTTCAACAATTCGACGAATAGCGAGCACACTTGGACGATTATTACGACCATAAAATGGCAAAAGCGCACGAAAAGTTGCAATTGGAGAACGATTATTTTGATAATAAAACTGAATAATTTGTAAACGTTGTTCTTGTGTATATCTCTCCACGATGAAATTGTAAACACTACTGATTACAACGAAAAATAAATGACAGATCATGACATATTACAAATGGCCGAAACATCACTTCAAAATCATATCATTCCTATTGGAAAACCTTATATAAGTAATATATTACCTTTCCTTCATCGGGATCGTAAAACCGTTGCAATAATTGTATACACGTCGACTTTCCACATCCAGAACTTCCCACCAGAGCCACAGTTTCTCCAGCTTTAATATTTAAATTAAAACCATTTAAAATCTACAATAAGAATTATTAAAAATATTCCTTGTTGTAACATTATAGCAATTTCTTCAGTGTCATCGGAATGACAAACTTACATTTTAATAAAATTAGTCAATTCTCTAGATATATTTAGATTTTTATTAAATTTGATGTATTTAGGGGTTGCTTAAATTGATTGATTGAGTTACGTGAAGATCAAATTGAATTGATAAATAAAGCACTAATAACCTTTCTTCAAGCTTTTAAGTGTTCAAGCGCGGGTGAGATTTCGAGCGACTCATCTCGGTCGTCACAATTTTTTTCCATAATTATGCGCTTGTTATAAGTTGCTCCTAAAATTAAGGTTTGTCTTTTCGTTTTTTCTCGACGTGGTAATCCCCAGCATTGCCGAAAAGAACAGCATTTGGAGGAAAAAGTCCAATAAATACGCGTGAGAATGGCGCTATCTGTTGCCTAATTATATTAGTGCTTTATTTATCAATTTAAGCTTGCTTGATTTTCCTTTATTAAAATAGATATAATTAGAAAGAGTGCACAGGGAGCTGTCTGTTGCCACATTATTAAATTTATTAAAATAATGTTCATGTTATTTTGCTGGGTTTGTATTGGTTTTATATTTTTCTTGGTTGTATTTCCCCATATGTTGCATAGGTAGTTATTTTTCGACGTACAGAGGTCATGGTAGATCTGTTTCTGTGCACTGGAAGCAATGTAGTGTTTTATTTTGTTGATTGTCGCTATGGTTTTTGCATTGTTCATTTTTTAGTTTATCGATATGTTTGTTCCATTTTAAGTGTTCTTGGATCTTTATTCCTAGGTAGTCTATATCCTTTACCAGAGTAATTATTTTCCCTTTGCATTTAATTTATATATCTTTTGTTTGTTTTTTGTTATTATTAAATATAGGGTATGTGGTTTTCGTTTCGTTTATAGTCAGGAGATTGTTGTAGTACCATTCTTCTAATAAATTTAAATCATGCTTTATGCTATCTTGTATCTCTGCGTATGTTTTTCCCGTATAAACAATGCATGTGTCGTCGGCGTAAATGTATGGTTTTCCTTTCAGTTGCAGTTCCATCAAATCGTTGGTATATATTTTATATAGTATAGGCGGTAGTATGCCGCCCTGGGGTATTCCGTAATCTGCATATACAGGGTGGACCATTTAATGTGTTTTCAGAAAATATCTCCGAAACAAGAAACTTAAAAGAAATGACCCATTTTTTCGCCAGAGTGATAGATGGAGCTGTAATCGCGAAAATAAGTTGTTGCATTTGGACGCTTGTGTATTCGAACTTCGGGCGCATGTGTGTGTGTGTGTGTGTGCACATTCGCGAACATGCGCGTCTAAAATCACCAATAATGTACGTTACATTAATTTGCTTTTTTTGTAAAAGATTTTTCGTGATTGTTTACGTTTGATGCAAAAAAAATTGTGACGTAAATTTAATAACTAGCCTTTCATTTTGGATCTTAATTTTTGTAACGTCTGCCGTCTTGTGAACGATTCAAATAAGTATCCTTATGTTGTCAAAACATGACGTTAAAATGGTGAGGTATACTTTCGCGAAAAAGGTCGACGTGATTTTCGTGTATGGTGAAGCTAGACGCAATGCACTTGATGCGTGTGGCTTGTACGCGGAGAGGTATCCTGATCGAGATCATCCAAGTCACATGACTTTTCTTCGGATCGTCAACTCATTTGTGGATACTGACAGCCTAAAACGAACCAGACATCAAAGACGCACCGTAACCCAGGAGAATGCCGAAGTTGATATTTTAGCTGCAGTTGCAGTCAATCTATCACTTTGACGAAAAAGTGAGCTGAGTGAATTCTTCTAATTTTTTAACAAGAAATATGATTTTTTAATAAAAAGTAGGGGTTTTCATTAAAAAAAAAAAAGTTGACCTCGATTTAGCGACAACGGCGCCATCTATGGAAAAACCAATATTATGTTATTATGGCCCCCTTCGATACAATCATTTTTTGTTTGGATCATTTTTTTAAAAGTTTCTTGTTTCGGAGATATTTTCTGAAAACACATTAAATGGTCCACCCTGTATAGGTTGGCTTTCGTATTTTCCTATTCGTTTTACTTGTGGTCTGTTTGTTAAATATGTTTGTAGTAGGTTTATATCTTTCTTTTCTCTGACTCCAACCGAGATTAATTTTTCTCTTAATTTGATTTTTGAAATAGTGTCAAATGCCTTTTTCATGTCTATTAATATTGCAAGTGCTTTATTTTTTTGATCTAGTTTTGTTTTTGTGTGGTGTATTAAGTCAATGACTGCAGACGATGTTCCTGATTGTTGTTGAAAGGCATATTGCTGTTTATGTATGATGTTATATTTAATTAAGTGTTAATTTATTTGAATTTGTATTGTTTTTATATTTTATATTTTATTTAAAGTCGATAATAGAGCGATTGGTCTGTAGATTTCCGGGTTTCTTTTACCACCTTTTTTGTATATTGGTATTAAAATAGTTTGTTTCATATAATTTGGGTAAATTCCTTCTGTGATTACAGAATTCATTATTTTGACCAATATTGGTATTAACTGTGTTTTGTTTTATTATGTAATTTGTTATTTTGTCGAATCCGGGTGTTTTGTGTTCTTTTAGTTCATCAATTATGTTATTTATTTCTTCGTAGTGTGTTAAACGAATTTACATAATTGTTTATGGCTATTTCGTTTTATCGGACCTTACGAGACAAGTGTACCCCAAATGCAATGGTTGATGAAGGCAGTGAAGGATTTTCAATCGAAAGGGTCATCTAAACGCTACATGAAGTTGGTTGAACAAGATTAAATGATTTTCTTTTTTTTGTCATAAACAGCATAAGTTCCCCTTCATTTTACTAATAGAAACAAAAGTTTTGATTGTATATCTCGTAGACTCAAATTGTGAATCAATTTTTATATTTGGCAAATAGCTTAAAGCGCTAGGTAACGTCAACTGCTAAAGCGCCATCTTTTCCTACTTTAGCAGTGGTATTGCCAACTGCTAAAGTGTAATCTTTTTTCTAATTTAGCAGTAGTATCGCCACCTGCTTAAGCGTCATCTTTTCCCTAATTTAGCAGTAGTATCATCAACTGCTAAAATGCCATCTTTTGCCTAATTTAGTGGTGGTAATGTCATCTGCTTAAGCGCAATCTTTTGCCTAATTTAGCAGTGATATTGTCTACTGCTAAAGCGTCATTTTTGCCTAATTTAGCAGTTGTGACGTCAACTGCTCAAGCGCGATCTTTTTTCTAATTTAGCGGTGGTATCGTCATCTGCTATAGTGCCATCTTTTGCCTAATTTAGTAGTGGTAATATCATCTGCTTAAGCGCAATCTTTTGCATAGTTTAGCAGTGATATTGTCTACTGTAAAAGCGTCAACTTTTGTCTAATTTAACAGTAGTGACATCAACTGCTCAAGCGCAATCTATTGCTTTATTTAGCAATGACATCATCGACTTTTAAAGCGCCATCTTTGCCTAATTTAGCAATAGTATCGTCAATTCCTAATGCACCATTTTTGCCTAATTTAGTACTGCTAAATTAAGAAAAAGACGGCGTTCAAAGCTATTTGTCCAATATATAAAAAGATTCACAATCAGTGGTATTGTCAACTGTTCAATTATGCAATAGGTGTAGCTTTACGTTATTTATCAAATATAAAAATATACTCATATAATTTTTTATGTTAACACCAGTCTACGCATACTGTAGATCTAGCAATATGGAAGCCTGTCATAGCCTGACGGCTGGAACATTTTATTAAGTATGATATTAGTTATATTTTTTCTTACCTTAACTTCGGGTCTTGAAGGGTAGTTGAAGTGAATGTCTTCGAACACTATATCTCCGACAACTTTATCAGTTTGAATACCACTGCCTTTCGATTTGTTGATTATGGGAGCGTTGTCGATGACGCCGAAGATTTTGCTGGCCGCACCTTTCGCAATTCCGAAAACTTCGATGTACGGCGACGCCATTCCGAAATTCATACTGCCGGTCATAATACTGAAGAATACCTAATTAAATTTAATAATAATAGTTTATTGATGCTAAAATAAGCTTTTTTTATCCAAGTCAAAAGGTACAGTGAAATAAGTAATTGCATATATTGCAATTATAAATATTGTAACAAAATAAAACATTGTAATGAAGTTTAAAATATAATAAATAAAAAATAAACAATATGAACATAATGCAAATAAATATTGTACGTCAATTTAAAATTTTAAAATTTGTACGAGGGTAGTTCCAGAAGTACCCAACCAAACAAAGAAAACAAAAAAAAATGGGGAAATACCTTAATTTCTCTATATAGTTCTATTTTAACTCGATATAAATAGAAAAGAGGGCTAAAGCCTAGTATAGCACCCACCTTTGCAGCGTGAAGTTGGCCTCGTAACGCCATTCAGACTTGACGCTTTCCGTAGAGTCGTAGAGCATGTACAATACGAAATACCGCTACGAGATGGCGATACAATTTTGGTTATAGAAAATATGTCTGTAGGTTAAGCACTGTCTAAGTTTTACGAAGATAAAATAACATAAAAGAACAATTTCCTTAAAAAAGGGTATCAGGTTAGGTTAGGTAATGTTTAGGTTTTGCATAGATAAAATTATATAAAAGAGTGATTCTCTTAAAAAGGGTATTAGGTTAGGTTAGGTAATGTTTAGGTTTTGCATAGATGAAATGATATAAAAGCGTGATTCCATTAAAAAAGGTGTCAAGTTAGGTTAGGTGATGACTAGGTTTTGCATAGAATTAATGAGAGAAATAGGATTTTTCTCGATAGAAAGACGTTTATTTACTTAAGAGGGAAAAGTAAAACAAAATGTAGGAAACTGTACTTATCGTTGGCTATCTATTGTCAGTATTGAGAACTAATGGGATCATTCGCAGATGAAAACACAAGGAAAAAATCTCACATATCGCTCAATGAATGACGTATTTTTGCGAAATATAATTTCGTTAATATCTCAATTAATTGCTGTTTTAACTCAACAAAAGTATGATGCAGTGTAATGAAAGTGTAAATATGTGCGTTAAATAACAAAATAATGCTTTTTAGTGTGGCGGAAATACAAAAATTCACTGACATAACCTCCCGATTTTCGAGCTAAATTGTGAGAAAAATATAAGTGAAAGTCCCCTAAAACCACTAAAAATCCATTCCTACGTCTATCAGTTATCATAAAAAACACTCCTTTGTAGGGGTTTTCGAATAAAAACTGAAAATTGAAGGGGGTGCTATACTAGGCTTTAACCGAAAAGAGTATTCACTTGGTCGCAGTTTTTAATAAATTAAATAATTTATTTAATTTATTAACTCGATACACTTTAGCATCAATACCCTGTTTATAGTGAGAATAGTCGAGTTCCTCAAAATAGTTGCCAAATCTATTATCACCAAGCCATTTTTGTAAGTTTGGAAACACAAAATAATTCGAGGGTGTTAAATCTCTCAAATAGAGTGCGAACTTTAACTCGTTGATTTCCGTCATCGCGATAATGGATGTGTGAACTGACTTGATGAAACAAAACTTCCATTAATGAAAACACTTTTTTTAAGTTTGTTTATATAACTGGAATGTATTTAGTGGCTATAGTTTCGATATCGAATAAAGATGTCATAACAATTAGTGAATGAAACACAACTTTCTTTTTCGTCAAATGCGGCCGGTTTTTTTTTTCTTGATTTCATCATTTAAACAATTTAATCATTTAAAATTCAAGTTTGTACTTATTGCTCTGTAATTGAGTTCTTTGCTTGTTGAGTAATAAAGATTATTATTATTATTATTATTAAACGCTGCAATAAGTTTGCATAATCACATGATCGTTTTTCCTTTTTGAAAAAAATATATCCCATGGGCATCGCCAAAATCTTGCCTGCAAATGACACTATCATTGCCATCTTTAAAGCCGATTCTCCCGTTTCATTCGACTGATTTAACTATTCCTTCGTTTCCGGCTTATAGTGATGGACCAATGTTTCATCCATGGTTATGAATCTACGCAAAAACTCGACCTTATTGCTGTGAAACTTCGACAAACATCCCCACGACGTTGTTTTTGTTCCAGTGTGAATAATCGCGTCGTCCATCTTGTCCACAGCTTTCTCATGAACAAATTTTCAGTCAGTATGTGAGGTACACCATTTTTTTGAAATACCTACTATGTCTACTTAGTTCGAGCACTTTCAGCCCACGATCATCCGATAATATTTTGTGAATTTTTTCGCTATTTCTGAAATATTCACTTCATTTGGTCGACCGCTGTGATGTTCATCCTGACAGCTCGTACAATTTTTACAATGCATATGAAGGAGCAGGCTTCCCTACAGTAGAATCTAGCTCCGTTTTGAAATTGGTTGGATTGATTTCTTTCAAATGAATATTATGTGATACGATATATATCGATGTCCATTTTTTTCACCAAGAACGTTCACCATTAATGGCTGAGAAATAAATACTACACAACGTAGCGTTTCCAATCTTGAATTTAAGTATAATCACTGAATTTTTACCACAAATTATTAATTTGTGATAAAAAAAACATAATAAATGTTTTATTCAGTGATTATAGTATGGATTACCATGTAGTAACGGTTGCAACAGTCATCATGACTCTTGAATTTAAGCTTTATAAGGTTGGTACTTTCTACCATTCTCATTATTTTCAAACAGCTATCGCTATCTCTACAACAGGTCAGGTACTTCTGAGACTACCCTCGTATATTAATAAAAATAACACTGACGCTAATTTCATTTTGTATCATGTACATTCAAATAAAGATATTTTATTATTATTATTAGTTACAATGGCGAATTTCTGAAGTCCATAAATTTCTCAACGCTATAGACGGCCTGAGAAAATATAACGTTTATTACTTTTAATTTGAATTTAATTACTGACAGTTTTTTCTAACTCTCGGGTATTATAAGTCTAATAATAATTAAGTTATGAACAACAATACAAAAAATTCTTAGCATTTAGGTAAAATGTCGTCAATAATTTTACCGGCCGAATGGCATACTGTAAGGCCAGTAGAGGAAGCCACTTGAACGAAATCGTTTTCCATTCATAAATGGGAGAGTTTTAACTTCACAATGTGAAAAAAAAAACAAATGAAAAATATCAATGCGAGTTCTTTTACCGATGTGAAGTTATCCACGGTTTTCCAGCCACGGTTTTTCGGCCCGACGCCTCCACCATGGCGGATGCGCCGCGACTATCGTGGTTTATCCACGGCTTTTATTTCCCATTTATATACATTAGCATATTAATAGTAACCTGAAAGATTGCTTTGAATGACTGTAGCAATATAATTATTACTATTTGTAAGTCATCCACGGTTTCCAACAGAAAACCAGTGAAATTTCAAAGTTTAAAATGACCGACTTTGGCGCCTTTAATTTTCGATTTCTTTGTCTTAGATTGTTACCAGATGTCATAAGAACCATATTAAACAATAAACAAGTTAATTTTTTTATTTTTACTATTTTTTAATTTCTTTTCTTATCCACGGTTTCCAACAGAAAATCAGTGAAATTTCAAAGTTCAAAATGACCGACTTTGGCGCCTTTAATTTTCGATTTCTTTGTCTTAGATTGTTACTATATGTCTTAAGAACAACATCAAATAACAAAAAAGTTTATTTTTTTATTTTAACTATTTTTTATTTATTTTTTTCTTATCCAAGGTTTCCAACACAAAATCGATGAAATTTCAAAGTTCAAAACGACCGACATTGGCGCCTTTAATTTTCGATTTCTTTGTCTTAGATTGTTACCAGATATCTTAAGAACCATATTAAACAATAAAAAAGTTTATTTTTTATTTTTACTATTTTTTTTTTATTTTTTTTCTTATCCACGGTTTCCAACAGAAAATCGATGAAATTTCAAAGTTAAAAACGACCATCTTTGGCGCCTTTAATTTTAGATTTCTTTGTCTTAGATTATTTCTAGATGTCTTAAGAACCAAATTAAACAATAAAAAAGTTTTTTTTTTATTTTAACTATTTTTTATTTTTTTAATTAAAGATGAATTAATAATTTCACATTTCATGCAATTTCTAAGATACTTCAAG
Source organism: Philonthus spinipes (assembly GCA_963082785.1). NCBI lineage: Eukaryota > Metazoa > Arthropoda > Insecta > Coleoptera > Staphylinidae > Philonthus > Philonthus spinipes. The sequence goes on along the minus strand of OY720300.1, from coordinate 24,526,943 downwards.
TATTAATTAAAAAGATGGCCTCGAAAACAAATCTTAAGCCTTCTAATAACAATCTAAGATAGATAAATCGAAAATTAAAGGCGCCAAAGTCGGTCGATTCAACTTTGAAATTTCACCGATTTTCTGTTGGAAACCGTGGATCAAAAAAAAATTAAAAAATAGTTATAATAAAAAAATAAACTTTTTTATTGTTTGATATGGTTCTTAAGACATCTAGCAACAATATAAGACAAAGAAATCTAAAATTAAAGGCGCCAAAGTCGGTCGTTTTGAACTTTGAAATTTCATCGATTTTCTGTTGGAAACCGTGGATAAGAAAAAAAAATAAAAAAATAGTTAAAATAAAAAAATAACTTTTTTATAGTTTAATATTGTTCTTAAGACATTTAGTAACAATCTAAGACAAAGAAATCTAAAATTAAAGGCGCCAAAGTTGGTCGTTTTTAACATTGAAATTTGATCGATTTTCTGTTGGAAACCGTTAATAAAAAAAATTTAAAAAATTGTTAAAATAAAAAAATAAACTTTTTTATAGTTAAATATTGTTCTTAAGACATCTAGTAACAATTTAAGACAAAGAAATCTAAAATTAAAGGCGCCAAAGTTGGTCGTTTTTAACATTGAAATTTGATCGATTTTCTGTTGGAAACCGTGGATAAAAAAAAAATTTAAAAAATTGTTAAAATAAAAAAATAAACTATTTTATAGTTAAATATTGTTCTTAAGACATCTAGTAACAATTTAAGACAAAGAAATCTAAAATTAAAGGCGCCAAAGTCGGTCGTTTTGAACTTTGAAATTTCATCGATTTTCTGTTAGAAATCGTGGATAAGAAAAAAAAAGTAAAAAATAGTTAAAATAAAAAAATAAACTTTTTTATAATTTGATATGGTTCTTAAGACATCTAGTAACAATCTAAGACAAAGAAATCTAAAATTAAAGGCGCCAAAGTCGGTTTTATTTAACTTTGAAATTTCATCGATTTTCTGTTAGAAACCGTGGATAAGGAAAAAAAAAGTAAAAAATATTTAAAATAAAAAAATAAACTTTTTTATAGTTAAATTTTGTTCTTAAGACATCTAGTAACAATCTAAGACAAAGAAATCTAAAATTAAAGGCGCCAAAGTTGGTCGTTTTTAACATTGAAATTTGATCGATTTTCTGTTGGAAACCGTGAATAAGAAAAAAAATTTAAAAAAATGTTAAAATAAAAAAATAAACTTTTTTATAGTTAAATATTGTTTTTAAGACATCTAGTAACAATTTAAGACAAAGAAATCTAAAATTAAAGCCGCCAAAATCAGTCGTTTTGAACTTTGAAATTTCATCGATTTTCTGTTGGAAACCGTAGATAAGAATAAAAATTAAAAAAATAGTAAAAATAAAAAAAATAAACTTTTTTATTGTTTATTATGGTTCTTAAGACATCTGGTAACAATCTAAGACAAAGAAATCGAAAATTAAAGGCGCCAAAGTCGGTTGTTTTGAACTTTGAAATTTCACTGATTTTCTGTTGGAAACCGTGGATGACTAACAAATAGTAATAATTATATTGCTACAGTTATTCAAAGCAATCGTTCAGGTTACTATTAATATGCTAATGTATATAAATGGGAAATAAAAGCCGTGGATAAACCACGATAGTCGCGGCGCATCCGCCATGGTGGAGGCGCCGGGCCGAAAAACCGTGGCTGGAAAACCGTGGATAACTTCACATCGGTAGTTCTTTTTATCGCATTTTCAAAATCGTTCTAATTAATGGCCTACCCTTTATCTTTCTTTATTTAAATGATACGTTTTTATTATAAATACATATTTTTTGGTGTGAATACAGAAAAAATCTGAATATTGGCTATCGGCTAATGGTATTTCGCTCTATACTGTTTATTATTTTATTGTATATCAGATGAATATAGTATACTAAGCTAATATATAAGTATACTAAGCCTAGAAATATTTTTATTGATGGATTTTATCATTTATAATGTAACCATATAGTTTACAGAATCTGTATGGTTACATTATAAATGATAAAATCCGTTAATTAAAATATTTGTAGGTCTATCTTATTTTCAAAGAGTACTAACCGTGACCATGTTTCCAGGTGTGTAAACCCTTTCGTCCTCCGGCAATGCCTTTTCCTCAATAACCAGTCCCACGCCGTACCAAAACGCCAAGGCATAACTGGCATAAATGCAGAACCAAAGTATTCCAAAACCAATTCCCGTCAGCAAGGAACGCAGGATATTGTTGTCTCTCGCGAACACCAATCGTTTGCTGTACCGATCGATTTCCTTTTGCTGGCCACCGAAGGCGAGGACCGTCCGGATCGCGCTGAGGACTTCCTCGGCTATCGTTCCGGCGGCACCGTAAGCGTCCATTTCTTTTTTGGCCAATTTCGAAATTAACTAAAGAAAAGAAAATATATAATTATAATTAAAAAATCGATTCTTAATTAAATAAATAAAAACACTGTAATACCACAGACAAATATATATATTTTGTCTGTGGTAATACTTACAATACAATACTATTATACAGTATTTAGTAGTCCCGAAATTGATATCGACCAGAGGTCTTTCTGTCATATTTTCAATATTTTTCCTTAATTATTTTTTTATTGAACATAGCACAAAATATCCAATGGATCTACCATATATCGCAAATGTGCAAATACGTCCGGCAACATACAACGGATATTCAATGAATATTCATCAAAGTATATTCAATGGATATCATTTCAAGAATTAAATATGGATATTTATTTTAGTATATCTTATGGATATTCATAGATTATTTATTCCGTACATTTTAAAAGTTGCAATTCCATCGGACGCTCAATGAATATCCGCGGATATCCAATATTCTAAAAGAGATATTTAATGTATTTCCATTGAACGTGTTTGTGCTACGTGGGTAGTTTATTATTGTGATTAAATTAACAATAAAAATGGCGATTGTCATACTTACAAATGCCACAGTTCCCATTGAGATCATCGTGACTGGCAAGGAAACCAAGCAAATCAAAGCCAATTCCCAGCCTTTTACCAGAGCCATAATTAAACAAGCCAGGAAAGATGCTTGAAAATGTATAAACATCGATACTTTTTCGCCTAATCCATCTTCCAATTTCAACAAATCGCTGTAAATGAAAACAACGCTATGAGCAACTTACAAGTCGAATTTTTTTGGATAAATGTCTAGCCATTGCAATTCCAAACACATATCAGGAATTAATGTCACAGAGTGGATGTGATTTTCTAGGTTTTGAAACAGAGTGGAGTGAAACGTTGTAATCCGGGATATTACTATGTGTAATAATTTTGATATTCTTATTAAGAAAATTATGTATTATTAAAGCTAAGGATAATTTAGAAATTGTATTAGGTTTACACAATATCTATTCAATCACTCTCTGTTTATACTTACTCAGCCATTCTGCTCGCAAAATCACCCGATTGATGTACATCATACCAGGCAATATCTTGATTAAGCGCTTTTTCAAAATATATCGTTCGGATTTTAAAACCCTGAACAAAAACAAAAACACATATCAAACATTTGAAAAACTAGCTCTGTTAATACTGATTTATAAAAAGACGCGTTTCTTTTAAACACTCTACTCACTTGTCTGATTCCCGAAAAGTTGAAAAGGAATGTTGATAAGTAGCTAAGTAACAACATGGCCGTGCCTATTAACGAGTTGTTAATGGCGAAAGAGGAAATGTCATCCGAGAATTTGTCTGTGTCTTCTTCTGTAGCTTGTCCCGTTGCTTTAAGTATGGCATACGCGATCATATCTCCGGTAAGGTTTCCGAAAACAAGCATGTTTAGTGGTTGTAGGACTGCTGTTCCTAGCGAACATAGTATGCCCAATGATATGCAGATTTTATCTAATTTGGTCGCATAACGAAACTACAAAAAAATGTAATAATTATTAGTCTTTTCGGGGTTTGAAAATTATTTTAATAACATCTATATTCAGACAAATTTTGATACAATTTTATTTAAAATATTTAAAAATAATTGTTAAAATTTAGTGTTAATCTATCTGGGCTATCTTTCCACCCTGTCTGAATCTACTACATGGCATTAAAACACTGAATTTAAACTTGGTTTAAAAAATATAAATAAAACACTTGGTTATTGTTTCACTGTTTGTTTTTATTCAAACTTTTGAAAATAATCAACAAATGTAAAAAAGCTAAATTATTGGGAAACTTTTTACATTAAGACTTCAATAGAATTGCTCGTTACTAATAACAACTTAGAAACGTTTAACACTCCGCTGCTTGATACGTTTGTCTCTTTGCGCCCCAATAGTTATGTAATGACTTAATCCTCTTTAGGTATAAAACGCACACAGCTCCTCTTTTTTTTCCGAATAAAGACAATTTATTATTATTATTAAAGGAATAAAATATTATCACATTATATCCAAGGTCCAATGATTATAACTTACTAATTTGAAAAATCCTACTTGTGGGAATTCCGGCAGATCCTTTTCATTTTCCTTTTTCGACTTTTTGCCATCGTCGAATTCACTGAAAAAGAAAATCGTATTTAGTATATAAACAAATACTCAGATAACATTATCTTAATATTATTCGAGTGAATACAATCTTTGATAATATCACCACGTGCTAATTTTTTTACAGGCTTGGCAATTGTGTTGTTTTTATTGTATTTAATTTCGTAATTCGCTGATTTTTTTCTTTATCTCGATTATAATTATTTATTGAGTTTCGGTGTACTTTATAAATTAATTATATTTCCACAACAATAAAATATAAAACATTTATGTGGAATTATATTAAATGATAATTAAACCACAGATTATGTCCAGATCGGCAATTTAATTGGACTGAAAAGACCTTGTTGATAGCCATTTAAAACTTAATTACTTTTTGTGTGAAATACATAATCAATTATTATTATGTTCGTGTAGTAGATTGAATTGATTGATTGAGTTACGTGAAGATCAAATTAATTTGACTAACAACCTTTTTTCACACTTTTATTTGAATAGTCATAATAAAGAAAGCGCCATATTTCGCCTAAACATTTTATTGAATTATTTGAATAATGTTAAATATTCTTTAATAGAATGGTTCTCATTGATCACTTGATGAAACATTTTAACTAATATTGAATTTGAAATTAAGGGCACTTTTTTTGTTTCATTTATTTTTTATTTTCTAACTAGTTTCGACTTATCGTCATTATCAAGGAAATTTCGAAACTAAATGGAAAATAAAAAAATAAATGAAACAAATCAAGTGCCTTTAATTTCAAATTCAATATTTCTTATAATAGGTTTATTTGTTTCTATTTTTTACCAGAAACCTTTAAATTGCCTTCAAATAAATTGAAATATTTAAAAAAATAATAGTATTTTATGGAATATGTATAGTTATAAACATTTGTTAGTATTTCGTAGTATTATTCGATATTAACAAATAAAATTATAAACCAGCAATTCTTGTTTTTTTTTAAAAAAAATTATTAAAAATAATAGAAAAAAAAAACATTTGTTTTAAATACTTACAACGTAAATCAAAACGTGGGAATAATTTATTAATTATTTTCGAATTCTTTTTATTTAATTTATTATTGAAATGTAAATATTTTGAAGAGAAGTAATTAGATTTTAAATTCACATTTAATGAAATGTTCAGCCAGAATTCATCTAGCGTATGGATAACTAGTGTTGGCCATTTCGGTTTTTCGAAACTCATCAGACTAGTGTGTTCCATGTGAAATGCTTGCGTCGTCTAACGGCTGTGTAAATATTTTTATACAAATAGACATTAGTTAATGACTTATTTTGTACACGTCTTATCCCCTTGTTAGAATCATTGTGTTTTAGTTTTAAGTTTGATATTGTTTTTTGAGAACTGATTCGGCCTTCGGACTGATCAGATGTCTTTACCTTAATAGTAAAAAAAAAAATATAATAATTGTGTAAATTAAAGGTTGAGCTCAGAGTTATTGTTGTTGACTTCTTGTCAATATGACCCGCAAGATGTTATCAAAAGCTCCAAGTAAGGAGCAATAACAGTATGTTATATGTAGAGTATTGATACCAAAGGTTTTATAAATAATCGTGAGCACCCCCTAATAGAACATAGTAACGTTCTTTATTCATTTAACGGTGGTATGTCTGACAGACTATTTATATAGCAGGATGTCATTTATAATAATCCTATTTAATAATGATGTCAATGCCAAAGATTCATTTGGTAGATTCTCGTAGTTCAAGTGCCCTCTGTTAGATGATACCGGTGATGCCAAATCAAAGCAAGGCAAATCAAGTCGTTAATAAATGCTATAATAAGGAGAAAATCTAAATTGGAACCTTGAGGAATACCTGAGGACGAATTAATCTCACACGATTTAAACCCATTAAAACGTTTTTTTTTTTTCGTCGTTTTAGACAAGACGACAAAAAAATGTAATGGTGTGCTCTGTAAGAACAAATTGACTTAGTTTATTGAGTAGAATATTATGATCGATTGAATGGAGACACTATTCTACCTGTCATCTATTGATGTTTAAGGTTAAGGATATGGCCTTGGCTCTAGGTCCTTTCGACCAGTGCTATTTAATATTAATTTTAAGACATGACAATACACCGGATGAAATTTGTTTGGATCCGGATGTAATTTGTCTTTCGAACAAATTTGTTCGACTCGAACACTCAGTTTCTGCCTCGTGAGCATGGCTTTTGCTCACTCAGCTATGTCAACCCCTATTATTGATGTTTATATCAAGAAAATGGCAAGACTTAGAGCACCTGGTCAAAACTAAAGACACGTGCAAATCTTGACCTAGGACACAAAGATGATGGGCTTTCTATATCTACCATCGCTTCATTTAATTTCAATAGTAAATTTAAAACAAACAAGAGCAGATTACCAGCAGGGGAGGCTTGCACAATATACACTGATGGATCTAATGCTTGTTTCACTGATCGACCATTCTTCAGTTCACCGTGGTTGTTCTCCTACTTTTTTCATGGATTATAATGTATTTTCAGTAATATTCGAGCTCTGATAGCAGTGAAAGTGAAGATGATAACGTCTGATAAATAGAAAAATACGCAAGCATGGAGAGCTCCAACATTATTCTTAAAAAAAACATAATTGGATAAGATATTACTATTGCTACTGATATTGTGGCGGCACTAGAAGCACTAAGCAATCCTAAAGTAATCTCACTGCTGTTGCACAGATATATAAAGAGGCTACACGAAGTTGCGGAGAGGAACTTGATAATCCTGACGTTTTAGTATACGTCAGGTCACAGATAAGATGATGCACGGCCACAGATAAGACAATGCAGGCAATACTGTTGCCGATAGCTTAGGAAGGAAGGCATCAAGACTATCAGATGCAGACAAGATAAAAATTGAGCTGACGCCCAGAACTCTAATAAAACCAGCAAGGACATATTCATCTCCGAGAAGCAGGAAAATTAACAATATCAAAACCAGACCTTAAGGAAGGAAAGAAACACCTTAGACACTTTAGACAGCACATGAGTAATTTTGACTGGGCCACTACGACTTTCAAAAGAACAAGTATTGAGGGGGAAAATCTATGTAGAGGATGCAAGGAAGAAATGGAAATAGCAAATTCACGAATACCCGGCGCTGTTAATGATGAGAAATTCGATGAACAGAGAGGACCCCAAAAATTGTGAAGGCTCCAAGTGGAGATTGACCCACGGTCAAATACTGGAAAAAGACCAATGGGTCTAGATACTTGGATTTGAGGCACTACAACAGGCCAACATGGCCTGTGTATACCTGCCTCTTTCTCATCCTTAGTTGTCAAGGCTTAAGCTTAGGTATTCCGTAATTGAAGTAGGATAGATTTGGAATTTGGCTATAATACCAAAAAAAAAAAAAAAAAAGAAAAAACGTCGCCTGTTAAGGGGGTGTACCACCTTCAAGGTCTGAAAAATAGTCCTTTATTTAATAAGGTATTGTAGAAAATGTAAAAGACGTAATGAGATTTTGATTTGAAAGTTGAATAAAGAATAGTTTTTTTAATAAATTATATAATTGCTTAATGTGATGTGAATTATTGAATTATGTGATGAAATGTTTGATGATAGTTTGTACAAACACCATGCATAAGTGTTTGTGGGGGATTTCGGAATTTTGGTTTAATGCTAGGATTTCTAGGAATGCAAACTTCTGATAGAATATCATAATTGGATTGGTTAAGGGAAAATTTCTTGGTGAGGATTTGTAAACGATATTTGCGTAATAATGAATAACTGATTATGTAATCATTTTTAAGAATATATGTTTTTCTTTTAATCACGAACATTAATATTTACCTGTTGTTATTAATGAATGACATAAGCAGCAACACATTGATAGTTACTGATTTTTATTTTATTTTCACTTGTATACACCAGACATTTTTTTCTCTTAATTTACATCACTAATTTCCAAAAATTAATCAACCCAATCGATTTATTTTTATATACACATTGTTTAAATTTCGAAATGTATGCACAAATAATTTTCACTTACGTTTCTAAAGGGCCTACGGCCTTCTTGGAAGGCATCGTTTCCAACTTTATCTCCTTGGTCATGTGGACGTAGGTATTACTTGCTGAAAATAACACACAGCGATAATTCACATTTCATTTATAATAATCCAGATTGTCAGAATTCATCTGAAGTGATCGATAAAGTTTCATTATCGTCGCGAGATAATCGTAATCGCACAATTGTAATTAATCGATTAGACTAGAGGTGCGTATGCAAAATTTTCTCGTCATTGAGGATTATTTTAATGACAAGATTACCCATAACGAGAATGGAATAATGTGGATTATCACGAGAAGAAAATATTTGGTATGCAAAAAAGGTCTGATTGTATGTGGATAATGCTGTTATGTTTCTTATATATATATATCTTCTCTAACATGGGAGCTTTCACCAAGAGAAGCGACTACAAATACCTCCATAATGGAACTATTCCGTATAAGGGAAAGGCAATGTAACGAAATATGAAAAAAAGTAAATACGTATAGGGTGGAATATTCTGAGTCGTATTAAGAAACGAAATTTTACGTTTTTTTCGCGAAGCTACTGGATTTCGTGCGAGACTTTAATAAATAAGAGCGAGCGTAATCTGAATACGGTAGTGACTTCACATGAAATTTAAATAAGTGACTTTATTTTCTCATATGGCACTTGGTGAAACATATTACACTATGTAAAATAATTTAAAGAAAAGACACTTGGTACTGTTTCACAAATTAGACTTTATAATGTAATTCTTGTTTATCATTTAATAGCATATTTGTTTTATTAAATTAAACACGTTTATTAACTTTCAAATATATTTATTGTAAGCCGCTATAATTATTTCGCCACATTGTGGCGATGAATAATTTTCATTTGAAGAAGTTACAGTGTAGTGAAACAATTGCAGCGACTTACAATAAATATACTTATTAGGCGAAGAATAAGAATTATTCTACACACACTTTGATTAAATATATTTCATCACGATTTAAGTGAGAAATTAATTCATCATAAAGAATTATTTTTCGTCTGAAGAAGTCACAGTGTAGCGAAACAATTGTAGCGACTTACAATATTGGGCGAAGAATAAGAATTATTCTTCTTATTCTTATTTTTTTGCTGTGGAAGTGGAAATCCAGTTACGTTTCTCATTCTTATTATTGGTCTGAAGAAGCCACAGTATGGCGAAACAATTGTAACAACTTAAAAAAAAATCATACTTGAATATTATTAAACGAGTTTAATGTAATAAAGTGAACTAAATAAAAATGAATCAAATATTTTCCTTTCTTGAATTAAATATTTTCTTATTATAAATAAAAATGATTTGAAAACAATTAATAAATTATTTTCAAATCATTTTTGTTTAATTTATTTAAATAACTGTGACCAATTGAATGAATACTCTATTCTATTTATTGTAGTAAAGTGAATATAAACTTTCAAAAACTGTCAGCCTCTTGAATTAATAAATTCCTATATTTGTTTATAAATGTTGTTTAACTCTCACACCCACAAATATCAATCAATAATTTTAAAAGGTTAATCGCATTAAATGTCGAACTCTAATTTCTTAACAATATCATAATCTAGCATTATTTGCTATTAATCGAATATGTTTACTTGTGTTATTAAAAATGTCTATGGTTTTATCTATAAATTCAACGATAAAACTATAAAATATATAATAATTTGAAATAATACTTGTCATTGCAATTAATAGAATTATTTTCACGTTTCAATATGTATACAAATAATCTCAATAAGGTATGTTATCAGAGATGATTATCTGTGGTGTTACGCATCAATGAAAAATTTTGAATCTCTAGGAAATTTTGTAATTAATCATCTTGACATACTAAGTGTAACGAACTGTAAGTGGTTTCATTTAAAAATTTAATTAATTAATTGTTTTTATATAACACCTTTAGAAGATTTTAGTAATACAAGGTAACCAGAAAATATGTTCAGGATGATTTAATTGAAATTAAAACACTTGGTTTGTTTCACTTATTAATAATATTAACAAACCAAGTGTTTTAATTTGAATTAAATCATCCTGAATTAATTAAAAAATGTTTCACCCCGGGTTAAGTGAGAAATTAATTAAACATACAGAAAATATGTGACAATATTCAGGTGGATATTAATTTATAAACTCATTTGATTTAGTATTTTTTTAATTTAGTATTTTTTCACTTTCCCAGTAACATTAAGCTCAAATTCATATATTATTTCGAAAGAGAGTAAAAATTCTCGCAATTTCCTCAACAATATTAGCAGTTTTGTATTTATCTTGCTGCGATTATCTTCTACACAAGTTTAGTTAAAATGAAACGATAACAACATTTTCCAATTTTTTTCAGCCGAGATTAGATTGCGCGAAATATTAGCTGCCTGGCTGTTTGCTAATACCAAATATTTTCAAATAATCACGCGTTTCAATTGAATAAATAGACGAGTTCTGTATTTCATTCGAAATAAAAAAAAATCACTTGCATTAAATAAAAAAAAATGTTTTAACTTTGTTAATTTGTTCCTTATTTATTATTGATATAATTAAATAATTTCGTGAATATTAAAAATAAAAACAATTGTTTTAACTTTGTTAATTTGTTCTTTATTTATTATTAATATAATTAAATAGTTTCGTGAATATTTTAGAATATATTAAGCCAATAATTCAACAATTATACATCAAAAACATCTAGATGTGGAAGATTTTATAAAGTGTTGGTTTAAAATTATTGGAACATTTCTTAAATGATTTTCTCACTCGGTGAAACATTTTGAACTATTACTAATGAAGATTTAAATTAAATTACACTTGGTTCGTTCCACAAATCTTATTTTCTTGTTGTAAGTGCACATACTCAAACAGACGGAAGAATAAATGAGAATAGTTGTTAGTTGTGCGGAGTATATTTTTTTTATACATACCTTAAATGCATTCCGATTTTAAATTAAAGTAATCCTCGCATAGTTCCAAGCAATTGTTTTTATATTGTTACTGCTTCATCAAACCTAAAAAAATAAATTTGAATCAGTCAGTCTTAGATTTCTATACAGACTTTTACATTTCTCTCTTAAACGTGATCCATGGTAGGATAACATTTTGGAGTGGGTAATTTATAAAGACTTTTAAAGTATATGTAGAAACCATTCAACACCTGATAGGATATAAGGATTCGAGAAGAAAAAGAAGAATGTGTGGGAAAATGTTTTCTTATGGAGTCAGTTAATGTATGTAAAAGGAAAGTGATTAAAAGGGTGTCAATTATTTTATGTCGTTTTATTTCATATGTTGAGTCTTTGGTAGCTTTGTTAATGTCGCATTTATTGTGATTGAATATTATTTTAGGAGGTTCACAAAATTAAATTAAGTGAAGTGATCATACCTGACGGCCACCTTTCAATCAAATTTTGTGAATTTTTGTTGAATCACAATAAATGCGATATTAATAAAGAGACCAAAGACTTACAGACGAAAGGTGTAGCATATTGTTTGTGTAAAGTAGAACATCCAGTGTACTGGATTAATTATTGGGCATTATAAAAGTGGAAAAGGTATTTTTATGTAAATTCGAATTTGAGATAAAAAAAGAGAGCTGCTTTAATTTAGTTCTGGTTTAATTATGATCCCAGGTTATTAATACGTGATCATGAAGGGAAGCTTTCGTGAGTATAGAGTCTTTAATGGAGGATGAGTGATGGATGTAAATTAAAAAAAAAATATGTTATTGGAAGATTGAAGGGAGATCTTAATAAACTTAATAGTTTCAAGTTTTCAGATTTTCAGTTTAATAGTTTCATTAAAAGTTATCATGAATTTTCAAGCAAGTAATGCCTTCACAATAAAACAAAAAGAGATTATTGAAGTAATTTATGCACTCATAATATAATTAAGCGTTCATAATATGATTTACTTAATGTGGATTAGCAAATTTTGTTCATGGCTTTGTTGCAATCACTGATTAGTCTATCGGTTGTATTTATAGGACGGGAGAGAGAGCTTTTATGTGGGTGACCAGTTTTGAAAGGGAAATAATAATAATAATAACAATTTTTATTTTCCAACGGAAGAATCCAACAAGAGAAAATATGCTTTATATGAAATGCTTTATTGCAGTTATTTTTTACCATTAGGTTAAAAAAGTTTTGAAAGGGAAATAATTTATTGCATTTAATTTTTACCATTTTTAACCTAATGGTAAAAAATAACTACAATAAATCATTTCCCTTTCACAACTGGTCAGCCATCTAAAAGCCCTCTCTTCTGGATAGGATTTTTCATCGGGTAATTATAAATACAGATCGTCGGCGTACGAAATTGGCAGGAAAAAACTAAAAATAGAAAAACTTGGAAAAACACAAGCACACGAATATAGACAGAGAAAAGGGGGGGTTTGATCAGCCTCAATAAGTTCGATTCAGAAAGCTCCAAAAGGAGCGCCATACCCCACACAAGTTGTAGATCCAATTATATAATTATAAAGAAAATGGCATTTATTGGTAAGCTCGTCAACTACAGGTGTATAGGAAGTTAAAAAATGGAATAATATTATAACCAATTTTTGCTAGGTTATAATATTAACATGAATTTTATAACCTAGTAAAAATGTGTTATAATAATAATATTAAAATAAATATTATAACTTAGCCAAAATAGGTTATAATAGATTACTAAATAAACTATGTTTGAACTTTTTTTATTTATTTATTTTTACCTCGACACCCAATACGGGTAAAAGATGAGAACGATTAAGAAAGATTTATGTATATTTAACACGGATTTTTTTTATACTAACCAAAGAATTAAGTGACTTATTACTTAACGTTATTTTTTTTACTTAACGCACAACTTGTCTTTACCCAACAAGAAATATACTCAACATATCGCACACGCATCTAGTTTAACGTCAACCAATTAATTTCAATCAAATCGTTTCTATTTATAAGTAAAACACGCATACACCGCACACCGAAAAAAATAATCCCCGCGGCCAAAACTAAAAACAGCAGTAAAACTAACTTTTACCTAAAACTAGAACACCGTTGCCGGCAATGTTTCACCACCGTTACCCTGACAATACGCAAATGATCGATATCATCTAATGACAACAGTTTGCCGACAAACTCAAAGTATTTTCCACGCGAAATTACCGCAACAGAATGCCGACACGAAAAAGTATTTTCGCTCACCGCGGAAATCGGTTATCTCCGATAAGGAGCGCTATTTTTTTTCCTTTGTTTGCTCTTCTTAACTCTCCCTGATTATTCCAATATACTTACAGAAATTATTTAATTTCGTTTTGGTTAGGATTAATCCCGCTTTGATGTTTAACATTTTGAGTGACAAATTGTGGGTTTTAATAAAAATTGTATAAATTAAATAGAAATAATTTGAAAATAATTAATAAATTATTCCCTCTTCAGCTACTGTAATATTTTAACTACTTAAAACAGATGTACAACAATGGATACTTGCTGTTGCATAACAATAACATATTGCCAATAGAAAAAAGTGTGTGGAACTAATTTATTAATTATTTTCAAATCATTTTTATTTAATTTAATAATATATTTCCTCGCTAAAATCCGCAACCCAAACAATCCTTTACATAACCCATCCAACACACTACAATATGATAATAATCCCAATATCCCAAAGATTATCCCAACTGTCCTAAAAATTTGCCCCAAACCCCGTAAACCAAGACATTTTAAACCAACTCTGCATAAAGCGAAACCTAAATATCCCTACAAAATTTCGCTATCCAGAATCCACTATTCATACATTCATCTCATTTTTCATCGAGGACTAAACGACAGACATGATACATAAGATAAAGACTTTTGGCTGAAAGACCGATGGTCGGTAGGCATTTTGAAAATAATAAAATAAATTATATTATATTTAACAATCTATAAAAAAAAAACTTAATAAAGATGATTGTATATATATATAATATACATACATAAACATCTTTATTTCTGAGATTGGAATATACAGTTACATACAATATTTAACAATACACTAACGTTCACAGTATAATTCCAACTCTGAAACTGGCTATCGACCAGTGGTCTTTCAGCCTCTATATATAATATATTTATAATGCAACATTTTTTTTATTCGAAAATATTTAATACAAAGAACAAAAAAAAAATCACGTCGAACAAGGATTTGTTTTAAATAACTGTGACCATGTAAGTGAATCATTTCTTCTATTAAAATTATATAAGTTTATTGATTAAATTGGAGTAAACAACGCAACTTTTTGTTCATTATTATTTTATTCCATCGATTCGTATAATTCATTCATTCAGTTTAAATATTTATAAAGGACTTGAATTATTCTATCTTACTATATCTAACCAGTTAGTTGGTTATTGGTAATAATTAACTAACCGCGTAAAATTTTTAAATAAAACACTTTTTAAACACTCTGCATATCTTGCAGTGATCGTATAATGCAATCTTGCAGTAATTTATTTATTATTAAATAATACAATCACGGAAAAATACATTTCCTATACAAGATTGTACATCACTTAAAAACAATTTAACTAAATAATCGTACAATGCTGCAATATTCTGCATCATATCTGCAATATTATTTCTACAATCTGTATGTGCTATATGGATGAAAGAAGAAGAATTATTTTGTATTACTATATTTACGCCGCTAACTGTTTTAATACAGTGATTAAACAACGTTTAAAAAGTGTTTTATTTACAAGTGTATTTAAGATGTACCACAAAGTGAACGCCTACAACACAAAACAGTTAACAGCGTAAATATAGTAAGACAAAATAATTCGTCTCCTTCCTGAATCCTTATCCATAACACAGACAGATTGTAGAAAGGTTGCAATAATATTGCAGATACGATGCAGAATATTACAGCATTGTATGATTATTTAGTTAAGTTAGTTTTAAGTGATATACAATTTTGTATAGGAAATGTATTTTCTGTTCACAGACAGATTGTAGAAAGGTTGCAAAAATATTTCAGATTCGTTGCAGATTATTGCAGCATTGTATGATTACTGCATTATACGATCACTGCAAAATATGCATAAGTTTCTCATAAATATGAGCCACAATTGGTATATTCTCTGATAAGATAGCGGACACCGGGTCTCAATTAGTCTTGATCAAGACATCCACGAAGGGAGACGAATCAATTTCAAATCAAAGTAATTTCACCGCAGTGGTGTAGCATCTGTGAAGTTCATATAAACTGAACTGAACTTTGATTTATCGCGACCTCTACCGGGGAAAACGAAGCTTTCCTTATAAATGCTGCTGGGACCATCCCTCCAATTATACGCCTTGGATTCATCAAAAAGTATGTAAAATGAGCGTTGAATTTCTACGTTTATAGATAAATAATAAAAGTAAGACAAAAAGACTGATGGTCGATAGCCATTTTCTGAGGTCTAACAATGTGTAAATGATTGTATTTATATGTATTATATAAAATTATATAATGTAATACTCAGAAATAAAGATTTTCAATATATAATATATTTCCCAATAAATTCATAAGCATGCAGATAAGACATTTTAAAGCAAGTTATCTTCAAATGATGTAATACACTTTTCTCATATTATAGTGTTACTTCCCCATTATTCTCTTTTCTTACCTAAATATATTTACTAATTTACGTATATTTATTTTTACTAATAGATCTCATTCACTACACTTAGGAATTTGTGGAAGATCAGAGAAACCCTACACAGGATTTCACCTGAACAAATTCCTTTTGACCCTCTCACTTTACATATTTTATTCTTTGTATATATCTGTAATGTCTAAAGGTCAATAAACAATAAACAATTATTATTAATAAAAGTTTCCGCTACTAAACATCGATGATATGGGATGAAACATAGAACAACCATGACGATTGCTATTTTTGTTTGATGAACATAACTGACATTAACCGAAAAAATCGAGCCAAATGGGGAATATGTTTGCATGTGATCGGCACATAGACGTTTCTCGAGCACTATAATTACACCTGAATCGCAACCTGATGCTTCACAGGAAAAATCGATTGGCTTTGAGAGCGCTACATATCTAAAATTTCCCTGAACGCGCCCAATGGGAACATTTCTATTTGACACAAAAAATACAAAGGTATTTATTTACAGGAACGAATAGATTGTGTGTATTAAAGCAATTTAATTAATAAATATAACTTTATTGTTAAAAAATACTCTTCGTCGTGTATCTAAAAAAAAATATTCCTTACATATTTACAAGTTAACAGCCTATGAAACTAGCATTTTTTTTGTAAGTTGAAAATAATATCATCACAAGATTTGTCTTAAAATTAAATCATACTGAGAATAAAACGAGTTAGTAAAATTTATCTATGTCCCATCTGCATGCTGTAGAGTTTGAAGTAAATGCCCTTTTTGCTCATCAGCTCGGAGTGGTTGCCCATTTCAGACACCTGTCCTTTGTCGATAACGCAAATGACATCCGCGTCCTGAATAGTCAGCAGTCTGTGGGCTATTGTTATGCACGTCCTGCCTTCCTTTGCATTATCCAACGCTTCTTGAACAATCTAAAAATTATATAAATCTATGAATGTACAACAATGACAAGAAAATTATTAATAATTGCCTTCGCTATAATAATATCTTTATTGAAAAAAGGAATGCAATAAATAAACTTAAAACATTCTTTAACAAAACAAATAAAAATTATTTCTTTTCACAAGGGCTATCGACCATAAATCTTTTTGCCCTTCCAAGAATATTATGGCGAATTTCTTGCTTTCTAGGTAAGCGGTTTGTCAGTTCTATGTAAAGTTTATTAATGCGAATGTTGTATGTGGTTGAGGAGTCTTCTAAACTCCTTTTTTTACATTTTGCCTACAACTAATAAAAGTGTTATAGAAAGGTAATTAACCCAACACACCCCATGTTGGATTTATATATTATATCATGTTTCCATTCTGTAGAAAAAAAAATAGTTTAGTATAGGATTTTTAGTATATACGGTGATTCTGGATGAAGTGGTAATATTTTAAAGACATGCCCAGGAAGTAAAAATAAGTAAAATAACCTCATATGTTCAAGTGCGATTTTCATTTGTTTCAGAGATATTTTGAACTTTTTTTTGCCTCATCACCTCCAATCCACCTCTGTACAACAAATCTGAAAGTACACATAGACGCAGCAGGCACACAACTGCCCCCACGTACACTGACCCATTTGTCATACTTCCGATTTATGTTTTATTTTTTTGCAATTATTGAATTAAATAATAAACTAAAAAATAACATATTGTGATAAAAAAATATATACATAAATAAATAATAATCCATTACATTTGAGTTGAAGGTGACTTTTGAATATATTAAAGTGCCACCAAGTCTAAGACTTATCTATGGCATTCACCTATTGCTTCTGTAATGTTAATTATTTAGGAAGAGCTCAACCATGTCTTGATTTTCGTTTTAAATTGTGTTGTGTTTTTTTTTTTTTTCATCTACTATGGGATTTGGTATTCTGTTAAATAAGTGTCTTAGGTATATTTCTTTCCGTCTCAGTCCGTACTTGTTGTTGTGTCTTGTGTCTTGTGTTGACAACAGACAGACAGTGTCCTAGTAGGACACTGTCTGTCTGTTGTCTTTTTTTGCTGTGTTCTATTTTCTGCCAGTTTGGTCTGTCCATGAAATTATTTACAATGTTTCTCCAATCAGTTAATTTGTCCACTGTCATTACGTTTTCGTTTCTGTATACGTTAAAGTTAACGTCTTGCTTTCGTTTGTTGTAATACAAGTGCTTCGTGACTGTGTTCTCTGTAGGTCATCTATCAGATATTAAATGCCTCTCCATATACACTTATTTCATAATTAAGAATAGCTTCTGGTATACTTTGAGCATTATGTCGTGCGTTATGTGATAAAATCTGTGTCTAAATTGCGTAGTTTATCTCGTATGTGTTTTATATGTATTTTGTATCTCATGTTTTAATCCAAGGTATTTGTATTTGTCTACAGTGTCTATTGTGTTGCTGCAAGAGTAATCCCTGTTTCCTGAGTTGTCATGTATACAGTCTAGTGAATGGAAGTCAGTCTTGGCGTAAAGTCTCTTTTTGTTTTTAGTGTCGTGATGTGTAGTAGTTTAATCTGATTTTTATTTAGAGTCAAGACCTTGTGATGTGCCCACCTCTGAAATCTGTTGAATTCCTGCTACAAGTCCTTCAGTGCTTGTTTTTGAATTGATACAATGATCATGTCGTCATACTCATCACGATGATTTCGACGGTTACTACGTGGTAATCCATATCCAATCAGATGAAAATAATTACTACGTTTTTTACCACTTTAATAAAAAGTGATAAAAAAACATAGTAATTATTTTCATCGAATAAAATACTCAGTTTCATAGCAACATTCGCCAACATAATTTACGTGCAGCAAGAAAAACTTTGGGGATAGTATACTTTCTTGAGTCACCCCTTCTTCTGTGTATACGTCTCGTCCTGTCTGTCCTCCTATTTTAACTGTAAATGTCCTGTCCTGAATATAGTTCATGAACCAACTATTTGTTATATCTCTAATCCATTGTTTTAATTAGTTTCTTCCTATTTATTTTGCCGAAAACTTTGGAAAAGTCCACAAATAGACACATCACGTTTAATTTTGTGTTTACTAGGTTTGAGAACTGCAAGAGTTGAAACGATCCTTTGTTTTTCTGATAGGTACAATAGTAATTTATAACATCAAAAAAAATATTGCTGAACTTACAAAATAAAAAAAACAAAGGGCATTCATGTTAAACTTTCAGAAACTCACCACCCATTTCGATACATTTATTTGCGCGTTTATAAATGGACCTGGTAGCCAGTTTTTAGCTACATACTAAAGTAGATGAGTCGCAACTAATTGCCATCATGGCTCGTTTTCCAAATAAATTTACAGCAGGCGATGACAATATTTCTAGTTTTCTTCTTCGTGATTGCAGGTTCATTCTAGCTACTTCTTTATGCACAATAATAAACTTGGCAATTTCGTCGTGTACATTTCCTACTTTGTGGAAACGTGCTAGACTTTGTTAGGTTCATAAAAAAGGTGAAAAGTCTATTCTCAGTAATTATCGTCCAATATCCATTTTGTCCAATTTCGCGAAACTTTTTGATATTGTGCTACATAGTGAAATATTTAATGGCGTTCGCAGTATATCTTCATATCAACATGGATTTATGCCCGCCAGGTCTACTACAACTAATTTAGCTACAATTTCTCAGTATTTAGCCGATTCTTTAGATGCTCGTGGTCACTGATTTTTCCCGCGCCTTTGACGCTATGGACTATGAGATACTGATTTGTCAACTTGCTGCTTTGGGTGCAGTCCCTGCAGTTACTAACCTCATCAAGTCCTACTTATCAAATCGTTCCTGCTATGTGTTCTATAACGGCTTCAAATCTTATGAATTCTCTCCCGCCTCTGGTGTTCCTCAGGGCTCTTGTCTAGGACCACTACTTTTCAACATCTTTATAAATAAGTTATTAAGTATGCTTACTTGCCCTCTCTTGGTATTTGCGGATGACATTAAAATCTACCAAAAAATCAATAGTACAAATGATGTCCTCACTCTTCAAGACAACTTGGATATAATCGCTAAGTGGTGTGATCGTATTCATCTTTACTTCAACATTAAGAAGTGCTGTGTAATGAGCTATTTCCGTACACACACGTCAGTTGACTCTTCATATCACATATCCGGAAACGTATTATCGAAATGTACAACTTTTAAAGATTTAGGTATTGTTTTTGACCGCCAACTTACTTTTAAAGACCATATTGAGTTTACTTGTGCAAATGCCTCTAAGACATTAGGTTTTATTATACGCATTAGTCGTGACTTTCGCAATATAGATGCTCTGAAAGCTCTATACCCTGCGTTTGTTTTAAGTAAATTGGAATACAATACTTTAATATGGTTTCCCATCTATGCCAGTCATTCGCTATTCCTGGACCCTCGATTTTTGAAATGTCTTTCATTTAGAGCTGACCATGTATATCCTACTACTGGAACGCCGCAAGACGAACTTCTTCAACGTCATGGCATGGATTCCCTTGTCTCTAGAAGAATTCTGTGCTGTTCGAGATTTATGAAGAAGTTAATCGATGGGAGATTCGACTGCCCGGATATATTAGCTCAAGTGGCATTTAACGTGCCTGCAAAACACACAAGATTTGCTTCCACGTTTAGATTAACGACTTCCAACTCAAATGTCCTGCAACGTTCACCAGTGCATGTACTGTGCAAGTGCTCAGAAGAGTATTACGAAGACATTTTCATTTAAATGATGCATGTATATATTCACCGTCACTCAAAATATAAAATTGTCCTTTTTTACTTTTATTTTATTTTCTATTTATGTATGTTTTTCTATTGATATCTCGTATTGTTCTGTAATTGGGTTTCCTGTTGAACAATAAAGCTTATGTTATTATTATTACATATCGTAGTTTGGAATTTTGTCCTAAATTGGTTTATCTGTTGGACAATAAACGTATTTATTTACATTTTTCTTTGATTTCATAAATTACTATTGTTCAAAATGTCTCCGAAACAAGTGAAAATTGAACGTATGAACATATGAGCTTATTTTTGCTTCCTGGATATGTCTTTAAAATATTTCCATTACCTTACGAATCACCCTTAATTGAAACACAGTTATATTCCTTTCTTCACTTTTTACTTTTAATGCTAAATGTACATTTTGGGTACTATGTACCCATTATCAATAGCTAACTGAATCACCCTGTATAGTATCGTATAAGAGCTGGTAAGGCTTTTAAAATCAGTTGCGATATTTTGTAATATGTTGGGGCTATATTTGTAGTTTTGTTTAGTATGTAGTAATAAGTCTCCTCGTCAAATTTATATTTGGGCGGGTGGAGGCGGTAAAATATATTCTTATTTACTTTATAAATGATTTTTGCGTGTCACATCATAATTTACCTTTTCACTTTCTGTATCCAATGCAGAAGTTGCTTCATCCAACAGCAATACCTGAGGATTTCGTATTAATGCCCTGGCAATTGCTACGCGTTGTTTTTGACCCCCTGACAATTGCGTTCCCTTTTCGCCGAGCCTGGTTTCGTATCCCTGTAATGCACATAATTAAAACAAAAAAGAAATATCGAATTGACGAAAATTATATTTAAATAATAATTATCGTTCTTTTATAATGATAAAATTCATTATAGTTAAACAGAGGCGTAACTACATTTTGTGGGCCGCCGCGCAAAATAATTATTAAGATCCCAAAGCGCTGACTGAAGACTGTTACCGGCGAATATTTAATCGTCGGACACAAAAATAATTTTTCAATTTTATTTTATTTTTGAAATAACTAATACGAGTTTATCTCAAACGCATGTTTACCTGCAAAACCCTAATCGGATTACCAAAAGCCATTAACAGTCGGTCCATTTTGCGAGAAATTCTTTTCTTTATCGTTTCTCGTGAAACGCATTAGCCGGAATTTTGGTATTCCGAAAGGTTCAAATCGGCAATCGTGCAACAAATGACAGCCTCCAGCCCCTGCGAAGAAACCGGGATATAAAGTCGGAGGAATGATCCAGCAACCACCCGCCTCTCCGTCGACGCCGTTCTAATGGGCTGTCATTATTTTCATCACTATTGTTTTTTTTTTTAATTGTACATATGTTTTTTTTTGGAAATATATTGTGTAGAAAGTGAACCAGTTGTTTTGGATTAGTTGCTCTTCCAGTACTTCCTGAGCTAGGATCGATTAAAGGAGTACCTTCGCTCCTTTAACAAGACTGTAGCGTGAACGAGTAACGCCTACATGAGTACATAGGTAGTAAGGAAATTTCAATATTCATACTTAAAAAAATGCGTTTTTTTAAGTACTTTTAAGACTTGAATTTTCAGGCCCTCCGATTTGCGAGGCCTTAGCCATTCATAAATATTTTTTATTATTAAATAATAATTAATGTTTATTATGTACAGTTCACTTGGTACCGATAGCAAGTGAACTGTACAAGAAATTAAAAGAAAAGTGCGTATCGCTTTCTGTGTAGTGGGAGAGTTCTTCCTCAACCAGGCAGTCCTGCAGGAATCGCCCATGGTTTGCGAATATCTGTATCCCTTGTCCAGGCCTCTGGACAATCTAATTCACGATGTTTGTGAACAACGTTAACGATCGAGTTAACCTTATTAGTTATGACGGCTCCACATTTTTTTGGCTTTCTATGTCCCCCTCTAATGGCTCTAGTGCCATTATAGTTACGCCACTGAAGCTAAATACAAATTATTATGCTTTCTCCTATTCGTTTCTATTTTTTTTTAATCAATACAGAAATGCAATTATAAAATTATAATACAACCAATTTTCTTACCAATGGTAAACTAGATATAAAATTATGTATATTAGCATTTTTCGCCGCTTGTATAATCTCATCTTGTGGAACCTCCCTCGAATTATCCCCGTACGCGATATTCTGCGAAATCGTCCTGTCGAACAGATTGGGTTCCTGCGAGACGATACCGAGGTGGCCCCTCAGCGAAGACAGCTTAATCGATCGTATGTTCTTGTTGTCGATCATCACCTCGCCTTCCAGTGGATCGTAAAATCTTTCCAGCAACTGGATAATCGTCGATTTTCCACAGCCACTGGGCCCTACCAAAGCCACTGTTTTTCCATGAAAGACGGACAAATCGAGGCCTCTTAAAATCTGAATTCCCGGCCTCGTGGGATAGGAGAATTTTATTTTTTTGTAATCGATTGTGCTGTTAACCTAAAATAATGCAATTAGAAGCACTCGCTAAATGTAATTTCATAGAAGAATAACTAAAGCGAAGATTTATATTAAAAAAAAGTATCAATAGAAAAGAGTATTCATTCACTTGGTCACAGTTTTTAAATAAAAGTAATTTGAAGTGCAAGTGTCCATCGTGTAGTTCAATGTCTGGCGGGGTATATGCCCGAGAAGTAGTTGTTTTAATGTATATTTATTTTGAAGCACTTACGTAATGTAAGTTAAAATGTAACATAACTAAATGTGAAAGTAATTTATTAATTATTTTCAAATTATTTTTATTGAATAAAATAAAGTATTTAATTTTACGTCTGGCTGAAAGACCGATAGCAATTATAAGTTTACATTAAATGTATTGTATAATATATGTATATGTAAATACCACAATAAAGATGATTGTATATAATTTTACGTCCGAGGATGAAGTGGTCTAAGGAAATATGCAAAATTAAATCAGTTTTGTATGAAGATTATGATAGTTCAGTAAAAATCAGCGTTTTCAATTAAGACATTAAAAATCAGCTCTTTTAATTTAAATTTACAAACTATCTTTGAAAATAAAAGGGTTTGTTTTCGATTTTATTTCAATTTAAATTTAAAACTTTCTACGAAAATAAAGTTTTTAAAATAAACGATATTTTTGAAAAGAAAGTTTATTTGCAATTTGACGCTATAATCGCGAAAATATCGTGTATATTAAAAAAAATGTTTTCGAAGAAAGTTTGTAAATTTAAATTGAAATAAAATCGAAAACAAATCTTTCATACAAACATCTTTATTCAGACAGCAGAATTATAATTCTTTACAAATATTTATATTTACAATATATATTGATGGGTTAGTAGCCTGTCATGGGCTATCGACCGGAGGTCTTTTTATTTTCAAAGAAAAAAAATTACCTTAAAAAAAGCTGATTTTTAGTGAACTATCATAATCTCTAATCTGATATATATTGGGAACAGAGAAAATATTTTTCAAGTAAAGTATGTATTTAAATAAAAATAGTTGTCCTTTCTCCTACTTATTTTTTATTAAACTTAATTAAACTTCAGTAGTGAAGATTTTTAAACTTCACTACTCAAGATGGAAAAATAGTTTCCGAAATATATTTAGTTTAATAAAAATTAAGTAGGAGAAAGGACAATTATTTTTATTTAAATAATTAAAGTCTCAACAACCAACATAAAGAAGATAAGTAAGATTATTATTTTATGTCTGCTTTTTAACTCTGACCGAGTGAATTAAAATCGTTTTTATTTTTATTAACAACAAATAAATAGAAAAGAGTATTATTCATTCACTTGGTCACAGTTATTATTTAAATATATTAAATAAAAATAATTTATTAATTATTTTCAAATAATTTTTATTTAATATATTAACAACAAAATTTAATATTACTTTTAGTCATTTCATTGCGTATGTATTAATTTCATTTGCGTTTTCATTTGTCTTACCCATGAAAGTGATTTGGCGTTTTTCGTGTCTCTAATGGCAGGAGTTCTTCGGAATAATTTTATTAGTTTGGAAGCGCTTTCGACGCCTTTTTGGAAATTTGGCGTAAACGCCAGAGCGTTGCCTACTGCCCAAGCTCCAGAGATTAAGGCTTCAGATACTCTAAAATTACATTAAATAATAAATAAATCAGAAAACTAGTTCTTAATTAAAAAAATATCACAGCTGATTTTTGTATATTTTTATTAATAATAGAATTGAGCACATGCGGGATTTTCTATTTATGTTTAATAATGTATACATTAAACATAAATAGAAAAATACCGACTATTTTTACTAAATTCTTTTGTAACCAGTTACGAAAACCAGTAACCACTTAAGAAAATCATTTCAAAAATCGTAACAATCGCAATTAGCCTGCAACTTTTAGATCGGTGCATAAAGTTCCAATTCCCACGTTTTGAATATTTAATATACTGCAAGTATGGTATTTTCTGTTGTGGATCCTGGTACTTCGTTATACATGTTTAAAAATATTAATAAAAACACCTCTAAGCTAAAAAAAAAAACACCCCCTCAACCTCAGGTCGATAGTCATAGTCAGTGAATATTATCGGTCAATATTCACATAAGGTTATTTCTTGTAATATGTTAATTTGTATATTATTAGTTTACTATATCTGTCAATAAAGATGTGGTATATCATGGATTTATTTTCCAACTCAATAAAATTATTTTGTATAACACGCATTTATTATTTCCATACTCAATATCAATATTAGATTGGATTTAAATAAAAAAAAATGCAAAAATTGTCACACGCATCAAGACTGCTTTTAACATTTTTCAGTCCGGAAGAAACAAATTTCCTCGACACCCAATACGGGTAAAAGAGGATAAGATTAAAAATCGCTAATTTAATGGTATTCTTAATAAAATAACAAAATTTCCTGCCACTTCTCTGATTTTTAAAAGGTTTTCTCGGTCTCCGTTCTGTAAAAGATTTTCAATAATTTATTTTTACTTACTTGAAGACGATGGAATAATCCAATTGTTCGTCCCTAATAAGTACACCGCCGTAATAAATAGCTACTGCATAGGAGAAGAACATTAAGCTTCTGGCCATCCCTAAAACCACTCCTCTTAAGTACGTGTTGCGCTTTGCTCTAGAGTAATGTGGTCCCAATTGTTCTAAGTACTTTGTGTGGAAGATCTTTTCGCATCCTAGCGATGCTACTGTCCTAATATTCGTTATTGCCTCAATTGCTATCTGAAATTAATTTATATTATTGTGCTTTTTATTGTATTATCTTAGCAACTAAGTTGACCAGTTTATTTTCATTTCTTTCCGAATTAAATAAATTAGTTGATTAATAATTTATTATCCTTTGGTTTCCACCATGTTCTAACTTTTTTTGGTATAAATAACATGACTTAAAATAATGAAAACAGTTAATGTATTTAATAAGCGCAATGTAAGCGGAATGAAGTGAAAGTGATATCGTTATCACTTTCACTTCACCCCCAAGAAAGTCACTAGGTTCATAGAGGACGTGGGACTACTTGGTCGCAGTTCAAGAGAGGCTAACATACTTCATAAAGGCCCTATATAACCCATAATGGTATCACTTCCACATTAAAGTGATAACGTTAAGAATTTGATATTTCAAGGTGAGAATTGTTTTAGTCCATTAAAAGAAAGGAGAATTTGCCATGTCTAAGAAAACATAAAATCTAATAAATGTAATTTTGTTCAACCACCATCTTTTTATATGAATGAAATACTATATTTACTCAACTGGCTTCATCAAGCATTGCACTATGAACACACTGGTAGGATGGGGTCTGAAAGACTATTACGAATTAACCAAACGTAGTTGAACATTTTATTAAATCAATTGATTGTTTAATTTTTGTTAAAAAAATACCACCTCAACCTCAGGTCTATAATCATAGTGAACATTATCGGTCAATATTCGCATAAGGTTATTTCTTGTAATATGTTCATTTGTATATTATAAGATTGCTATATCTGTCAATAAAGATATGTCATATCTTGGATTTATTTTCCAACTCAATTAAATGTAAACAGTAATAATAAATAATTAAAGTGGAAATTAAAAACGTAATAGTTCCATTTAAAACAATAATAAATATTTTATTGGTAGATTGTTAATAATCTATTCATACTTATTATTACAATATGAACTACCAATATTTAAATATTCTTTCTTTCTTAATCGTATCCTCTTTTACCCGTATTGGGTGTCGAGGTATATTAAAAGTATTAATTATATTAAAAATGTAAACATTTTATATAAATCGAAATTACATTTAGGATTTTTTTTCTTCTCAGGGAATTTATGTTTAATAATTTCACTTACCTTTGCTGAATTTTCAATTGAACTTTTGCTACCGTAAGTATCGTTATTGGTGACTTTCTGTTCGAAATAAATGGCTAAAAATATCACAGGCACGAAGCACATATTAACCAGCGTGAGCCGCCATTCGAAATAAAACGAAAATCCAATGGCCAGTCCCAAGCTTGACACCGAATTTACAATGGTTCCAATTGACTGTCCGGAAGCCTGAAATGATAATTATCACAAATCATAAAAATATCTAACAGTTTATAACAATAAAAAAACGGATTTATTCACTTGGCCGCAGTTATTTAATTTAAATCAAATAAAAAATAGTTTCTTAATTTTATTTAGTTTTGAGATTACGTGAAGAAATTAAACAAATAAAACGTAAACGAATTCTTTACATACATTATTATAATGTGAAGAAATGAATTCATTTGGGTTTAATTCACTATAATTGTTTAACACGTTAGGTATCAAGACTGATACTACCCTGTGAGACCACGCTGGTCCTATGGAACCAATTCATTTTTTGCTTTAATATACTGTTGAAGAGTTTACAATGATAACCAACGCGTTTGATAAAATTAAGACTGTGTCATCTGTCTGCGGACTAAAAGAGCTAATTTACAGTCGCCTGGGAACGAAAACGGAAAAAAGATTAATCATAGGATTTACGTGTATCGATTCATAATTTCCCGGGAAAGGAATGGATTTTCTATATAGAAACCTTTTCCGTTCTCGTTCCTGGTCCGTTCCCTAGCGATAGTGAATCGGCCCCAATTTTGTTAATAGAGAATGTGATTCTACCTATAATAATAATCCAACCATTATGTCATAGTGCGGGGTAAAGTGGGAGTTATGTTATATTAAGTAAACCAGTCATATACAAAATTTAAAAAAAGTTTTCATCGTAATTGTTGTCTTCTGTTGTCAGAAAAAAAAATCGTTCTGAAAAAGCTTCAGCAATTAAAAATCATCCGTAATTAATGAACGTTCAGTTAAATCTTTTGTTATTTGTATAATCTGTCTTTTTATACTTTGATATTTTTTTATTCCACTCCAGTATGATCCAGGGGCAGGTGTGGGAAGTGTTTGTTAAAGAGAGTAAACATAATTCGCTACTGCTCCGTCTTCCGTATTAGTGGCATTCAGAAGCAAATATTGAAAATTAGACATGGGCAGTGAATAAATGATAAATATGTACCCCTTGAACGCCAGAAGCATCCGCAGACAATTTCGCGCAAAGAGCGCCGGTTCCATTTTCCTTCGAATCGTACCAACCCATTTCTTGTTTCAGCATGGTTTCGAACATTTTTGCACGGACTCTCATCGTTAGTTTTTCTCCGGATATACCAAATAAGTACCACTGAAAACATATGAAAATAAATATGAAATATTACTAGAAAAAAGTATTTTAACTTATATTTGTTTAAATGGTAATTATTATTTGCTTATTTAAAAAAAAAAATATTTCATTTTTTTATGTTAATAAAAATTATTATTATTATTAAAATAAATTAACTTTAAGAAATAAAAAAAAGGTGAAATATTTTTTTTTAAATAAGCAAATAATAATTACCATTTAATTATATACATAATATAATAGTTTTGGTTATTATTATTATGTATTTTTATATGATTTTATTCTGTATTAGAATTTTCCCTTTAGACAATAAACGTGTATTATTTACTTCGATGCAGTAAAAGTAAACCCAAGTCATAACGTTTTATATTTTAATTGTACAAATTAGATTGGAGCGATACCGAACCACGGTTAATAGAGTCCGAGTCGTAATACCACATATGCTGGTAGTATATATATATATACTACGGCAATACCATCCCATTTGTAATTCCCCAGCAGGTCTATTTTAATTGTCTAGCAGCAGAATAATTGTCAAAGAATGTTATAACTTTAAAATAATATTATCTACATATTTTTTTATAGGAAACTCATCATTAAAGTCTTATATAATGACATATTTTATGACTGTTGAGGCTTTTAATTCTTGAAAGATTATTTTTAATTGTAATTTTAGGTTTTAATAAATAAAACGCTCACTTTCAAACTTTAATAATTGTTGTTTTTATTTCGCAACAATTGTTTCGCTACACTGTAGCATCTTCAGGCGAAGAATGATACAATTTTGTTTACATAATCGGATTACATAGGTGGTGGCGGTAGAGGCGGGGGTAGATTAAAAAGATTGTTGCGGAATAAAAACAACAATTATTAAAGTTTTAAAGAAAGCGTTTTATTTATTAAAATCTAAAATTACAATTGAGAATGAAATATTTTTTCTGCTTATTTTAATTGTAATTAAAATATGAATTTAAAAATATATTTCTTACTTGTAAAAAAGCAGCAACTCCCGTCACAGCCCCAATTATGGCAAAATACATGCTGAATTTGTTGCCCTCCGTCCTTACATAATCTGAATCTGGATCGGATAATACCTACAAAACACTTATTAGGTATTTTTATCTTAATATTAAAAATAAAATACGTACACCAACAATATCACCGAAAACAATCGAATATAGAGGTAGCGACGCTCCTGAAATAGCCGCCCCTACACATGCTACAAATATATGAAACCACTCGGGTTTGTTTAAAACTAAAATTTCCTTAATAGTCTTGAATCCATTCACTTTGGTTTTCTCAATAATCGCTTGAGCCTAGAATTAAATACTTGATGAATTTATGATGGATTTAATATATGCACTACAAACCTCTATGTTTGCTGATGTTATTGATTGTTTGTGATTTGTATCATCTATTTCAGTTATATTTCCATTGATATTTATGTTACCTGCAAATTGTTTTTATTTATTAAAAGTACATACCATTTTAACTGCTAGTTTGTTAATATATTAAATAAAAATGATTTGAAAATAATTAATAAATTATTTCCACATTTAGCTCTGTTCTCTCGGTTCGGATTTGAATAAATGCCTCGCTGGCTATTAATATAAATAGAAAACAGTAATTCAATTGTAATTCAATGTCCGGCGTGGGTATTTGCCCGGGAAGTAGTTGTTTTAATGTGCATTTGTTTAACGTACTTACGTAGGTAAGTCAATAGTCACAGAGCTAAATGTGGAAATAATTTATTAATTATTTTCAAATCATTTTTATTTAATATATTTAAATAACTGTGACCAAGTGAATAAATACTGTTTTCTATTTAGTTTGTTAATGTTGTCGAAACTATAGTCACTAATAAAATTATCAGTTGTACCATAGAGTAACTAGTATACATCCTCTTTGGTTGTACAAACAAAGTAAAAGTTTTTTTTATTGCAGTTTAAAGTATTTAAATCATACATTTGGAAAATCATTTACCGAATTTATGAATGACAAAATGGTTGTTCTGTCCACTAAAGTAAGGAAAACCTGTCTTAATTATGAAATCAGGAAATGAAAATAATTTAATAAGTCGTTCAACAGGCACCCACCCTACCCAAAGCTTTAAAACTTTACAGCAACTGATGGTCTCCCTCGAATTGTGGTTCGCTAAATGGAGGATTAAAATTAACTCCAATAAATCCCAATTCATTCCATATCACCGTAAAAATAATTCCATCAACATTCTCTTAACCAAAATCGTATTTTACCAACCATGGGAGGTTGGTCAAGTACGTTGGCATTACTTTCGATAAAAAAACTCAGCTTAAAAAAAATTCCTCAATAATAAAAAACAAAATCACTACTCGAGCTAAACACTTCCTTAGTCTAATTTACGGAAATCTAGGAATCTCAATAGAAAATGCTACTAAAATCTACAAGATGATATGCAGACTACAGCTCCATCTTATTCATGACTTCTCCCAAACCTACACTTCATAGGAACGTGCATCCCTCAGATCTCTTACCAAAATCCGACACTCTCTTAATACGCTTCACAATCCGTCAAGTACCCTCCTCTATAGCCGGACCAAAGTTACTCCCATCCATGAACGCATCCTTTACCTATCCAAAACGAACTTAACTTCGAAATTCTGTCCGAATTCTGCATCTCCCGAAATAAATCCGTGAATCCCAAATTCATAAATCCCCCACAAACTCTGCTCCAACTGATTACTCACTATAATCAAGACTAACCACCACTTCCAACGCTTTATTTCTCTTTGCTCATTTATAAATCACTAACTCCTCACAATAAAAAAAATCATAAACCTTGGCTGATAGACATTTATCAAAATAAAAATTTACCACTTATTGTATTATTTTTAACTATTGTACAAATGTATGATAATAAATATATTTACTATGGTCGATAGCCCATGACAGACTACTAACACAATTGTGCATATTGTTATAATAAATTTTGTAAAATGTTGTTGTCATATTGTCTGAATAAAAGTGTTTGTACATATAAAGATATTTACTACTACTCGTTCAACTAAACTACAACTCTTCTGATGCTTGGAGAAACATGTGTAATGATTATAGTAAATCTTATTAGTACTTACTACTCTCCTTGGCTGATACATCAGATGAAATTTGCGATGTGACCAAATTGTAATAAGCGCCTTTCTTCTCCATCAAAACTGAATGGCTTCCTTCTTCGACGACTTTTCCAGCTATTACAACTACTATCCGGTTAGCATTTCGAATTGTCGATAGCCTATGAGCAACTATCACGGTTGTACATCCAACACTAGCCTAAAATATAAGATAAAAATGAATTAGTTGTAAAATGGAAAAAAAATATATAAAATTTGGCTGAAAGACCTAAGTACGATAGCCATTTATACCACAATAAAGATGATGTATAAAATTAGTAAGATTGTGATAAGAGCAAAGCTCGACATTTCAGAGCGAAAGGATTTCGACAAATTAGTGTATGCTGTCCCAAAAGCAGGTGCTGCTGGTAATAGTGTAGTGAGTGCTAATAATACTAGTATCGCAGCTAATGTTTTAGCGAATGTGTTCTCTTATCACAGATTATACCAAATTAATCAAATACCAATTGATAGAGGTGTATTATTGAACATAATGTTTTCCAATATTGATAGCCAACGTGTTAGTAGCGCTGATGATATTTTGTGCCAATTCACCATGTCCCATATGTATTTATAAAAAATCATTATATAATAAATTAATCTCCTTCATAAACAAAGAGAATATTCTGTCAAACAACCAATTTGGTTTTCAGAAAGGTCTTGCAACATCTAATGCAATCTTATCATTATATAATCATGTATTAGAAAATTTAGAGGCGAAAAGTAAGATAGCATGTGTCTACTTTGATTTAAGCCGAGCTTTTGATACAATAAATCACCAGTTGCTTTTAGATAAATTATCTGACGAAGACATAAGAGGTCCAACGCATAACATATCATCATATTTAAAAAATAGATCTCAAAAAGTGAAAATTTACATTAATGGAACTAGGTATTTATCTGACGCAAAACCTGTCACTACTGGTGTCCCCCAGGGAACCACATTGGGCCCATTGTTGTTCATTTTATTTTTAAATAATATAAACTCATCAATTTCGAATTTTATTACCTTATTTGCTGATGATGCAACCGCCTCAATATCTTGTAAAAACAATATCGACCTAGTGCAAGCCACCAAGGAAGTTATAACAGATATGAAGAATTACTGTGAAGAAAATGGGTTAGCTTTGAATCATACAAAAACCGATATGGTTATATTCTCAGCATCCCGCATGGACTGTAGTTTATTAATTCGCGCCAATGAAAAATCATTGAAGCAAAGTGCTTCCGTCAAGTTTTTGGGAGTTGAAATCGATCCACAAATAGTTAAAGTGTGCAAACGAATGACGAGGCATTTTTTGTCATTTGGCAAATGAGAAAATATGTTTCACTTGACATTTTAAAAATGTATTACTTCGCTCATGTAAACTCTTTATTAAGTTATGGCATAACTGTTGGGGAAATTTTGTTTATATTAATAACATTTTAACTATTCAGAAAAAAATCTTAAGAACAATGACAAATCAGAATCCCAAAACCTCGTGTAGAGATATTTTTAAACACCCGAAATTTTTACTGTTGTGTCTCTGTATATTTATTAATCCGTAAGTTATATCAAATGTAATATAAATAAATTTCATAAATGTAGATCTAAAGGCATGTATAACTTTAGACAAACATTTAATTTTTTAATTCCTAATCATGCTTTATCAATGACTGCAAGGGGTCCCACGATCATGGGAATTAAGCTATATAATAAATTACCAAATTTCGTTGAAATCGATTTAAAGTCTCAAACAATTTAATACAAAAGTTAAGTCTCTTTTATTACAATATTCATTCTATTCTTTAAATGAGTATTTTGATTGTTAATTTGTAAAATAAGTGTAATCTTGTATTATTTGTATTTTTTGTATGTACTCGTAGTTAACGTTTCTACTATCTGACATATTTTCCATATTGTAAGATCTCGTGAAAATAAAGATATTATTATTATTTGTGCCAATATAAAATGTTAAAAAAGAAATTATTGTAATTTATCATCTAATGAATAAATATTATTTATAATAATGTGGGCATTTAAAATAATAATAAAAATTGCCCCTATTTAATTTCCCAATCTTTTATTGAAAAAATATATATGTTAAAAGTAAAATTTTTACTTACTGAATCTAAAGCGGCTTGAACTTGTGCCTCACTGCTGGTATCCAAAGCAGACGTAGCTTCGTCCAGCAATAAAATCGCCGGTTTTCTCACCAAAGCCCTAGCAATAGCTATCCTCTGCTTCTGCCCTCCAGATAATTGCGCTCCCCTTTCACCCACTAGGGTGTCATATCCTTGGGGCAACTTTTTGATAAACTCGTGAGCGTTGGCCTTCTTCGCGGCTTCTTCAATATCCTGCAGGGTGGCGTACTGATTTCCGTATCTGATATTTTCCTCGATCGAGGTGCCGAAGAGCACCGGTTCTTGTCCCACGACCCCGATCTGATTCCTCAGCCACCGCAAATCGAAATCCTTCATGTCAACACCGTCTATTGAAACCTACAGGCAAAATAATTTTAATAATAATAATAATAACTTTGCTAGTCCAACAGAGTAACCAATACATTTTCCATAAGTTTACACAACAGAAAGAATATCAATAAATTAAAACTTGGTTTTAATATAAAATGTTAAAGAAGAAATAATTGTAATTTATCATAAATATTATTTATAAACACTAACCCAAAATATTAAACAATATTATTGTATATACAATAATTCCTCGTACGCATCCTCGCCTGCGTACGAGTAAACGATGATTCCCACGCTAACTCTATGAGCTTTACTGTATTACTTGTGAATTTGATTCGATCATAAACACTCCACTGCAAATTAGTACTTGGTTTCAGTTTAAAACTTGATTTTAATTTATTGATATAAAACATTTCACTTAAACTCAAACAATTTTAAAGTGAATAGAAAGAATAACTAGACATATAAAAAATATACAAGAAAAAATAAAATTAACACATTGATAAAGTATATGTAAAATTTTGATTTGATATAAATAAAATTTAGATTTAATATTTAAACATTTCAAAAATTATTAGGTTTAGGCATATGAATATATTATAAGAGTTAACTTTATTTTTGATGTGGAATATGAAAAAAATATAAAATATGGGTCATTCCATTAGAAAAAATATAACTATGATACGCCATGCTTTTATGGGACACCCTGTATATTCGAAACTAATTTTAAAATGTGGTCCTAATAGACATACATAGGCCTGCGAAAGCAGATTTAGAAAAAAATAAACCATTTAGCCGTAAAGCTTCTCGGCGCGCACGCTGAGACACCCTGTATATATCAATAAATTTATTATATAAATGATAATATTGTTTTAAAATAAATGTTATTACAACACATAAATATATGTTAAATAAAATGAAACAAAGATTATTCACACATTTGCAGTTATTTAAATTACAATGAAATTAAACAAGGAAATATTCTGGCAATGATCAAGTAATTTTTGCAGTTGAAAATGGATTTATCGAATTTTATTGATCATTGCCATAAATTTTCTTTGTTTAATTTCATTATAAATAAATATATGTGTTCAGTTAGAGTGGACGATAGGAGAAATCCTACACACAATAGCTGATATCTGACATCAATTTTATCCATAAAAATTGGAGAGATAACGCAAGCGCCACATTTATTAAAAAATGCCCATCTTAGTATTTTAGAAAATAGAGTATAGTTAAATGCTTATTATAAGAAATAAATTATAGTATGAAACTTTTCGGATGTCGTAGACCAGGTGTTTTTTTTTTTAATAATAACCTTTTACAGTATCTTCCCATTTTCATATCAAATAGACAGAATATTTTTTAAATTATTTTTTAAATTTTTTGACACAGGATTCTCTCCAAGCAACCACTAACGAACAACTTATAATTTTCACAAAATTGTGAAGCTAATCTTCTCTGTATCGATCCAATTTTAGTATATTAATTATAATTGATATATCTTATTAGATATGTTTAATTTAAGAAATGTTGTGGTTTCGCATTTAATGTATTTACATTTTAATTCAAATTGGTATCTGGAAGATAGGACTGAGCTGATTATTATTATTTTTATTTTTTTGTCTTTATTTGTGAATGTTGCCATTTACATTTTTTTACCTCTGTCATTGTAATTGTTTTTATTAACGTAAAAATGTTTTGAATTTTTCATGATTAATTAGTTCATGCCATATTATATTTTTTTTTACTTTTAAATGGTGTGTACATTATTTTTTTACTTTGCTACCGAATATTCGTGTGTATAATTATATTATTTTCATTATCTTTGTCAGGTTTACTTCTGTTTACTTGTTTTAATTTATATGTATTGCTTTTGCAGTGATTTTAATTCAATTTTTTGCAGTTTGTAACTTTTTTTGTAAAATATTTTATGTGTATTTGATTTACTTATATATTTATTCACGGTGCGCATCATTATTGTTAAAGTGTTTATGGATTCTGATTGGAAAAATCAATAGTTATACTTGATCTTCAACAAGTATAACTAACTCCTTGGAGTTATTAGTCTAAATTTTATCAAATCAACTCAATTGTTGTATTTTGTAATTACAGATTGTCATTAATTGTAAAAAGGTGATTTTCCGTAAATAAAGAATTAATAATAATAAAGATCGTATAATATTTTTACTTACTAATATTTTTTATATAATCAATGATGTAACGTTGTGAATTTACGCAAATTGTTTTGTTTTTTTTATTAAAATAAATAGCTTACCTTCCCTTGAAGAGGATCGTAGAACCGCTGTATCATCTGAATGCAAGTAGATTTCCCACAACCGGAACTTCCCACCAATGCGACCGTTTCACCGGCGTTTATTTTCAAATTCAATCCTTGCAAAATCTGAAAATGAAATGCTTGAAAAAATAAAAAAAAAACTACTCTCCCGAATGGCGAGAACGTAATGTACATTGTATTTAATCTCTTATTCAATTTAGATATTTAAGTAATAAGAGACGAGAATTATAACTAATTAACTATATATAGAAAATCTTTATTTCCTAGAAATACGTTAAATTACATTACAATATTTACATTACAATCATAAACCTCTAGTTAAGCCTAAGAAAATCGGCCATCGGTTAATATAACTAATTTGAAGCAAATTGATAAAACAGGAAAAACATCGAGAATGTACTAATTTGAAACTCCCCAATTCTGTATTATAATTTTGACTATTTTTCATTATTTTACTGGAACTTTTACCAAATTTTGTAATTTTTTTATTTACAAAATATATCAAATTATCAGTCACTTTCGTAACTTGAATTAATTTATAAACTACACACAGCCATACTCACTTTAACATCTGGTCGTGACGGATAGTGGAAGTGTACATTATGGAATTCAATATTCCCTTGGAGGTTCGTGAATTTCTTTCCATTGTTTTTCGAGAGATTTATCGTCGGAGGTTCGTCTATGACGGAGAAAATTTTATAAGCCGCTCCTTTGGCGACGGCGAAAATTTGGAAAAACGGCTGGCACTGTCCGAAATTCCAAGTCGCCACAAGGATTCCAAAAAATACCTGTTGACAAGAAAAATATCATTTAACTCAAAAGCAAATAGAAATGATATTAATGATCTGCCTTACGATACGACACAATTATAGCAGTGTCTACAAAAAAATATTGTTAAACTTGAAACAAAAAGGTTTATTTACAAATAGTGTATTATCACAAACAGTTTTTCTGTGGTATTATGGAGTTTCGTCAAGTAAAATCTCAACCATCGATTATTGAAAATTATAGTGTTAATTAAATTTAAAGGGGTTCTATAATTTCCACGCTGGTGGTGGCACTCGAAGCGCGAATCATATAAATACTTCAAAACAAACTGTTTACAGGTAATTGCAAAAGATCCATGTAGTGTAAAGCTATTTCCAGACATAAATAAAAACACTTAAACGATAACGATGTATAACGAAATAGAAGCCTCCACAGTTAACAGTTTTTCCAGACATTTTGTAATACCTTCAATATTGTATTAACATTGTAATAAATGAAATTTATTTTTTTCCCACCATTTATTAATTAAATTACGACTAGAGTTTCGGATGTTAAAATCAGCCTGTACAGCAAAATAAATCGAATTTTTCAAAATACTTATTAAGAACTACACATCGGCATAAATATACGACTCTCCATCTGTCTCTCATAATTAATGAATTAATTATTCTCCGTTTGTTTAAAAAAAATCACCTGGTTTTGGTTTACTAAATTTTTGTTGTTGTTATATATTCGACTAGTTTCGGCTGGATATCATTTTCATTCATTCTCTCTAATTTTTTCGTTACATTTTCAACTAGTTTCGGCTAGATGTCATTTTCATTCTTGAAAATAACATCTAGAAAAAATAATATAAGAAAAAAAATTTAGTAAATCAAAACCAAGTATTTCATTAAATTCATTTTATTTTCATTAAATTATTAAAAAAAAAAACAAGTTATTTCATTATAACAAACGGTTATTAAATATATTTCACAAATTTATAAATGAGGAAAAAGTATACAATATAATTATTCTCTTTCAATTGCTCCACAATTTATAGATTTATCAAGTATTTACGGAGAAAACGGTACGTTGTTTCATAGCTTAACTATACTAACGAGGGATAAATCCCGAAACCTGTGCCTGCAAATGATCTTAATACACATAATCAAATTTTTAAATTGAAGAAATTTTTAATTAAAAAAAACGTTATTTCCTTACAGTTATCATATTTCCAGGTGTGTAAACACGCTCCTCTTCAGGTTTGTCCCTTTCGTCGACAACTAATTTCACGCCGTAGAAAAACGATAAAGCATAGGAGCCATACACGAACAGCCACATAGAACCGTTGCTAAAGGCCGTGAATAGAGCTCTCCTGATATTGTTATTTCTGGCTTCGACCAGGCAGCTTTTGTATCGATTGATTTCCTTTTGTTGTCCATCGAAAGCGATTACTGTGCGAATTGCACCCAGGACTTCTTCGGCTATAGAAGCGGCTGATGCATAAGCATCCATTTCTTTCTTTACTAATTTACTACTTAACTGAAATGGTAAAATCATCAAATTTTAACCTTGACAACTACACTAATAAATGTAACACATTAATAAAAATGAAAAATGATCTGTTCCTTCACTTTTTCTTTCTTTCTTTCTTTCTTTCTTTCTTTCTTTCTTTCTTTCTTTCTTTCTTTCTTAATCTTATCCTCTTTTACCCGTATTGGGTGTCCAGCACTTTTTATTTATGATAGCTAAATGTAAGATTTCGAGTACCATGTACTCATTATCAATAGTGAGGTGGAAAAATGTGTTACACTCTGAGCCATTGTAATTATGTCAATTTTTATCAAACACACTTCGCATAACTCATAAAACAAAATAACTTACCCATGATACGAGTCCCATTGAAACCATTGACACAGGAAGGTAGATAAGACATATCAACGAAAGCTCCCACCCTTTTACGAAAGAAAATATGATACCAGATACAAGAATCGCCATGTAAAACGCGAATGTTGACAACTTATCTCCTAACGCCT
Source organism: Philonthus spinipes (assembly GCA_963082785.1). Classification (NCBI taxonomy): domain Eukaryota; kingdom Metazoa; phylum Arthropoda; class Insecta; order Coleoptera; family Staphylinidae; genus Philonthus; species Philonthus spinipes. The sequence goes on along the minus strand of OY720300.1, from coordinate 24,487,693 downwards.
CCTCTATTTTTCCCAAATCTCTGTGGAAAGATTAAGATATAGTTATAATTAAATTAAAAAATAATAGACAGAAAAAATACTCCTCTGAAAAAATTCAAATTTCGATGACTTTTTTTCCCCAGAAAAAAATCTCAAAGACTCTTGATGATGTTAAAAAGGGCATGGGATATTTATTTTAGCAGTAAATTGTCATTTCCGGTTCATTGAGGCCATTTTAATTGGTGAGTTCCATTTATATGGAGTCTTATGAGAACGGTTTAAGCGAGCCTCGCCTACAGACGCTTTTTGACGTGACGTTGATTAAACTAAGATAACTTTGTTCACAGATATAACAGAACATCACGACTTAAAGTATTGGATTAAGAAAAGATTCGTCTATATTTATACCCTAAAATCATTGAAATTGGAGTTTTGAACTTGTCTACAAATATTCCCAAAATTGGACAATATTTTCGCTCATTTTTCAAAAGTCCAATTTACACGCTTGTTGTACAAAAACTCTTTGTTCTATATTACTAAAATTTATACAGTTGATACTCCCATTCATTGGGAATAGTTTGGTATAATTTTAAGTAATTCCGTGAAATTCAAATTTTTCACCAAAATCCACTTTTTCCAAATGAAAATATTCAAATTTCGATGATTTTTATTTCCGCAGAAAAAAAAATTGAAAAAATTCTCAAAGACTCTTGATGATGTTAAAAAGTATGTAGGATATTTATTTTACCAGAAAAAAGTCATTTCCAGTTTATTGAGGCCATTTTAATTAATAACGTTTCATTTACATGGAGTCTTATGGGAACGGTTTAAGCGAGACTCGCCGATCGACGCTTTTTGACGCGACGTTGATTAAACTAAGATAGTTTGTTCATAGATAAAACAGAACATCACGACTTAAAGTATGGGATTAAGAAAAGATTTATCTATATTTATACTCTAAAATTATTTAAAATGGGATTTTTGAACTTGTCTATAAATATTCCCAAAATTGGACAATATTTTCGCTCATTTTTCAAAGAACCAATTTACACGCCTGTTGTACAAAAACTATTTGTTCTATATTACTAAAATTTATACAGTTGATGCTCCCATTCATTGGAAATAGTTTGGTATAATTTGAAGTTATTCCGTGATATTCAGATTTTTCACAAAAATCCACTTTTTTCGAGTATTCAAATAGTCGATGAAAATTTTTTCTTCCGAAAAAAATCTAAAAAAAAATCTTAAAGACTCTTCATAATGTTAGAAATAATGTGGAGTATTAATTTTCCACAAAAAAAAATATTTCCGGTTCATTCAGCGATTTTAAATTCATGAGTTCCATTTACATAGAGTCTTATGAGAACGGATTACGCAAGACGCGCCGCGCCGATTGAAGGTTTTGGACGCGACGTTGATTAAACTAAAATAACTTTGATCACAGGAGGGCTACGATACTGAAACTTAAAGAATGGGATTTGCAAAGGATGTATCTATATTTCTTCTAAAAAAAATGTTAAAATAGAAGTTTTGTGCTTGTCAGGAAAAATTCCGAAAGTTGGAAATTTTTTTCGCTCATTTTTAAAAAGCCCAATTTACACGCTTGCTGTGCGAAAACTATTCATTCCATATTGCTCAAATTTATACAGTGGATGCTCCCATTTATTGGGAACATTATGGCGTAATTTGAGCTAATTCCATGAGTTTCGGATTTTTCACGAAAATCCACTTTTTTCAAATTTCGATGATTTTATTTTTCAGCAGAAAAAAATTGAAAAAATTCTTAAAGACTCTTGATGATGTTGAAAAGGGCGTAAGATATTTATTTTGTCAGAAAAAAGTCATTTCCGGTTCATCGAGGCCATTTTAATTGAAATCCACTTTTTCCAAATGAAAATATTCAAATTTCGATGATTTTTATTTCAGCAGAAAAAAAAATTGAAAAAATTCTCAAAGACTCACGATGATGTTAAAAAGTGTGTAGGATATTTATTTTACCAAAAAAAGTCATTTCCAGTTTATTGAGGCCATTTTAATTAATAACGTTTCATTTACATGGAGTCTTATGGGAACGGTTTAAGCAAGACTCGCCAATCGACGATTTTTGATGCTACATTGATTAAACTAAGATAACTTTGTTCACGGATACGATTAAATATTTAAACTTTAAGGATAAAATTCATAAAGGATTAGTCTACATTTCGTCCAAAATTTCAAAAAAAAATCAGTATTATATGCTTTCCTATAAAAATTCACAAAGTTAGACAATTTTTTCATTAATTTTTAAAAGGCCCAATTTACTCGACTGTTGTATGAAAATGGTTTGTTCCATATTACTTAAATTTACCCAGTAGATTCTCCCATTCGTTGCTAACATTTTAGTATAATTTGAAGTTATTCCGCGAGTTTTGAATTTTTCACCAAAATACACTTTTTATTTCTTTAAAAATATTCTAATTTCGACCGAAAAAAGTTGCTAAATGCTCTTAAATAAATTGATTTTTCCTCATTCAGGAATTTATAAACCTTCACTGCATTACGAGAAATCCGAACATCTCTCCAAAATTCAAACATCCTCAATTAACCATTCGTCACAAATATATGACTATCTGACATATGAGACGAAGGACAAGGACTGCCGGCTGAAATAGTGGTCTTTCAACCGGCAGTCCTTGTCCTTTGTTATCAGTAGCCATCTAAAATGTGCAGAAAGACGTATGGTCGATAGCCCTTACTTGGGAATATATTATGAAAATATTTATCTATTAGTGTTACAGAGATAATAATAATATGGAATAATATAATATGCACCGACAATCGGCTACCGACCAACAGCCTTTCTGCCACGGTTGACGTTTTTATTGTAGAAAATGTTTGGATATTATATAGTGTTGCAATATATTATTTTATCAGATAATAAGATTTAGTATCACTTACAACAAAGACATAAACGCGAAAAATCAGGCGGAAAGACCATTGGTCGATAGCCAATTAACAGATATTAAATATACATTTGATTTTGTAATTTTTAATATTTATTTAATATTTTTTTGCTCTATATATTTGTTAATAACGATTATTATTATTATTATTAAGATTTAGTAGTAATAAAAAATATATATGAATTAAATATGTGAAAATTAATGGAATCCAACATGAATTAAATTAATAATTCCTTAAACGAATTATAATTCAGAACATGTCAATTTTAAATTCTTGCAAAACGCATGACAACTCGTTAAATTTCTCGGTAAACCAAGAACGTGCCCGAATTCGTTGTACATTGAAAGCAATTACATTAATCAATGGTCCACGCACGCTCTGCGCGTTTTGCGTCCGCAATTTAATTTGATCTAGTTGGCCGCATTAATAGAAATAAATATGTACTACTCACTCTGTTATTCGACTGGCGAAATCACCGGACTGATTAACGTCGTACCAAGATATGTCTTTGTTTAGCATGTGTTCCATGTACGACGATCTTATTCGAGAAACCTATGAATTAAACATGTGTTAAAATTAGTACGTATGTATTATGCATTAAATGAATTTGATTTTATCAGTACAAAAAAAAATATTGGTATCGAAGGGAAAATTTAAAATTTGTGTGCTTTACATGAAAAAATATAGCCTTTAACAAATTGCTAGAAATTTATTTAAAAAAAAATCTAAATGACCCTAGCAGTTTTGCTCTGTTGGCCATGGTACTTGACTAGTTAGGTTTTTCCAGGGCCCGTATTCTTAAAAAAGACCGTACGTTTTGGTCGTAGGAAATCTGTCATTTAAACAGGAGTTTGACAATTGCATACGATCGAAACGAGCGATTAATTTCAGGAATAAGACCCCAATATTTCAAATAACCCGCCCGCTGCTGTTTAATCATTGTAGGTTACGTTACGAATCGCGCTCCCTCTGCAGTGAAAACGATGAACCAAATATTAGGTTGGCACCGCAGAACTAGCTACAAACTTAAAATTTAGTTCGAGGACGCATTCATAGATGGCCCTCGACTAACATTAGCGTCATCTGTTAATGCAACCCCGAACTAAATTTTAAGTTGGCGGCTAGTTCTGCAGTGCCAACCTAAAAAATATTAGGTTGGTACTGTGAAACGTGCTGCCACCTTAAAATTTAGTTGGAGGGTGAATACGCAGATTGTGATTCAATTTACTTTGGCGCCATCTATAAATGCAATCGCGAACTAAATTTTAAGGTTGGTACTTCTCACCTCTCAAATTCTAGATTAGCTGAATACGACGGTTTTATTTTCTCACCTCCCAAATTCTAGATTAGCTGATAATTTGCAATTTTTCTCTCAAAATTAAGTTAGTTATTTTAGGTCGTAAAAAAACTTTGCAATTTTTCTCTCAAAAATGAAAGTTAGTTATTTTAGATCGTTCAAACTCTGCAATTTTTCTCTCAAAATTGAAAATTTGCAAAGTTTTAGCGACTCAAAATAACTAACTTTCAATTTTGGGAGAACATTTGCAAAGTTTCAGCTAATCTAGAATTTGAGAGGTGAGAAAATAAAACCGTCGTATGTGAAGTTTATTTTCGTAACACGTACAGCGGTTAGGACGAAACATTTTAACATTCAAAGAAACTATTAAGTTTTGATTTTCACTTTAATTTAATGTTTGCGACAATGGTTGATATATAAATAAATAATACAGGAGTTTAGTTTTTAACTCACTTTTATTTTATTTTATTTTTATTATTTTATTGTACGCTATTATTAATGTGAAATTAAGTTTGGCTACAATTCGTATGATGGTGAATCCGTAGCCAATTTCTCGCCGATCCTTATTATTTTTTTATTAAGATTTTTATTTGAGCCTCCTAATAAATATAATCAAAATTTTACTTACTTGTCTAATCGCGCTGAAATTGATGAATAAAATGGAAACAAACGTAAGTAAAATCGTGACGATCCCCAAAACGGAAGTGCTAATTGAAAACTCCTGAATGTTCGAGATGAACTCTACTTCGGCTTGGTGTATAATCACCGGTGAGGTCTCGTTATGTATTATCGCGACATAATCTATGATGTCTCCGGTGACTTTCCCGAAGAAAAGGAACATGAACGGCTGAAGGATCCCAGCGAGAATTGCCGACAGGAGGCCAAAGGATATGCAAATTACGTCCAAGCATGTTGCAAATCTGAACTGAAAGTAAAAACAACGATAATTAATAGTATGAACTAAAGTAAAATCGACATGGGGCTGGTTTAATGGGTGGATTATTACAATTTTTGGAATTACAAAAATTATACAAAAAAAATGATTTGAAAATAATTAATAAATTATTCTCACATTTAGCTCTGTGACTTTTAACTTTCGTTAAAACAACTTATTTTCAAATCATTTTTATTTAATTTATTTAAATGAAAATGTGGATTATTACAATTTTTAGAATTACAAAAATTATACAAAAAAAAAGATCTGAAAATAATTAATAAATTATTCTCACATTTAGCTCTTTGATTTTTGACTTACGTTAAAACAAATTATTTTCAAATCATTTTTATTTAATTTATTTAAATGAAAATGTGGATTATTACAATTTTTAGAATTACAAAAATTATACAAAAAAAATGATTTGAAAATAATTAATAAATTATTCTCACATTTAGCTCTTTGATTTTTGACTTACGTTAAAACAACTTATTTTCAAATCATTTTTATTTAATTTATTTAAATGAAAATGTGGATTATTACAATTTTTAGAATTACAAAAATTATACAAAAAAAATATTTGAAAATAATTAATAAATTATTCTCACATTTAGCTCTGTGACTTTTAACTTTCGTTAAAACAACTTATTTTCAAATCATTTTTATTTAATTTATTTAAATGAAAATGTGGATTATTACAATTTTTAAAATTACAAAAATTATACAAAAAAATGATTTGAAAATAATTAATAAATTATTCTCACATTTAGCTCTTTAATTTTGACTTACGTTAAAACAACTTATTTTCAAATCATTTTTATTTAATTTATTTAAATGAAAATGTGGATTATTACAATTTTTAGAATTACAAAAATTATACAAAAAAAATGATTTGAAAATAATTAATAAATTATTCTCACATTTACTTCTTTGATTTTTGACTTACGTTAAAACAACTTATTTTCAAATCATTTTTATTTAATTTATTTAAATGAAAATACAATTTAACTGAAGTTACAATTGAAAATAATGTATTACATAAAACACAATTAATAATTCATTATTAAAAGTTTTATTGTGATTAGGATTTCATTTTTATGTAAATTTATACCTTAAAATATTATGCTATATTTTCATTATCATTATTTTACCAGATTTGGGCAAGCGGCATCTGATTCTCTAGTTCCTCTATTTAATATCGCTTCATCATCAAAGCCACAGAAAACAAACAGAAAATTTTGCATCCTCTATTCAAAATCTTCTCGCTTCAATTAAATACTTCATCCTTATACGCTGCTGTTCATTCATTTCTATTTCTGGGTCATGCATAAAAGCGAGACGGAAGTAAAATGATTACTATATAAACCTAATCATAAATCATCTTCCAACACATGAACAATTGGCTCAAAAAGAGGCAGTGACTTATTTTGTTTCTAATCACAATTTGTAACCTAGATAGATTTATTGATGGAATTTTGACGTGGAAATGTCAGCGAAGTTCAAACACGGATTCTATTGTAGTCTGTACGGAAATAAAAAAATATACATCGTCGCTGCATTCGCACAGTAAAATACGGTTTGATTTAATTTAAATTGATTTAGTTTAATTTGATTTAATATAATTGATTTAATTTTGCTGTTTGTATTTGAATTATTTTAATTGATTTATTTTAACATCTTTAAATTATGTAAGGCATAGCTGTACTGACGAGGGATAGATCCCGAAACACGTGTCTGCAGATGGCCTTATATTAAGTAACGTTAATTTTTGTTGTTTTTACATAAAAATTTTCTCGGATCAAAATTTTGTTGCATTATGCAATATTTTATTGATATGCAGCAGCAGGTGTACATTATGTAATTCAATGTCCGGCGTGGCGTGGGTATTTGGAAGTAGTAGTCACGGAGCTAAATGTGGAAATAATTTATTAATTATTTTCAAATCATTTTTATTTAATATATTTAAATAACTGTGACCAAGTGGAATGAATACTGTTTTCTATTTATTATGTAAAATACGACTGACAAACCGCATAAAAGCTTGGGACCGTCAAGCTGCGGGGACTACCGTGCTCTAGAGCATGGATGTCTGAATGGGGCAGATCAAATCGTAATTGAACCCCCTTCTTGGATAGGGCTAACTGCATACGGCGGGGTCGACTAAGCCTTCGTGCTTGTCACGATTAAATGAGGAGTCAGGGGTGGGCCCTTAAAAGCCCTCCCGGTCCACACGTGGGTTGACCTCTGACGGGCAGCGGCTTCGAGGATATGATATCGATGCTGCACTTGTGCGGTTCTCCACATGGTCGACACCGAAAGGTGTAAGGCCGGAGAGGGGCATGGCCTAGCAATAGGTCACAATAAAATTGATGGAAAACAAAAAATAAGAGTTAAAAAAGAGTATTCATTAACTTGGTTACAGATATTTAAATTAAATTAAATAAAAATAATTAATTATTAATCAATTTTTTTTTTTGCTTCTGTGACTTTTTTAATATCAGGATGTGTATATGCCCGAGAAGCAGTTGTATTAATGTACATTTGTTTTAAAAGTATTTACCTATCATAAATCAAACAGTTAAAGTAGCAAAAGATTGATTAATAATTAATTCTTTCTATTTTAAATAAACCTACAAATAATTTGTAGACAACATTAAGGTTGCGGTTTAGTGGAAAGAGATAGCTATATAGTAAAATGAAAATAATCGTTTGAAAATAGAGCTATTCTTTTGGATTTCATAATATGAATGTGTATTTACATTTTTTATCTACCAAGTATAAAGTATCAGTCTAAATAAAAAATAAATCGTTAATTTTCGTGTATTACGTCAATTTACTAGTTCAAGTTAGAAAAGAAAATTGTAAGATATAATGAAATTAATAGGTCATGTCTGCTAAGTTATTTGACTGCAGAATTTAGTGAAATCCTTTAAATTTTCATTGCACAAGTTTTTATTAGCAAAAATTTAATTTAAAATTTGCTATAAATTTGATCAAGTTTCATTGTTTTTCATAATTATTTTTCACAGAAACTTAACATTAAAATAATTTTTAATTTATCTGATGAAATTCCTGCTTATTTTAAGATTATTTTAATATATAATACAAGATTGTTCATTGATCACAACAACAATCTAACTCAAATTAGTGATTGCCCATATTTGTATAGCTATCTCTTTCTTCTAAACCGCACCCTTAAACTAATATTGTTAGTTCGCGTTAATGACGTCAAAACTATAGCCTAAATTAGGTTTCAGCTATACAAACAAATTTAAAAAATATTTTCATTAATCGAACAACGATGTATAGCAAAATAGAAGCATTAACAATTAGCAAATGTAATAGATTTTTATTTGCCCGGCGCATTCACCATAATAAAGGAAACTCGATATATTATTCAATTATAATTGGAATTTATTCACCTATTTATGTTACTTGTTCTATTTTTGTAAAACCTAACCGTTTTATAATTCAACTCATAATAGAATATATTCATGGTTATTTATAAATTACAGTAACTTTTAAGCTGTGTAGAAATTTATGTTATCTCAAAATCATTTTATTTGTAACATACCACCACTCACCTCTAAATAATCATATTTTAAAACTGATTCTATTTAATAAGTTATTGAAACTGGAAGATTCAAAAGTATAATACTAAGACACTAAATGTGTTCTCTTTTGAAGCAAACTTGTAGAGAGTGTAACATGAGGGAGCAAACTGTCAGATACATATTTATATAGAGTACGTTTTAAGCTATTTAAAAGAAATATATCTTACCAGATGCCGTAAAGGTACTGTACTTTTTGATCCCTCCTTTTTTTCTGGTTTTTGTTCATCTAAATTACTGCAAAAAAGAAATAAAAGCATATAAATATAATTTCAATACACATGATTTCAATTTAAGACATGGAAGATTAATAATAAATAATTTTATTTATTTCAATTTATTTATCTAACTTTTCAATACATTTATAAACTAATTTCATTCAATCATTGAAATAACTGCTATTATATTTTTATTAAAAATGTTGTTCATAATACAATAATTATATTTATTAATATACTGGAATAGATTTTAATAAAATGTAATGTACTTTTAAATTTCAATTTAAGTATGCTGATAAAACAACAGTTTTTTTTTTAAGTTTTACAAAATTTATCGTAGAGACACTGCTACAGTTGTTTCGCCATCATAATGGCATATTAGGCAGATATTTTCATCTGCAATTGCAGCAATGTCTCTGCAATACATTTTATGTAACTATTGTTTTATTTACAAAAAGTGTATTATGGAGATTTATCAAGTAAAATTGATGGTTGAGGCAATCATTTATTCAATTTAAATACTTTCTTACAAATAGTATCTTTGAACAAGTATAACTCCAAAATCCCTAAGACTTATCCAATTATCCCATAAATACCACAAAAGAAAGTTTTATTTATGTAATTCTCTATAATTATTATTATTATATGTGTGTTTGAACACTAATCATTATTTGAATCACGACTGAGCATTCGAATCAACATGCGAATGCTGATAATTCAAATTATGATTCGTATCATAACGATTATTCGAGTCAAACGATTAAATAAATAAATCTTTATTAACGGATAAACCATTTTACAAAAAAAAATAGATTATTTATATAATTCGAATATATTTTAAAATATTATAATAATCAAACTCGACACCCAATACGGGTAAAAGAAGATAAGATTAAGAAAGAAAAGCAGCAAATATTCATAAATTCTGAACTGTGAAGTATGTTTTATTTCACTTAATTCAAATACAGTTATATTCCTTTCTTCACTTTTTTTAATACTAAATATACATTTCCGGTACTATGTACTCATTATCAATAGCTAACTGAATGAAATGAATAAAAAATGAAGAAAGGAATGTAACTGTGTTTCAATTAACTCAAGTAACTATATTGTATTTTATTTGCTCTATAAATAATTATTATTCCACTGTTTGAAGTGGGTGCAAGAAAATTATACATTCAAATTAAACGCAAATCGTATAAATGCTAATGATATAATTTATCGATTTAATTGAATTACAATTGAAATTTACATCTTCTCTTTTACAGATATATCCTGCAATTTTACATTCTCTTTCAAGATCAGGTGAACTGTAACCTTGTGCGGGATAGTGTCAAGCATTCAGAAAAGCGATTAAATTAATATTTTTATCGTGTTTGTAATGTTAGTACCATCAATTCTACGGTGTATTATGAAGTACAATGAATAATTTAAATAAGGAAGAAGCCAACCATAATTACCATGTAAAAAAAGTATAATATTTTATTATTATTTCTCCAAACCGTGATATATAGAAACTTTCTTTGTATATATTAAAACACTTTGTACACTTTTCTTCACTTAGTTATTTATTAACAGATGTACATTTCGATCACCATGTGATCATTGTCAATGTTTTACAAACAATATTGTTTGTATATCTTTCAAATCTTCACGAAACTCACATTTAATTAAGTATTCTGTGTATATCTATTTATTTATTTATTTAACGGATAACACCTTTTTTATAAAATAATAACAAATTATAAATTGGATAATAAAAAAAATATAAGAAAACATACATATAACTTATTCTAACTTAAACTAAATAAACCTAAATATAAATAATCAATTAGAATTATTCAATGTACTGCCCGTGATTTTATTTACAATATTCTTAAATGTACAATATGACGTTCCAAATAAATCAAATTTATCCTGATTATTCATTTGATTGGCCAATCTCATGCAGCGGTATATAGGACTGTGGTATTTATAAATCGAAGACGCGGTCTGTATTCTGAAAATGGTTTTTTGTCTTGATGATCTAGTGGGAATGTGGAAATGTAAATATTGAAGCAGATCTGTTGAAGTATGACCGGATATTATGTTATGCAACAAAAACAGATCAAACTTTTTTCTACGTACCTCCAATTGTTCTATATTTAAATAGCTACATACCAATTCATAATTCGTAAATGGCAAATTGAGTTGGAATGAAATGTATCTACAAAATTTCTTTTGGGCAGATTCAACCTGGTATGAATATTTTTTATAGTAGGGTGACCATATTGAAGTACAATATTCCAAATTAGATCTGACCAATCCACAATAAATTGCTCTCAATGTTTCCAAATTAAAATGTTTACAATGTCTTAATAAAAATCCCAGTAGTTTGATGGCTTTATTACATATTTGGGAGATGTGCGCTGCAAATGACAGTTTAGAATCCATTAAGACACCCAAATCACGCATAACCGACACTTTTTCCAGATTGTCATGATTGATGTTGTATGTGAATTCTATCGTGCTTATTCGTTTAGAAAATGTAATGGATTTACATTTCTTAGTGTTGAGAAACAGCTGATTTTGTACACACCAATCATATAAATTGTTCAGGTCTATTTGCAAATTGAAACAATTCGATATATCATTAATACAGGAGTACACTTTGAGATCATCAGCAAATAACAGATAACTAGAGTGCAGAAAACAGCTGCAGATATCATCAATAAAAATAAGAAATAATACCGGACCGCCCTGGGGCACACCGGATGTTACCTGAATAGTGGAAGATATGAAATTATTAATCCTAACTGCTTGACGACGTTCAGTCAAAAAACTATTAATCCATTTGATAGTTGAGTCATGGAATCCATAAGCATGTAATGTGGTAAAAAGTATAGCGTGTTGTACCCTATCAAATGCCTTCGCAAAATCAGTGTAAACCGCATCAACCTGAATATGTGATTCAAAGACATTGTGTAAAAAATATTGGAATTCTAATAAATTAGTTGTGGTAGACTTACCTTTAATGAAACCATGTTGTGCAACGTTAAATAAATGTTTAGTCATATATACAATTTGTTTGGTAATCAACATATCAAAAATTTTTGGGATTGCAGATTGAATTGCAACCCCACGATAGTTTTCGACTTTATTTCTATCGCCGTTCTTGAAAATTGGGGTAATATAACTAAACTTCCAATTCTTAGGGACACAGCCAAGTTTGAGAGATGCAGAATACAATAAGTGCAAAGGTTTCGACACTGAACAAACGCATTTATATAGGAAGTCACCGGGTATGCCATCAGGCCCACAAATTAAACTACCATCAAGTGAGACTATTGCGTTGAAGACTTCTTCTAATGAAATTTGTAACTTGTCAGGTATTACTGATTTGGATGTCCTAAATGTATAAATATGGTCATTAGTCGGGCACGTGTATACATCAGCAAAATATTGAGCAAATGCATTTACAATATCATCGCCTTCAGCGAATACGATGTCCTTAAAACTAACAGTGGACGGCACACCTTTAGCATCATTGATAAATTTCCAAACATTTCGGTAATTTTGACGTATATTCCCTTGAATACGCTGACAATATGAATTATACAATGTTTTACTTAAGCTAGAGCACCTATCTCGAAGTTGTTTGTAAATAGCATAATCATTAGAGCTATTGCTATTCCTATAAATGGCATGTGCATTTTTCTTTTGTTTAACTAAAGATATTAAAGTTTTATTGAACCATTTGGGATATGTTGTTGATCTTATTTGTTTCAAAGGGACATAACAATTAATTACATCATATATTATATCATAAAAGCAGTCTACTATACTATCAATACTAGTACCAATTAATAAGTTATTCCAATCCACTGAACATAAAGCATAATTAATTTGACAGTAATCAGCATTCTTAAAATCAAACACTGTCTCGATGTAATTTAAATAATTTATAGCAGATTCAAATTCTACGCAGAATTCATAACCACTATGATGAATAGAATTGCTACAAATATTATCAGATGCCAATTGAATTTTTACCTGAGATATGAAAGTAAAACACAGGTCCAAAAGTATTCCCCTGCTGTTCGGTATATTATTAATCTGTGTCATGTTTAAAAAGCTAAACGATTCAATTAAAATGTTTGCGGATAAATTGTTTATATTATTTGATTCATTGATATGATTCGATTCGGTTAATGTCCATTGGATATGAGGAAGGTTATAATCCCCAAAAATAAAAAAATCTGTATCGATATAAGTATCAGATAAAGATTCAATCGTTTTCGCATGAGCTTCATATTTTTCTACTACTAATTTATTAGAACCTATACTTAATAAGATAAAACATTGTTCAACACATGTTGCTTCAACAGAAATAAGCTGTGACAATATACTGTTTCGCGCCGCAATTAATATGCCTCCGCCGCGTTTTTTATCACTGGTTAGGATTGATCGATCAGTTCTAAAAATTGTATAATTTTTTAAACGAAATTCATTGTCATAAATATTAGAATTCAACCAGGTTTCTACAATAATGATAACATCGTAGTAACATAAATTAACCACATGCATAAAATCGTTGATTTTTGTTCGTAGTCCACCTACATTATGGCAATATAACTTCAGTTTTTTGTAGAAAGATTCGAGGGGGTCGCATTGGCAGGAGTGAGCGTCTTCTTCTTTTTAGTTATTCGTGGATAATTATTTATATACCGAATAACCAAATCATCTTCACCTTTCTCTTTCCTAACCTCTAGCTCTGTGTATAGTGATTTTAAATATTCGCGTTGCATTCTTGTAAGATCTGGTTTAATTTTTATTACAGAATTTTTATTAATAACTGGAGCAACATTTTTTAAAATATTAAAAGCAGTAGGTTGGTTATCAAATATGAGTTTTAATGGTCGAGGTGTTTGTTTTCCTAACCTAAGAGTTTTAAAATCCATCTTAACATCAGACTATGTTTGCAAAATCTGATTGGCTGTTCAATTCGAGTTTTAATATCGGACGAAGACGACGCGGCAACATTATATAATATAATATTACACATTCTGGACGCTCTATCATTCATCTCATTTATAACATTAGATGATGTACACTCGGTTGTTCCTAAACTTGCATTATTGATTTGATTCGATGAGTCCAATTTTACTTCTAACTCTTGAATTTTATTTAATAATTGATGTACCGCAGAATTAGACGATGTACAGTCAGTTGTTCCCACACTCGCGTCATTCATTTGATTCGAGGAATCCAATTTTACTTCCAATTCTTGAATTTTATTTAATAATTGATCCACTGTAGTGTTTAACCTCGTATTCTCCTGTTTCAAACCAGTCATTTCAGATATTATCAGTTTAATTTCAGAATTTTCATTGCTCAATTGATCACATTTCTTAGAAAGTGATTTAATCGAACTTTGTAATTCCTTCACGATCGACATAAGATCTTTTAATTGTTCGTTCTCGCATGAGTGATTAGCTAAGCATGAAGGATGACAATACTTATTACAATTGGGGCAAGTCGTTTTATTAGCTACCATTTTTCCACATTTACCAATACATAATTGATCAGTCGATGATTTAGTTTTATAAGTATCCTGTTTATTAGACATCGTGGTGTAATTTAAAATTTAGAAATTAGGAATAAAGGAACAAAGCTAGGTAGGTGGTAAACGATTACACTTTTCACACTCAGGGGCCGATCAGAGTGACTGACAAAAACAAACAGGTAGGCCACGGAAGGTTAACACAATAAAACAGATGTAAATTAATATAATCAAATAAATTCCTTAAATGAATTAATTGAAATAAATTCGAATTTCTAATTGACAACAAATAAATAAATAAATCGAACACAGGCCAGTTTTAAATGCCGCAAAAAATTAACGCAAGAAAAAAAATAACTCAAGAAAAACTGCAGGCTGACCTCGAATTCTGCGTGATGTGCCCACATTTCTTTCATTGAAAACATAATTAAATCTAAACATTTGAGTTATTAACAAATTTTTTACTTATCTGAATTGTTCAATTATACAGGCCAAAAATTATGCATCCGATGATATTAAACACTGTATTTAATTCACAGTATATCCATGATAAATCAATGAAAATTCGCACTCAAATTCACACACAGGCACGATGAGTTGAAGTTTTTTTGATCATTGAAAATCCAAGGCTTTTACTTGATGAAACTCCAATACTAAAATACTGTTGTGCTGTTTAATTGTCATTGGATTTTATTAAAAAATGCTTTAAGAATGTTTTTTTACAGAAATACGTTGTTTTATTAAGCTAAAAAAATACGGAGATTTTTAAAAATGACAAAAAATCGAGTAATGCTGAAACGATCTCCTGACATCTAAATCGTTTTTTCTTTATCTAGTCTGAGGCATTGTAGAACACATAGAAGGCACAAGAAGAAGACCAAGAACAAGATGGCAAGACAATGTACAAAAAGACACAAAATAGTTGCTGAGAGATAAGAATTTTAAAAGAGCAGCTAGGGATAGAGAAGAATGAAGGAGGAGATTGAGGCCCAGTAGGACTGTAGCGCCACCGAGCGAAAAAGTCTGAAAATAGATTTTCTCTCTTAAAACCATCCAAAAGCACCATCAATTTTAACACATAAATATTTACAAAACCTCGACACCCATTACGGGTAAAAGAGGATAAGATTAAGAAAGAAAGAAAGAAATATTTACAATTGGGAGAAAGTAGAATGGAATGGTTATTAATTATTATGCTATAGTGGGAGCTTTAATATCGATGGAAAAGATAGGGAGTTAAATTTTGTTTTGATTAATTGAGATGCGGCATTTTGTAAATCAAGGCATGAAAAACACTCTTCATGCCTGTATTTGCAGGTACTTTTGTGATCGTGGGATCATAGAAAATAAGGGTGGTATCGTCAACATTTAAAAGAGAATATGAAGGTATGATTTAGATATAAAGGATCTGAGTTATAAAGGTCTTTCGAATATTTTTACGATCACAATACTTTCCCCTTTGTTGTATCATTTTTTTACACCTATCTATTTACAATTGGGAGAAGGAAGAATGACATAATTGTTAATGATTATGCTATAGTGGGAGTTTTAATATCGATGGAAAGGATGGGGAGTTAAATTTATCTATGACCTTTATAACTCATAAAGGTCATAGATATTAAAACTCCCACTATAGCATAATCATTAACAACCATGCCATTCTTCCATCACCCAATTGTAAATATTTAGGTGTAAAAAAATGATACAACATAGGGGAAAGTAGGGAACCTTGAGGGAGATCTTGCTGTGGTGTGAATTATTGGAAATATGAATTTCAGAGAGAAAATTATTAAATTAAGAGCAACACATTGAATTTCAATTCAAATAGCACCACCCTGTGCAATGAAATATTCATAAAATTTAAGAAAATATCATCTATAGGGCAGAAAGACATATGGTCAATAGCCCATGACAGACAATTGTACATATTGTAATAATAAATTTTGTAATTTTTTGTCGTCATATTGTCTGAATAAAGATATTTGTATATCACTTATATTAATTAATGATATTTTGGAATCTCGTAAAATCAACATTAAGCCTTTAAAAATGATTCGTCTTGGAAAATCTGGCTTTAACAATAAGCCTAGGCCCTTGAAAATCACTCTTGCAGATAAAGAACAGGCTCTAACCTTATTAAAAAGCAATGCATATGCTTCCAATAGAACTTTTTTTATTTCAACCGGATAGAACTTCGAAACAAATAGAATATTACAAGTCTTTGAAACAAGAATTAAACCTGAGGAAAGCGGACGCTAATCCAAACCTTCGAATTATCTATAAAAATGGAAGACCTTGCATTGCTAATATTTCTGATAATAAATCTCATACTCAGCGGTTAAAAAACTAAATATTTACTTCCAAAATTGTGGTGGGCTAAGAACTAAAATTAACAATTTCTCTCTAGCTGTTGGTGTGAATGATTACGATATCATTATTATTATCGAAACATGGCTTTATGAAAATATAACTAGTTCTCAATTACAACTATTTAATTATGATATATATAGATGCGACAGATCTGTTGACGGGTCAGTTAGAGGTGGCGGTATTCTCATAGCTGTTAAGCGTTCTTTTAAATCATCATTTATTTCTTGTAATAATTTAATTGAACATTTATTTATATCATTAAAAATTAATAATTTTTCAATTATCATTGGCGCAGTGTATATCCCTCCTAACTCTCCTTTGGAAAAATATCAAGAGCATTGTAGATCGCTTGAAGAAATCATGGAGGGTTACTAATGTAGTAACTTACTCGTATTTGGTGATTTTAATCTTCCTGGTGTATCCTGGAGTAGTTCGTCGGATCAAATAACACACAATGGCGTTATTGCTCTAGAACTGGCAAACTGTTACAATTACCTGAATGCTAAACAGATTAATACTATTACTAACTCGCGTGGTGTTCTTCTCGATCTTTGCTTCTCCTCATTGTCAAAAATCACTTTAGATGCTTCTGACGAACCGCTTCTTCCTTTAAGTGTTCACCATATTGCTTATACCTTGTTATTTTCACTCACCAATTCAAATTGTATTAACACTTACGAAAAAACTTATCTCTTCAGTCAAGCTGATTATTACTCTATTAACATATTTTTTAATTCGATCGATTGGAACTTCATATCTATAAATAACAACATAGATAAAACAGTAGATGCATTTTATGACATTCTTCACTATGCAATTGACAAATTTGTACCCTATAAATATACCTGTCTTTCCGACAGTAACTACCCAAAGTGGATGTCTAAAGAATTAATTACTTTGACCAAACAGAAGAAAAAAGCTCATACTAGGTATAAGCAATACGGTCTTTTTAAGGATTATATCATATTTTCTAGTCTCAGAGATAGATGTAAGATTATTTCCAAAATATGTTACAGTCAATACTTATCTAAGGTCGGATCATCTTTAAGATCTAATCCCCATTTTTTCTGGAAATATGCTAAGGATTTTAATAAAGTTGATGGTTATCCGTCTGTTATGAGATATATCGATACGACCGCTGATAATGGCTTAGATATTGCCAACTTATTTTCCCATTATTTTTCATCAGTTTACTTGTCACATAGCCATTCTAATAATGCATCATCTAAATTTAATCCTGTTCTTAAGGTACAAAATTGTAAACTATTGGTAACCATTGAAGATGTATTTATGTCAATTTCTAGACTGAAACCTACCTATTCTTACGGACCTGACTTGATTCCAAACTATTTCTTACTTAATTGCATTTTCTCTCTATGTCGCCCAATTTACTTTCTATTTATTAAATCTCTAGAACTTAGCATAGTACCAACTAAATGGAAGTCAAGTTTTATAATTCCACTGTATAAAAAGGGTTCTAGGGATTTGGTTGAAAATTATAGGGGCATCTGTATTCAGTTATCTATTCCTAAACTGCTGGATAAGATAGTTGCGGATCAATTATCATGGTTTTCGAAGCATTTATTATCGACCAGACAGCATGGATTTATCAGTGGTGGCTCCACTATCACCAACTTAATGGAATTCAAACAATACGTTTCGCGAGCTTTAGAAGAACGTTATCAAGTTGATACGGTCTATACAGATTTTACCAAGGCTTTCGATAGAATTAACAGTACTATTCTTCTTGCCAAATTACGTTCTTTGGGTTTCTGTGAAAATACAGTATCCTGGCTCGATTCATTTTTGAATCATAGAATCCAATTTGTGAAAATAAAGAACTTTATTTCAAATCCTATTAATGTAGCGTCAGGTGTACCGCAAGGATCTCATTTGGGGCCAATATTATTTTTGCTTTTTATTAACGATTTGCATGAAGTTTTTGAAAATGTTTGCCGATGATGTTAAACTTTTTAAAATTATTCGTACTGTTAATGATTGCCGTGATTTTCAATGTGACCTTGACCGCTTATATAAATGGTGTGATAATAACCATCTTTATCTAAATATTTCCAAATGTTATTCTATGTCAATCTGCATTAATAAAAATAAGATTGAACACACATACTATATTAATTCTAGCAATTTAGAGAAAGTTAGCTCCTTTAAGGATCTTGGGGTGACGTTCAACTGCAATCTTTCCTTTAATACTCATATATCAAATATTTGTTCAAGTGCTATGAAAATGTGGGGATTTGTTTGGCAAGTCAGCAGAAACTTGGATATAGAATGCATTAAGGCTCTCTATTGCTCACTGGTTAGGTCCCATCTTGAATACGCGTCGCCTATCTGGACTCCAAATTCGAACTTCAACGTGAATCGATTAGATGCTGTCTAGAGGAAATTTCTGCGATGTATAGAGTATAAGTTGGGGCTGCCTCACACTCGGGGAGAATACACTCAGGTAATGAATTCCCTCAACTTGTCATCGTTAAAGGATCGCAGAGTTAATTCTGATTTATGCCTTTTATATCGCATTTTAAACGAACACATTAACTCTCCAGACTGTTGACCACGGTTAATTTTCATGTACCTGTCAGGAACACCAGATCAAACACCTTATTTTACTTGGATTATCATCGCACGGCATCTGGATCGTCAACACCATGACTAGATTGATGCAGCTTGGTAACGAATTTAACAAATTATATTGGTTTGATCTGTTTAGCATATCATACAACACATTTAAACATAGACTAAAGTGTTACTCGTAAGTATAACTTATCATATACTGTTGATTTGGCGCTTTTATGTTAATAATGTATAATTGAATACTGCAGTTACTGTTATTATTATAATTATTTTTCTATCGTTATATATATTATTTTTTGTATTATTTTTGTATTATGAAAATGGCGTTGCCGTTAATAAACATTTATTTATTTATTTTATTTATTTATATAACTCATATCAAAACATTAAAGAATACGTTTTTAATACGGTAATTTCACTCCCAGGTGGTTTAACATAGTAATATCCCGAGTCCATGACCGTGACTGCGTATAATTGTAATTATCTAAGAATACACTGTTTAGATGTCCAGATTATTCGCTAATGTGTAAATAACGAGTCAGGCAAGGTTGTATCCGTTGACCCGTAACATTCAGCGTTTTACGTGAATTGTACTCGGTCTGGCGTGTGTGCATTTATTTCTCTAATCACTTCGTTTAATTATTTTCCGTGACAACCTTGACGGGAAAGTTGCTCTCTCTTTCACCGTGAATATTATTGACACGACACGAATATTATTTATATCCTTTAAAATAAATATGTTGAATTAATAAAATTGACAAATAAATAATTTTCCAATGAAAATTATATATAAATAAAACAATTTTTATATAAATAAAACAATTTAAACATATATACAGAGAGTTTTTTTTTAAGAGTAATCGTTTCCCCTATGAGTACAGATAAAATGTGAGTCAAACGCATTGAACCGATTAATATATGTTGTGTTACAGGCAGCTAAACACACATATGAAACTCTAAACTTCAAATTGTGTGAAATATTTCATCGGAAATGTTTAAAAATGAAGACAAAGTCGAAATTCTAAATGTTTACTCATAAAAGAAACTTTCTGTATATATTGTATAAAGCTACAATCGTTTCATCACAACGTGACTTCTAAATAATATTTATAATTTATTGGGTCAGATCTATATGCAATGTTTAAGGGGTGGGTTTTTTGTAAGAAAATTTAAGTTTAAGAAGGGCATCTTCTCAACGATCAAACAGACTTGACAATCTCGCCCCTCTTAAACTAAATATTTTCTTGATAGAAAAGTGTATTTAGTCACTTGATCAAAGTTATTTAAATAAATTATATAAAAATGATTTAATTTTGATTTAATTTAAATATTTTTTGTTGGAACATATCGAGAAAGTATTGTGATCGTCATAAAAAATAAAATTGTTAATAACGCTTGCTGATTGGATATATCTAAGGACAGAAGTTTCTATTTTTATATGCATCAATTTTGTTTTCTGTTGATTAATAACAAGCTGTCTACCGTGAACCCAATTCTGTAAGTTTCTAAAATCATGCTCGCGTCTACTTCTTGCAATATCTGCATTGACATTTCTTGATAATAGAAGTGTATCATCTGCATATAGATAATGTTCGCAATGGTCAAAGCAATTTCCCACGTCATTCACATATACGACGTACAGTAATGGACCAAGAATACTACTGCTGTTACGTCATATTGCTCACTCTTTGCGTTGTTTATTTTTACGGTGTACGTTCTTGATTCAAGATAGCTTTCAAACCATTTTTTTGAGTTACCTCTTATACCGTAGTTTTCAAGAATATTTAATAAAGATTTGTGATTTATTGTATCAAATGCTTTGCTGAAATCTACGAATAAGCAGATAAACGCTTGATAAAGTTTATCCCTATTTTTCATTTCTTCTAATATTATTCTCGTTATCCAAGGATTACATGGTAATTCACGTTTTCGTTTTTTGAATGTGTATGAACATGCTTCTTTGGTATTTGTGTAAGTCTGTTGTATATATTCTAGCAGTTTTTCAGGGCAATTATATGAATCAATTACATGTTTCTGATATTTTTTTAAAATAATAGTTTGAAAGGTTTTTTTGTCTAATTTTGAAACATATTCCGTTTTATCAGGTGGACATTTTCTTGAGAAATTAAAAGAACCTCCAATGATCAGAAATTTTTGTCTTAAATATAGTAGTTGATAAATTATTGGATTGGCCCTTATAAAAAGTGTGGTCAATACATGAGCTAACAAAAATATTATTTCTATTTTCCTCTCGAGTGGCTTTGTTGATGCGTTTCATAAATCCCCGTTCAAACATTCTATTTTCATATTTTATAGCAGTGTTGCTGTTCTCTAATAAGATAATATTTACATCTCCAATAACTACAAAGTTTTTAGAGTTTTCGTATTTAAGTAAGTATTCTTCTAGTTCAGTTATGAAAAGTTCTGGGTTAAGGTTTGGCGGTCTGTATATTGACAAGATGTGTAAGTCATTTTCATTTAATTTGATGTAGAAATGTTGGGCTTCAAAGAATTTTGACGCAATTTTTATTTCTTTAAAACTTAAATTATTTTTATAGTACGCCATCAATCCTCCGCCGTTATTGTGCTCTCTTAATTTAGCAACATACTGAAAACCATTAATTTTATAGAAGTTTTGTAAAATATTAAAATGTTGTTTGTTCATTTTTATTTCTGCTAAAAGTAAAATGTCTAAATGTTTTATAGCATCATTAATATAGGCCAAATAATTATCGAAATGTCCTCGTAATGAATTTATATTTAGGTAGGTTATATTAGTATTATTCTTTTGTATATTCCAATCATTTATATCAGTAATTATATCACAAGCTTGTTCGTCATGCAATTGTTTATCTAAAAAATGTGTATCCATTTGATTGCGTGTGTTATTTTTGTTCAATTTAATTATAATTTATATTTAATTTATTTTTTCTAGGTCTTGCTCAAAATATATAGCTATGACTTTTGACTTATTTTCTTTTCTTGCAAGTATTGTGTGATTTTTTATCCATACGTATTTCCAATTTGTCATAAGAGCTTTTCTTTTTGTTTCCCATAATAGCTTTTTTGTTTGGTTAGTTAATGTTTCGTGTATTTTTATTTTTCCGTTACAGCCTTCATCCAGAATATGACTATTTAATATTTTTTTGTTTTTGTTTTTAATTATTTCTTTTACTAATTGTTTGTTCGCTAGTTTTGCTGTGATTAAATGTGTATTTTTTGTTCCTTTATCATTTATAATGCTTTCACATGAAATAAAATCTGTGATTTTAATTTTTACTCCAACGGCGTCGAAAATTTTTATATCTGTTCCATCGGGTTTGTGATTTTCAACATGAGGGGTGCCGGTGATATCAATTTGATTTTCAAGCGACTGATGTTCTAAATAATTTATTCTTTTATTTAATTCCCTTATTTTTGAGTCTTTGTTGGCATTATCTCTTTGTAAATGTTGTATGGTGTTTTCTAAATTTTTAATATGCTTTATCAGATCATCTTGCCCCTTTTTATGTCTTCATACTGATCGCATATAAATTTTTGACTTTTTCGTTGTTCTTCTAGTTGAAGTTACATTTCTTTTATCAGAGATTTTATATCTCTTAATTCAGAAATTACTGAATCAGAGTTATTTTTGTTTTTTTTATATTTATGTCCTTGTCTTAAAAGAGTTATTATATCAAACTGTTTCTGTCAGAGGTTCTTTTGATTTTTTTGCAAATTTGGGTCATTTCCAATAATCGTTAAATATTTAAATACTCAACAATATAAGCAAACCGTAATAAATGAAGTCATTGTTACCAAAAGTGTGATTTTGTTCGTTCGTGGAGTTTAATACTAATCAATGGTTATTTACGGTTGTATTCAACGGTAAATTACATTATGTAAATAATACCCAACGCGGTTTCAACACATTTTTTCCAAGAACGTTTACTGATTGTTTTGTGTTATTAAATACCACGATGTAATATTATGATATTGTTTCGAGAATTCCTATTGTCATGTTGAAACATCTATTATAAAGCATTTCAATAATAAATATATACAAAAAAATACGGCACGTGCATAAAGCATAACAATGGTGATGTACCAACCATTGTACTTTCTTCTCTTGAGTTCATATGTGGATGCTATTTTTAAAAATTGTAGAAATTTTAAGAATTGTAGAATTGGGTCTATTCCGTAGGGAAAATGTTAAGTTTGACGTTTACGTAAATTAATTAATTTCACATTCTGTGAATACATATCTCTTGCAAAAAGTGCATAGACTGTGATGATACAAGTTAAACTTAACATTTTCTGTACGGTTTACATAAAAATGTTAACTTTGCCATTCCATTTTTTATTTAAATTATTTTTAGATAAAATAAATATTAAATTTATGTAAAGAAAAATTACTGACAATGATCACATAATTCTCAAAAATTATTTAAACTATTCCACATAGCAGAAACACGTCCAATAGATTTATATTGAATATCCCTTTTCGAATATTGGAACATCAGCGGATATCCATTGAGCATTTTTAAAATGTACGGAATAATCCATATGATATATTTAAATATAATCTAAAATCCCCATCTACCATAATGGTGGTGTAGGGGTATACATAGGATATACTAAAATAAATATTCATATTTAATTCATGAAATGATATCCATTGAATATACTTTGATGAATATTCATTGAATATATATTATATGTTGCCGAATGTATTTGCATATTTGTGATATATGGTGGATATCCATTGAATATTTTATGCTACGTGGGATAAGTCAAAAAATTATAAACAAACATATATTGAAACAACTACTTCCCGGACCTATACCATGCAGAGCTGTATTGTCGATTAACCTCTAGTTAATAATTTCCAAGGACTAAATAGATTATTTTTATTTAATTCAACGTAACGTATTTATATCTTCGGACAAGCATTTTATATGCTCAATATATGTAAACATATTTTGAATGTAGAAATGGTGAATCCGTAAATAAATAATTAAAAAAAAAAACAGTCGTTCTGCAATTGACACCGCCTTTCAAAACAATTCAACAAAATTTAATTATCCAAAACATAACTAACTAAACATCTTTATTCAAACGTGTGTATGTATGCCCAACAATATGTAAAATTAGAATTATATTCCGCGGATGAATCTGTTATCGACCGGAGGTTTTTCATCCAACACAATCTATTATCTAATACATGTAGTAATAAGTATGTATCTTACCTTTCTGGCAAATGAAATACATCAATTTGTTGCCAAAAATACCACTTCATTATTTACAGAAATTTATTTGATTTCCCCAGGTACAAACAGAATACTATTTATCTACATTTATGTATAATAGGTAACTTGCAAATAATGAGTGAACTAAAAATGACTAGTTAATTCTGTTTATAGATTATTATCCACAATTACACAACAAATGATTTAAAACAATCGCATGTTTACGTTTTATGGAAAGTCAATTTTATTGAAAATAATATATCATATTAATGTATTTTGATAATGGAATACATTAAATTCTTCAGACGTCGTGATAAAATTTGTTATTGCATTAATCCTTGAATTTATTTTGTAAACTTGTTTGTTTTTCATTATACGAAATGTTTCTTTATTATTAATAATAAACTTGAATTTACATAATCTCGAATGAAAGTTGTTACATTATGGAATTATTTGTGGCGTAACAGCAAATTTCCATTATGTAGTTCAATGTATGGCGCAATATTTGCCCGGGAAATAGTTGTTTCAATGGGTGTTTATTTTTTAAAAACTACTTACATTACGGAAATCAAAAAGTTACAATAGCTAAATGAAAAATAATTAATTAAATTTAAATAGAAAAAAGTATTCATTCTCCTGGTCACAGTTATTTAAATAAATTAAATAAAAATTATTTGAAAATAATTATTTCCACATTTAGCTCTGTGACTTTTGACGTTAAACAAATGCACATTTGCCTGGAAAGTAGTTGTTTTAATGTGCATTTGTTTAACGTACTTACGTAACGTAAGTCAAAATGTCACAGAGATAAATGTGGAAATAATTTATTAATTATTTTCAAATCATTTTTATTTAATTCAATTAATTAATCATTGAATTGTGTAAATTAATTGTCGTTTTATATATTTTTATTGATTGTTACAATCGGGGCTATTCCATACGAGAAATTTTAAGTTTAACGTGCACATTATTAATTTAATATTCTTTGTATATACACCTATTAAAAAATGCGTAGACTATGATGATAAAAAAATTGCATACTCGTTAAAATTAACATTTCTCAAAAGAGAAAATAATTTATTAATTAATTATTTTCAAATTCTTTTATTTAATTTAATATTTCCCCTTATAGAATAGCTTCGAATAATTGTTATATTGAATTAACTAAATTGACTGAAATACACATTTAATCGTTGACGATGCCACTTAAAATTAGGCAAAAGGTGGCGCTTGTGTCGTCTTTAATTTATTACATTGACTGATATTTCCAGTTTATTTTAACCTTTTTATCGTTGTTGTAAAATAATAAGAGAAGGCAGAAAGACCTCCGGTCGATAGCCCATGAAAGACTACTAATTGTAAATATAAATATTTGCAAAGTATTGTAATTCAGCTGTCTGAATAAAGTTATTTGTATATATAATAAGAGAATAATTATGCAAACATAAAAGAGAATAATTATAATAACAATACGTGAACCTTTATCGCCTAGTTTCAGTTCACGCTTTATTGTAGCAGTGACATTTTTATTTCCTCGCAATCTATTGTCATCGTGTATTTATTGTGCAGGTATTGATTTTAACCAACACCTTTACGAGAGGTTTGAAAGTGAACCATAAAGGTAACTTTCTTAACAAAGAAATATTTTAGATTATGATAAATAAAAAAATATAAATATATATTTTTTTAATCATTGACCTTTCTACCACTGTGTGGTGTGAAGCAAAAATATAATATATATATATATATATATATATATATATATAATCGATGTCCCCTTTTACCAATTGGTGTCGGGGTAAAAATATAATATTTAAATAATAATGAAAAAAATCGTTTGACTATGGGTGGATAAAACCGCGTCATGTTATTCTATGTTTTTTATTGCGATCGAAAGTCATCAATATTTCAACAATTCCATAAATAATTGTAGGCACGGTGGAAAAGTGCATTCCGTTTATTATCTACAGCTGTTCATTCACGCTATATTATCTATAAAATGTAAATAAAAAAGTTGTTTTTTTACTAAAACAAAACAAGTGTGTATGTTAAATTAATTTAATTAAAAATAAAAATTCAAAGGCAGAAACAGTTTTTTTTGTATTTTTTTAATTCTCCTTAAATTTGAGACGAAGCTCGTACCAATTCGAGTGGCTGTGCAGGGGGTGGGGGTGCTACAGGAACAAACAATTGACTGTATCCTGTAGTTTAAAGTCCAATTAAGCGATTGAGATGGCTGAATTAATCCAGAAATAGTTTTTTTTTTATTTTTTTTTTCATATTTTTTACTTCTCCTTAAATTTGAGACAAAACTCGTACCAATTCGAGTGGCTGTGCAGGGGGTGGGGGGTGCTACAGATACAAACAATTGACTATATCCTGTAGTTTAAAGTCCAAGTAAGCGATTAAGATAGCTGAATTAATCCAGGAACAGTTTTTTGATTTTTTAAATATATTTTAATTCTCCTTAAATTTGAGACGAAACTCGTACCAATTCGAGTGGCTGTGCAGGAGGTAGGGGGTGCTACAGGTACAAACAATTGACTGAATCCTGTAGATTAAAGTCCAATTAAGCGATTGAGATAGCTGAATTAATCCAGAAACAGTTTTTTTTTTTATTTTTTTAATATTTTTTAATTCTCCTTAAATTTGAGACGAAACTCGTACCAATTCGAGTGGCTGTGCAGGTGGTTGGGGCTGCTACAGGTACAAACAATTGACTGTATCTTGTAATTTAAAGTCCAATTAAGCGATTGAGATAGCTGAATTAATCCAGAAACAGTTTTTTGAATTTTTTCATATTTTTTAATTCTCCTTAAATTTGAGACGAAACTCGTACCAATTCGAGTGGCTGTGCAGGGGGTGGGGGGTGCTACAGATACAAACAATTGACTATATCCTGTAGTTTAAAGTCCAATTAAGCGATTGAGATAGCTGAATTAATCCAGAAATAGTTTTTTTTTATATTTTTTACTTCTCCTTAAATTTGAGACGAAACTCGTACCAATTCGAGTGGCTGTGCAGGGGGTGGGGGTGCTACAGGTACAAACAATTGACTGTATCCTGTAGTTTAAAGTCCAATTAAGCGATTGAGATAGCTGAATTAATCCAGAAACAGATTTTTGAATTTTTTTCACTTCACTTTTTTTACTTCTCCTTAAATCTGAGACGAAACTGGCACCAATTTTATCCAAACATTTGAAACATATTTAAACATTGTTTTTGCTTTTATAAAATAAACAATAATTAATTGTTATTTCCCATTAATATATACACAGTATCAGAAATTTTTTTTTCAATGCGCAAATACTTTTCTTATTAAATTAAATAAACATTTTCTGCTGTATTTATCAATCATGATTGTAAATATTAAATGTAAAAATTCAACAAGTTCAGAAATAAAGATGTATATATATATGTGTGTAAGAAAAAAATTGTCCCTAAGAGTACTAACGAAAATTCGGCACCCTAATAATCCACTATACAATCCTCCTAATACTCTTCTTTGCCAGAAAACTAACATCACTTCCATCAAAGAGCGCCTTGAGATTATTTTCCTTAAGTTTGCCACAAACCTCCAAATATCTACTCTATTTAAACAAATATGTATCCCCCGAAATCCAAAATCCAAATATCCTTCCAAAATATAAAAAACCTTCATCGACAATTTCATTTCATTAAATAATGCAGACTTTGACAATGACGATAGCAATAATGAAAATTAAATAAACAATGCCAAGAACTAGATATAGACAGGCGGAAAGACCTTCGATCGTTAGCCATTTCATGTATATGAAATAATTCATATATATCATATATTAATTTAGTTCATAATATATGTGAACATAAATATATTGTAAATAATTATCTAAACCATGTATAAATGTTACATGAATAAAGATGTTTAGTTAGTTAGTTAAAAGAACCGTAACGACAAGCATCACAGTAATAATTACGTATAAAACTTAGTTTGATAATGATTAATTGAATCTAGTTTCAATTACACGGCAATCATTATAAATAGTTTAGTTAGTTAAAAATTCGTAGAGTATACAAATATATACAGGGTGTCTCAGCGTGCGCGCCGAGTAGCTTTACGGCTAAACGGTTTATTTTTTTCAAAATCGGCTTTCGCAGGCGTATGTAGGTCTATTAGGACCATATTTTAAAATTAGTATCAAATATACAGGGTGTCCCATAAAAGCATGGCGTATCATAGTTATATTTTTTCTAATGGAATGACCCATATTTTATATTTTTTTCAGATTCTACATCAAAAATAAAGTTAACTTTCATAATATGTTCATATGCCTAAACCTAATAACTTTTGAAATATTTAAATATTTTTGGAAAAATTGATGTTTCGAAAAAAAATCATAACTTTGAAATGGATGAATGAAAACAAATGAAATTTTGTGTCGGTATATCTGACTAATGGGTGAATATTTCAGACTATTAAGAGGAATTTAAAATCTTAAGATGTTTTGATAATTCAACATATCTCCAGAAGCACATTCAAGGTTAAATTTCGTGCTTATTTTAAATGGCACACCCTATATCTAATAGGCCTATCTTGTGGGAAATTGTATTGTCTTTCAGAAAGTATAAAGGTATTCTACACCTAAACCTAATAGTTTTCAAGATATATCCATTTTTGTTAATTTTCGTCATTATCATTATTATTTTAATACGACAATGTAACATAAAGCGCCATCTATTGCTTAATTTAATAATTATTATTGCCAGTTATTCTAATAGGCTTTTGTTTTTAAGTAATTTTAATTGACACATTCGTATTATTACTAACAATTGAAAAAATAATGTTCCTTTAAATGAAAGAATTAACATGGTTCTAATAATAATGTAATGTTATTAAGATTGTCTCTTAGTGTACAAAATGTTCTCTGATGGAAGACATCCTAATAAGAAGACTGTAGAGGAAGTTTTAAATACATTCAAAACTGTAGGCAGTATGAAGTATTTGAAAAAAAAAACTACCTTGAATACAGTAACTAATAATGAGGAGACACAATTACAAGTTTAATTCCATTGAATATTCGTCAAAAAAGGTGGTTTAATAAGCAATGAAATGGAAGAATACATGGAAAGCAGAATTAATAAATTAATAATACATTTAGATCAATTATACCTAATATGCTGAGAAATGTCAAAATATCATTTAAAATAAAATTTAATTATGTATTCGATGGTAGTATTTTTGAAAATTTATTATAAATTACTTTTAATATTATTTTGTCAATTTATTTGATGTATTTCGTTATATTTGTTTTACAATTCTAACAAGTTTTTATCAAATAATTTACACATGTGTAAATAAATAATGCAATTAGTATATTCACAATTAATAAAATTAGTGTATTAATTTAGGAAATATCTCGAAAATCATTTGTTGGGTCAACTGACTTTATTTGTAAACAATAACTAAACTCTTGCCTTTATGGAATAATAATAATAATAAATATTATATTGAACAATAGATGGCGCTTTGTATCGACTTTCCATGTTATGAATAATAAATATTATGTCAAAAGTTAACGAAAATGCATATATCTTGAAAACTATTAGGTTTAGGTAAAAAACATCTTTATACTTTTTGAAAGACAATATAATTTCCTACAAGATAGAGCTACTAGATATAGGGTGTGCCATTTAAAATAAGCATGAAATTTGACCTTGAATGTGTTTCTGGAGTTACGTTAGATTATCAAAACATCTTAAGATTTTAAATTCCTGTAAATAGCCTAAAATATTCACCCATTAGTCTAATATATTGGTACAAAATTTCATCTGTTTTCATTCATCCATTTAAGAGTTATGATTTTTTTTCGAAACGTCAATTTTTCCAAAAGTATTTAAATATTTCAAAAATTGTTGGGTTTAGGCATATGAATGTATTATAAAAGTTAACTTTATTTTTGATGTAGAATCTGAAAAAAATATAAAATATAGGTTATTCCATTAGAAAAAATATAACTATGATACGCCATGCTTTTATGGGACACCCTGTATATTTGAAACTAATTTTAAAATGTGGTTCTAATAGACCTACATACGCCTGTGAAAGCCGATTTTGCAAAAAATAAACCATTTAGCCGTAAAGCTACTCGGCGCGCACGCTGAGACATCCTGTATATACAAATTTGTTACTATTTTCGTTTTGAGTTGTGTGAAGTAATAAAACTTAAATTTATTCCTTTCTTCACTATTTTATTTTCAAATGTACATCTGACATTTAAAAATATAATAGTGAAGAAAGGAATAAACAAGTGTTTTAATTCAAATAAATTTTATTTAGTTGTTTTAATTTCATTATAATATATGAGAAATACTAAACTATATTGCATCATATCATATCAGATAAATATGTGATATTATTTTCAATGGTGGATGTAAAGAATGTAAGTCTACTCCATTGCATTATGACGTATATTATTTTTTCTACCTACCCAATAATCGCTTATCAAATTGTGTTTTATTATTACTGCTGTTATTGTCGGACGTTTTTATTAAAAAAAATATAATAAACGTTAACAATGATTTAATTCATAGGTTTTTATTGTTTAACATATGTTTCCGAACAAAAATTATTTATTTCCTGTTTATAAACATACAGCGCTCGACATACCTTAATAAAAAAAAGTAACTGAAAATCCATTCCTGGTGATTCAAAATGCTCGAAACGTACATAAATTATAGTTTCATTTTATATCTCATTAATCACTTAGTAAAACATTTTAGCAATATTAGGAATTGTTGAGTAAGTTTCTCTTGTTTTTTTTTACACGTAAACATTTTATTTTCGACTAGTTTAGGCACTTTACCATTATAAAAATGAATTTACAAGTTGTTTATAGTTATTTATATAATACGATTGTCAGTATTTCCATTAATAAGGGCATTAACTATCGGAGGGTCCCACAGGTTCTCTATGTCATTAGCGACGTTTTTTACGCTTTTAAAGATTTATTTATTTCAAGACCTTCCCGATAAATCAACCTTATATCATAGAGTAACTAGTATATTTCATCCTCTTTGCTTATATCCTTATTACCTAAATATAATATTTTAAATTTATTGTTATTAAAGAAATGATTTTCCGCTATACAATGTTTTAAGAATCCAGTAGTTATTTTTTTAATTAAAATATCTTTTCTTTGTTCCTTAAGTCTGAGTTCAAATGATCCATCAGTTTGATCCATGCAAATAATATCACGATCATCACATTTTAATTAATAAATTCCGCTTTTTTTTAAATGATTATCCACATTTTTTAATTGTTCACTAATATATTTCCTAAATTCACAGAGTTTGTGAGAATAATATTCGTATTTTTACCTTTAAATTATAGTGTTGGGCATAATCGAGTAATCAGTAATCGAGTTTTTTTCTAAATACGAAATTTTAAATAAATAATATCAATAGGCTGAAAGACCTTGAAAGATTCATCTGCAGAATATAATTTTATATATTATTGTACATGCATATACACATTTGAATAAAGATCTTTAGTTAGTTAATATTAATAAGTAACGATAATTTTATGTTATTCAATAAATAGGGAAGATTTATATAAAAATGTTCCTTTCTCCTACTTATTTTTTTTTTTTTTTATTAAACTAGAAATATTTCGGAAACTATGTTTCTATCTTCAGTAATTGAATAAATGTATCTAGTTTAATAAATAAAAAAATAAGTAGGAGAAAGGACAAACATTTTTATTTAAATAATTAAAGTCTCCACAACCAACATATATATATATATTCAATGACCCTTCCTACCCATATGGGTGTAGGGTTTTCCACAACCAACATAAAAAACATTAAATTAGGAATCAGTTACTGATTTTAATATAATAGTTGTATTAATAAAATTGCAATGTACTTAATTTTGCAGTAACAAAAAAGATCGACTTTGCTCATTTATAAAAAATTAACTCAATTCTACTACTCACTAATTATCACTTGTTATAAACAAATATAAATCGCGTGCCCAATTATCCATAACTTCAAACATTAAAAATTGACGATGCCACATGAAATTAGGCAAAAGGTGGCGCTTGCGTCATCTTTAATTTATTGTGATTAAAAATTGAACTGGAATAGTAAACAAATCACACGTTATCGGCCAACTGAATTGAAGTCTGCGAGCTCAAATATCGCAACAAAGAAAATCAATGAAAAAATCCACGACTCGCTCTGCGAACGCACTCTTTAGATAAGAAGATTAGTTGCACTTGAGATGGGCTGGTGCATACGATTTAAATTGTTTTGGTATGTGCAATTCGTATTTATTTTGAAAAGTATGATTAGGAAAATTGAAGATGTTTTTTTTTTCAATATTCAACAACAATGTATAAATTGTGAGTATTTTTTTTTTAATTAAAAAAAAAATAATAAAATTTTAATGATCTGATGTTTCGTTTCCTGCTCTGGATTTTGGATATCATTAGCAGAGAGCGGTTGAAGGAAAGTTTAGATTTTAACGTGATTGCAAGATAATTGTGTGCGTAACTACCATCCCACCGCAAAATAATTATTATCATGCAAATACTCGTAAAAACAAAAATTAATGTTTTCTCTAAGTACTTTTAAGACTTGAGTTTTGAAGCCCTCCGATTCGCGAGGCCTTGGGCATTTATAATTAATTTATGGCGGCTCCACTTTTTTGCGGCTCCGAATGGCCCCTCCCCCCCGCATTATGGGCTCTAAGGCCATTACAGATACTCCACTGTACGAGGGATATATTATATTTATTGCAAAAAGAGAATGAAAAGTAGGAACCCTACACCCATATGGGTAAAAAGGGTCATTGAATTATATGAAAAGTAGAGATTTATTAGATTTGGTGGAGATTCTCCATTTCGCGAACCGTAGCGATTGGGAGTTGATCAGCTTTTGTAGAGTGGAAATGGCCTTGGGTTGATGGACTATTAGAGCGGCGTCGTCAGAAAATTTAAGGATATAAGCTGATGGATTTAGGTATTGGGATAACGTGGACGAATATATTGCAAAGGAGTGTCTCCACTCATTACTCGGTGATGAAAGGTTTGAAAAGTGTATTCAGGAAGCGTACTTTCAAAGATGTATTTTTGGCAAAACTGCCAATGAGGTGCAGGAAATAATGAGGAATATTTAGGGAGAAGCATTTTATATAGGAGACCTTTGTGCCATACTGAATCAAAGGCTGTTTTTTTTTTTCGAAAGGGGATTGCAGAAAAAAACCTTTGTGTCATACTGAGTCAAAGGATATTTATCAAAAAAAAAAGGTTTGCTGTTTTTTTTATTTCCAATGTAAAAATTTTGGCAATTGAATATTTGGATTGAGAGAAAAATAGTTGTAAATATTTTCTCAGGAATCCGAAGTGGTTGGAAAACAGTGGCTACTATTTTGTATTTTTTGATTAATTCAAAATACATGTGATTGTTCCTTGTTTCCATTCCTATAGGAACGATAGGTGTGACAAAGATTTATTTAGGATGGATTCAAAGGTCAATCGTCTCCTTAAATTAAATTGTCTCAAAATTAATCTCCATCAGATGCGTAGATAGAAATAATTTTCAAGGAAGATTATGATTTCTTACAGTTAGCCATTTCATGTATATGAAATAATTCATATATATCATATATTAATTTAGTTCATAATATATGTGAACATAAATATATTGTAAATAATTATCTAAACTATGTATAAATGTTACATGAATAAAATTAATCTCTATCAGATGCGTAGATAGAAATAATTTTCAAGGAAGATTATGATTTCTTACTGTTAAAGAACAAATAAACAACCCACAGAGCACACATTTTAGTAATGTTTTATCAACATATAAATAACGTTTAATGTGTCATTAAAATTTCGAGGGATGGGGAGGGGGCGTGATTTATAACCACCCAACCACCCCTCCTCCTTATTTACGCCACTGATAAATTAACTGAATTCTAACAATCACTTGTTAAAAACAAAAATAAATCTCGTGCTTATTTTTTTTTGTAATCAGTCATTAAACCTAACATCCCCCCCCCCCTTATCTACATCAGCCACTGATGGCCATCATCAGCTATCAAAACTCTGGTGTTTGAAAAATTTATAAATTAAAAATATCCATCGCTAAAAAAATATATGTATTATTTTTAAGAATGGATTATTTAAAATAGAAACCATAATGTTGTAAATATAATCGCAAAATTTTCAATATAAATCACAAGAAAGTTTTGTGACTTAAAAAAAATAAGACTAAGAGGCGGAAAGCCCACAGGTCGTTAGCCAGTTTAGAAAATAAATATAAATATAGCCTAATTGTAAAATATATGTAATTGTTCTTTTATACGTATGCTTCTAAATAAAAAATGAAAGTTCTATTTCAACTTGCTTTAACTATTTACTACACTACCGGCAAAAAATATGTAATATATAAATCTCTCAATGAATCAAAAAAAAAAAATATGTAATATATAAATCTCTCAATGAATCAATGAAGACCGCATGACATTGACTAAAAATAATTTTTGGCCAGAGCCCGATTTTTTCGTATCCTCTCAAAATAAACACAGAGACGCACACACAAAAACACACGCACTTACACACTCCTGTATTGTTTATTTTTCCCGAACAACTTCCTCTTCTTCTTGGAGTCCATGGTACAACACGTGGTGACCCAACGCGCGGATCGACGGTACTGAAAAAAAATCCCGCGGAGGTGGGGATAGACGCGTTCATGGAAGTTCAACTCCTTTGTGGGGTTTAGTTTTATTGCGTAATCTTGTATATGTTATGGATATATCGACAAGTGATAACCGGCGAATTTTTCGACCTTGCCGATGTTTGACTCATACCTCGAAGTAGTCATTATCGGTTGAAAAGTGGGATCGATCGCGTGGAAGTTCTGTTTTGTGCTAGTTTTAATTTGCTGGTTGGATTTAATTTGTTCACAAAGTTTGGTTGTTGCTTTATTTTTATGTTGTTTTCGGTGACTCACTTTTCGCGAAAGTATGTCAAATACAGACTATTTTTAGAATGATAATTTTGTGAGAATCACATTCATATTAATATTGATGGTGTCAATGTGATTAATTATATTAAAATAAATAAGACACCATATAATCTTGTTTATGTTGGTTATGGAGACTTTTATTTAAATTTTAATAAAATAATAATTATTTAAAATTACGTTGAAATTCTTTGTTTTTAAAAAAAAAGATGCATATATATATTATCAAAAACCCTTTTACCCTCACGGGTGTTAGGCAAGATAAATGCATACAGACTATATTTAGAATAATAATTTTGTTACACCTCACTCTGAGAAATAGAGAGAAACATATAACGATGTTATATAAGACTAAATAAATAAAATTTTGTAAGAATCACATTCATATTAACATTGACGGTTTTAATATGATTAATTATATAAAAACGAAAAAGACACCAAATAATCCTCTTTGTGTTGGTTATGGAGACTTTTATTTAAGTTTTAATAAAATGTAGAATTTCATTGAAATTCTTTGTTAAAAAAAAATATATAAATGCAATTTTGTTAATAACTGAGGCTTCAACTTTATTGTAACGAACGATCAAAATCAGTGAAACAATACCAAGTGTTTTAATCAATAATCTATAGTTTAAAATATTTCACCACGGGTTAAGTGAAAAATTAATTAAAGAAAATGTCTCTTTAGTTTCCAACTGTTCACGTAAACTTTCGACCTGGTTTTCAGTTGGTTAAGGTCCGAAGTAAAACTGCTCTCTGA
The DNA here is from genome assembly GCA_963082785.1 of Philonthus spinipes. Classification (NCBI taxonomy): domain Eukaryota; kingdom Metazoa; phylum Arthropoda; class Insecta; order Coleoptera; family Staphylinidae; genus Philonthus; species Philonthus spinipes. The sequence goes on along the minus strand of OY720300.1, from coordinate 24,451,210 downwards.
AGCTGAATATACATCATTTATTGTCGATACTGAATCCTGCCATGAAATGTTATCATTTCCTCACCGCTGGAAATAGTGGATGCCTTTGCTGTTCATTTTTATAGATCATTGTTGGTATTTACATAAGGAAGCAACACACAAAGAGGTAGATAAGAGATAGTTGAGATTATTAGTATAGCGCGATAAATGTTAATGGAATGCGACAAGTAAATAGTGATAATCAGGTGCTACACTAATAATTATCAATAATAGCAAACAATAATATCAAACTCCTTTATAAATGTTTCCTTTTAAATCATCTATAATGTTACTAAATACTATCCTGCCAGACAGATTATCACAAACATATTCATAAGGGATAAGGAGAACCTTGTGGAAGGTGTCCCACAAGGTGAATTATGGTTGTATATTTCAAACCCGTATATATTATGTATTAGTGGGGATAAAGGAGAACCTTGTGGAAGGTGTCCCACAAGATATTTTAATCCTTCGCGATATTTTTTACTTTTTGCTGATGAGCTACTACCCTGAAAAAGTACTATTATCCCTCCAAACTCCCTCGATGCCACTGTAAATACCGTTTTTGTATTGAATCAAAGTGGCGCATGAAAATTAAATCATTAAAATCTCAACGACAGAGGAAGGTATTTTTTACTCTGTGTCTCAACTCTCCCTTCCATACCACAAAATTACTCTCAATTAACGTGCCTTTTAATAACATCCCAATCCACTTGATATATTCCGATTGGGGCTATTCAGGTCTATCGGTAAACATACCTTTGAGATAAACTTATTTTAATTTTTAATGTAAAGAAAACACTCAAATTTTTATATCACTTTTATTTATAATAAAATAAAATAGAAGTTGTATAAAAAGTGTTCATCAAAATAATATGTACCTCGAAGTGAACGCCTCTAAGTTTCAAGATTTGTTTAATGTTCTTGAAAAATAAAATTAAAATTTCATTTTTGTGGCCAGCTAAAAAATAATTTATCAAGAGAATTTTAATCTAAAAAATATTATGGCGTCCATAATAATAAAGTAGATGATCTATATGAAACGAAACCTTCTACAGGGATGGTTTAAAGTCCGCTGAACTCGAATCTGCCATCAGAAATGGCCGTGGAGAAATATTTTTTTATGAATTTTTAATGAAAGGCGAAAAGTTCAAAGGGGTACTCCTTACAACCTAATTCATCTAAAATATTATTTTAGGTTGTAAAGGGCTGAAACCTTCTACATAGATAGTTTAAAGTCTACTTAACTCGAATCTGTCACCAGAAAATCTTTATTCCGTGTAGAAACATTTTTTTATGATTTTTTAAAGAAAGGCGAAAAAGTTCAACTCAGGTACCTCTTACAACCTAATTCATCAAAAAATTATTTTACGTTGCAGGGGGACGAAACCTTCTATAGAGGTAGTTTGAAGTCTGCTTAACTCGAATCTGCCACCAGAAAGTCTTTATTCCGTGTAGAAACATTTTTTATGATTTTTTAAAGAAAGGCGAAAAAGTTCAAAGAGGTGCCCCTAAAAACCTAATTCATAAAAAATATTATTTTAGGTTGCAGGGGGATGAAACCTTCTACAGAAATAGTTTAAAGTCTCCTTAACTCGAATCTGCCACCAGAAAGTCTTTATTCCGTGTAGAAATATTTTTTTATGAATTTTTAAAGAAAGGCGAAAAAGTTCAAAGGGGTACCCCTTACAACCTAATTCATCAAAAAATTATTTTACGTTGCAGGGGGACGAAACCTTCTATAGAGGTAGTTTGAAGTCTGCTTAACTCGAATCTGCCACCAGAAAGTCTTTAATCCATGTAGAAATATTTTTTATGATTTTTTAAAGAAAGGCGAAAAAGTTCAAAGAGGTACCCCTAAAAACCTAATTCATAAAAAATATTATTTTAGGTTACAAAGGGCTGAAACCTTCTACATAGATAGTTTAAAGTCTGCTTAACTCGAATCTGCCACCAGAAAGTCTTTATTCCGTGTAAAAATATTTTTTTATGATTTTTTAAAGAAAGGCGAAAAAGTTCAAAGAGGTACCCCTTACAACCTAATTCATCAAAAAATTATTTTGCGTTGCAGGGGGATGAAACCTTCTACAGAGATAGTTTAAAGTCTGCTTAACTCTAATCTGCCACCAGAAAGTCTTTAATCCATGTAGAAATATTATTTATGGTTTTTTAAAGAAAGGCGAAAAAGTTCAAAGAGGTACCCCTAAAAACCTAATTCATAAAATATATTATTTTAGGTTACAAAGGGCTGAAACCTTCTACATAGATAGTTTAAAGTCTGCTTAACTCGAATCTGCCACCAGAAAGTCTTTATTCCGTGTAGAAATATTTTTTTATGAATTTTTAAAGAAAGGCGAAAAAGTTCAAAGGGGTACCCCTTACAACCTAATTCATCAAAAAATTATTTTACGTTGCAGGGGGACGAAACCTTCTATAGAGGTAGTTTGAAGTCTGCTTAACTCGAATCTGCCACCAGAAAGTCTTTAATCCATGTAGAAATATTTTTTATGATTTTTTAAAGAAAGGCGAAAAAGTTCAAAGAGGTACCCCTAAAAACCTAATTCATAAAATATATTATTTTAGGTTACAAAGGGCTGAAACCTTCTACATAGATAGTTTAAAGTCTGCTTAACTCGAATCTGCCACCAGAAAGTCTTTATTCCGTGTAGAAACATTTTTTTATGATTTTTAAAGAAAGGCCAAGAAACCAGAAAGTCTTTATTCCCTGTAGAAACATTTTTTTATGATTTTTAAAGAAATTCCAAGAAACCAGAAAGTCTTTATTCCGTGTAGAAACATTTTTTTATGATTTTTAAAGAAAGGCCAAAAAGTTCAACGAGGTACCTCTTACAACCTAATTCATTAAAAAAAATTATTTTACGTTGAAGGGGGATGAAACCTTCCATCGAGATAGTTTAAAGTCTGCTTAACTCGAATCTTTGATCAGAAAGTCTTTAATCCGTGTAGAAATATTTTTTATGAATTTTTTAAAAGAGGCGAAAAAGTTCAAAGAGGTACCCCTTACAACCTAATTCATCAAAAAAATATTTTAGATTGCAGGGGGATGAAACCTTCTACAGAGATAGTTTAAAGTCTGCTCAACTCGAATCTGCCATCAGAAAGTCATGAGTACGCCATCGACATATTTCTTTTATATGAATTTCATTGAATGGCCAATTAAATAAATAAATAGTTTTATTAAAAATAATTAAAAATATTCTGTAAAATAAATGTGGATAGTTGATTGAAAATTACCCAATAAAACACAGATTAAATTGAATAATTTTAAATTCTCAACTAGTTTCGAGTTATCAGCCCATTTTCAAGTAAAATTCAAAATTTAGTTTATTTAAATTTGTGTAGAAATAATAAAAAATTTAATTAAAGTTTTCCAATTTAATCTGTGTTTTATTGGGTTTTATTTTATACAATATGAACTAGCAATGTTTAAATATTAATTATAAAATATTCTGTTGTTGTTAACATTCTATCCAATTAAGATATTTATTCAACAGTAAAGTTGAACATTATTATTTTAAAATTAATAAGGTTTTATTGGACCATATTGGGATTCAATGCACCAATTAGATTTCGAATTTTATTTATTTGTTTTTTTGTAAATAAAATGTATATGATAATTTAGTATATAAAGAAAACAAAATTACTTTTTTTTATGCCACTTGGATATAATTATAATGTTTTCTATTATTATCTATTATTTTTGTTTTCTATATATATATAAATATATATATATATATATATATATATATATATATATATATATATATATATATATATATTCAGTGACCCTTTCTACGCATATGAGTGTAGGGTTTTTCTTTATATACAATATTGAAAATGTACCACCAAGTTAACGCCTACAAAATTAAAGAATTATATATAATTGATTTAAAAATATTAAAACACCAACATCTCAAACATTATTACACCTACATTGTAGCAAACGAAACACAAATAATCCTTCTAAATTATATATCCCAAATCCACAATATATTAATACATCAATGACTGACAGACTGACATAACATAAGGACAAGGACTTCCGGCTGAAAGACTAATGGTCGATAGCCATTTAGTTCGTATTAAATTAAATATTGTATTTAAATTGTATAAAAGCCTGAATAAAGATGTTATATATATATATAAATTAAAACAAATCTTTAATAATTATAAATAAATGTTATATTAAATTAAAGACGACGCGAAATATTATATTAATAATGTTTTACTAGGACAAAAAGACCGTTGGGCGATAGCCCAGACAGATAAACACTTACTTGTAAATATTTTAAATTGTATAAAAAATTGTCTGAATAAAGATGTTGTATATAATGTTTTAGCAAGTGATAAATGAGGAGAAATTATGCACTATATTGCAAAATGGAGATTCCGTAAAAATAAATAAATATATTATCTACACTAAAAAAACTCACCCATTTCCAATATCATGATCCCCGTTAGCATTCCTCGAAGAACTAACCCTGGTTAGTTTCAGTTTCTTCTTCATCTCCCGCGCTTTTAATCAATTGACACACTTCCACGACAAACCTGAACGAGCGCGAGACAATATCACACTGTGGACGATTTCGTCTACATCTGATAAGATATAATTGTTCGAGTATCTATGTAATTGTTTCACATGTGTTGGTGCCTTAATTCAGTATATGAGGGCAATAAAATCGATCCGCTTTAATCAATAAGTTGGTTACTTCTCGTTCACGTCCTCTGAGTTATCTCATATTTCACAACATTATGCCATTATGTTTTCTTTGTATTATTATTTTGTTATTAAAAAAAAGCTTTTATCAAAAAACGTAGTAATTTTGCGATTAATGACACTGTTTGTAATGTCCTAATTCATTTGGCAAAGCGCAAACCGTATCGTTGATTTTAGGACTAATATTGTAATACTGACTAATGCGAAAAATGCAAGGTTTTTTAATTGGATGCGTTATTAGATGAGCAATAATCACACATAAGCATTAGATTATACACACAAGTCTATTCTTATCTCTAATTAAATATTATGAATTTCAAATATATAGTTTTTTTTAATATATTCGATAACAAGTATAGTATTTACCCAATAGAAAATTTTTATTCTATCAAAAATGTAACAGAAGGCACAATAAAGCGTCTTCATTATATTAATATTGTTGAAGTATTTTGAAGTCCACATCAAAAATCCCAGCACCTTTATAGCTGATTTAATGACATTATTAACGTGGTCTGTGAATTTTAGGTGACTATCAAAAGTAACACCGAAATCCTTAAGGGCGCGGTTTAGACAAAAGAGATAGCTATATAAATATAGGCAATCACTAATTCGAGTTAGATTGCTGTTGTAATCAATAAACAATATTGTATTATACATTAAAGTAATTTTAAAATAAGTAGGAATTTCATCAGATGAATTAAAAATTATTTTAATGTTTAGTTTTTGTGAAAAACAATGAAAATTGATGAAATTTATAGCAAATTTCAAATTATATTTTTGCTAATAAAAACTTGTGCAATGAAAATTTAAAGGATTTCACTAAATTCTGCATTCAAATAACTTAGCGGACATGACCAATTAATTTCATTATATCTTACAATTTTCTTTTCTAACTTGAACTAGTAAATTGACGTAATACACGAAAATTAACGATTTATTTTTTATTTAGACTGATTCTTTATTCTTCTGAAAATACATATTCATATTATTAAATCCAAAAGAAAAGCTCTTTTTTCAAACAATTATTTCCATTTTACTATATAGCTATCTCTTTCTAGTAAACCGCGGATGAAGTCAAACACCCTGCTCTCTACATATCCCTAAATGAAAAAAAAGGCGAAAGGTGGCAAATCTGGAATTCTTGTTGCGTAAAATAGCAGTACCATTAATATAGTAATCATATATATTTGACACTCCTTTACGGCAATATGTCATAACACAACACTTGTCTATATTATTTTTTTTAATTTGTTTAAACTACACTATTGAGAAATAATATCCAAGTTTTGCTGAAGCAAGATGGAGTCATCTCTGGATTTAATTAAATTAAATATTTTTATGTCGTCTGCATATGCCAATACTGGATATGATACAGGCGAAATCAAATCATTGATAAAAATTAAAAAGGGTAATGTTCCTAAATCCGAGTCTTGTGGTACACCTGAAGTTGAAATGAATTCTTGCGATTTAAATCCGTTATAAAAAAAACATAGTTTCGTCTATCATTTAGATAAGATTTTATTAAATTGAGACAGTTGTCGGTTAGTCCAAAATAGCTAAGTTTCAATAGTATCGAATGCACGCGAGAAGTCGGTAAAGATAACATCACCCTGACATCTTTTATCTAAGTTCATACTTAGGTGTTGTGTAATAACTGCTAGATTAGTTGAAGTTGATCTATCCGTGTTGGTGTGGTGAAATGTACTTGTGGAAATTATTATAAAGAAAATGATAAATTAGCAGTTATTATTTTTTATTTTAGAAAAATTAGACAAAACAGAAACGGGTCTATAATTTGCTAGTATAGACGAATCGCCGTTTTTAAAAGACCGGTGTTATAACTGCACATTTCCAAAAGGTGGGAAATTTATTTGAACGGATTGATACATTAAAAATATTACTTAAAGGTTCAGCGAACAGAGATTTGCAATCTTTAATAAGAAAGCATGGAACAAGGTCGTTACAAGAAATGAAAGACATTTTCAGTTTGTTAATGCTGCGTACAACATCTGTTTCGGTTATTATAGGCATTGAAAAGCTTTCATAATTAGAATGTGCTGAACAAGTGGTTACAGGACAACATTAAAAAATTTTCATATTGGTTAAATACAATACTTTGTTCCATGTTTTAATTTTATATTTTATATTTTTAAGTTGAATTTGAATTTGACAAATGTCATGTATATAATAGGCCTCGTAGGGAATAACATAGTAAAAACTTGACATCGTGTTAATGGTGTTTTCACAGGAGGGGAGGATTTGATAAAATTGAACACACACGTAATTTGCAACTAATTTAAACGGGCATTGAGTTATTTAAATGACAAATGTATTTGAAATTTAGATAATAAATAATATAATTCATTGTTGTCATTTTTTATTTATTAGTAGTAAACTAGTTAGAATACATTTTAAGTATTAGTAAAATAGAAAATATCTAAAAAAAATCTAACTACACCATAAATTCAGTTAACCTCGTTTAACTTTTTTTGTAAAATTACATAAAAATCATTCGATACAAAAACAATTAACAATTTAAAATAAAGAAATCTAAAAATAATGCTCGAATTGTTGGCCATTGGCAGCTAAGCAATATAGTAATCTGTCTTTAAAATGTTTTTTTTTTTACATTCTGGAGCTGCCGGACACTAATTTCTGCATTTCTGCCCTCAAACCTCCCAAGTTATTTGGCCTGCGCGGAAGAAGTCAAACACCCTGCTCTCTACATATCCCCAAATAAAAAAAAGGCAAAAGGTGGCAAATCTGGAATTCTTGTTGGCCACTTAACAGGAACTATGACCATGTGGAAAATTAAAATTTAAATGTTTTGTTATCTGTTGTACTGTGAAGAGGGGAAAAATTATTCCTCCATTCACTGGCAATTACCCAAAAATGGTATCACTGAAGATATTTCTCACTATGTTCGATTGAAGAGGCTGTTACTTAATGAAACTCCATTAAAAAATACTTTAAATAAAACACAATGTTTTTTTTTAATAATTTTCACAATAATTTTATTGTAGAACGAAAAACCTTATTTCTAACAATTCAATTGATGTAAATAATTCCCCGTTGCTAATTTATTAAATAACTGTACTAAAACGTTTGTAATAAGATATTAAAGCACTTTCAAATTAAATTCACTAGTTTAGACTCATTCGGCCAGCCTGTCTATTTCCAGTACAATCACCACCTGGAACCTTCACGATTTTGGAAGGTGGAATTTCTTACGAGGGTAGATTGAAAAGTTTCCGGAATGGGCAAGAAAACGTAGTAATTGAACAGGTTTTTGTTTTTATTTTTCAACATAATATCCTTGCAGGGCGATACACTTTTCCCAGCGGTGCTCCAACTTTTTTAAGCCTTCAGAAAAATATGATTTCGGGAACTCTGCAAAATAAGCTTTAGTGGCGACGATGACCTCCTCATTTGACGTAAAGCGCTTGCCTCCGAGCCAAGTCTTCATGTTTGTGAACAAAAAGAAGTCTCCAGGTCTGGAGAGTACGGGGGATGCGGCACCACCTCGTGGCCCAATTCAACCAATTTAGCATTGGCGATTCGGGATGAATGGGCCGGCGCGTTGTCGTGGTGGAAGAGCACTTTTTTTCGCTGCAAATGAGGCCGTTTCTCCTTCAAAATGCCGTTGAATTGATCCAATAAATCGCTGTAGTATTGTCCCGTGATAGTTCTTCCCTTCTGCAAAAAGTCGATGTGTATCACACCTTGCGAATCCCAAAAAACGGTGGCCATGACCTTTCCAGCAGATGGGACAGTCTTTGCCTTCTTCGGAGCAGATTCGCCTGGAGAAATCCACTGTTTCGACTGCTACTTGGTTTCTGGTGTGTAGTGGTGGATCCATGTTTCGTCCACGGTCACGAATCGGCGAAAAAAATCCGTTGGATTACGATTTAACAAGGCCAAACACTCTTTCGAAGTGGTCACACGATTTCGCTTGTTGTCCATAGTCAGCAAACACGGCACCCATCGCGCCGAGAGCTTCCTCATGCCCAAATGTTCGTGCACGATATTTTGCACACGTTCATATGAGATGCCCGTGGTCTCTACTATTTCGCGCAACTTCACTCGTCGATCGGCTAACACGAGATCGACCATTTCTTCATTTGTGGCCGTTTTTGGACGTCCACTGCGTGGTTCATCCTTGGTGCTCGTACGGCCACGTTTGAACTCGCTCACCCAGAAACTAATAGTCGAAAATGAAGGTGTGGATGTGCCATGAACTTTCTGCAAAATATCTCGTATCTCCGTCGCCGTTTTCCCGTCCATCCAGAAATGTTTGATGACTGCACGAAATTCGTTTTTATCCATTTTTGCAAAAGTGCCTGAATTGCTTCACAAGATATCCTAGTAAACATAAACGGAACGACGCACGTGTCTGAAAATTTGACAGCTTTCCTAAAATAGGTTAGTCTTGACAACCATCATAACAATTTCACGATACGCGCGCCATCTCTTGCCCATTCCGGAAACTTTTCAATCTACCCTCGTATCCTTGACAACGGGTATTCGTGATTTATGTTCCATAAATCTATACTCAAAAGTCGTTTTTAAATGCCAAATAAACAAAATTGAAAATGTCTCGTGTTGGTTGCAGATAATCGGGCCTATTCTGCAAAGTTTAAGATGTAAGTTATTTTTATCATCACAGTCTAGGCATATTTTGTAATAAATTGTGTTGCGAATTACAAATTAGAGAAAAAAACATCCGTGTTGGCGCATTTCACAACCAAGCCGAAGATAATATAATTTCAACATATCGTCAAATGTCTGAACTACTAGTTGCTGTTCCGCAATAAAAATAATGGTGTCAAACTAAATTTGTTCTAATTGACTATAGGATTAACGAGTATACAAATAATCGGGGCTATTCCGCATGGCAAATATTAAATTTAACGTGAACGTTATTAATTAATTTCAAATTCTGTGAATATATATATCTATTACAAAAGCTGCTTAGACTGTGATGATACAAATTAACTTAAACGTTAAACTGAACATTTCTCTTTAAAGAACAGCACCGATTATATTATGAATGTATTAAATATATATATTTAAGAGAAAGATAAATTATACTTTTGTAAATTAAATTAATTTTTGAAAAACATATATTTTTTTAACTTGTTTGTCTTTAAATAATGAAAATTATCTTATGTCTATCCTTGCTTTCTGCTTCTATTTTTTGTTTATTTTTTTACCAACCTACAACACTGTTAATCCTATAAAAACTTAAAATTTTCCCGAATTATCATGCACACTATCTAAATGCTTTTACGACATGCACGTTAAACGATCGTCTTTAGATAACAATACTTTCCACACATCACCATGTAATTCCTATATTTACAAGTTGCTTAAATTATTAATCAGCAAACTTAAATCTGTTTGCTCGTACGAATTGACTTTTATTGCCCGGCATTCGAGTGGAGTGCAAGGACAATAACGTTTATAGCTGAGCGTGCTCTGCGCCGAGGAGACCCTATTTGTTACAATAAACAGCATTCGGCCGAAGCGTACTTTAATTGCGTTATGTAATTGAAGGTCCGCGTATTGTGTAAACAATTAATGGGCCGTTTAAACGTTCGTACATTTGGTTATTGTTGATTACGTGAAAAATTAAACGTGTTGTAGTTTAAATTAACTTAAATCAACATTGTGATGTTGTGGGATTTTGTCAGGTGTGAATTAATTGTTGTTATTTTGTAATAGCAGAAGGGCAGAAAGACTTCCGGTTGATAGGTCACGACAGAAAAATCTTTATTTTAGTGTATATACTCAATATTTGTAAAAATGTAATTGTCTGAATAAATATTTTAATTATCCTTATCCTTAAATATATAATCGTAACTCGCGTGGACTGGAAAATTCTGTCTGTTTTTATAGACATCAACGGGTTATATTTTTTCTCATTTTTCTAACTGCCAGAGTATAGTACTTTTTGAGTACTAGAAACGCGTTGCATTCTGGTTGCGATTTGACAACAATAAGTAATTAAAAAAATCGAAATTTCGTTTGGAAAACTCTTATCGGCTGCTAACTGTATATATAATAGCAAGATTGACATTATTATTTTTAGTTTTTTTTTATTTAGGGGAGATGTCGGGTTTTCTAAGGATACACTGTCGCTTGAATATGTCATAATTATCATCGTTGCATGTGAATCGCTCAGCCGGGAATCGAAATATATTATCGATTAGTAAAATTTGTGTTGTTTGATAGAGAAGAATATTGGAAAGGATATAATAATAATATTCGTTAATTTTATCAACAGACTGTAGCCCAATTACAAAAAGAATTCTCGGTTATTGACAGAAAGCTTCTGGCAGTTAGCCGATTGCTGTTTTATTTGATTTCAAAATCAATTAATTTAAAATGTTATATATTTTTGTATGAAGATTGTATCAAAACAGAAATAAAAATATTTAATATAATATAAATAATAAGTTTACATAGTCATAAATAACAAAAGTAAAAAAAATGCAAAATTAACAATAATACAATTAATGAATTGTAGAAATTGAGGTATAATTTAAATTTAAGTAAATATAAAATGGAAAAGAAACTTCTCTAAACCTACTTAAATAGTAATCTACATAATTTATATAAAATATATAATATAAATAGCAACAGATATGAACAAAAGTAATGACTACACAAACGCGTTTCACAATAATTTTTCTTCACTTCTAAACAAAAACGAGTATTTAGTATCATTTAAGAGTACGTGAAACATTCAATAGAATTAGAATAATGCATTTTTAATCAGCAGAAAACAGGGGCTGGCTGACTAGGATGTAAAGCTGGGGCCATAAATCTCTCCAAAGAGAACTTCTAAAATTATATTCGACCGTAAAAGAACATTTTCCATAGTGAGAGATTTTTTTCTCCCTGTTGCGATCCATTCAGCCTTCAGGCTTTCTTCTCGCCGCCTGGTTTGAAGTGTAAAATTTTGCCCTCCCCAGTGGGGGGAATAGAGAGAGAGTTTAAAAAGGGTCAAATTCATGTATTTGGCGGGAAATGCGCGCAGCGCCATCTAGTGATCAAGTGGACGACTATTTCCTAAGTTTCAAACCTTTTATAAGGTTGTGGTGACTAGGTTCGTAGAAAAACTATAAAATAATTAAAGGCGGGACTTTTAAACACTTTTGCATTAATTACTTATAATTCACTATTTTACTCCAAATTATTAATACAAAAGTTATGTAATTGTTTATAAATGTACAATTTTATCGTGTAACTGATCAGAAGATCAGAAGATCGTGTAAATAAGATCTGCGGTGCTTAAGTGAACCAACTACTGCCGTGTTTCCCAATGTCAAATATTATCCGACCACCCCTGACATTTTCAATCATACACGTAGTATGTTACGTACCAAGATTGGTCGAGTATATATTTATAACTATATATTTTCAATGCGAAATTAATATGCTTATTTATTGTACAAAATTGAATGAAACAAAAAAGAAATGATTATATGAAATACAAGAAGAATAATCATAAATAACATAAGCAGAAGACAGTGGTGGATCAACATGATTGTAAATACATGTCGTAGAAGAAGAAAACATTTATAAAATTATGTTAAATTGTAAACGAAAATTTTCTAAACAGTAACATAGGCAACCAAAGAAGCATATTTATTCTATGAAAATTCAACGAAAGCACAAATTGTGCATTTATTTTTAAGTACTTAAATAACGTTAAAATAAATAATTAATAAGTCTGAATAAGTAATGATAAATATTATTACTCACAAAAATATATCTTTACATAATTGTCTAATAACATCAACATAAACCTTCATAATAAAAGTGTTTAAGTGTTTAAATTACTAAATTAACTGTGTCTGGTCGACGGGGCTGTAAAACTAAGGTCATAAATCTCGCATAAGAAGAAGAAAAACATTCAAAATCAATATATTTCTGTAACCAATAATACTTGAAGAATAATATCAACACAAACCTTCGTTATAAAAGTATTTAAGTATTATATTATTGAATTAACTATGCCTGATCGACGAAGCTGTAAAGCTACGGCCATAAATGTTGCAAAATAAGAAGAAAGGGCATTTAAATTCATATTCGTCTGTAAATAAACATTTATAATCATAAATGTAGTATTTAATTACATAATACATCTATGTTTTTAATGCGGTAATATAGGCAACCCAAGAAACACAATTGTTTTGGGCTTTTCTGTAAGGAAAATGTTTACTTTAACGTGTACGTTATTTTTAATCATCACAGTCTAAGAAACTTTTTTAATCAAAATTTATATATACATAGAGTGTATATTAAATTAATAACGTTCAGCTTAACATTTCTCGTACGAAATAACCCCGAATTTGTTTAATGTGTACGTTATTTTTTATCATCACAGTCAAAGCAACTTTCGTTATAGTTATATACACATACGAGGCTATTCTGTAAAGGAAATGTTACGTTTAACGTGTATGTTATTTTATATCATTACAGTCTGGCTGCCTTTTTAATAGATAAATACTTTTGAATGTGAATTTATTTAATAACTTTCACGTTAAACTTAACATTTCCCGTACGGAATAACCCCCGATAAATACAACAAAAACACATAATTGTGCCTATATATTTTAAGTATCTAAATATTGCTAAAAATACTAAGTAATTCTGAATAAATAGTAATAAATGTTTTTTTGTAAATAATTGTTTAATAATATTAATAAAAAAACTTCACAAAAATGTTTAATAATAAATTATTGAATTAACTATGGCTGGTTGACAGGGCTAACATTCATGTATAAAATTATGTTAGTCTGTAAACAAATTTAATTAATCTACCCAACAAGCAAATTTATTTTTTGAATATACAGGAAAGTGCATAAGTATGCTTACATTTAAATATCTATTTTTTAAAAAACTTTGTAATTCTGAACAAGTAATAATACATATTAGTAAACGAAAAATCATTTTTTAAATAATTGTAATAATAATCACACATACAAAACTTCGTAAAAAAGTGTTTAATATTAAATTATTGAATTAACTAACTTAAAAAAATATTCTAAAGTATTTATTAATTGTTCAATATGTAGTTTTGAATTATCGTTGAATAATTATGACTAATAATGATTGATTGAAGCATTTTGTCCCCTTTAAATACATTATCTATGATTAACGATTATAGCGCCATTTCAAAATGAATATGAATCATGAATATTTTTAAAAAAATATATTTATAATTGTAATTTATTAGTTGAAATAATTATTTTTTTCTAATATATTTCGATTTTTTATAAAATAAATACAATATTTTTATAAAATGATCTATAAATAGATTAATTTATATCTATTCCTGATATAAATCCATAAAGCTGTCAATGAAAGAGCGTGATTCACACGATACAGAATTATTCCAAACGGAACCAATCGAATTCCAACAATTAACGGTTATTTTGTTTAATGTAAGATTAAATTCGTAAAGCTTATTTAGTAGTTTGAGAAATATTATTGATAAAACTTCTCGTGAACAAGTATAAAGTTATAAAATATTGTAGTGTGCAGGGTGTGTTGTGTAGATGCGGCAACGCCGCCATCCGCATCCGTACACTTTTAGTGGGGGTGGTTCTCGACTTAAAATGGCTACTAAAATTTTAGTTTTCCGTGTGGCGCTTTAAATGTTACGAAACTAATTTTGAAACCCCGTGTAACTGTCCCACGAAACCAAGGTATTTATCTATCTGGCGTGCTGTAGCGTACTTGCGTACCCAGTTGCCCCCATTTGTATTCTCTGTGTGTGTGTGAGTGTGTGGTGTTATTGATGTGTCTCGGTAGTACGTACTAGTGCCGTGTTTATATTTAGGTTATTCGTAGTTTGATTGTCGCGCGAGGGCCCCCTTTTCCGCGGGCGTCACGGGAGTGGTGCGTTCCCCGTTTTGCGTCGGTTTGCCCCGTGCATGGAGTTCGATATTTAGGGGGGCGAATCCGCCCCGCTGTCAGTCGCGAGGGATCCGACTCGCACGCGATCAAAACACGTAAAATTTCGCAGAGGTGTGTCTTGTAAGTAAATATTTGATTGATTAGCCAACTAAGTGCATATTTTGTTGATAAATACGTTGGCGCAAATGCACACGAAAAAAACTCCTCACTATAAACAGATTTATTATTTATTGAACCTTCATTACCATAATATTCATACATTAAAACCTTTTCAAATTATATACACATTAGAAAGCCTTTTTCATTACACAATATCAACACTATTTTAATATCTGCAACTTAACATTATATCACAATTAATTTATTTTAAAAAAAGCAAATAATTAATTCACATTATTTAAAACAAATTGATATTAATTTGTTTTAAATAACGTGAGTTTTAATTATTTATTAATTTCTATTAAACGAAGAAATATCTTTAAACATATTTCTTTTTTATTAAAAAAACTAATTAAGAAAAAAATAATCCATATATCCCGTAACGAATTGTTTTTACCAATTTGTAGTGGCCTGTGTTATCTTATCAATACAACAATTTGTTTTTGCCGTTTCAAACTCCTACTTTATCATCGTTTTGTTAAATACTTGAAAATGTTTCTCGTGATTGGATTTTTTGTTCCCCGCATTTTCGCTGATTGCAGAAAAAAAATGTGTTTACTGCAACTAAGATAATTTTATTGATTAAACAATTATTTTTGCGAATTAGAAATTCTTTATTTAAAATATTACCTCGGGAACATTGTTGAGTGTTCTTGATGACATTGTGCAGTTTGATTAATACATATGAATAATCGTTGAAAAAGATTGTTGAATCACTTTACAATATCTGAAAATACATCATGGTTTAAGTGCTATGTGGTCATAATTCAGAATTAGATTATTCTTTAGATCGTGCAATATGGGAAATGTTGAAATCTTAAATAACTTAAATTAAAGTCTGTTTTTTTTTTAATATGGTTTTTCAAATTTGACATTTTAAGAATTTAATTACACTAAATGTCAAATTCAAGCTGTGTGGTTTAGGTTATGATGTTTTATACTATATGATCAAGAACTTTTCTCAGCTAGAGTCCTTTGATTTTTTCTTTCTTTATTCATTTTAAATAACTTAAATTAAAGTCTGTGCTTTTTGTTATAATTTTTAACATTTTTTTTTTGACATTTCAAAAATATAGTTTGTGTACTTTTTTCATCGAGAGTCTTTTATTTTCTATATTCATTTTAAATAACTTAAACTAAGTGTGTGCTTTTTTTTTTAAATATGATTTTTCAAATTTGACATTTCAAGAATTTAGTTAAACTAACTTCTTGAAATGTCAAATTCAAGCTGAGTGGTGTAGGTTATATTTTTTTACTACATGATCGAGAACTTTTCTTATCTAGAGTCCTTTGCTTTTTTTCTATATTCATTTTAAATAACTTAGTCTGTGCTTTTTTTTTTAAATATGATTTTTTAAATTTGACATTTCAAGAATTTAGTTAAACAAACTAAATTCTTGAAATGTCAAATTCGAGCTGTGTGATTTAGGTTATTAAATTTTTACATTATAATTGAGAGCTTTTCTCCTCTGGAGTTTTTGACATTTCAAGAATTTAGTTAAACAAACTAGATTCTTAAATGTCAAATTCGAGCTGTGTGATTTAGGTTATTAAATTTTTTACAATATGATTGAGAGCTTTTCTTCTCTGGAGTTTTTTTTTGTTTATTAATTTTAAATAAATTAAATTAAAATCTGTGTTTCTCTTTTAAATATTATTTTTCAAATTTTACATTTTAAGAATTACTTCTTCCTTAGCCTTAGCCTTTCAGCTCTGTCGACCAGCCACTGTGATTTCTACGAGGGTTATGTGATGGGAAATAAATGAGGTAGTAGGAAAGTAAGAATTTAGTGGCATACCCTAAATTCTTGAAATGTCAAATTCCAGCTGTGTGATTTAGGTTATGATGTTTTATACTACCCGACACCTGAAAGCGTAAATGGGATTTTAATAAAATATATATATATGTTTTATATTATATGATCAAGAATTTTTCTCCTCCAGAGTTCTTTCAGTTTTTTCTTTACTTTACATTTTGTTGGCAGCAGCGAATAAAAATAAATAAAAGGGTGTATATTTAGTTGTAATATTGATTTTTGTTCCATATGTTTTGTAAAAAGGAGATACCGTAAATAAATACAGGGTGAGTTTTTTTCGATGTTCTCTATGGGGATCTCGGAAACTATAAGAGATAGAAAAACGGTTAAATGGGGAAAGAAGTGTAGTTTTATAAGACGAATAAAATGACACTTTCAAAATATTTGAAAAAGTCAACGGTAACTATCTATTTTGAAAAAAGTAAAATGTGTCAAATTTTTGAAATCAATATATCTCTATTATTATCTTAGATAGAAAAAAACTGTAAAGGACAAAGTTGTAGAAAATTTTACACAGATTGATAACAAAAACTAAAAAAAAAAAAATGTTCGCCCATATTTTGGGAAATATGACACAAACTTACCTTTTTTTAAATGGAAACAATAGTTGGCTGTGACTTTATTAAAAGGGCTATTTTTTTCCCTTTAATCCGATATAACATATGCCATAGTTATTTTTAAAATTAAATAAGTTACAGTCGTTTTAAATTTTACTATACACCGAAAAATAGTTATCAAATAAAATTCTTAGATTAACATAACCTATAACATGTGGTTACTTTTATTGCATACATCTTTTGTTTTCAATAAAAAAATGAAAGCACTCTAGAGGAGAAATTTTCTTGATTTTATAGTATAAAACATCATAACCTAGAATTTACTTTTTACTCCCGAAAGATATTCACATTTTGTTTGTTATCCCAATCAGGTTGATTGTTGCAGCACTTTTGTCTCCTTTTACACTTTGCACTTTTTTCTTTTGACATTACATCGCCCTGAAAAACATAAAAATATCCCTTAATTGCAATAAAATAGCAATGTTCTTTTAAGACCGAGGCAGATTGATTTTTACAAACAACAACAAACCCCCATTTCATTTCAGCTAATGATCCTTCATCATGCAAAAATCCACTTAAACATTTTTTTCCTAAGGAGCAATAATCTGCTTATACATTCGACTTATCAGGAGAATTTAGTAGCAACCAGTGTCCCTTATATTAATTAAAACCTCATTAAGTGTCTTTTAACCTATAATTAAGGATGAATTAAACACCCTTTTATTTGAGGAAATTTTTTTTTTAAAGAGATTATATCAATGAAAATATTAAAACACTCGAAGTTCTAATGTTTTTATTTGAATACAATTGTTTATGTTTTTATAATTGGGATTATGTCTTATACCCAATGGTAAACAAGACAAATATAGACGTATATAATTGGGATTATTGTTTTTTAATGATGTGCTAAAAATATTTTTTTTATTAAAATCAATGGATTTTATAAATTTGCAATCATGTTAATGAGAATCAAATAAACAGTTTATTAAGGAATTTTAATTTTTAGGGATACATAATGGGCTGCAGTAAAAAAAATTGTTCATTAAGAAACTCATTGTTGATATTAACAGATCTTCACGTTCAATAAATTTAATACAGAAGTTTGTGAGTGTGTGTGTTGTTTAAGGCAGCATCAACCTTCCCAGTTATTTGTGACAACATTTTGAGTGTTACCCTTTGAGGTTATATATTTTTTCGGTATGTAGGCTTTTTTTTATTAATAATTGGAAAAGATTACTATGCTCTGTCACTTTGACAATCCATGTTTAAAGTATCAATTTTATTTTGTTTTTCAAAGCAACCTTCGATTTTTATTAAAAATCTAATTTTTTGTAAATAACTTCCAACCCTGTATAATCAATAATATTTTCCTGAAGGATCCAAGTGAAGTTTTCAAAATTTCAAAGTTCTGACTTAATTAGTACTAAAAAGAGGAAAAGATTAAAAAAGACGTATTGACCTCAGTGGCGAATAAGTTTTTTTATGTCAAAAAGTTATCGCACCAATTTTTAACATTGTTATTTCAGAGGTTGATAATTCTTGTAAGAACAACTTACTATTTTTATAAAATTATTCAAATATTCCTACTTAACCATTATTTAAGACAATATTATATATATATATGGAGCGTATAACAAAAATCCACGACGAAGTTGGCGTTGGATGTTTCGAGTCATTTCTGTACTAACATCACACGCGTGAAATGCTGTTTGTGTTCAACATGACAACCAGTATGTTACGCGTGCACGTGTGATTTTTGTTCAGACATGACTTTAGATTTCCAATGCCAACTTCGTCGTCGATTTTTGTTATACACTCGATATATGTATATATCTTTATTCAGCCTATATAGATAATTTCAACAATATAAATAATTACAATACATGTAATTGTTGGTCTGTTCATCAGGGCTATCGACCAGAGGTCTTTCTGCCCTGTCATGAATTTATGATGAAAGAAAGTTAAAGAAAAATCTGTGCTAGCTAGCTGAACTGTCCTGATGATTTGCGCAAATGTATTAATGAATGGTGATTGCAGGATGTTTGTATTTAGGAAGGATATTAAGGTTATGGGGAGACAATATTTTATTTTCAATTTGTCTATGTTTTGTGTGATATATACAAAAAAAAATGGATAATGTTAATATTAATAGTGGATGCCATGAAATTGTGTAATCGCCAAGAAAAGAAAGATGTTTTTTTGGCAGCTGTTTCAAACATCCTCAATCATGCCTGTATGTTGAAATTTAGAGCTGCAAATTAATATCCATCAGAAAAAGTGTCGATCCCCAACAAACGACATTTATTGTTTACAATACAGGATTTCATAAAAATATTTGCTGATCCACATTGCGATCTCCATTGTAAAACACCCAATTTCCTCGAAATCCCACGGACGAGACAATGGTGAGAGTGCCGGGCTCTCTTAATTGCGTTGTTTAATGCCAATAATAAATTTTATTATCCAGATCTTAATTAAAATCTTTTCTTTTTTTTTATTTACACACAAACACACATATTAAAGTGACTCTCTACTTTCTCCTGCATGTAAATATCGGAAAATTACGCAATCGTTCGATAAATCAATAATGTTACGAGTGGGAAATCAATGCGCGGGTTAATTTCGAAGTTTTCTGTATTTTGTTGATTAATTTGGAAAAGCCGGGGAATTTTAGTCATTGGGAAAATAAATAAATAAATCAACACTCAAGATGAAAGGATTTAAATTTATTTCAAGGTGGAAAATGTTTGCAAAAATATTAGCTTTCGAAAGCCGAGAGAGAATTTCAGCAAAAAATCGGGCTTACAAAAATTTTAGTACTTGTAAAGTTAGGTTAATTATTGTAATTTCGTTATTTCGTGTAAGAAGTTAAAGAATTGATTAGTTTGTCTTTCTTTCCCTTCTAAACATGCAAAAATTTCATCTACAAATTATGATATTAATTTGTATATATCGAGCGTATAACAAAAAGTTAGCGTTGTAAATCTCGAGTCATGTCTGTACTAAGATCACATGAGTGTTTACGATATTAGGGGTTATTAAAACCTGACAGCTTTACGCGTGCACGTGTAATTTTAGTTCAGATATGACATTAGATTTCCAATGCCAATTTCGTCGTCGATTTTTGTTATACGCTCGATATATATAATTAGTATCCCCTTTTACCGCATGGTGTCGGGTTGGTATTAATTTGTAAAAATATGAATGTGTGTTAGCTTATTAGAGGTTTCTTTAAGGGTGATTGCACCCTCAGCCACGAGGTTGAATGGTAACTTGTTTGTGTAATAAAATTAAGCACATAAAATAAGTCATGGATTAATGCGGACATGATTAATTTTCTAATTACGAAAATATGTAGGTAAATATCTCAATTTCATTAATGTTAAAATTCTGCGTAATTTAGACAGCAATTCAAAAACCTGAATTACACAACTATATATTATCAAAAACCCTTGTATTCTTACGAGTGTTGGACAATTACACAACTATAATATCATAAAAAATAGTGTATAAGATTTGTGCTTAATTTTATAGCACAGAAGTGTACATAATGTGTAAATAAATGTGATTCATATGAACATCACTCGACTTTTTTTAAGAGCAAATGTTTACTTATAAATAGAATCCATTCATTTGTTCACAGTTATTTAAATAAATTAAATAAAAATGATTTGAAAATAATTAATTATTTATTGTTTTAAATGTAGCAATTCAATGTATGGTGTGGGTATTTGCCCAGAAAGTAGTTGTTTTAATGTGCATTTGTTTAACCTACTTACACAACGTAAGTCAAAAATCACAGAGCTAAATGTGAGAATAATTTATTAATTATTTTCAAATCATTTTTATTTAACAAATGTTTGCTTATTAAATTAAAATTAAAACATTTGGTCATAAAAAAAAAACATTATCATTATTAAAATGTTTTTAATGACAAAAAAAATTTTCACCAAATTTGTTTTAATTTTCCAAATTTCATTTTCTTTGCATAATTACGATATTTAAAAGAAAACAACAATGCGTGGACAGTGCTCTGTTTGTAATCCGTGTGTTCTTGTGAGTTAACATTGAGGGGCACTCCCATTTGTAACACTTGCACCGGTGACATAAGCCGCATAAATATTTCACTAAAAGTCACAGCTCGTTGTTACATAAAACTCTCTCACAAATCGCAACTGATTTGAATTTATTAATAGCCAACGCGGCAGGCCTGTAATTATTATATAAAAAATTTGTATGAAGCGATTATGCAATAAGAAATTTGTTTTAAATAAATTATATATTGAATAAATTATAAATAATAATAACTTTATTACATTAATCACCTTTTTATAAAATAAATATAGGTCTGTAAATATGTTTAACATTAATACTATGTTTGCAGAATTTAATAGTTATTTATTTATTTATTATTATCCAACACATAATTAAGATTAAAAATTATTAATAAAAATATTATTTTTTTATTCAATACACAGGTAAATAAAATAACTAACTAACCATATTTATTCAAATGTGTATATGTATGTACAATAATATACAAAAATTAAAATTATATTCTGTAGATGATGAATCGGCTATCGACCGGAGGTCTTTCAGCCTGTCTATGTCTCGTTTTTGTCGTTGTCTATCTAATCGTCATGATCGCTAACGTTATTGTCAAAGTCCGCATTGTTGGATGAGATGAATTGATAAATGGTAGATGGGGGAAACTTGTATTTTGGGGAAATGGTAAATAAAATATTTAATCTCATTTTGCCTGAAAAAATATTTTTATTTGGACGGAGTGAATAATATAGTTTGTTATTGAAAAATTACAATAATTATATTCGTTTCCTGTTCTCATAAACAGGACAATTTAATTTAAAAAGCTTCGTTAATAATAGTTCAATATATTTCATCAAGTGATAAATGAGAAAGTCATTCAAGAAAAAAAAATGAACATATTTTATTGTAAGCGATATTTTTTTAAATGGAAACCCTATTTATTTAATGCTGATTACTTTATTTTTATTAGGTTTTTGGTTTTAAAACTTTAAAAGCAATAATCTTGAATATTTTATATATTTTTTAGTGTATTTGGTTTAAAAAATTTATTTCATTTCCAATAAAAATTTTAAAGCAAATGTAAAAAAAAATATTTCATTTCCAATAAAAATTTTAAACCAAATACACTAAAAAAAGTATGAAATATTCAAAATTATTACTTTTAAAACCTAATAACAATCAAGATCTCCAAGTTTTAATAAAAAAAAAATAAGTAGCCTTGTAACAATTGCCATTTAATTCGAGTATCACACCATTATTCACTTAATAACCCTATTTTTTATATCGAATTTGGAAAGAACGTAAAACTTTAAGATCAAATTGTATCGAACAAGATCTCCAGGTTTTAATAAAAAAAAAATTATGAAGTCATGAACAATTGGCATTTCAGATAAATATAGCACCATTATTTTTTTAATTATATAAAAACCACAATAATAAAAACAGATAAACAAGCTGATTAAGAACTGTCATTATTTTAAGGGCAATTGTTAAATGGCTACTTGATTTTTTATTAACACTTGCAACTGTTGATTGTTATTGGATTTTTGTTTTTATGACTTTAAAAGCAATTATCTTGAATATTCCTGTCAAAATTCGAATCTCAATAAAATTAATAAATTGTTGCATTATACAATATGTTATTGTTATTCAATAGCAAATGTCTATTATTGAACATTTGCTAAAGTACTTATGTAACATAAGTCATAATCAATAATAACACAAGAGTTTTTTCCTTACATCACTTTTTATTTAACACATTAAACGTGTTAAAGTATCATACTTTTTTTATGTATTTAACACGTTAAACGTGTTAAAGTGCAGCAAGGAAAAAAACTCTTGTGTTATTATTGATATTAACACTTCTTGTGAACTCAAAACTCATTTATTTTAATAAGTCATAATGTTACAGTAACTAAAGGGAAAATAATTTATTAAATAATTATTTTCAAATTCATTTCATTTTAATTTAATTAATACTTGTTAAAATGCAGTAAATATATTTTATTTATTAACTTATAACAAAAAATATATAATATTTATATTTTATTCCTTTTTTCGGTTCTGTAAGTGAAGTGAAAATCTATGTCTTAAATCAAGAAAACTTCATGACCGGCCCAGGAAATATCTTCGAAAAAAAAAAAATTTTTTTTTTGATGATATTTCTTGTGTTAAAGAAATAAGGATTACTGGACATTGTTTTAAAGATTTATAACAATTATAATGGAATGAATTTTCACAACCCATACATACACCATCGACAGATGTGCAATTACTTCCTGTGTTTAATTCGCTTTTGGAATAAGTTTAAATACATTTCATTATATACCGAGCATATACGATTATTAATGTTAATGAAATTCCAATTCATATTCAATTAGTGACTTCCACCTCAGTCCAATTAAAGCACAGGAACAATAAGCGTTTGTCAGGGTATAATAATAACAATAATAACAATATTATAATCCGTCTGTGAATCATATAGGTGAATCTGATTTTGATTGTAATGCATCTGCCTCTCCCTACACGCATTTATGAATGGTGCGAGTTTATTAACCGTTTCCTTATTAAATGCACGCTTCGAACTTTTCACACTGCACTTTTTTTTTATTGTTGTGTCGTTATATTGGGTTTTATTGTTATTTAATTTCGCTTTATGGGACAGAGGAATTGTTTAATGTATTTATTGAATGTGTTTAATTTCCGCTTTAAATAATAACGAATCGAGTAAATACTGCTTTATATTTATTTAATCAAATATTAGGAGTTACAATGAAACTAAGCTTTAAATAGGAGGTGTCATCAATAGGAAACAATTTCTGAAAATAATTAATAAAATGGTAATTATAGGGTGGACCCCTACACCACCATTATGGTAGATGGGGATTTTAGATTATATATATATATACAGGGTGTCTCAGCATGTGCGCCGAGTAGCTTTACGGCTAAATGGTTTATTTTTTTCAAAATCGGCTTTCGCAGGCTTATGTATGTCTATTAGGACCACATTTTAAAATTAGTTTCAAATATACAGGGTGTCCCATAAAAGCATGTCTTATCATAGTTATATTTTTTCTAATGGAATACCCCATATTTTATATTTTTTTCAGATTCTACATCAAAAATAATGTTAACTTTCATGATATATTCATGTGTCTAAACCTAATAATTTTTAAAATATTCAAATATTTTTGGAAAAATTGACGTTTCGAAAAAAAATCATAACCCCCAAATGGTTGAATGAAAGCAGATGAAATTTTGTACCCGTATATTAGACTAATGGGTAAATATTTTAGGCTATTTACAGGAATTTAAAATCTTAAAATGTTTTGATAATTTAACGTAACTCCAGAAACACATTCAAGGTCAAATTTCATGCTTATTTTAAATGGCACACCCTATATCTATTAGGCCTATCTTGTAGGAAATTTTATTGTCTTTCAAAAAGTATAAAGGTATTTTTTACCCAAACCTAATAGTTTTCAAGATATATCCATTTTTGTTAATTTTCGTCATTATCATTATTTTAATATGGCAATGTAACATAAAGCGCCATCTATTGCTTAATTTAATAATCATTATTGCCAGTTATTCTAATAGACTTTTGTTTATAAGCACTAAATATTAATAATACAAGTAATTATTAATAATATTTTAAAGAAAATTGTATCAAAAATTGTCTGAATAAAGATGTAATAGTAGTTGGTAATTATCTTCGTTATTTTGCAATCATACTCAATTTTTTTTTTTAAATTATGAGAAAAATGAAGGTTTCACAACAAAATGTTGTTATATAAGAAATGCTTACTTTTATTAACAAATAAATATGTACTACCAAATAAGAGGAAAATCAATGCTAACAACTGAGAAATACAAGACACAAAAATTTGTGCAAAGAGTAACAACCACAATTAAAAAAAAAAACACACCAGCAATGTACAGGGTGGTGCCATTTGGATGTTTTTAACAGAGAAACCCTATTTCCAAAATACATAAAGAAAAACCAACTAAGGTGTCAGAAGATGGATTTTTGAGAAACATTTATTGGTAAAAACTGTATTGCAAAATCTTGAATGGTCGCCGAAATATCTCGATTTTCTGTCATTTTTAAAAACCGCTGTAACTTCTTAATTTATCAAAATAATTTATTTCTGTAAAAACATTCTTATTCAACACTGGCTAATGCCGGTAAATGAGTGTCGATTATGAATGAAAAACATTTTTAAGGCACTTTTTTAAGCAAATTCCAATGGTATACTCAGATTTTTTCTACGTATCACGGTTTTTGAGAAATAACATAAAGTTATACTATTTTATTAGAAAGGGGTCATTGAATATATATATATACAGAGAGGTTTTTTTATCAGTATACAATTCTCCTATGTATACCTGCAAAAAATGCGAGTCAAACGCAATGAACCAATTAATGTGTGTATGTTTAGTTGCTTATTTGGCATATGTGTGTTCAGTTGCATGCTATAGGCAACTAAACACACATACGTTAATGCATTTGACTCGCGTATTTTGCAGGTATACATAGGGGACATGTATACTGATAAAAAAAGCTCTCTGTATATATACTATTTTATACGGACATCAAAGTCGGCTATAGTCTAAACAAAATATTCTTTCTTCTGTGTTTACAACGATATATAATTATGGCTATTTATGTTTGAAATTAAGGGAGATATTGCGTTTTTAAAATTTTAATAAAGTTGGCTACCCGATACCCGAAAGGGTAAATGGGATTCTGATAATATGTACCGGATGTCCAAATAAGAAAGGTCACCGGCTATATCTCAGGAACTAAGACTCCTAGAGCTTTCAAATAAAAAATATGTTAATAAAAGTGGCCATGAGAAATGTTGGAAATAAATTTCAAGTTCATATCTCTTCCTGTAGGGGGCGCAATGAACAGTCGAAAGATAATTCTGCGATTATCTCAAAAAAAGTTCAAATAAAGGCATCATAAAACTACACTTTTTGAAA
Organism: Philonthus spinipes; assembly: GCA_963082785.1. NCBI lineage: Eukaryota > Metazoa > Arthropoda > Insecta > Coleoptera > Staphylinidae > Philonthus > Philonthus spinipes. Next base: position 24,424,955 of record OY720300.1, on the reverse strand, counting down.
TCATGACGAGTTTATAAAACAAAAATATTATAGAAATTTTTCTTTTAATATATCATTATTTAAATTCGATCACTTCAGCCTTTTTTGAAGCAGTCTTAATAAATTCTGAGGACCTTGAAATGGGTACATCTCTTATTTGTGATTTGAGTTTTTTTTACAATTAAAGTACTTTTCTCTTAAATTTCATTAAAAAAAGTAATAATTAGTGCTAAAAAATAATGTAACCAATTTTGAATACAATTGTTTATAGGTTTCGAATAAACTTTCTGAAAGAAATAATGTAACATTTTTAAAATAAAAATATTGATAAGTTTAAAATAAACTTTTTGAATTTATCAATAACATGTCACTCGATAGGGCATACGGAATTATCCAGAAATGTTGTCGCACACGCTATCATAGACTGCCATCCCAACGTGACTATCAACCATTATGTTTAGCGTTTTCGATAGGGAATAGGGCCGAATATATTAATAACTTGTTATTTATTATTAATTTAAAAATTACCTTTAAATTAATATTATTGTCCTAAAAATGAATTTTAAATTTCAACAGGATTTAACAATCCTGGTGAATAAAGTATCATTAAAATCTGTCTGCGTGGAAATACAAACTGTATAAGTATGCCTTGTGCAACAATAAATAATGCACATTAATAGTTAGCGTTGCGTTATTTCCACTTGACACGATGCCTTGTCCATTTTGTTTTCACTCCAACGATTGTAACTGTCTATGGTATTGTTCAATGTGCAGTACTGATTTATTTAGATTTAGATTTTTTATTGAAATTATTATAATAATACAGTGTGGAAATTAAGTAGCGAATAAATTTGAGAACTCTATTATTATACTAACACTCTATTCATTTAGATTATATTATGTTTATTTTAAGTTACTTTTGTATATTATATACAGGGTGTAGAATTTATTTATGCACCATAGGGATTTCCATGTTAAATTCATTCAATAAACATTTAAATATTGGCTTCCCTAATTATTTTAGAGAAAAATTGTAAATATGTTTCTTGTAGAGAAAAAAAATAGCCTTACACTGAATGGTAGGCAAGGCAATCGATTACATCGAGCGTATAACAAAAATCGACGATGAAGTTGGCGTTGGAAGTCTCGAGTCATGTCTGTACTTAAATTACACGCTAGAAATGCTGGTTGTGGTTAAATCAGTACTGTACGCATGCGCGTGTGATTTTAGTTCAGACATGACTTTAATAATAATAATAATAATTTTTATTTTCCAACGGAAGTTTCCAACAAGGGAAAATATACAATCAAAATCATAATATAAGAAGAGTACAAGCAAAGTTAGTTAAATTTAAACAGAAAAAAAGAGAACAAAGTATAAATTAATATTAGCAAACAAAATTAAACATTATGCAAAAAAATATGTCTTCATACAAATAATATAAGAAAATACAAGCTATGACTTTAGATTTCCAATGCTAACTTCGTCGTCGATTTTTGTTATACGCTCGATATATATATATATGTTTCTTGTAGAGATAAAAAACTGTGTAAAACCATATCGTTGCTTATTTTCTTACTTTCCATACAAAAGAGGAAATCGAGGAAATTAAAAACCGCTATTTTAGGAAAAGTGGGTGGTGCCTTGGAATTGTTGAAACAAGCAACTGTTGATTCTTAGCTGTGATGTTAACATTTGAATAGAAGTATTTAAGTGTTGCCTTGGAATTGTTGAAACAACATTGTTAGCTGTGATGTTAGCATTTGAATAGAAGTATTTAAGTAATTCTAAGTTACTATTATGCTGCCGTTCCGTATGGCTACGCAGGATCACTCGTTCACTCTAGAATAGGTCCGGGAGAAAGTGCTGGTCAAGTTTTTGCTTAAAAAGCTGAACAGATTGGAAGTAAATTATAACAAGATCAATACTTGATTTAATGAAAATTTTAAATAAAAATGCATACCATATTAATTGTTTTTCTTGTTTGTTTCGTCACAGACCCACCGACTGATGAATGTGACGGCTTTTAATTATGACTGAGGTGCAGGCCGGCGGCGGTGGTGGAGCCATGCCGGAGGTGCAGGCGGAGCGGCGCTTGCGCCAGCTTGAGTCCCTGTTCCTCGGCGGCCCGGTCCAGGGCCAAACCTTTAGCATAGAGACCCTCATCGACGTCCTCCTCATTCTGTACGACGAGTGCTGCAACTCGAGTCTGAGGAGGGAAAAAACCGTTTCAGCATTCATCGAATTTGGTAAGTACAAACCGTAAACGTTTTTACAATCGATACAAACAAAACAAAAAAAACGTTTAGTTATCGCACGACGAGCACATCGTGTCACGAAATGTACATCAGCTGAAAGTTAATAAAGTGAAGTAAGGAATTTTAATTTTGTATTAATACACCCTAAGGGGCAACAAGGGATAGCAGAAGAAGTATTAATATTAAAAAAAATCGTGTAAAATCAAACATTTGAAATAGTGTGTAAACATTTTTAAAATTAATTGGTGCATGTTTTATTGAATTTGTAATATATGTATATATATTGTTTGAAATAATGTAATCATTTAGAAAATGTAATTGTTGTGATTCATTAATGTTCAATAAGGTAAAGATAAGTCTGGGAAGAACAAATAGTAAATTGCAAATGTATGTTATTTAATGAAAACAAAATTCTGTTTGCTTGCTCATCAATTAATGTCAAATTAAAATAAAGACACTTTTATATAAAATTACACAATTTATTCTTGACATTGCGACAAATAAACTAGTGATGGGCAAAGTCGATCTTTCATTACTGCTAAATTAAGTATATTATAATTTTATAAATGTTACTTATTATAAAAATATCAAGAATAACTTCCCATTTATAAATAAACATAAATTTGAATTCATTTCTTCGTTTTAAATACTTAAAATGACACATTTAGTAATGCTCAATTACTAATATTATTCGATTTTGCCCAACACTAAAATAAACTGTGAAATTTTTTACAAAAGTGTCTTTACTCTAATTTGACATTAATTGATTAGCAAACAAACAGAATACTCTAGGATGAATTTTGTTTTCATTCATTATTGAAATAATCGGCCCTATTCCCTATCGAAAACACTATGTTTGACATCACGCTATTCTTCAAGGTTACGTTATATGGCTGTTTCGTATTCCGTATCGCGCTAAACCGTTATCTCAGTCAACGCTCAGCGCCATGACAGCCACTAAAATCGTTGAAAATAGCTGTCACCGAAATAGGTCAAGTTATCATAGCGTTTAGTCGCTTTTTGAGGTTATTTTCAATTCAAATTGTTTTTTTAGTGGTAGTTTAATAAATATTATTGTATTTTTGGCTTATTCTCTTGTAAAATTGAATTCAAACTATCAAAAATTTACATTTTTATACTTCATTCCTTTAGGAATCCATAGAATGTGCATAAATTGAGGAGCGAGTGTGCCTGTTTATAAATTTTCCCATAATTCGCAACAGGGATTGTTTTACATTAAAGACGTAATTTTTAAAGTATTTTTTTAATGAGGGCACTGTAGGGGTTCAGAAAACACAGTGATTATTGTAGGTAGAAAAACGTCAAACCCCTTTACTAATGATGTGAATAGCGAAATTTACATTTCAAAACGGCTCGACAGTGCAATAAAACATTACTGCAATTTAATACAATCATATAACAATTTATAAACTTTAAATCAGAGAAATCCAAAGCACAAATTGATTTTTTTTTTGATCGCCTTATGAACATTTCAACTCCACATGGAAATACAAGTAATTTGCATTTTACAGATGTTTTGAGTACGTTTTTTAATAAAGGACAAAATCGCACTGTTTATGAATGTTTGATGCACTTTGGTTTTCTTCGATTGCATTGTTTATACAAACATTTTGCTAGGTTAGATTTCAATCATTCAACAGCCATTTGATGAGCTTAACGTTGAAATTTATCGGTCTTGTCTTACTAATTCGACGTCTAATAACCTCTCTCTTTCTACAGACACATCAAAACTATATCCTTTTTTAACACTGCAGGAATAACATGTCACTCGATACGGAATTATCCAGAAATGTTGCCGCACACGCTATCGGAGACCGCTATCCTAACATAACTGTCAACCTTTTAGTTAGCGTTTTCGATAGGGAATAAGGCCGATTAACTTTAACATGTTATAAAATAACTTCACATTCTATGTATATGTATATATCTATTATAAATGCTGCTTAGACTGTGATGATAAAAAATAACATTCACGTTAACATTTCCCTCACAGAATAGTCCCGATTTATTCATTCAGGCAACATCAATTGCTACTTGCTAAAAAAATTTCCTGGCCATAACCCAAGACACAATTTGTTTTTGAGAAATTTTATACTTAATTCAATTTAGTCCCAAACAATCGAGCAAACCTTATAACTACAGCTTTATTTTTTTTTTTATTGTTATCAATTTATTTCAGTTAAACCAGTGGCCTCAAATATAAAATCCCTGCGATTATCAAGGGATGATTTTGAAATAATCAAGGTGATAGGAAGGGGGGCCTTCGGGGAGGTGTGCGTTGTGAAAATGCGAGGCTCGGAGAAAGTAAGTCATCTTAATGTCACATCGAGTACATACATTAAACAGTTAATTCCCGCACCACAGGTATTCGCCATGAAATTGTTGAACAAATGGGAGATGCTGAAAAGAGCGGAGACGGCCTGTTTTCAGGAGGAACGAGACGTCCTGGTTTACGGCGACCGAAGGTGGATCACGCATTTACATTATGCTTTTCAAGTAAGTGACCTGAAATAATGATATGAACGATTTTGTACAGTATGTGTTAGATATTGCGCCTGTCTCTCCACTTTTGTTTATCGGAGGTCACAATCGCCCTTTAAGAATTTAGGATTTAGGGGAGCACGCTTAGGCCATAACCTCTGGCCCATTGTAGTACCTCCCATCCAAGTGGCTAGAGCCAATCAGTCTGCAAGGTTATTTCCAGCATCTGATCATGGGTTATCTCCACTTGGGTTCTTAACCTCCAGTTGGGTTTCACAATCACCCTTAATGGGGGAAATTGGAGAGCTTAATTTGTTTGCTGCTGAATGATTTTTATTTAATTTTAGCTTTTCTAAAATATTCAATTTTTTTTCCTACACTCTTGAAGTAAATTTGGTGTAGAATAAAATTGAAAAAGTTGATTTTTTTTAAACAAAATGACGATCTCTGAAGATAAGGTAGCTTTTCACTCATTACAACTTAAAACTTAAAAAGTTTTTGGTGCGCTATAAAAAATACCTAAAATAAATTTCTTTGAAATGTTTCTACATCAAGCTCACAAGAATAAGTTATTCTGTGGCCAAGTTTAAACGACAATACTCTACGTTAATTAGATCAGCGGCAATTGTGAAAAAGACGGTTTCAAGAAAAACAGGACCTCACAATTTCGTCCAAACTGCTTTTTCAAAGAAATCATCCCTTAAGTGTTTAACACCAATATTTTGTAAAAAAGAGATTTTTTTATTAATTTTTTCATCAATATCAAGGATAATTTCGAAGAAAGTTGAAACTTGTCGGAGAAAATAATCATATTTTGTTGAAACAAAACAATTATATAAAGAATGTCCTGCTAATTTTTGGAAATGGCTTAACCTTAGGTTGCTGAGACCAAAATATGAATACAAAAATTAATAAAAAAATATTTAATTGATAACAATCGAATGTTCCATTCGGCTTGAATAAAATTTACTGTTTCTCGCTGGGGAGTATTCCTTATGTATCCTCGCTTGGACGAAATTTCATCGTCCCAGAAAAGCGCATTTAAAGTTTTTGGATTACTTGAAAGATCTCCAACAATAGTCATAAGGGTTGTGCAGTATGTTAAAGCAGTATTAAAATTTATATAATATTATAAGTTCCTATAGGTATAAGTGCAAAGATAGATAAGTATTATTAAATTATAGATTTATTTTGTTTTGTATATAAATATATGTTTTTCAATTATGACTGATTTTATTAAAGCAATTGTTAGATATTAGACATTATACAGTTATGTATAGATATAATTTATAGGTTAAGTAAGATAAAATGTAGTATATAAAGAAAACAAAAATTATTTTTTATACCACTTGGATTTTTTTATTAATTGTGACTAGTTCGATTACACGGTAATCATTTTCAAACAATAGTAAAAAGTAATTTTGTTTTCTTTATATACTATATTGAAAATGCACCACCAAGTTAACGCCGACAAAATTAAAGAATTAAGATAAAATGTTTTTTTTTATAAATACATATAACAATTTAGCAAGATGCTAAAAAAAGATTATTATTATACTAGTCAACTGACAAACGACTAACCAAAGTTGGTAGTCATTTGAGCCCGACAATGATGCCATCAAGCGTTTCAGCACCAGAAACATCCCTACTTTACTGATAAAACAGGTTTTATTGATTTCCAAAGTAGTCGGTAAAACAGGTTTTACCGACTTCCAAAGTAGTCGGTAAAGCAGGTTTTACCGACTTCCAAAGTAGTCGGTTAAACAGGTTTTACCGACTTCCAAAGTTGTCGGTATCCCTGTGCTCCAGAAGCGACAAATACGGCTTGTTTATTTTTTTCATTCAAGATGCGATTTCATTTAAAACGAATTGGAATTTCGGAAAACCATTTCAGGGGCATATTTTATAGACATCAGGGATTACGAAAAGCAAAAAAAATTGTTTTGTGTTTTTCGGTGGAATATTACCAAAAAAAAAACCCTAGATAATAACATTTTTTTTTAGGATGAATCAAATTTATACCTTGTTATGGATTATTACTGTGGTGGTGATTTGTTGACGTTAATAACAAAATTCGAAGACCGTCTTCCAGAGGATATGGCCCGTTTTTACATAGCTGAAATGGTATTAGCTATAGACTCAATACATAAACTACGTTATGTACATCGGTAAGTCACAATAAATAAATAATCCCACATTTTATGCAACAGTTCTGCCTAATGTTGACATTAAAAGTATTGGTCATATGTATAATCCACTAATTGTAATTAGTGTTACTGAAAACTAAATTTTAATTTATATTTTATTTATTTAGTCTTATATAACATCGTTATATGTTCCTCTCTACTTCTCAGTGTGAGGTGAATTTTAATTTATAAATTAGGCAAAAGATGGCGCCATCTGTACAATTATATGATTAACACACAAATATCTTTATTCAGTCAATTATATTTTTACAATCATTGAGGACAGACAAATTTTAATTTTTATCTATATATTAAAATTAAAATTTGTCTGTCCGGGCTATTGACCGGAGGTCTTTTATATCTTTATATGATTCATATCAGGTTATTTAATCAAAAATCAACATCCGTACAACTACCTCCATCAAGGCAGTGCACATGGAGTACACTGGTCAAGTTAGCACGGAACGTCCGTGTGTTGTTTTTTCTAATATTCTGCTGGGCGATTGTTTTTACAATCGTGCAATAGAAACAGACGTGACATAGTATGATATGCATTATATCACTGGAATGTTGATTTATATAATTGTTTCGTTGATTATATAGAACATGTTCAATATAATTTTCGGAAGAATTCCCGCAAAAAATATTTTATAAAAATCACTGTATTACACTTACATATTTTTCTGTATATAATTATATTATGAATACGATAATTCTTGTGTGTGCAAAACAGCCCTTAATAGATTATTTTATCCATTTTCGAATAGATCTAAATATTTAATTGATTCATAATAAATGAAAGACGACGCAAGCGCCACCTTTTGCCTAATTTCAAGTGGCATCGTCAACGATTTGGGTCTACAAAGTAGACAACCGAGAATCATTGTTTCGTCCACTAAAGGAAGAAGAAATAATGAATCTCGGTCGTGATACATGATATATCCTTATATATATAATCGTATCTCATGTAGACTGGAAAATTCTGTCTGTTTTTATAGCCATTCACGTGTTTCAATTGTTTTCATTTTTCTAACTGCCAGACTATAGTAATTTTTCAGTAAGTAAAAATTTAATCTAAATATTTGTAGATTTGGATACGCAAATTGATTCAAAGAAAAAATTGTCATTTAATAGGATTAGCAGATTATGCACATGGTTGACTTTTACAGCTTTTGTTTGATCTTAACATCTTTATTCGTATAAATTTACAAAATTGAATTTTATTTACACCCCTTTGCCCTAAGGGGCAACAAAGGATAGCAGAAGGAGAAGAATATTATTTACAATATATATGTTATAATTTTACAAAATGGCTGTTTTTCTGCGATTTCAGCCATATTTTAATTTGAAAGTTACTGTATTTCATTTCAATTCTCGTTTATTATTCTTTTTCAACAGAGATATTAAGCCTGACAATGTATTACTAGACGCGAACGGACATATTAGATTAGCAGATTTTGGCAGTTGCCTTAAGTTGAACGAGGACGGCACAGTGCAGTCCAACGTGGCGGTCGGCACTCCGGATTACATTTCTCCGGAAATTTTGAGGGCCATGGAGGACGGACAGGGCCGGTACGGCCCCGAGTGCGACTGGTGGTCGCTGGGCGTGTGCATGTACGAGATGCTTTTTGGGGAGACTCCTTTCTACGCGGAGAGTCTCGTGGAGACCTACGGCAAGATCATGAACCACAAGAACTGTTTCGATTTTCCCACGGACGTCGAAGTGTCGGATGCTGCCAAGGATTTGATCAGGCAGTTGATCTGCAGTCAGGATTTTCGGTTGGGCCAGAACGGCATTCAGGATTTCAAAGTGAGTAAATGCAAAATGTTTAATACAATAAAAAAAAAAATACTGTATGATTGAGAAATTTTTTCCTTAGAGTGCTTTGATTTTTTCTTCTTCTTTATTTTACATGTTATTGATCCTTTTTATTTGTTTTTATAAAATGTCGCATGCACAGACTACGACAGTTCTATGTATTTTTTTTTTTAACGCTAAAAATAGCTCTCACTCCAGCAAAACTATTTTCCTTTTATTCAACAGCGTTTCCGCATTCCAGGTGGCGCTGAATAAAGCAAAAAAATGTACAGGAAACTGTAAACTAGCGCCATCTGGGCCGCCGGAATGATGATGATATAAGCCACATGTGTCATTGGTCGCGTTCAGGGAATTGTAGCGCTTAAGCGCTTTACGAAAGCGGTTTTCCTGAATGGTACCGCTTTATGTATGGCGCTGTACCGCCTTATCAAGCGGTAAAGCATATATATTTTTCCGCTTCATCGCTTTTCAAGCCGTGCAGCTGTAAACAAAACGGCATATTTTCGTGAACGTCCTTAACATCGAAAGCGTGTTCAGGGAACATCAAGCGCTTTGGCTGTAGCGCTACATCTCTAAAATTCCCTGAACATGACCATTACTTATCAAATCAAATTCTTCCATTTGTCAGAATAACATAACCTGTAGCATGTAGTTACTTTAATTGCCAACATCTTTTTTTTTAACTCAAAGCACTCTAGAGGAAGAAATTAGCTGTAATCAAGTGAATGAATACTCTTTCTTTATTATTAAATATATATTTATAATTTAATAATTAAAAATTGTCCATAATGCCCATGATGATAAGATTACCATGAATTTAACAGCAGTAAGACTCACTTGCTAGACACACCTTTGTAATCTTGTTGGCCAGTGCTTAAAATCTCGCCTTCGTAAAACCAAAGGTACAGCAACTAAGGAAGTGTTTTAAGAGACCAGCTGCGTGAAGTTCGAAGCTACATGGCATCTTTCTCACTTCACAACAAGGGCTGAAGCTCCTGATTATTAAATATTTGTTTCTGCGTGATTTATTCATTTTTTTTTTGGAACTTAATTCGCTTTTATGAAAATAATGTTTAAGTACTTGTAGAATTATAATTGAACGAATGAAGAATGTGATGATTTTATTTTAAAAAAATTGTTACTCTTTAAAGTTCGAGTGTAATTTTGAGGTTTGTAAGAATTTATTGACTAAAAGCGTTTTTTGTTGTTTTCTAAATGAATTAAATTATGTTCTTTGTGTTTAATAAGATGTTGAGTAAATAAAGCCTTTGTTTTTTTTTTTCATGTCGTCAAATAACAAGTAATAACTGTTGTTCAAATGATATTTCTTTAGTAATCTGAGGCATTTAAAATTGATTAGTTTATTATTAGTTAATTATGTATGGTTTGTTAGTAATTTTTGTTATTATTCAGACGCATCCGTGGTTCGAGGGTGTCGATTGGGACGGCATCCGCGACAGCAACGCCCCCTACATCCCCGAAGTGTCCAGCCCGACGGACACCTCGAACTTCGACGTGGACGACGCGGACATCCGGACATCGGACGCGGTGCCGCCGACGACGGCGAACTCGGCCTTCACCGGGCTTCATCTGCCCTTCATCGGTTTCACCTTCACGCAAGGCAGGTGAGGTCTTCTCACTCGAGAAGCACATTTCCAAAAACTGAAACTCAGTTCCTTTCTCAGCGGCATCTCGGATTTGGGGAATTCGTACAATGTAGATAAGCAGAATAAGAAAAACCAGGGTGATATTATGTCGTTAGCATTTACTCCTCCGGAGCGCGAGGTCGAGAAGCGGATGTCGCCCGACGGCACGAGGAAGCTGCAGGACGAAATCAACGTGCTGACGAAGAGGAACTGTGAGCTGGAGTCGCAGTTGCGGAGCTTTGAGGCGTCGGCCGTTGGTGGGGCTCAGCCTACTAAGGATATGAATGATTCCGTTGATGGGGCAGAAAGTAAGATTATACATTTTCATACCTTTAGATTAAATTCTGTATGATCAACAAAGCGCGGATTTTCACAGGGATTACTCATAAACTGTTGTCTAATTAAAAATAAAACACTTTGTATTCCTTTCTTCACTTGTTTATTTGTAAACTATATATACATTTCGGGCACTATGTGTCCATTATCAATAGCTAACAAAGTAACATACTTTGTATTCCTTTCTTCACTTGTTTATTTGTATGTACATTTCGGGCTACAAAATACAAAGTGTTTTATTTTGAATTGTTCCAATCTCTTCACGTAACTCATAACAGATCAACTGTTGTATTCCCAAATTATGCATATAATGAGTGCAACTGGATGTCAGATACACATGCATTAAGAAAAAATAGACAATATACTAGGTAGAAGGTGAGAAATAGTGTTTTAAAAAAAATTAGCTTTCATCCTCTCACTTCCAGCCACCCCCACTTCATAATTTTCAATTACACCTTTATCGAGTGATAACTCATTTTAAAAGACAAAAACTACCTTCAGAAAATAAAAATAATTAGAATTGGTTTACTTATTTAGGTATCCATTAACATAGTTGTGTAGAAGTTTTTTTTTTGTTTTAATATTTTAAAACTAATTTTCTCTTACATATCAATTGCAGATATTCATTTTTATAATTTAAATGATCAATTTTATGATTCCTTTTATCATTTCCTTATCTTTAATTATATTACAATTTCAATTATTGCCTTTTAGGTAAATTAAAAGATATGGAGAAAATCGTGCGGATGCTGAAACAGGAGAAGGAAGACATCCTCAAGGACAAACAGGACTTGGCGGATAAGCTGAAGTTACAGGACAAGGAGCTTAAAGATGCGCTGGCGCAGAGGAAACTCGCCATGGCAGAATACACGGAGGTTTCCGATAAACTTTCAGAGCTCCGGCAACAGAAACAGAAGCTGTCTAGACAAGTACATGAAATTATTATTATTTTTTTGTTATTCATTTCTAATTTTGCATAGTATTCAACGATCACTACGACCAGGCACTGGAATCGAACCAGGGATCCTTGCATGCCAGCCTGTCGCTTAATCTGTGCATTACCAGGGCAGACTACTTCAATTTATTTGTCAGAAAAAAAAAATAGAATGCCCCCTTAATTTACAATCTACGGCTGGTAAATTTTCCTAAACAATATTTTGACAAAAACGCAATCAAAAATTCAAATTCCTTAGATAAATTTTGGTGGCCCAAAATACGATTATTTCAACATAAATTGTTTTTATAAGTTTTTCAAATCTTTCTAATTGAAAAGAAGGTTAACCTAATAACCCCTTTTCTACAGACATATTTTGTACAACCAAAATTGGATCGCCATCTCGTGGCCGTATTTCGTATTGTACATGTTCTACGACTCTACATAAAGTGTCAAGTTTGAGTGGAGATACGAGGCTAACTTCACGCTAAAACGGAGGGGGCGATACTAGGTTTTAGCCGAAAAGAAAAAGTCAACCTTGATTTTTTTTATTTCTAATATATCCAGCTATGGCTGAGTAATATTTTTTCATTAACTTATTAATTGTTGAAGCTTCTAGTTTGTTATACATTGTAATTCAATTTAATAAATAAAACACTTTTTACATTATTTGTATAACTTCGATTGTTTATAAAACAGAGATGATTCATACTTTTGCAGTTATTTAAATTATAATAAAATTAAATTAAACAAGGAAAAATTACCAGCAATGATTGTTCATTGTTGATTATATATAAACAGAAAGTTACAATCAACAATTTTTTCATTATTTCGATTGATAAATTCGATCTTGTATCAGAGAATATTTTACACACTTTATTATTTTTCGCAAAGGTTAGGGACAAAGAAGAAGAACTGGAAACGGTAATGCAGAAAGTCGACTCGTTAAGGAACGACATTAGGAAAGCGGAAAAACTGCGCCGAGAGATGGAATCCAGGATAGAGGATGCGATCGCGGAAGCCGGTAAGGAGAGGAAGCTACGGGAAAGATCTGAAGAGTACTGCCGGCAGATGCAGGCGGAATCGGACAGGCTCAGGGTGCGCAGCGAATTGGCACCGAGGGATCAACAGGATAACCATCGGCTTAAAGCCGAATTGGAAAAATTAGAGGTTAGAAACTTTAATTAATTTTAATCAAATACACCAACAATTTGTTTATTTATATATAGATTGACTGAAGATTCATTTAAAGCTCATATTAAATAAAAAAAATTTAAAAAAGTAATTTAGTGCGGAACTTAGTATACATGTTGACTAATATAAGCTTTTAAACCACCTTATATGGTCCAATAATAATAATAAAAAGTTATTATTTTTTTTATCAGTAATCCCTTTCACTATATGGTGTCGGGTAAAAAAGTTATTATTGTTATTAAAGATCTAACCTATAAAATATCTAGGTTGTTTTGACAGCTAGAAAGAACATAAGAAGTAACAGTACTGTCAAAATTAAAAAAATGTAGTTTTTATGTATTTAAGTTATTTTGTTTTTATAGTTAAAAAAAACACAAATTTTATTCAGAATAGAATATTAAATGATTTTACCCATATATCTTAATAAATCGTAGACTGTGGAGAGTTGCGTTTTTGTGTCAGTTGCATTTTTTGCATTCTGCGGATGATAATATAAGACAAGAAAATGAGTCAACGATAATTACAATTAAAGAAAGAGCACTCACAGGAAGTCAGTTTGAAAATAAGTAAACGGACGACCCGACACCCCCCCTCCCCCCTCTTGAAGCACAAATTATATTATTACACACTTTTTTATATGGGTACATAATATCTTGGCAAAAGGACATGTTAGATTGTGCAACTTGTTATAAAACATTACTTAAAAATCACATTTTCCATAATCAAAGATACTTTTTTTTTTTAACTCAGGATAAAATGCACGAATAACATAACTAGTAGAAACAATTTTAAATATTGAATTAATTTAATTATAAATATTATTAAAATACTGTTTCTATTTAATTTAACAAACTTTTTTTTTGTGTAAATATCAGGTTCAATACAACGAAAGTCTAACGCAACAGCAAGCGAGGTACAATTTAGAAATCTCCTCGCTCAGGGAACAGCTCCACGAGACGGAAACACACAGAGACCTTCTGGAGCGAGAGGTATTTAAAAATTTTATTCTCTACTTCGTAATACTCGTACTTTCATACAGTTTATACACGAAATAATTTATTATTATTTTTTTTATATTGTTCAATAAAATCGACTATCATTGCATGCAGTTTTCTTTTGTTCTGTTTATTTTTGTGTAGCACTTTTGTTTTCTGTGGCGTCCGGATTTAGGTACAAACGATCAAAGATAAACAAGAACAATCTAGGGAAGAGTCGGCTGCCGAAACAAAGGCGATGATCTCTGAAATTAGTCATAGGCACGAGAGGGAAAAGCAAATTTTGCTGGAAGACAACAGTAAATTACAGTCAAACGTTGAATTTGTGAGTTTATTTATTTTTTAAAACCGTCGGGCCGCTATTTAATACACTAACCATGGATGCTTCTACGTTATTATTATCAATAAGTTGTATTAATCAAAAATGAAATAATATTTTTTTTATGATTAATTCTTTTATTAATTAATTTCACATACTGAATAGTCCCATTCAGTATGTGAAATGTTACATTTAACGTACATGTTATTTTTATTGTCACAATCTAAGCGAGTTTTCTAATTGATACATATTGTTAGATTGTGAGGAATAGCTGAGTGGACGAAGGCCATGTTCGTGAGGCACAGACTGGGGGTTTTGAGTCCCGTCCTGGATGGAATTTGTTTGAAAGACAACTTTCATTCAGTGACGTCTTAAATTAAGAAAAGCTGAGACTTGTCTAAAGGCCATTTTATTTTCAATTTGTGTCCTTAACTTTCTATAGCTGTATAAATGAACTAGAAGCACTGAGTGTAGATTTGCCATCGCATATCTCTGTGGTGTAGTTCATAACACACTCGGCTAGAAATTGGGGGACATGGGTTCAAATCCCATCAGTGTTTCTTTTCCATTTATATTTAATTAATTTAAATTATATCTCAGTGTTGTACACTGGAATTTCATCCTTAACCATACTATCGTTCCTTCAAAAAAAAAAAAAAAAAAATAGATTATGAGGTTAAAAGTAACATTTACAATAAATTTAACTTTTCTTGTACAGAATAGACCTTGCAGTTCATATTAGAATAATAAATAAAAAAATTAAACAATCGTCTCACGTCTACATTAACAATTTTCTGCTGGTGTGGTTCTAATTAACATTAACAATTTTCTGGTGGTTTGGTTCTAATTAACTTATACTAATAACAAATCTCGACGAAAAGGTGGTATTTGCTCAGGACGGTTTGTGCGACGAGGGATTAATTTATTATGATGGTTCTGTGTGTTTGCAGCTTACTGAATCTATGGGCAGACTGCAGACGGAGCGGGCGAATCTGGAGGCTGAGTACGAACAGCTCAGGAGGAAGCAAGAGAGTCCGGGGCAGTGGGAATCGCAGCTTTCTGAGATTATACAGTGGGTGAGCGATGAGAAAGACGCCAGGTCTTATCTTCAAGCGCTCGCTACGAAAATGACCGAGGAGCTGGAATTCCTTAAACATTCAGGTAAATTCAATATTAGTATTATTAATTAGGATGTATTTCAATAATAATAACTTCATTAACGGCTATCGCCATTTAACATAAAATAATACAATATAATACAATGAACGTAGGATTAGAATCAAATACACATATTACAAAATATGCACATTAAAAAAATGAATTATAATTGAATTAAGATGAATCTCCTCAGTATACACGTTGCATATCCAACCTATTTGTGTCTAATAGAGTGAAATTGGTGCAAAATTTAGTCACAATGTTTTCAATAGTCTGCTCGGTGGGTCGATTATAATGACCATAAAATGAACGTAAATTGCGAAACACATTTTTCAATGGAAATTCAAACTGATCGTGTGTGGCTTTGACATGTGTAGACTGTCAAAAACACAAAATGAAGCAAAATTAATTTGCGAAATGCATTAACAATGATATCCATGTGCCACGAACTGTATATAATTTATGTTTTGTGTAAAGATAAATATTCAAATTCAGTGCAATGTGTAAATATACATAACATATGCATATCTACATTCACCGATAACTCTCCATCAAATGCATGCGTATACTTTCACTGTATTCCCCGTTGTGTAACGCAGGAGTCTCGAATACGGTCGGCGGTGGTGATAAGAACTGGCGGAATCGCAGGTCCCAGAAACTGGACAAAATGGAGCTGCTCAACCTCCAGAGCTCCCTGCAGTCGGAAATCCAAGCCAAGCAGACGATCAGTGAAGACCTCAGTAAAACACGGGCCGAACTCCTCGCTGCACAAAAGTATGATTTTAAAAAACATTTCTAGAATAGAAACAATATTTATTTACAGAACATATACATTTACATAACAGTCATTACATAACATTATCAACGCAGTTCAGTAGAACATTTATATTATTTGTTTTGTTTTAACGTAATTTAAATATTAAAAGTTTTAATTACGTTAGGACAAACAAAATATGAAATGTTCTTATTGGTAAACCTAATTGTAATAATAAATATGAATAGATTATTAAAAATTTACCAATTATCTTATTTATTTAGTTTGTTATATGAGTGTCTCTACTTCTTGGTGTGAGGTGATCTATCAATTAAATAAATAAAAATTCAGATTAAAGTCAATAATTTTAAATTCTCTACTAGTTTCGGGTAGCCCATTTTCAGGAGAATTTAATAAATTGAAAAATAAAGCTATGAATAATAACATATATCTTTATTATATATATTGTTTATATTATTTGAGTTGACAAGAATGAGAATAATAAAAATATTTTTAAAATGTAAAGCTTACTTGCAAATTGGCTATCGACCATTGGTCTTTCTGCCTGTCTTTTAATTTTTTGTCGTATTTTTTTGTAAATTTTTTCATCATTGTTAAACTGTCTTTTGAAATCGTCAATGTCATTTTAACTGTATGTATATTATTGTATTTTTATCTTGTTATCTTTGACATAATTTCTTTTATGTTCTGAATTATTATTATTTCATTTACTTATTTACTTACATATTACAATGGATTGCAGATTATTTCAATCATGAATTTGAAATAAAGTTTATTCATTATTATTATTATGTTTTGATCCGATGTAATGAATTGAAATATTGTTTTGGAGGGATTTTTACGGATGGTTAAATTATGATTTTCACCCCTACACCACCATTATGGTAGATGGGGATTTTAGATTATATATATATATATAAATTATGATTTTATTATTTTTTTTTTTTCGTTTTAATAAATTATCAAACATTTTAATTGCAGAGAGTTGCGGGATTACAAACAGAGGAATGAGACCATTGCTATGGACTTGAAGAGGAAAGAGAAGCAGATCAAGGAATTGCAGCACCGTTTAGATTCAGGGGAAGGATGTAAGTAGCACACACACACACACACATTTTCATTTTAATTACTAATGATATACATAGTAGATTTTAAAGAAAGATATAAATTCACGTACACATTAATAAACAAAATTAGGAAATAGTTTGATCTAATAAATGATAATGTTGCACCCACTCAACAAAGTTATATATATATATATATATACAACAAATATTTTTATTTATGAATTTACACCAAAGTATTTACATAGTAATTGTGTAATATAATGCATAATTAATGTAAATAACAAATTGGCTATCGACCAAAAGTATTTCAGCCAGAAATTGTATTTTCCTAAAAAAAAAGTTTATTCACTTATTTGCTGGAATTTTCCTGCATTGAGTTTATTTAACAATTAAATTTTTGCTTCTATGAAGTAAGAAATAAAATTTACAAAAAAATTAAATTAATAATTATTGTGATATTTTGACATTTTATCATTTAAATTACTATTTTATGTTATCAATAGTGATTTTTTTTAATTTTATGACTGTTCTCTGTAGCTATCGGTGCTGTAATAATTAATATTGAATTAAATTAATTTGAACATTAATGAGTGATATAAGTTGGACAGAATGGTAATTCTTGTACTTTTGTAAAAAAAAAGCAAATAAAGTTTAATTTGAAGAATATTGTCAAATTGATGTCAATAATGCGAAAGTAATGAAATAAATATTTTATTTCATGTAAGGATTCTAACTCTGTATACTCCAATATTAATTTTAAAAGTTTCTGATTTAACAAACGCGATACAAAATATTTTTTTGTGGGAAAAGTAAAAGTTGTAGAAATACGCATTTTGAGTATTCCAATTTTTTTTTTTTTCAGTGTAAAAACTATTTTTTTTTATTTATTTACAAATTATTTCACCTCACACTGAGAAGTAGAGAGGAACATATAACGATGTTATACATGACTAAATAAATAAAATACAAATTATTTATACAGCCGCTACAGACGATTACATTGAAAGAAAGGATGCCGACATTGCATCACCGCAAACACTTCCAGGTTTTTTGTTGTCATCGAGTAAGGGATTTTTAATATTAAACAAAATTCTCTGGAGGATGGACGACGTTCAATGAAATTTGTCGAAATCTAACAGAATGATGATTATTTTAAAAAAGTTTCATTTTCACCCTATTTTTCTGTTTGACACGACATTAAAAATTATGGAAATAATATATTTTTTTTTGGAGTTTAGTTTAAGATTCGATTAATTTTGTCTAATTTATCATCATTTAAGTCCCATTCCAAACGGTTGATCCGTTTGACCGGAATCGTACATGCTGCAAACAAAGAGGTGGTTTCGAGAAAAATGTGTTTAAGGTTCGCACCGATTTCGATTCAAAAAATTTTTTTTTGTCCATAGAATGTTCATGAAACTTGGGTCTTTAATGTTTTCATACTTGCTAAATACGATTCTGCTATTGGATTTGCAAAATTAACCTTTACGAGTCCAATATGGCGATCTGAGACAATTCCGATTTTCATTAAAGTTTAAAGTTTTGTAAAGTTTTCGCGATTACTTTAGTTTCAATTTTAGTTTTGTTTTCTTGACTGTAATTTTAATAGTCTTGACTCCAATTGTTACAGTCTGACTCTAGTTTTTGCAGTCTATTTTTCTGGTGTACAAATTAGCGCATTTATATGCCGTTGAAAAGATTCTACTTACATTTAGTCAGCAATTCCCGGACCATACAGCATTCTTCTATTTTGATGAATCGTCTCCGATGGGCTGATTTTGTTGCCTTAGGGTACCTTGCGTGCAGCGTGCATGATACGCAAATTGTTTACGATAGGCTGTAGCAGCTAAACTACTTTCCAGAACAAATTGGTCCTTCGGCTACTTGTTCTACACCTTTCATTTCATGTAATAAAAAAAAACGATTTTTCGAAAATGTTGAACGAGAATACTCTCTTAAGTTTACAAAACATTACATTTTTAATTTACAAGATAGCTATCGACCATTTATTTTTTATTGATACAAGAACTTGCCATATATTTGAATAATTCTTAGTTAAAATTTGTATATAAATATTTAATTAATGCTCAAAATGTAATTTTATATTATATTCAACACTTAGATTGCTACAGTGGGATATTTTTATTTCAATTAAATAATTTAATTTATGTTTAATATTTGTTTTCACTAATAGAAACTATTATTTTATTATCTTTTCACTAGTTTCCTTAATGTACATATAAAAAAATACTAAGACTGAAAACCAATTTGAGTGGATGCAGTGTTCTTATATTAGCACTCCCAGGTAAAAAAAGGTAGGCAAAAATGGTAACAGTGCTTTTTTTATTACTATGTGTGTTCAGTGGGTTGGTGGTTGAGGCAGCTGCCACTCGTCATCGGCATCACCTCCTGCTTCTGGGGAATCCTATTACTATTCCTACGCTTGTACGGTGGTTGAAATGACAAAACAAAGAGAATTAGAAAAAAATCCAACACACATTCGGTTAATTTCGAGGAAACACTTCTAGGGGAAAGACCGACGATTTCGACGCGCCGAGGTTGTGTTTTGTTTTCTGTTGTTTTCGCGCTGTGGAAATCGCCGGTTTTTCTTATATTCTGCATATAGGTCCTTTTTTTATTTATGAATTTTTTTTTTGTTATTTTGGATGTACATTCAGCACACAATTTTTTTATATATAATGAGGAAAAATAAATGAATAGTAATCTTTACAAATTGATACTGTTAATTATGATCACCAACGCAAAAGATTAAAGGCGGTGGCATAATCAGAATTTAATTTTATGAGTGGAAACATTTATGTCGTGCTCGCCAAAACAATTTTCTATGGTTTTAGCCGTATGACAGGCAGGAAGATAATTAAGCTTCTTAAAAATTTAAAAATTTCTTAAGAACTGACAAGCTTTAGTAGAAACAATTGAAGGTATTGACATGAAAAGAAGATAGTTGGGCTTCTTAAAAATTCCTGAAGAACTGAAGAGCTTTGGTAGAAATTCAGAAACCGGAAGTTCTAGTTTACTCTTAGAGATTATTCAATTTTTTTCAGTAATATTGATTTAATCGAAAAATATTTCAAATGAAAGTTGTAGATAACAATAATGATATTCTACATAAGTGGGTATCGTCAGCTCATCCACTGTGACTGAACGGTCTATTGTGGCTCATATGTGTAACCTCAGACCTCACTTTTTACATCTGTAAGTACCCCATGATCTTATTTAAAGGGATCCTATGGATTGCATTCAGGTTCAGTTCTGTAGACCCGAAAACCAGTTGCTTCAGTGAGGGCAGGTTGTAGATATTAGAAATGTAATTTTTTTTGTATAATTAAATTTTGTCCTAAAAACAGTTTTCTCACAATTTTGAAAAATAACATCCACTTATAAAATTAAAGGAGACCATTTTTCTGAGTATGTCACTGACTAATACAAAAATATGTAATGCTAAAGTGATAAAAATATAAGTTTTTTTTAGTTATAAAATTCATTGAATAGAAAATACTTTACTTTACTTCATTACAGTTAATGTAAAATTAATCCTTTATTTATTGATTTAATGAAATGTTCAGCCACCATTCATCTACCGTATAGATAATAAGTGATGATTTTTTGAACCTCATGGCGCAACCTTAGCCAATCAGAAATTAGAGTTCCGAACAATCTGTAATATCTGACTTTACAACATACTATTGATTAAATTAAAATAGAGTAACAGCCTCAAATATAGAATTTTTTTAACATTAATATAATCATTAATTATCTGCCTGATGATGCCACTGCGTTGGTAGCAGTGTCTTTAAAATAAATTTTGTGAAACTTAAAAAAAACACCTGAAAGGTTATAAGGATTCGAGAAGAATAAGAAAAATAAATGTAAATTTTCTGGACATTATTCATTTAAATTATATTTTTCAGTATGATTCACTATTAGCATTACATATTTTATTTATCATACTAAAAAATTTACAGGAACACACCAACTGAGCAAAATGGACATACAAAATGTTGCATCAATGTTACATTAATATTTATATCGATTAAAAAGATCTCTTTACCCTACACCCATGTGGGTAGAAAGGGGTCATTGAATATATATATATATAAAGATCTCTTGTTTATATTTCACTTATTAATTAATAATGCATTTATTTATTTAATAGGTAGCACTCAATTTTTAAAAATTAAGAATATAGGTTTTTTTTTATGAAACATTTTAGTCGGACACCTCACACTGAGAAGTAGAGGCATATATAAC
Source organism: Philonthus spinipes (assembly GCA_963082785.1). Classification (NCBI taxonomy): domain Eukaryota; kingdom Metazoa; phylum Arthropoda; class Insecta; order Coleoptera; family Staphylinidae; genus Philonthus; species Philonthus spinipes. Next base: position 24,403,514 of record OY720300.1, on the reverse strand, counting down.
GATTATATAAGACTAAATAAATTTAGTTGGAATAAATTGATATAAAAATAAATTGATTAATTGAGATCAAATTGATTTGACTATTCGTCACTAATAAAAGTGTGAAGGTTACTTTTATTTGCATTACCAAATGTACACAAAGTGACGTGACTATTAGTGCAAAAGTTTGCTCTTGGTACGGGGCCGATGTTTCGGTTGTCGCATCGTCAAAATGTGAACATTATAAAGTAGAATCAAAATATAGCATTTCCAGTACAAATAATAAAGTTTTGCTAATGACAAAAAAAATAATTATTATTAATTTATTGATATTAGTCATGAAATGTACATTTGGTAATTCAAATAAAACTGAAGAAAGATTATTTGTAGTGATGGGTAAAATTAACGCTCAGTCAGTTAAAGAATCGAGCTGCTCAATAAGATAGAGCTGATTAGTAAGTTCAAGCTGATCAAATAGAATGATCCGATCAGAAAGAATGAGATGATTAAATAGATTGTGCTGCTTGAGCCGATCAATAAAACCATCCGCTTATAGAAATTGAGTGGTTCGATCATTACCAAGGATACATTTTTTGATATTTCCAATCGATTTAAAGAGAAAAAAAAAAATCCTACATGTTACATTAATGTTCAATGTTGTTTTTGATATTGATGCAATGTTATTTGTGAATATTTTGTTCAGTAGGTAGATTTTAAAATCCATATATTCTACTTCAAAATAATCACTAAAATCCCTCACATACGAAGAGAATTATTATACGACATTCGGACCTAATTGTAGTACATAGTGTGTTTTAAGAAAAGAAAAACATTTTTTCCGTACACTGTTACATGCAGCGACCGTTGGAATCTCATCATTTCTCCGGCGTCACATGAAGGGTTCGTTACCAAACTACATATTTGTTTCATATAATACGATGATGAGCTAGAGCCTGAATACTAAGCGCTTCTTTTTTCTGTACATTTTTTCGGCTTGGAGTGCTAATATTCATTTTGTTGTTTTGTTTTTCCGCAGCTAATCCTTTGTATTAAACCAAAAAAAAAAAAAATATTAAAAAATGAGAGATGTGTTGTTGATTTTTTACTGATGTTTAGTTTTAATTCATAGGTTGATTTACTAAATAGTGTTGTTGTTGTTGTTTTTTTTTTACCATTCTCATAACCCTTCGTTTTCTTTCGATATGCATTTGTGGAACTTTTTTTATAGTTTATATCGCGGTGATTTGATTACTCGAAATTCATCATTTTATAAAACCCTTCGAAATAATTAAATTAGAATTTTTAGTAGTTTGATATTTTAAACAGGATGTTTGTGTCACTACAGTCTAAATGAGAAATTTATGAAAAGTAATTTAAATTAAATAAAAATGATTTGAAAATAATTAATAAATTATTTCCACATTTACCTTTGTGACTTTTGACTTACGTTACGTAAGTACGTTAAACCTTGACACCCAATACGGATAAAAGAGGATAAGATTAAGAAAGTACGTTAAACAAATGCACATTAAAACAACTACTTCCCGGGCAAATACCCACGCCAGCGTAAGTCAAAAGTCACAGAGCTAAATGTGAGAAGATATATATATATATTATCAAAATCCCATTTACTATTTCGGGTGTCGGGTAAATGTGAAAATAATCTATTAATTATTTTCAAATCATTTTTATTTAATTTATTTAAATAACTGTGACCAAGGGAATGAATTTTCTTTTCTAATTAGAAAAATAATTTCTTCATAAAATCTGTTCACATTTTATTTTCTCTGGAGTAGTAGTTTGTTTACTGTTGGTAATAAAAAAGAATGAATAATCCTCTCGTTAATTAATATCATTTAATATATACTAATCACGTAAGGTCTATGCCAATTATATATATTAAACGCCGCGTAAGGCCTATCCCAAGTTCGGGGGGCTCCCGAGGGGTGATGGGGGTTAAATTATTAATATGAACTAAACGTATAAGAGCCCCCCTTATTTTAAGGGGGTTGCCGTAGAGTGAGGAGGAAGAAATTTTTAGGGTTTGCAGGGATCAGTCCCGAGGTGAGGCTATTTTAAATCTGCTAAACGAGCTATCAGATTTAGTGTACACGCTGTTTTTTGAAATTTTGTAATATTTTGATCAATGTATCTGTTCACTTTAAACTGATGTAGCTTTTTTGTAATTTGAGTCACTTAAAAATGACTGTAAAAATTTGAAACTTAAATAGTGAATTTATGTATTTATTTACAAATACATACAATAAATAATTGTGGTAAAAACATAGTAAGTATTCATTCAGTGATATAATGAGAAAAATAGCCTGCTGCAGTGAGAATAAAATGCGAATAGATTTTCTGAAGAAACGGTTTTTCATTAATTTCTCACTTATACTGTAGTGAAACACACATTTTTGTACAATCTTTCCGTTACAGTTCTTATTATTTTACATGGTGCCTTCTTAATCCTATTTGTGTGAGGATAACACGAGAATGGAGTTCATACACTCATGGCAACGTTAACCTAATTTAAAAATGAATAAAAAAAACCTATATCTAATTCAAGGCTTTCTAAATCGACAAGTCACTGTGCTCCTTAAATAGGGAATGTAAAGTAGTTCCCTCCGGTGAGTAATCCTACTGGGATATGAGAAAATAATATTTTTTTTTCCACACAAGTAACAGAATTATTTACATTATATGATTTTATTATTATACATAAAACATGATTGTCTTATTCTGGAATTGGCAATCAATCACTGTTTTTTCCAACATGGCAAGAGAGATTTCTAATGAAATGTACTTGTCCTTGCGTATCACTTCAAAACAAAAAAGGAAAGGAACTGAGAATACGACTTGTCAATTTAAGAGGTCGTAGTTTAATCATTACTCTCAACATTACAATGATAATTTAAGAAGAAGAAAAATAAATATATAACCAACCTAATGGGAGGATAAAAAGTAAATAGGTGGCCAGAAAAGTTGTGATAATCTTCAGTTAGTTATTCATTGATTAGGTTAGGTTGCAGTGGTAGTCATACACTTACTTAGGCCACCCTACAAAAATCTCTAAAGCCACTGGGATCTAAATAAAATAATATTGGATTCTTTTTCATAATATCTCAAGAGTTCATTGAAATATTAAATTATTAATATTCTCTAATTATATTTTATAAAATTATTATTAATAATAATAATTAATTTCTCAACAACCAGAGCCTAATTACAGAAAAATATAATTATAGAGAAAAATAGAACTTTCAATTAAATGCACATTTGTAAAATTCATGCTCGTTTGCACCACTTTTTTTTAAATACTCATTAGTGTTTAGTAATCCATATTTTAGTTTGGACAACATCTAAAGTTTCCTTAACACGTTGACTGCCAACTATGGGATAACTTGTATGTTGTTTTCCCACCTAGGACGCCAAACTAAGAGCTCTCATAGCGTCTTTCCAGATGATTTTTTTTACAGCTACAACTAACCTCATAGATAACAGTGTAAATATGAATAGTTGGGAAGAGAAGAAAAACTCAGGATTGGCTTAAATGAAGAGAAACTGTATTAAGATGTGAATAAAACATATAAGTGTACGAATAATATTTTTATTGTTTATAATTCGAAAATCATATTTTTAATTAAATGAAATTAAATTCGTTTTTGGGTCCAGAATTTTTGAAAGTGCCTCTGCAGCCAACGTGTTAAATTTAAGCTGCAGATGTCAGTGGCTTAATTCCAGCAAAGGCTCCTTAGCAGCGGCATTTGACTAATTCTAACCTATAATAATAAATAAAATTTAACTTTTAAGGAACCCTTAACTATGGATTGAAATAGCTGAGTGAGCAAAGATCTTGCACAGGAGGCAGAAGCTGCGGGTTCGAGTCCCATCCTAAATGGAATTTGTTTGAAAGACAAATTTCATTCAAGGTCCATGGGTGTATTGAGACGTCTTAAATTAATATTAAAAATAGCTGTCACTGGTCGAAAGGGCTTAGTAACCAAGGCTATTATCCTCAATTTATATTCTTAACCTCCTTATCCGTTTATCTTCCATGCTTAAAAAAAACCCTCTCTTTAGACCTTGAAATAAAATTGGTGCAAAGAGGCATCAATAATTATATCATTTTTAAATAAAATTAGATCTGAAAAATATGTATTTTCATGTATACTTTATATACGTCACTAACTAGATTGTTTTATTATTAATTTTTAATATTTGTTTGATCAACCACTGCCAAATTTACATTTTTTTTTTAATTGTCTCTCACTAGCAATTATTCTTATAAGCAACAAGGCAAAATGTTTTCTCATAAATTTTCTTCTTGAAATTAATCAATAAACAACTCTATTTGAAGATTATCATACCTTTTCTGGCAACCTTTTATAAATGTATATTTTATTACTTTTATTTTATTCATTTGGAGTTTGCACGATAATAAGCCTGAACATTTACCTCTTTAGAATATCATTAATTTAATTCATGCATTATTCACAAATAATATATTCATCATGCAGATGCGTATCCACGGGTAGGGTGATGTAAGGGGGCAATAACCTCCCCACCCCAATAGAAAGAATTTCAGCCATTCTTTCTATTAATTGGATTAATTAATTTAGGAAAATCTATTGTGGATACGCTACTGTTATTATGTCCTCATTGTTCACAGTCCAAGGTATTTACAAAAAACAATTGAATGACTGTTTTTTTTTCACAAATAGTCCTTTGTTGCTTTTTGTACATAATCAATTTTGAATCATCCGCCTGAAAATAAAAGTATTAACGATTTAATACTTTAATTAACTCTTGCATAATATTTTTTTCTTTTTAAGGTAATCTATTGGTGGTAACAAATATTCCATTTTTTTTTTTTAATAAGAATTTTCTTTCTTGTGTGATGATTGCTGTTTGAAAGTCGCGGTTGATTTATTATAGTGTTGGAGAGGCCGTCATCGCAGATGAGCTATTTGGACCAGTTTTTGAAGGAAACGAACTCAAATCAGCAGCAGTCTCACCAGCAGCTGCAGCACGCCATCCAGCAGTATGAGAACACCGTGCAGCAGCACCTCTATCACGGCACCTCCATCGAATCGGAGGAGGGGGATATCGAGGACAACAGGGCTCTCAGCGTTAACAGTTCCAAGAGTAATTTATCCGAATTGAGCATGGTGGGTGATTATATATTTCATACGATCGAGAACTTAATAATAATTCATTCTTACTGGTGATTATAATTACCAACAGTAGAAAATTTAATTTTTTTTTTTTTGTAGCATGAACAACCTTCCCCAATGAAACACAAGTCTCATCAGTTCTTGATCAGGACGTTTTCGAGTCCGACAAAATGCAGTCACTGCACCTCGCTAATGGTCGGCCTGATGCGGCAGGGTATGGTCTGCGAGATATGCGGATTTACCTGTCACACGGCCTGCTGTCCACATGTGCCTAGCGTCTGTCCTGTTCCACCAGACCAAAGTGAGTTACAAATATAATTAATGAAAATTACACCTATTTGTTGCGTGATTATTTCTTATCGTCACTGTTAACATATATATTTTTATTAAAGGTATAATCACTTAGGAATCATTTACACTAAACGTGACTTTACAACGAGTCATGTGATTGTGCTGAATTATTGGAATATTTATTAAATGTATTGCCTTCTACGAGGCAGCAGATTTTATTTCGGAAGAAGCTGCATCACTCCACCTATGTTAAAAACAATACTTAATCCACACTGTCAATTGTTTATTACCCTTGCAAACTTTGACTTGTTTGCCGTTAAATATTCATGCTTTCGCAGAGCGATGGTGGTAGTTAATCTAGATACTACCATCATGTAGTTTTAATTTAAATTTTTGGGTAGGGTGGTAATCCATTATGGGTAAATGTTGGGTAATTTTCCATTATTTATATTTTCAGTTCTTGTTTGTTGTATTTGTATTAATTTTTGTTTTTGTATAGAGATTTCGTTAATTAATAAATAAATATATGTATATATTCAGTGACCCTTTCTACCCTTTCAGGTGTAGGGTTTGATTAATAAATAAATAAATAAAATTTATCATAGCATCAATAATACTTTGCTGTTTTCAAAAATCATTATTTATTTACAGCAAAACGACCATTAGGTATAGACCCAACGAGGGGTATTGGAACGGCCTACGAAGGATATGTTAAGGTACCGAAGACTGGCGGGGTTAAAAAAGGTACGTTTACCGTTTATACTTGAAGAGTGAATGAAAGTATCACTAATGTCCCTGGTTGATTACAGGCTGGATTCGTCAATTTGTTGTTGTGTGTGATTTCAAACTCTTCCTATACGACATATCAGCTGATAGGAACGCCTTACCAAGCGTACACGTTGCTCAAGTTTTGGATATGCGAGACCCTCAGTTCACAGTTAGTAGCGTTAAAGATTCCGACGTCATACACGCTAATAAAAAGGATATTCCCTGTATATTTAAGGTGAGTAAATAAAATTTAGAGCTCCGATTGCTTCTAGAAGGTTGTACGAGGGGAAGCAATCACTTTCCTCTATGTGGTAGCATAATGGGCCTCTAATGGCTTAAGTGAGCCTATGGCTGCCACTGCTACCTAACCTAAATAAAATTTAGCAATCAATAGGACTGTAGCGCTGGAGCGTTTTACGAAAGCGGTATCTCTGAATGGTAGCACTTTTTGTGTGGCGCTGTACCGCTTTATCAAGCGTTATATTTTTTCTGCTGGATTGCTTTTCAAGCCATGCAGCCGTAAACAAAATGTGAGCGTCCTTAATTCCGAAAGCTTGATTAGGAATCATCAAGCGCTTTGCGCTGTAGAGCTACATGTCTAAAATTTCCCTGAACCCCTTTACTACTAATGTGAATTGCAAAATTTCAAAATCAAAACAGCTCAACAGTATAAAGAAACATTATATTTTAATAAAATCATATAAATATTTACAAATGTTAAATTGTAGGAAACCAAAGCACAACATTGATTTTTTTTTTTTATGATTGCCTTTTGAACATTTCGACTCACTCACGTGTGGTGATTTGCATTTTACAGATACTTTGAGTTCGTTTTTCAATAAGGTGAAAATTGCATCAGTTTATAGCCAGTTTGGTTTCTTCTACTGTACAATTTACACACACACATTTTGCTAGATTAAAATTCAGCGGCTTTTCGGCGAGCGTAACATTGAAATATGTCGGCCATGTTTTACTAAATGGATGTACAGAGCCTTCACAATGAAAGGAACAAATTAAACAACAGCTGATTATATAATAATATATAGGGTGTTCCATTTGAAAAAAAAAAACTTTGTATCAGCCTTTGTAGGTTTAGTGAAAGAGATGCGTGATTGAAAATACTAATCTACCTGTTCGAGCATTTTTCTTAAAAATAATCACGAGCAATTTAAATGAATTTTGATATAAAGAAAATAATTAACTTTTTTATACCACTTTTATTTTACTTAGTTTGATAATGATTATTGTGTAATTGAAACTTGTCACTAAAGTAAAATAAAAGTGGTATAAAAAAGTTAAGTGTTTTCTTTATACCACTTTTATTTTACTTTAGTGACTAGTTTCAATTATACGGTAATCATTATCAAACTTAGTTTGTAGTAGAAATAAAAGTGGTATAAAAAAATTAAGTGTTTTCTTTATATAAAAAAAAACATGTACCGCCTCCAAGATCCAAGAATTATATGAATTTGTTCCTGTCATTGTTAAAACACTGTATAATGAACTTTCTACCAATATATCAAAACTATATTCCTTTTTAATGTTGGAAGAATAACATGGAATTATCCATAAATGTCACCACATCACAAAATTATTGTTGTACTGAAAAGTGTATATATTTTTTTGTTAGATAACAACTTCTCTTATGGAGCCGCCCGGTCCTCGAAATTCCATGCTTATGTTAGCCGATTCCGAAGGCGAAAAGAACAAATGGGTGGTGGCCCTGTCAGAACTACACCGAATAATGAAACGAAACAAACTTCCCAACACAACGGTACTACTAGCTAGGGAATTAATCGACAACTCGTTGACTCTACTCCGGAATGCAATGAGTGCGGCAATTATCGATACTGAACGTATCGTCCTCGGCACGGAAGAAGGTTTATATTGTGTCGATTTGGATAGTAAAGGTTAGTTAAAATAATAATAATTTTCTCTTTACTTGACCCTTAACACTACAGCCTAGTATCTAATAGTGTAATTGAAACTTTTTAAAATAGAAATCGCGAGAGTTGGCGAGGGGAAGAAAATTTATCAATTGGAGTACATTCCTGAGGAGCATTTGCTGGTTGTGATTAGTGGAAAACAACGGTATGTTAGGCTAGTGCCCATTCGAGCGTTGGATGGTGATGACACGGAATGGATAAAGGTTGCGGAGAGCAAAGGGTGTTCGATGTTTACTTTTGGATCTTTTACCACTGCACCCATCTTTTATATCTGTGTAGCAGTTAAAAAACAAGTAAGTTTTTAATTTGTATTTTCTTAAAATATGTGTTGGACATATCCAGCTATAATCATAGAATATTAATCTCAAATTACTAGAGAGTAAATTTGTTACCATGGATAACCATAGCTAAATTATTTAGTAACATAATTCGCGAACTATGCACATGGCTTATAATTTTTATCAAAATCAACAGTATCCCACCTGTTGATTCAGGATGAAAAACAAATTCTAGTAATAGGTTTCATTTTTTTTTTTTTTTTTTTGGGTAGCATAAACCACAAAATTGAATGATGGAATGATTAAAATGTCCTGAATGAGGAAATGTCCTGTAAAGTGATCAGAATTAAACAAGTCTTGAAAATTGATTATTCCTTTAAAGTCATTCTCTATGTCCATTTTCATGTTTGTATATTCTATTGTCTGTACAGAAAATGAAAATAGTGTTGAACTAGTTTATATAATGAATAAATCTATTGACTGCATTTCATTAACATTTTATTCAAAACAGTTGAGTTATGATCTTTTTTGCGTAGTCTACTTTGAAAAAGAAAATTATTACAATAATAATTTTCTTTTTAATAAATTCAATACTTATTTTATTTTGCTTTCATTAAAGCAAAACACATCCATCATTGTTTACGAAATAACAAGAACCCGCACGAGACATAACCGGTTACGAGAACTTCAATTACCAATGTGTGTTCAATCACTCCAATTCCTGTCCGATGGAAGGCTCTGTGTGGGATCGCCTTCTGCCTTTACTGTATACAATTTACAGGGAGAAATCACTCCTATATGTAAGTGCACAACGACAATTTTAATTGTTCGATTTCGTAAGTTTGTTTTTCTTTTACAGCTTTACTGCACCCCGAGAACAATTTACAGAAAACCCTAGCTTGCAACACAGTAGATGCATTGCGTGTCATTGAATTGCCGAGGAACGAGTACCTCCTGGTGTTCGGCACTCTCGCAGCTTATGTAGATAGACACGGGAGGAAGTCGAGGGAGCGGGAGATTATGTACCCAGCTGTATTAACTGCTTTGAGTAAGTGATTACTGGAATATGTTATACCATATGTTGTCGATCATTCCCCTGCTTTGGATTTTTTTATAAAAGAAAAATAATGTTGGCAGAATAAAAATAAATAATTAACCAATGCTTGTGGCGCTATATTCTTGATGGAACCATAATTTAATATTAGTTAAATAAATAGCCATCAGTTATTTTATTCTAAGAAATTGAAGTATTTTATTTGATAAATAATAACACATGTCACGTTTTATCTGCGTTTATTCACTTGTTTCAACAAAATGTAGAATAAACAAGAAAATCAAAGCACTCTAAAGGAGAAAAATTCTCGATTATATGGTATTTATTAAATATTTCTGTATTTATACAAGTGACTTTGGATTAGTTAAAAAAATAATGTTGATTAATGACCTCGGGATTTAAACTAGAACTCCACTTCAGGTGAACTTTCATGACCAATGCCTTAACTATCCCAGCCCTTAAAATTTCACAAAAGAAACTCTCTATTTTCAGGTTACAGAGATGGTCACCTTATAATATACAGTGACACACACATCGACGTATTCAATTGCGCGACTGGAGAGTGGGTGCAGACGCTGAACGTGAAGCGTGCCAGGCCGTTGAACGAGACGGGCAGTCTTTCACTTTGCGTCTTGCACGACTTAGTGCACATGCTTTATCTGTCCAATATAAACCAGCGTGAGGTCTTGAATTTGGATAACATCGCGCTTATAGATAGAGAAGGCAGGACGCTTCCGAGGACAAGACGTCGGTTCTCGCTTAGGGAAGGAAACAAATCACAAAGAATGTAAGTTTTTCTTTTATGGACCATCCTTTCCAAATATATAGTGGCAGCACGTGCTATTGTAATGTGGATGACACTAGAATGTTTTCTGCAATCCTTTGTAAAATGTTAATAAATAAATATAATCCTTGATTTAAGCAATCCATTTTTGGTGATACCTGTACAGAATATGGACTGTCGATTTAAATAAATGGCACTATTTTAACAATTAATTTTATAAACTTAACACACTTTTTTGGGAATTACTTCTATCTTTTTTGTTATTGAATAATCTGAAGATTGATGGGTTTACTTTAAACAATTAATCTAGTGTCAGAACATTTCCACTACCAGAAGTTATTTGACACCATTAATTTACTTTCTTTGCGCAGCAATACTGACAGACGATCAAAATTAATTTCTGCGCCCACGAACTTTAACCACATAACCCACATGGGACCAGGAGAAGGAATAGAGCGACAGAGGCTTATCGATTTAACTGCAACTAGTGCAATGCTTGCTTCTCCGGATCCATCGCTCCCTCCGCAAGTCCAACCACGAGTAAGTGAAGCAAGCATTTTCATAAAATAGCCGTTTGTTTATTCAAAGCCACATTCACAGCCTTCGAAGAGTGCGCCGCTGCCGCCGAAACACGGCGAACGCAGGAGGCCCGAAATATCAAACCCCACGCCATTGCGAACAACTTTTCCTGCCTACAACGGCGCCAGGAGGGCGGCGCCGCCCAGGCCCAGGGAACTGCCACCGGCGCTTCCAAGGCCGTCTGACACCTCGCCATCCCCCGATCCGGCTAGTCTCGGCAGTATGTCCTCTTTACATGATATGATCAAAGTAAGTAGGAATATATCGCATTGATAATTCTGCGAGACCCATATTTATTAATTTATTGGTTTAGAGTTTTGATGACGATGATATGGTACAGCTATAGAAATTATAATTTTCAATTAAGAGTTATTATGAAGTAAGTGTAAGGTGTGTGTGCGTGTTTTAAGGCTTTTCTTTATTGACAAAAATACATTGAAGGTATCTTCTGTAATATCTTTTATGAAAACAACCATAGCAATGTTCAATTAATTTCTGCGCCCACGAACTTTAACCGCATAACCCACATGGGACCAGGAGAAGTAATAGAGTGACAAAGGCTTATCGATTTAATGTGTATAAAGGAAACAACTATATATCCACTTGGTTGCAGTCTAGATGTATTCATACATATCCTTATATCTTATGGTTGGATTTAAAAACCACATAGGTGTTTTTTTTTTAATTTAATTGATAAAAGTATAAAGACACTTGAAGAAAAGAAACATAAATATTGCAGGGCACTGCGGTTAAAAAACACTGGCATAACGTTGTTTTTATCATATTGATTTTAAACAACAGTAATTTATAACCATATCATGCTGTATAGCTAAGAACAATTGGTAACATCCAGATTCTTCAACATATCTTTATACATTTCAAGCTGTATTTTGTGATTCGTGTCGGAATTAATCTGTGCTCTATAGCGTATTGTCATTTTATTAAATTGAAAGTGATACTGGACACTGCCAGATCTGCAGAATGGGTTTAGTCACTGCGAGGGAGGTACCACAATAATCCTAAAGTTTAGCCTAAGTAGCGGCATATGAGCTGCTCCCATAACTTTTATTTAATACTAAATGTTAGCGTTTGTGCGTAGCCCTCATTGAAGGTTTCTTGCACCTTTATCCAAGATATTGATTGGTGCTAAGTTACCAGTAACTTGTTTTTCGGTTGAGGATGTAACTCAGATAAACGGAGGTGTAGGGGTGTGCGCAAACATTAACACTGAATGTTGAGTTGCAATATTTCTTATTAAATGAAAGTTTTGTTAAATGTGAGTTAAATCTACATTTGGTATTAAATAAAAGTTGTGAAGGAAACGTATTAGAGCTTTTTTTTATCATAATTTCTTGATCTTTACATAACTCATCCAAACCATACAGGAATTAGTTGTTTTAGTGATTTTTTGTGCTTAGAATGTGTGACAATTTATATAAAATAATTTTAATTTTAATGGTATTAGTAGATATGTGCTATATATTTTATGTTATTGTTGGTCTTGGCGTGTTAATTATATCGACCATACCCACAAAATGAAATATTTCAACAAGATATATTTGTGTATTTCAGTTATCGTTTTCCAACATCCTGACCTAACTTATGTAGGTGAACGTTGCAAACAACTTTACATTTTTTTTATGTTGACTCATTTTCTTATCCCTTTGTGTGTGTGCGTATTGTGTGTCTACATTTTATTCTTTTATGGAACAATTCACACAAACTGATATAACTAAAAAAAATATTTATCGAAGGTTATTTATACCAGCTACATCAGGCCTCTTTCACAAAAATATTTAATAATAGAGATTTTAAAAAAAAATGCATCACCAAAGCTTACCTAAGGTGACTTTGATTCAAATTTTACCACAAATCATTTGTCGAGCAACGGCATCCCTTAATTCTAAACCTCATCCACTTGATTTTCCCAACATTCACCCGCAATTTTTTCTTGTTTATGTAATTCTAGACTCTCTCTAACATCTCTTCCCATTCCTTGATTATGCCTGCCCTCTCCTCAACAAGTTAAATTGAGCTCAACGGACAACCCCTTCCATATCTTAAATATCTCTCATACCTTCCCATCTACTTTCGCCGCACACCATGTTCCCTCGTATACCCTTTCTAAAAATTCCAATATTCCTTCACTCACTCCTCTGTTCCTCAGACATTGCATCAATCTGCCCCAAAACCTACTCTAAGAATATGTTTTTTCCTTTCTTTCCCAACACTGCCTACACAATTTTGGCCAGAGTAAATATCCGATCTCTCACCCTTCTTACCCCCTTCACAGCTTTTTCTCCTCCACCTCCTCCTTCCATCACTATCTTCTATTAATATATAACATCTTTATGCAGACAATATTTGATACAAATATCTATAAAATATAAATTGATGATTGTTAGTCTATCTGGGTTATCGACCAATGGTGTCTCTACCTCACCTCTTATTAAATTTTATATTTTCTAAGAAAATTTTTAACATGACATATCAGTATGTGTAAAATTGTTCAAAAAAATCCACATGTTCTTTGTGTTTATTAAAATAGATTAAATTTTAACAGTTTTCTTCCACTCGCCCTAACAATTCACATAAAATTTCAAGCTGACACAAAGCCTGTTGTATACTATGATATGATATTAATGCAATGCAATCTTAAATGGAAGAAGTTTTTTGAAGATTTTATAGCTAAAATCTTAGCTCTGCTAAGATCTTTTTTTTAATTTATCCATAGTTTGGGAAATACTGGCCTAGACTGATTTATTCCATATACAATTTCATTCTGCCAAATGAAGGTTATGTTTTATATTATAATTTTTATTTATTTAGTCTTATATAACATCATTATATGTGCCTCTCTACTTCTCAGTGTGAGGTGTTATATTATAATAATAACTGTAAAACTGTTAGTAAGATTGACAATATGTAACAGTTCAGAAAATATAATAATATACTGAAACTTGTTTATAAACTCTCAAGCATGAATAACGTATCAATAAATTAAAACTTGGTTTATTCCTTTCTTCAATAACGGAATAAACCAAGTTTTAATTTATTGGTATAAAACACTTCATGTAAACTCAAACCAATTTATAATGAATAATGTAGGGATATTTTTGTTGCCAATTCTGGACGGTTGAAATTGTTTGCTCGATACATTGTATAAATGTATTAATTCATATGGTATTAGTTTTATTATACTTCAGAATGCTTCAACCATTTATTTGATTTGTCTTTTGAATTCCAGCTTATAACCTCTTTCTCAACATGTTGTGTGGTTTTATATTTCGTTAAGAACATTAACATTATTTTATTAATATAACAATTTTTCTTACGTTAGGGTACTGAAAGGAGCAGCAGTCCGCGTCATTCGATCGCCAGCAACAATAGCTCCAATCTCTCGACGCCCCCGTCTCCGCAAGCCGACCATCACCACAGTTCCAGTTATGATAGCTAAAACCGCATCACAAAAATAATAATAACAAAACTAGTTACATCGGTAGTCCTTTCTCAAACATATTTATATACAAAAGTAACGGACTTATAATTTCAATCACACATCACATTTCCATCGATAATTTTGTTTGATGTATGTATTCAGTTACCTCAGTTTTAATTATTTTTTAAAGTTTTTTTTTACATCGAGCGATGCATTACAACCCAGGCTTCTGTACTTAATTGTATATTTTGTTTTTTTTTATATTATGTATAACAAATAATTTAAATGTTTTATACTGTAACATATGATGAGTCAATTATTAGTGTTTTTCGAGCAATATTTTCCAAAATCAAAACATAAATGTTTATTTATTTTAATTAATGATAAAAAATAATCAATCAATGATATACTTAGATTTTAGTCATTTATTATTTGTTTGTTTTTTGTGTATGCGAAATAAGTATATAAAGAAAAAGTATTTATATATATATTATACAATTTTTAACAATTGTTTTTTTTTGTATTTATTATTTTATATATATATTGCGAAAGAGAAGATATTTTATTAGTACAATTTTTTTTTTATTAGTTCTGAACTACGAATGAGTATATACATAAACAGTGAGACAATATTTAGAAGTGACATTTCCCACCTTGATGGCATTTAATTAAAAAAAAAAAAGAGAGAACGAAATAATATTGACAACGTCTTGTTGGTTCAGGGCTGGAATTGTCACTTGAAAAGTGGAAATATAAACGTGAGGAGATGAAAAAAAAAAATAAGTGTATAATCGAAAAATTTCCATTTCCAGTTTGTTAGAAAGACATGAAATGTAGGGTTTTTTTAATCGAAAAATGCGCCTGAGAACTTTTGTTTTGGAAACGGTGTTTTTTTATTTCGGTTTCGTTTTACTTCATCGCAATTTTTAATTTGATTCTGTGTTTCCACGACAAAAGCGTATTTGCGCACGTATGGACATATATATCGAAATATTTATTTTATTAACATAGATTATTATAAAAGAATAGTGTTATTATTAACCGATTTATAAAACACGATTTACTTCAATAGGGTTTTATAAATTTGAAAAAAGAAGAGATGAAACGTATTGTTTTTATTTCATCAGAAATGAAATGATATTTTTACTTTCGAAATTTAAAAAGACCTGAAAATAATATTGTTTTCATAAAATAACGATAATATCGTTTACATAAAACGGCAATATTATTTTCAAACAATATTTTATTGTATAATTAGTGTGTGATTTACTAAATTATTTTTTATGTTCACCTTCGATCACTTGTTTTCCCCCCTCTTATTCTCTCTATCTCTGTTTCACAAAGAAATTATTTTTCTTTCCAACTCTAATGTCTTGTGTAAGATAAAATACGAAACCTATGTTACATGATCTGTTTTTTTTTTTTAATATTGTATACTCTTTCATATGCTATATTACAATATTAAATATTCGTGTTTGTTATTTTCATCACACAACCATACAAAATATCCTTGTATTGTAAATAAGTTAATTATGCATGCAGTTTTATAAAAATCATACTATTGAATGTAAATAAACTCACTTCAGTGTATGAATGCAAAAATTTCAAAGAATCGTGAAATTGATATACCAAATGATATCTACGGTGTTTTGTTTTTTTGTCAGATTTTGTTTTTTCCACAATAAAAATTATGAAAATGCACAGCTTATCCTTTGTGGTATTTGTAAATTTAAATTCTAATCCGTTAATTAAAGGAAGGAATTACGCCGCTGGTTGACATAAACAATTATTAAATTTCGTTTGATCCCAGTCTACTGAAGGCAGCCAGTACAAACATATTAGTATTGTATAATAGTTTGGAGTATAATTAAGACATCCAGCTGGTTAAGTCAGCTCTCAAGCGGAATTTAATATTTTTTTCGATTTTTTGAATTTCAGTCCAATCTGTCGAAGTAAAAGAAAATAACCGAAATTAAGGGTGCCTTGGGGGGGTTGTACGGTGCAGCCAATACAAACAATTGGTATTGTCTAATAGTTTAGAGTGTAGTTAAGACATCCAGCTGGTTAAGTCAGCTCTCAAGCGGATTTTAATATTTTTTTCGATTTTTTGAATTTCAGTCCAATTGTCGAAATAAGAGAAAATAACCGAAATTAAGGGTGCCTTGAGGGGGTTGTACGGTGCAGCCAATACAAACAATTGGTATTGTCTAATAGTTTGGAGTGTAGTTAAGACATCCAGCTGGTTAAGTCAGCTCTCAAGCGGATTTTAATATTTTTTTCGATTTTTTGAATTTCAGTCCAATCTGTCGAAATAAGAGAAAATAACCGAAATTAAGGGTGCTGTGGGGAATTGTACGATGCAGCCAATATAAACAATTGGTATTGTCTAATAGTTTGGAGTGTAGTTAAGACATCCAGCTGGTTAAGTCAGTTCTCAAGCGGATTTTAATATTTTTTTCGATTTTTTGAATTTCAGTCCAATCTGTCGAAATAAGAGAAAATAACCAAAATTAAGGGTGCTGTGGGGAATTGTACGATGCAGCCAATATAAACAATTGGTATTGTCTAATAGTTTGGAGTGTAGTTAAGACATCCAGCTGGTTAAGTCAGTTCTCAAGCGGACTTTAATATTTTTTCGATTTTTTGAATTTCAGTCCAATCTGTCGAAGTAAAAGAAAATAACCGAAATTAAGGGTGCTGTGGGGGATTGTACGATGCAGCCAATATAAACAATTGGTATTGTCTAATAGTTTGGAGTGTAGTTAAGACATCTAGCTGGTTAAGTCAGCTCTCAAGCAGATTTTTATATTTTTTTCGATTTTTTGAATTTCAGTCCAATCTGTCGAAATAAGAGAAAATAACCGAAATTAAGGGTGCCGAGGGGGGGTTGTACGGTGCAGCCAATACAAACAATTGGTATTATATAATGGTTTGGAGTGTAATTAAGACATCCAACTAGTTAAGTTAGCTCTCAAGCGGATTTTAATATTTTTTCGATTTTTTTTAATTTCAGTCCAATCCGTTGAACTAAGAGAATCGATAATATTTACAGCGTTCACCAATAGATGGCGAAATGCAGTGTTTCTTGCATAGGAATTACCTAAGTAAGTTTTGGAAAATCAATGAAAAAAATATGTCAACAAAAATTCTGTACATATTGAAATAATTATTTTATTTTGCGCATGTTGTGTCCCAGTAAATAAACTGTTTTTTTTGGTTTGTTGGTTTTGGATGTTTCAAAATTTAATTGCTGACGTAAACAGGAAGTTAAAGTAGAAAAAATGAAATCGAATTAAAAGTGATTGAAGATATGAATATACAGACACAAATGTCTGAAATGAAGTAAAGCGCGATATATATTTTTTTATCAAAACATCTTTGGGCAAACTTCAACCACTTGTCATTCATAAATCACGAGAAATTCTTGTTCATTCATCCAACATCCAAAAATTTGTGAAAAAAATGCCAAAAGTTCCAGTAAAACGACCAATAATCCAATACACCGCCGACGAGGGCGTCCAAGTGCAACCGAAACACGGCAAGGAAATGCAGGAACTCCTCCGCAAAGCCAGAATAACGATGATGCGCCTCGACGCCGAAAACCAGACCCTGAAGCGCCTCCAAGAGAGCGCCAAGTACTTCACGCCGAAATCCGATTGCGACGCGGAAACCTCCACGGACGACATCCCGAAAAGACATCGCGTTGTAAGGAAGTACAAGAACCAGGATAAAAAGTTTGATTTCAAGTTGAACGCGGTGGACACGCTCGACTCGCTAGTCGAATCCGGGGGGAGTAAAATGAAGACGGTTTACGAAACCGAAGACGGTATTTTGACGCTTAATCGGAAAATTAATTATATCGAAGAGAAGGACGAAAACCTGGAGAGGCCGACGAGTGAACAAATTTTGCATGATTTCAGTGAAATTTTGGATAAGAAAAGGCGGAGTTTGAATAAAAAGGTTTCTGATTTTCAGAAGGAATTAAACGCTGATGTTAAGAGTATGTTGAGAAAATCTAAGAAGGATAATCCGCAAGTTATTGCTTTGAAGGAGAGCTTTGATAGGATTGGCCGGATGATTTCGACGATGAAAACGAATTTGGATTCGAAACAAGTGATCACCCCTCCATTCGATATGAATAGAAAGAAATTGGGGAAAATTCCTGAAGAGACTGCTAGAGAGAAAAGAGAGGAAATTATTGAGAAGTTGAGGGAGTTATCGCGAAGTAACAACGCGCTCAATATTCAGTATTGATTTTAAATTCTAATTATTTCCATTGTAAACGTTTTCAGATTTAAATCTGATCAACTTTTATATTTTCTACCATTTTTTTTAAGTAACATTTCTTTATCTTCAACTATTTTCTCATTAATCACTTAGTAAAACATGATTAAATATATATGTAAGAATATTAATTTAAATAAAAATCACTTGGTTTGTTTCACAAAATATTTGATTTACATTCCTTGATAATGTCTAGAAGCCGAAACTAATCGGAATAAATCAAATAGTTTGTGATTTTTATTGAAACTAATATTCTTACGTAACATTTCTTTTTAAAAAAATAGTTGTTTTGGTTTTAATAAATTAATTTGGATACTTTTGGCAAAATATGTTTTATTTTAACTATAACTACACACACCGGCAAAATTAAAGAAACGCAAATAAATTCCATTTTTTTTTCTCCGTGCAACTTATTTTGTGGCATTTTCAACGGTATCTCGTACAGCCAACTAAACTACTTGTTGTTATAACCCTTTAACCATCCCCTATTTACGTCACTTCCTTATTAATATTAAAAAAAAATCTAGAAATCTTATCCATGCCAAGAACTTCGTGCGAGTTAAAGTGGACTTGAGTGTGTTGCTTTTCGGACTTATGAATGTGCCGTCATGTAATATTCTTTTTTTGTGTAGTATATTCATTGACGATGCAACTTAGAGATTAAGCAACAGATGGCGCTATTCTTATAATTTGTGAATCAAACCCAGGGGGTGTCGGATAATATTTGAAATTGGGAAACACGGCTATAGTTGTCCACTTGAGCACTGGAGGCGCTGTAGTCTCAAGTGGAAAATTTAAAATACTTTACTGTTTGGTTTTTACAATGATTTATTTATTATTGGTGACTTTTGTCACCTTATAAGGTATATTTCTTAAACATTTATACTTTTAATTAAACATTAAAGATGTTCTAAATAAGGATCAATTTGCCATATTTCAATTTGATTGATGTAAATCATATGAATTGTTTTTGACAGTTTTTTTTTTGTTTTCGTCAGAAGTTCTTATAAAACTGCAACTGGTAAGTTATTATTTGTAGTTTAAAATACGTTTGCTTATTAATTTCTATGAATTGTATACTTTTGTAAGAATATACATAACTTAAAATTATGAACCAATCGAGCAATAATTAATTATTAATAAATATAATTTATTTCCCACATTCTCAAAATATGTTTTCGGTCTATAAATCTTCATTTTTTATTTTATAGTTTATGCTTTTTGCAATATTTTCTATCAGAAAAAAATGTATTTAACATAGACGTTTTTGAAGTAATAATTATATACATATTTTTCTAGATTCTTTAAGGAAAGGAGTTCATAAAATTACCCAGCTGAGAGATATCAATTAATTCAAATTTTTACTGTTGTTAATATGTTTTAATTAATATATGAATGTAATAACAGGTTAAATGATACTTTTATAAGTTTAATATATTTTACTTAAAAATATTGTTGTTTTTATATGTTATTTTTTATGTATTTTTCAGATAATTTTATTAATTGAAATTTCTTATTTGCATGATCTACTGATATTTTTTTCTGTAAAATAGCACATTTATAAAAAAACTTTTATATCAATAATTTGAAGTAAAATATTGAACAAAAAATTATAAATAGAAAAATGTTCAAAAGTCCCGCCATTAGTTATATTATAGTGTGTATATGAACCTAACCTCAAAAACCTTATAAAGGTTTGAAACTCGGGAAATAGTTGTCCACTTGAGCACTGGATGGCGTTGCGCGCGTTTCCCGCTAAATACATGAATCTGGCCCTCTTATACTTTATCTCTATGATCAAACCTAATGTTTCTAAGAGTTTGAGTTTTAAGTTATAATGTCTGATATTTTGTTGCATTGCAATTTTTATCATTATGTCCATGGAAACATCTCTAGATATTAAACGTATGTACCGCGCGTTACTTAGCTAAAAAATTAAACAAATGTACCGTAATTTTACGCTTTTTTACAATTTGTCGTTTCCATTAATAAAGAAATCCTGAAAACTATAAAATATTGCTATATCTAAATAATTAGGTAAAAATTAAACACGTATATATGTATACCACGTATTTTACTTAATTGTTTAAACATGTTTAAGCAAGTACTATGTTAGAAATCAAAACAAGAGTTGCTACATCTAAATTTCCCGCTTTTAACATTTGATTCACTTTCATCAACAACGCCTCCGTGGCGCAATTGGCTAGCGCGTTCGGCTGTTAACCGAAAGGTTGGTGGTTCGAGCCCACCCGGGGGCGATTACATTTTGTTTATTTTTATATTCATTTATAAATAAACGCATTCGTTTATTAAACCTTTTCCTCTGTTGTAATGTTGATGAGTTCTTAATGGATGTTTGTTTACCGTTTTTAAAATGTATTTAATGAATGCACTTTATAATTATTTGTTATTAATGCTCTAAGGAGAGAGTACGAGTATAATATGTAGGCGCTATTTTTGAATTACCCGCCTGCGCACGCCGTCTAACGCCGCGGAAAGGAAATGTATTTTATGTTGGCTAGACTTTTGAGATTTCAGGGGAGCTATGTTCAGGTTGAAAAAATCATGGAGAATGATTAAAAGATTAAGTTATGTGAAATTGTTGTTAGCGATTATTAAAGTTTTAAACAAATGCAGTCCGTTTAATTTTCAACCCCACGAAAAGGCCATTCCCGACTACAAGTATATCTAAGAGTGTATAATAAATAGAGTTGGTAGTATGGAATGGAAGGGAGTCACAGATATATACAGGGTCCTGCAACAGTGCGTCGGGCTTTCCTAGCGCCTTTCCCGCGAAAAAAAAAATGTTTCGTACAAAAAGATATTGATTTCAAAATCTTTATGGTGTAAAATTATTTTGAAACATACAGGGTGTCCCAATTTTGCGGTATAAAAAATATTTGTTTTTTTTAATGGACACTCTGTATTTATTCAACTTTTCTAATGACATTTTTCAACCTCTACATTGCTGTCCATTTAGTTTTTTATTATGTTACAGTGTTGCCAATTTACATTTTTTTCTCCAAGTATCATGCATAAGCAAGCTCAACTTTAAAAAATCGTAGCGACCTCGTTTTTTGAAGGTAAGAATAACTTTTAGCAAATATCTCAGTGTAGTTAATAAGCAACGTTTTATTAATGAGCAATTTAAATTTAGTAGTACAGGGTGTTTAGAGAAACATGCCAAACTCTGCAAATTTCAAAGCGGTATAACCCATTTTTTTAAATGGAATACTCCCTATTATGTCATTATTCGATAGGTCTTTTTCTTCTCTTCAATTATCTTATGTTTAAACCCCATAGTTGTTGAGATATTCAATATTTTTCACAAAAGTATCCATTTAATTACATTTCTATGCACTCTAGTAGGCCATACCCGATTTACACTATAAAATATCACCAGAAAAATCACTAGATGCTTCTGGCGGCAAATTTAAATAATTTCGGAATTAGTATTTAAATAAAATCGAATATATAATATACACCTCACACTAAGAAGTAGAGAGGAACATATAACGATGTTATATAGGACTAAATAAATAAATAAAATATACAATATAAATGATATTAAAAAAATCAATAATAAATAATTATTTTTATATAATATTTACATTTATCGAACAAATAACTGAATTATAGACTACATATGAATAATTAAAAAAACTAAACCTCGACACCCAATACGGGTAAAAGAGGATAAGATTAAGAAAGAAAGAAAAACTAAATTTTTTTCGTTTTATTTATTGCAAAAGATAAATACATATGAGTTAAAATCACTCATCTTCACTAATAAAAAAATCTGCTTTAACCCGTGTATCATAAATGTTTGATATTTTTCGTTTTTTATTTATGTTATAAGAGAAATTGCCAATGGTTGCTTTGTATTATCTATTATTCCATCTAATTTGAACATTTTTAATTCTTCTTTGATGACATGTGTTGATGACATGTTGAACACAATTTTCCCAGTTTCCACTTGTTACATCCAATACATCCAATAATATGTTTTTACATATTTCATCACTTTTTATATTTTATCAATATTTATTTATAATTTATCTATTTAGTTCAATTTTTATGGCATAATTTATTTGTTTAATGTCACTGAAATTACCGTTTTTGATATTTCAATTATTTTTTTTCATCGCTAGAGTCGACCACTTCGGTTAATTTTTATTTTGCAGTTTCCACTACTGATATTAAAATATGTTATATATGTAAAATTGTATTATTCTGTATAAAGGTGATTTACCGTAAATAAATGAATTGAATCACCTGTTTATACATATTAACAGCTATGAAGGGAGTACCGAGAGAATGGCGAAAGAGTGAGGACGTGATGAGAGGTGTTTTTTTTTTCTTTTGGCGAAAGAAAGAAAGTAAGAACTTGACGAATTATTTTCTTGGCGAGGAGAAGGGAGCTAGCATATTTTTTTCCGTTATGATTAAGCATTAAGTACCATCGAGATCTTTCTGCCCTGACGAGAATTTATTTATTATAGATTTTAGACGTTAATTTTGGGAACCACCGTATACCGGGTGTTGACGCGATCAGATATACATAGGGATTTTACATACATGTAAAAACAATTTTATACGAATTCCTGCTTCCCAGTTCATTTTAGAGATATTTGCAAGAATTAAAATGTATTCAGAATTACTTCATTAACTACTAATTTGGGTGTATAATAATTTTTTCATGTCTTAATTTGAAAATATGTGTTTTTAAAATTATGATAATATTTCTTTTTCTGTGTAGTTATTCAAATAAACAAAAACCAGAAGAAAAGAAATTATCAAAAAGTACACCACCTTTACGGCCTGTATTGTCTCTGGTAAAATATATATATATTTTAAATAAATTGCACGTTTTTTAAATAAGTATCTGACAGTCTCGCTCCTTATGTAACATACAAATTAAAGGGTCTGACAACCACGACGAAAATTAAAGATAAATTAAGTGACAACCATGTTTCGAAGAACATAATGAAAATTGTAGACGTTGAATATCCTATTCATTTAATATTTCCAGCATTAAGTGCAATATGGTGAATGCGCCGGGCTATAAATATTTAAGTACGGATAGCCAGCCCGCACCTAAAATATATTAACTAGATCGAAAAAAAAAAATTATACCCATAGAGATGAAGTATAAGAGGGCCAGATCCATGTATTTAGCGGGAAACGCGCGCAACGCCATCCAGTTCTCAAGTGGACAACTATTTCCCAAGTTTCGAACCTTTATAAGGTTTTTGAGGTTAGGTTGATATAACTAATGGCGGGACTTTTGAATATTTTTCTATTTATAATTTTTTGTTCACGTTTTTTATAAATGTGTTATTTTACAAAAAAAAATATCAGTAGATCATGCAAATAAGAAATTGCAATTAATAAAATAATCTAAAAAAATACATAAAAAATAACATATAAAAACAACAATATTTTTAAGTAAAATATATTAAACTTATAAAAGAATCATTTAACCTGTTATTCATATATTAATTAAAACATATTGACAACAGTTATAATTTGAATTAATTGATATCTCTCGGCTGGATAATTTTATGAACTCCTTTCCTTAAAGAATCTAGAAAAATATGGATGTAAATATTATTTCAAAAACGTCTATGTTAAATACATTTTTTTCTAATAAAAAATATTGTAAAAAGCATAAACTATATAATAAAAAATGAAGATTTATAGACCGAAAACATATTTTGAGAATGTGGGAAATAAATCATATTTATTAATAATTAATTATTGTTCGATTGGTTCATAATTTTAAGTTATGTATATTCTTTCAAAAATATACAATTCTTAGTAATTAATAAGCAAACGTATTTTAAACTACAAATAATAACTTACCAGTTGTAGTTTTATAAGAAAAAGTGGAGAAACTTCTGACGAATACAAAAAACAAACTGTCAAAAACAATTCATATGATTTACATCAATCAAATTGAAAAATGGCAAACTGATTGTTATTTAGAACATCTTTAATATTTAATTAAAAGTATAAATGTTTAAGAAATATACCTTATAGGGCGACAAAAGTCACCAATAATAAATAAATCATTGTAAAAACCAAAAAAATAAAGTATTTTAAATTTTCCACTTGAGACTTCAGCGCCTCCAGTGCTCAAGTGGACAACTATAACCGTGTTTCCCAATTTCAAATATTATCCGACCCCCCCCCTGATTATACCTCAATTATGCACTAATAATGCACTTTCGAAAAGTGCTTTTTGCACCTACCCAACTTGAAAAAAAAAAATATTTATATATTTTCGATACATTTGCCGTTTGCACAATGACATTCGTTTATAAAATTTATAATATATATATATATATATATATATATATTCAATGACCCCTTTCTACCCACATAGGTGTAGGGTATTAAAATGCTTAATGATAAAATTTATTTAAATATTACTCGAACTATGCACTTACTACCCTATATAAAAATTTTACAAGTAACTTTCACACAAACACCCCTCTCGAAAAAACACTTATTTTCCATATCCTCACTTCCTTAAAATGAAAGATGCTTATAAAATTGTCAAAAGTAGATGGAATTTCATTAAAATATTTATATAATAATGCATCCACTATGCTCTATCGAAAAATGTTAGAAGCAATTTTCACAGCCATCACTTACTAAAAAAATTAATTATTTTTTATGTTTTAACTTCCCCAACATGTTTATAAAATTGTTAAAAGTTGATGGAATTCGGTCAAAATATTTTATAATAATGCACCCGCTATGCATTATCGAACAACGTTAGAAGCAATTTTTACAGTAGGGGACTCGAAAAATTATTTATACTAGAATTTTTCGAACAATCATTACTCTCATTTTGCCGAGACGCTTGAAGCCAGTCAGAATAACAAACAAATAGCTACATTGCCATTATTATCAATGTAGGTGTTGTTTATACACCGACACAGAAAAAGGCACCCATAAGAAATAAGAAAGTTGATGATGGTCCAGAAGAAACGAAACATGCTATTAGTAAAATTAGTACGCCATCGATTAGATAATAAAAAAGTGCAATAAGAATGTCTTCATTGTATTGAAATATTGCTTCAAATAAATAAAAAAAGAAAATCACATTTTTCAGTTTTTTTTCATTTTTCTTGAAAACAAAGAAACTTAGCCCAGTTTTCTCAACGGGATATTAATCAGCATGAAATTCTGCAAAAGTGCCGAATTTAAACCTACCCTCTATCTCTTATAATATGCAAGATCCTCATGGTGAGACTCGAATTTGAAACACCCTGTATACTAGGTGGGGGGCTGGCTATCAGTAGCGCCAGCCCCCCAGCACAAAAATTGTTTTTTCAGTAAATCAAAGGAGTGCAAGAAGAATTTCTTACGGTAATAAGAAGTGTATAAAGTAATGTATTCTTTATGCACTTCTTATTACCATAAGAAACTCTTCTTGCACTCCTTTGGTTTGGCGAAAAAACATTGCTGCATTTTTTTAAAATTTTGTTGAAGTGGGTGGGGGGATAGCCTAGTTAAATGGAGGTGTTAGAAAGGGTTGTTGAATGTATATATATATATATATATATATATATATATATATATATATATATTAAAATTCAATGTTGCAAATATTAACTGTGCAATTCAATGTCGGGCTTTAATTTTAGCCGAGAAAATAGTTGTTTTAAAGGTTATTTTTTAAGTACCTAATCTTGAATTAAAATATCTCACAAGATGAGCACAGCTAAAGGGGACATTCGCTCTGGAAGGCTTAAAACGTGGTTAAACTTTGGATTTCAATTGTAAAAGAACTAAAAGTGATGGAATTAAGCGGTTTTGAATTTTTGTTTCCTTACTTCTTACATATCGCATTTTGTATTTCATTTATTTGCACATTTCCTTAATTCTGTAACATAGACAAAATATGTGACTATGGTTGTCACATAAGCTTTCCGAATCATCCGTTGAAAACAAAAAACCAATTATATAACAACCAGATTATCCACCGCCCTTTACATTTATTCATTCGCGAATGTGTGTGTGTAACTGATGGCGAGAAATGACGTCGGATGGCTTCGGGGGAATTGATTGTGTAATGAGAGTTTGTCTGTTTTTCCAATAGTTTGATGCTTTCTCGTTCCTTTCGATCCGACTGTTATTTTCGTTGTTTTCCTCTCGGGCCTCAGCGGGGCATTAACAGAGTTGAGTTGGGCAACATGCTTTCGACATTACTGTGATTGCTAGGGACGGCACTGACGTCGGTTGCCCACATATCTGTTGCAGGCGTCCCGACGCTATATCTCAACCCCTTTCCCTCTCACTCCCTCTCTCGCGTCGTTCCGTTCCTCGCCGCTTTCCTTGGTTTTGTGTTGCGTAATTCATTGTGTTTCTTTAAAAATGATTTCAACGAGAAATTATTGCAGAATTCGCTGAAATATGAATTAGAATTAAGATTTTTTTTAATGTGTAAAACATACAAATTTGCTGTTTTTTTTTTATATATGCGCTTTTAGTGCTATATCTGTATACAGAGTGTTGAATTATAAAGCAGGCTATGGGGATTTACACGTAAAATTTGAAATGTGTTAATATTGGCTCCCCTAATTATTTCACAGTATCGGTTTACTTAGATTATTTTTAAAGCTTATTAAGCTGAATGATTTGGTACCTTACTCGATAATTTTTGAAAAGTATTTACCGAGAAAATTGAAAAAAAAACTTTACAATTATTTTGAATTAAAATGAAGGTTTGCCATGAAATATATACACATTTATATTTCATAAATAAATGAAAAAATCCGTATAGTCTTAAACCAAATATCACAGATGGAATAATTTAATGTCACAGATGTTATATCACAATGGAGGGTAACAGAAAAATACAATTTAACAACTAGGGCTAAAGACTAAAGAAAATAAATTATCGAAAAATAAAAATAATCAACGAATAATGGAAACAATTAGAATGAAATTAAACAAGGAACATTTCTGGCAATGATCAATAAAATTCGATCAATCCCTTTTTCCTACTGCAAAAAAATACTTAAACTGTAAGTTTTACAAACAACTACTTCCCGAGCATTTACCCCGCCGGACATTGGATTACACAAGAGATATTTGTAATTAGGTGATAAACAAGTGATTTGTTTCACAATAGAATTTCAAAATAATTAATATTTTATTCTGACTACTTCGATATGAGAACTGATTTACTGGCATTTAATAACTCTTGAATTAATTTCTCACTTAACACTTGGTACAACAATTGGGTAAAAATTAAACACGTGGAATAATGGGGGAAGGTCAGAATATATAAAGAGAAAATGTTAAATAACTCGTTTGTTTTTTTAACCGATTTTAATTTCATACGAAAGAACTTATCATATTGATTAAAACAATTGACAATAATCATAAAAATAAGTAATTCAGTCGCCGCTAGATGGCGCCAACATAAAGTATAAATAATTTTCCCATTTGTCTTAAAAATTTCAAATGGAATGATATTTTTTCTTAATGTTAAGAGAAAGAGGATTAAAAAGTAAGAAATTTAGTGAAAACCGGAAGTCAGTATCTAAATCCTATCACAAGTTATAATTAAAAGAATTTTTAGAATTAAAAATTATTCATTTAAATTTTAAGAATTTTAAGTATTAATTTAAAATAAATGAAATTATAACTAAAATAACAAAATTAAATTATTTCATCACTTGTAGGGAGCGCTTTTTAATTTTAATAATAATTTTCTCATTTTTTAAATAAAAAAATATTTCTTATAATACAGGTGAAAGGTGTATTAAAACTAAATGAAAAAACATTTTCAATGCCAAATTTATATCAAAATTTTGTCTTTCAAATTGTCCAATGACTCCACCGTCATATTTAATACAAGCACATAATTTTATACAATTAAATAAGCAGCGACATCCACTCTAGCAATAGCAGTATATATATTGCTGAAGTTTTTGCATTTCAAATCCGAAAAATTATGCCTTTCCTCGTTGTGGGCCTTAATTGATAAAAAATCTATTTTAATTTGCCCCAAAAATAAAAATCTGAACATTCGACCAAAAAAAAAAAGCATCCCTATCTATTCACCTCTCAAGAAAGAGTATTTCCAAATAATTTAGCACACTTTAGAAAATGCCCCCTGGTGGTGATAAACTAATTCAATTTTGTTGTTTTTGTTATAAATTTTATTAACCTCAAAAATGTTTCCAATGGCATTTGAAATTTTTAATTTGAAATCTTCTTTTATATATAACTTGTGATAGAATAAAGGTATTGAGATGCGGTTTTCACCAAATTTCTTACATTTTCACGCACTTTCTATTGATACTAAGAAAAATATATCATTCCATTTGAAATTTGTAAGAAAAATGGAAAAATTATATTCTTTTTAACATGGTGCCACCTAGCGGTGACTGAATTACTTATTTTTATGATTGTTGTCAATTGTTTTAATCAGTATGATAAGTTCTTTCGTATGAAATTAAAATCATTAAGATCGGTTAAAAAACAAAAGAGTTATTTGACATTTGCTCTTTATAAATTCTGACCTTCCCCCACAATTTATTTCAAGAGTAAGAGAAAAATTTCTGTAACATTTTTGTTTTATAAACTCATCATGATTTCAAAAAGTGTAGTGTACATGAAACACATTTGTCTGATGAGGTTTGAAAAACCGAAATGGCCAGCACTAGTTATCCATACGCTAGATGGTGGTTGAACATTTTATTAAATAAGGAAGATTGAACATAATAAATGAAAAAACGACGCAAGCGCCATCTTTCGCCTAATTTCATGTGGCATCGCCTAGTTAGTTAATGGTGGTTGAACGATAAAGAAGATTTTACTTATTATTACTCGACTAGTTTAAATTTATTATTGAAAAAATGTTTTACCAAGTGATTAACGAGAACGAAATTAAAGATTAATTTTTATTTGCAAAATATCTTTGTATTTAGTGATTGATTATAGATAGATAAAAATAAAGAAGCTCGATCCATTGTAATGAATGCTTAATGAATCACATTGTTGAAATCTCAATGGATTTAATTGGCAAATCATCTCGGATTATTCGAAATTACCCAGAAAGGCATAAAATTACCCTTCGCAATAAAAAAGTGTACATATTGAAGCAAAATGACAAGTACAGAACATCCATCCAACAGATACTTAAACAAAAGAGTGAAATTCGAAGAGGGCCGTGAGTTTTGCGGAATGATAATCAAATTAAATTCCCTCCCTCTTCCTGTCGCTGACGTGCGTCAAAATAGAAAATAATCGAACAATTGGAGCAAGGTTTATGGGTTTAGACGTTGTGTCAACACACACGCGAGGAGGAGAGGATAGGTACGCCCTTTATGTAACGTTATAATAAAACGGTCCCTTTTAACGAAGCGCTCGAGTTTGTTGTCTCGGTCTGTTTGGTGGCGGCGCGAGGGAGACGGAAAGCGTCGGCGTCGCGACGCGTACAGCGACATCAGGTGCTCGCGCTGGCTGCGTTTGACATCGCCTATTGACGACCATTGTTTGTCGGGACGTTCGGTCGGGTTGACTCGAATGTTCCGCCAACACACGCGCCCAGCCCCGGCCCAGCCCAGCCCTAATATTTTCCCATATATTTTGTATGTGCAAGGCAAAAAAAAATATTTCGCTTTGTGCGATTTTCTGCGTTGGTTAACAGGGATATTTCGCATTGTTTTTGCGGGATATTAAATCGATTTTTTATGGTAGATATTCGTTAGGATTGCTATTGCGGCCCTACGAGGAATTTGTGAGTCCAGCTAATAGGATGAATCCAACACTATTAATCATAATAATTAGTACTATTGAAAAAGTCGTAACTTGTGTTATGAATTAAATAAATTTTTATATATGGTTACAATTCCTTATATACTTACAGCCTTTCGAGAAAATTTTCAATTTTAAGCCACTATGAGGAAAGAAAAATTAAAAAAAATAATAATGGAGCATTTTTTTTTCCTTTATACTTTATTGCAAATTAATGCAAAAAAATGGACAACTACAAAAAAGTGAACTTGAAAGTATGGGCTACCTTGAGACATGATTAGATTTCTAAAATTAAACAAGATTTTTAAGAAAACAAATTTATTTAACATAAATCTTCAACAACAAATACTGAAAGTAACATATAAAACTAAATTTAACATTAATGTTAAGACGACGTATCGAGGATGACATTAAGAGTAACCCTTAACTCTTTTGGAATTATGTTAATACTAAAAGTGGCTGTTCTCAAGTGCCAACTGTATTTATGGATGGGTGCAATGTAGTTTCCGATAAAAATCAAATCACTGAGTTATTTGCAAATTATTTTGAAACTGTTTATTGTCCATCGCATATCTCTTGCAATACTGCAAAGTCGTCTGGTTCGTTATTCTCTGTTACTCCGCCAAATTTGAAGATAACTGAAATTTTGGACTCTCCACATTGAAAATAAATTACAGCCCTGGTCCCGATGGAATACCGTCCGCTTTTCTGAAAAAAATGTTCATTTTCTCTATGTAGGCCCTTATGGTTATTATTTAATAAATCTTTGTCGTGTGGTGTTTTTCCCGCCTATTGGAAACTTGCTGACGTTGTTCCAATATTTAAAAGTGGTGATAACAAGAGAGGCCAAAATTATCGACCAATCTCAATTATATCAGCAATTGCAAAGGTGTTTAAAAAGTTAGTGGCATTTAACAAATGCTCTTCGATCCTCAATATTTTCCAATCAGCATGGATTTCGTGCTGGGGCTTTAACTACCTCTAATCTATTAGTGTATGTTTCCTACATTGTCGATGCTTTGTGGAGTGGTTTTCTAGTTGATTCCATATACACGGACTTCTCCAAAGCATTCGACACTGTGGATCATTGCATTCTATTGTCCAAATTAGCACGTGTTGGAAAACTCTTGTCTTGGATTGAATCATACCTTACCTGCCGTATGCAGTTTATTAAAATAGGCCAATCTATGCCAAGAGCCATAAATGTTACATCAGGGGTACCTCAGGGCTCCCACCTTGGGCCTCTATTATTTAATTTGTTTATTAATGATGTTACTAACTGTTTCTCATATGCTCGATGTTTATTATTCGCGGATGATATGAAGATATTTTTAACTATAAAATCATTGGATGATGCAATCAATCTTCAGTTGGATTCGTTTTGTAATTGGTGTGGGGAAAATAAGCTTAACCTAAATGTCGATAAATGCAAAACCATAACGTTTTCAAGGCGTACTATTTCAATGTATACTTCATACACTTTAAATAACATTGATGTGGAGCGTGTGACTTCTATGAAAGATCTTGGACTTATAGTAAGCAGCAGTTGGAACTATTCTAACCATATTTCTAATATTGTTTCCAAGGCCTACCAATTAATTGGTTTCATTAAGCGAAACAGCAAGGATTTCTCTAATGAAAAGACTTTGTTGCTGCTATATAATTCCATGGTACGTCTACATTTAGAGTATTGCTCCTCCCTGTGGTCACCTTACACTCAATGCAGTATTAATAAAATTGAGCTGGTCAAGAGGAAGTTTTTAAAATACGTTTCATTTAAATTTGACATGCAGGAGTCATATACTAATTTACTGCATGTACTTAAACTTAAAAGCTTGGTGCAGAGACGCATTGACGCGAATGTACTACTTGTTTTTAAAATTTTACACGGGCTTATAGATTGTTCGGATCTACTTGAAAATATTGGCATTCGTGTTTCAGCTAGAATGCTGCGTAATGATGACACGTTTCACGTACCCTTCGGATTATGGAAAAAAAAAGTTGACCATATTAGCGCCACGCTAATATGGTCAACTTTGATTTATTTGCAGGGAAGTATACATCTCTCAAAACCTATTTGCGAAGCCAATGATTTGTTTTATTGTTATAACGTATGCTATAAATTTGTGTATTTCTTAATTGTGTATTATAATTTTAATTTTTAATGTTAACTTTTTATTATTCATAATGTATATATTTAAGTAAAATGTTCGTTTTCTTAGTTTTAAGCTAAATTGTAAATGGTCTGTCGTATATTGAATAAATAAATAAATACTTATGCAAAAGATATAACATACGTGCCATCTTTTGCATTTCACGTGGCATCGTCAACGATTCTAGTCTGCAAGGTAGACAACAGAGAATCGTGTAATCAAAATACGAACTCCATGAGTAGAAGTTATTTTTTTAAGTTCCAAAATTCACACACTTTATTTTATTGTTTTTTTTTTTGATTACACGATTCTCTGTTGTCTACCTTGCAGACTAGAATCGTTGACGATGCCACGTGAAATGCAAAAGATGGCACGTATGTGATATCTTTTGCATAAGTATTTATTTATTTATTCAATATACGACAGACCATTTACAATTTAGCTTAAAACTAAGAAAACGAACATTTTACTTAAATATATACATTATGAATAATAAAAAGTTAACATTAAGAATTTTATTGTTTTAATTTGTTAATTTGAACCTACAGCAATAATTCAATATGAAAAATAAGCACCTAATATGCGTCAAACACGTGCGTTTTTTTACTTAGAAATGTTTACCTTATTATATGAACACTATAAATTGGTTTGAATTTACGTGAAGTGTTTTATATCAATTAATTTAAAAAATAAATCCCTAAAAAGTGAAGAAAGGAATAAATTTAGTTTTAATTTATTGTTATTATATGAAATTCGGTGGAGGCTATTTTTTTATAAAAGATTACAAAAAACACACCCCTGATTTGATTGTTTTAAATGGTTAAATAGACCTTTATCAATAATTCAGTACTAAAACTGTAAATACCTTCGTTTTTGAAAAGTTCGCCTCATTCCGTGGATGGAGGTTAAAAAAATTAAACATTATATATTCTTTCTTAATCTTATCCTCTTTTACCCGTATTGGGTGTCGAGGTAAACATTATATATACTTAAACTAAATTTTTATTCCTTTTAAATTTAAATTGAAATTATACCTTAATGTTGTACATTGAAAATTTCTACAATTCATTATACATACACTTGATTTTGTCATTTTAAATTGTTTTTGTTTTGTTAGCAACATTCTTGTACTGAAAATAAGTGTTGGTATCTTGAAATAGATAAGTCTAAGTTTTGATTGGTGGCTAAAAAATATTCACATTAACTGAATCGAATAAAAATATTCGTACAGTTACATAAAATCCCTCGAAGTGAATGCAAACTCACGTATTGCATTCTGTATCGAGCGCACGCTCGCATTTGGTAATTTGACAAAGTAACGTCGGATTAAATCCATATCAAAATGCACATAGAGATGAGCTAGAGCGGGAGGGGGTGTGCCGTGGAACAACGCTGGCGAGCGAGAGGGAGGGATCACATACCCTCGTCGGCTGTTATATATCGTTCGCAAAGTGGTGCGCAATCTATCAACCATATAGAAGTTAGCGTTGGTGTGTAACCGAAGAGAGCTAATCAAGAGTAGTGCATATTTGTGTTTTGCTGACCCCTCCCACGGGCCACCTCATATTCTAATGTTCGGCTTTTATTAATACTTTATAGGACAACTTCGGTCGTAAATTTACATAACAACAGACGCGACGCCACCTTCGCGATAATAGCTCACTCTACTTAATCATAAATCAGACTTTTTTATTACATTAAATGTGATTTACTTAAACGATTATACACTTTATCATTTCCCTCAATTTTAATATACAATTTATTAAATTTCTAAATGTTTACAAGTTAGAGTTATGATTAGAAATGTTCAATTAACAATTTTAAATAGATTAAATAAAAATGATTTGAAAATAATTCAGAAATTATTTCCATATATAGCTCTGAGTCTTTTGACTTACGTTCCGTAAGTACGTTAAACAAATGCACATTAAAACAACTACTTCCCGGGCAAATACCCACGCCGGACATTGAATTATATAATGTATACCTGCTGTTGCATATCAATAAAATATTGCATAATGCAACAAATTTTAAATAGCTTGTTTTTAATAGTATTTGAAAATTTTACATTTTTATAAAAATTGTATAACCTGGCACCATATGGTAAAAGGGGATACTAATTATATATATACAGGGTGTTTCAAATTCGAGTCTCACCATGGGGATCTCGCTTATTATAAGAGATAGAGGGTAGGTTTAAATTCGGCACTTTTGCAGAATTTCATGCTGATTAATATTCCGTTGAGAAAACTGGGCTAAGTTTCTTTGTTTTCAAGAAAAATGAAAAAAAAAAACTGAAAAATGCGATTTTCTTTTTTTATTTATATCTTCGTTATTTGAAGCAATATTTCAATGCAATGGAGACATTCTTATAGCACTTTTTTATGATCTAATCGATGGCGTACTAATTTTACTAATATCATATTTCGTTTCTTCTGGATCATCATCAACTTTCTTATTTCTTATGGGCGCCATATTGTTTTTTTATCAGATTAAAATCCTCTATTTTTTCTGATTACAATGATATATCATACCTTTATTGTAATTAGTTATCTACTTTTTTGGAATTG
This sequence comes from Philonthus spinipes, assembly GCA_963082785.1. Taxonomy (NCBI): domain Eukaryota; kingdom Metazoa; phylum Arthropoda; class Insecta; order Coleoptera; family Staphylinidae; genus Philonthus; species Philonthus spinipes. The sequence continues at coordinate 24,368,431 of OY720300.1, read as the reverse complement.
TCTTTATTGACACTAAAGAAGCACTCATTTTTAGTAATTAGATGGATGTCATTCTGTCATTGATTGACAAAATTTAAAATTAAATATTACTATTTATTAAATATTTAAATCATTCAATTTTTATTACCAAGAGTGTCTTTTTATAAATATGTACCTAATTTTATAGTTTAAGCGATTTAAAGGCAAAACAAAGCTTGAATATGAGATTCAATGTTCCTTTAGAATAAATGTTTGGTCAAATGTGTATAGTCAGAACATAAATTAGGAGATTATAAAACATTAATAATTTCGTCTCGAAATTCAATAAAATTCCTAGAGGGAATTTGTATACTACAATAAATAATTTAAGGAACAACTTTGAATTTTTGTTGCTGCTAAGGCTGTTTTATTAACATAAATTAAAATTTTTTTTGTGTTAATATTTTTATTAATATTAATGTTGATATTCGGCATATTACTATTTTTTAAAATAATTTTTAGTTTGTAAAAAAATCATTTTGTAAATTTTTGTTCCATTGCAAAACTTTTTTATAAATATTGTATTCACAAAACTACAAGTTACACTATATTTTCTACTGATTACTTTTAATTTCATGGCTTGCGTGATTTATTACGATTAAAAAAAATATTTTGTTAAAACTGTGTTTATTTATCAGAATAAAGATATCATTTGTGGTATCATTGTAATTAAAAAAAATAGAGGATTTTAATCTAATAAAAAAATAATATGGCGTCCATAAGAAATAAGAAAGTTGATGATGGTCCAGAAGAAACGAAACATGTTATTAGTAAAATTAGTACACCATCGATTAGATCATAAAAAAGTGCGAATGTCTTCATAGTATTGAATTATTGCTTCAAATAACGAAGATATAAATAAAAAAAGAAAATCGCATTTTTCAGTTTTTTTTAATTTTTCTTGAAAACAAAGAAACTTAGCCCAGTTTTCTCAACGGAATATTAATCAGCATGAAATTCTGCAAAAGTGCCGAATTTAAACCTACCCTCTATCTCTTATAATAGCGAGATCCCCATGGTGAGACTTTGAAACACCCTGTATATATATAAATTATATCTCCAGCTACAGATTTAGGATGTCTTCAAAAATTTAAAACTATTATTTATTTACAGTACCCCTACACCACCATTATGGCAGATGGGGATTTTAGATTATATATATATATATATATATTTATTTACAGTGGAAGTTGAAACGTTAAACTACCTCAAACGCTGTCTTTGAGATTAGTAGATTTCAAAATGAGGAAGTTCGCGGAATCACGTGAGAGATATACGGCGGGAGAGCACACGAGATAATGGAAAGAAAAAAATCAGCAAAGTATTGCAAATAACAGCAATCCACCAGAAGGTTTCCGTAGAAAGTTATTGAATTTCTCTCAACTGTATTTTACGATGCTACACCATAAAATTGATCTTCTGGTAGTGAATTTTGTAATATTTTGAGTGAGCAAAGAAACCATTCAAGAATTTTGTTCAATAATTAATGATGCAACATTGTTGGGGCGTTACTAATTTAGATGTCGTCAATATTTGTATTTCTTATAATTTTAATCCTTTCCCAGAAAAAAATATGACAATTGCATTATTCTTTCATAGAAAGGATCAAAATTGTAGCCTTAAAATAAGAATTAAAAAAATGAAACTCAATGAATTATAAACAAATTAAAACTATTTTTTTGTGTCTCAAAGCTCGAAATAACCCATATATATCAATTATGATGTATACTGTCGTTTGAATGATTAACTTAAAGAACAAAAAATGTCCACAATTTGTCAATAGGAAAAGCATAGTGTTCCAACAGGATAATGCGAAGCCTCATACAAGTTTGACCACTCGGCAAAAGCTTTTAGAGCTTGGATAGGATATACTGCCACACCCATCATAATTTCCAGATCTGGCACCTTCTGATTATTATTTCTTTCGGTCTCTACAGTCTTTTTACATGGTACAAAATTTAATTCAAAAGAGTAGATCAAAAATCACTTAGATCATTTTTTCCAGCAAAGAATAAAAAAATGTATACGCGTGAAATCATGCTACTGCCAGAAACGTGTCAATATATTTGATGTTAAATTCTTCATGATACTTGATGTATCTATTGTATTTGGGCATTTATAATATTGTCATTAGAATGAAACTTCTGTTGTTATTAAATGATAAAATAATAAAAATTAAGCAAGAAACTGACTGCAAAATACAATTAGAAGTTGATCTGCACGATTAATAAAGAAAATGCTTTCAAACCATGCTTAAAATTTGAAATTCTTAAAAAGATAGTATTCCATTAAGGAACTTTCGTAATTATAATTGTTAGAGTCAAGTTTTTGTAATTTCGAATATCTTTTGCTATTCAAAAATTGAGTTTAAAAAAAGTTTCCAAGTGCAACACAAAATTTTCCATCGAGATCGATAACTCGATGGAAAATTTTGTGTTGCACTTGGAAACTTTTTTTAAATGCAGAGGAAAACGAAATAAACGTAGCGTAAGTCAAAAAATCACAGTAGAAAAAGAGAAAATCGCATAAATATACTTTTTTATATTTATTTTATATTTAAAAAATATATAAAATTTATGGTAATTGGGATTTAGGTAGGGGAAGAAGGTTGTAGTGAGGATATATAAATAAAGTTGTGGTTGTTTTTTTTTAATTTAGGAGTGTTTAAATAACATTAACTTTTAATTTATGTAAGGCAGAGCTGTAGTGGCGAGGTATAGATCCCGAAACACGTGTCTGCAGTAGGCCTTATATTAAGTAACGTTTTTTGCTCTTTACATTAAATATTTTCGAATCAAAAAATTGTTGCATGATGCAGCAGCAAATATTTCTTTTTTTAATCATTGACCTTTCTACTACTGTGTGGTGTAAGGCAAAATATACATATATATACAGGGTGGCGCAAGATTCCGATGAAGTCCAATATCACAGTTATTTACAAATTTACAAAAAGATATTACTGACATAATTTGTAGCTACTGTAAAACTTCACATTTTAAAATTGGTTTCATATATACAGCGTGTCCAATAATCACGTGACGTATCAAACATATGATTTTTTAAATGAAATACTATATTTTTAATGTCGATTTTAGATTCTACGCTTAAAATTAATCATTTTTGACATAAGGTTTATTAGGTCAGTTTTTAATATTTTAAAAGTTATAAGCAATTTAAGGTTGAAATCTATGGAAGATTGGGGCCTTATTTTTAAAAAATGAAAAACGATGTAAACTTTCTGTTAACGCAATTTAATTGAAAAAATGTTTAATAATATAAAGAATAATCGTTTGTTACCATAAAGCAAATGTTGTGTACAGGGTGAAACAATACGCAAAATGATTTTTTTCTTTTTTCACTTAAATGGAACACCCTATATTTTATACACTATTTCGATAGAAAATTGATTGTTCTTTAATTGTTGTACAATAAACTATACCTCTATCTGTTACCATTTTTTCACAATTTCAATTCAAAGTACAAAATCATAAGTTTCGCTTATAATATATAATTTAAGTAGGCTATAATTAAAACAAATGCAATTCATAATCGTTTTCTGGTATTTAATAACATACTTACTCCCTAACCTAAAAGGAGATTCAAATGACAATCGATATTTAAAGGCGCATGCAAAATATAAAGAAAATAGTTGCTGAATGATTATTTAGCGAGTTATAATGGTTATTGGGACATATTTTTTAAGAAAAAAATTGTAAAATGTTTGAATGCTATTGAATTAAAAAAAATGTGAATGTGTGAAATAAATACATAAAAATGTTAACAAAATATAATGATATAAATATTTTATTATTTCACTTAGTATCTATTTTCGGTTTTTCAGTCAACATGAATTGTTTAAATAAATCAATTTAATAAGCATATAGGAATATTTTAAATATTTTTCGAATAATAACCAAAAAATATGGTTGTTGTTAGTTTTTAACAATTAAATTAATCATTTATTGAAGAAGTATGTTTAACTGCACCAGTGTTACAAAATATAACGTAAAATGTACTTTACTTACTAATTATAATATTAAGCGTTGTAACTTTCAACGCTAATAAATTAGTTATTCTGGCGCGGCCTACTTTGGTTAAAAATTCTATACCAAATTATTTAATCAAATGCAATTTTTGAGAATAAATTGATGATAATAATAGGAATCGTAAAATCTGTTTAAAAATAAATTATTAATATTAACATACCTTAATAGAAAAAATAACTTCCAACCCATTCCTGGTGAATCGAAAACCAACTCACCTCCACCACTCACTAATTATCACTTGTTCATAAACAAAAATAAATCGCGTTTTTAATTATTAATAATTTCTAACGTTAAAAATTAAACCGGAATAGTGAACACTGCGCGTTTTCGGACGACTGAATTGAAATACAAGAGCGCAATTATCGCAAATCAAGAAGAAAAAAACGATCGAACTCACTCCGAGAACGCATTCCTGAGATAAGAAGATTCGTTGTACCAGGATCCTGGCGCACAGCCAAAAACATACCTATTTAAATTGTTGTATTTTCAATATTATCGCGTATTAAAATAATTACAGCTTAATATTTACTTACTTTTTTCTCATTTATCCCGTGGTAAAAAAATATGTATGAATTATGATATATTTTAATTAATACACTTGATTATTCGTTTCACTAAATTATTTTATATTTGTGTTCGCGTAACTTTCATAACTAAATAAATTAGTTGTTCTTGCATGGCCTACTTTGATTAAAAATTCTATACCAAATTTGTATTTGAGATTAAATATCTCAAAAACGGTAGACAGTAGCTATTTAATATGTTATATAAAAAATGAAGAGTGATCAATTTTCTATTAAAATAGCATTGAAAATATAGGGTGTCCCATTTAAGTAAAAAGATAAAAAAATAATTTTGCGAATTGCTTTACCTTGTATATATAAATTTGTTTTAAGAGAAAAAAAGAGTATTTCTTTTATTATTAAGTATTTTTGCATTTGTATGGCGTTGACAGAATGTTTATTTCATTTTTTATTATTGAAATATTAGGCTCTAAACATCTATCGATTTCAACATTCATTTGTTTATAACTTTTAAACTATGAAAAATTGACCTATTAAATCTGATATAAAAAATGATTAGTTTTAAACGTAGAATCGAAAATCTTCATAAAAAATATATCATTCCATTAAAAAAAAACATATGTTTGATACGTTACGTGATTATTGGACACCTTGTATATATGAAACTAATTTTAAAATGTGAATTTTGACAGTAGCTACTAATAATGTAAGTAACATTTTTTTGTGTATTTCTTTATAATTGAGATATTGGACTTCATCGTAATTTTGCGCCACCCTGTATATATATATATATATATATATATATATATATGCAAATATCCATTATATAATTCAATGTCTAATGGGGTATTTGCCCGAGAAGCAGTTTTAAAGTGTTTGTTTAAAGTACTTGCGTAACGTAAGTCAAAATGTGACAGAGTTAAATGTGAAAAAATTTATTAATTATTTTCAAATCATTTTTATTAAATTTATATCTATTGTTTATATATGTATTCGTGAGTTATGTAAAGATTATTATATAGAAATAAAAGGCAGTTAAGTTCCTTTCTTCACTGTATCACTGAATTTAAGTGCCTTTTATTTCTATATAGCTATTGTTATTAAATGATAGATATGGTGTCGGTAAGGATTTGAAAGAAAACCAGTTTTTTATGGATTATTTGAGAAGTGACCTAATGCCTATAGTTGACTTTGATTGCAAAGGTTTAAGGAATGAAGCAATAACAAGAGAATAAATAGAAGTGGAGTATTTTCAATTCCCATATGCAAATGGGAAATAGTAAAATATATATTAAGTCCATATAAGATATAAGTCAAAAAATTGTTCCCGTAATGCAAATAATCTTAAAATATAGTTACTATGTAATTATAAAAAAAACATACAGATGAGATTTCACATAATTTCGAGAGGATAACCATATTTACAAAAGTGTAAGTAATGAAAGGGCTGTGCATGGTTGGCAATTGTGTGTTTATCAGACCGTTCGCGGAAATGCAATAAACCCATTGGAATTATTTACATTATGAACACGAATCTGGCCGCGGACGCACACACACATACACACGTTAATGTGAATCTGAATTCGCATTCGCGAATTCGAAATGGAGAAACGCGGCGCAACGCAAAGCGCCAGCCCACTGAACTGGACATTTCAGTTGTGCATGTGTCCACTGTTGTTACATCAAATTACACACGCGTATGTGTAAGCGATACTGGCAATTATAATTCGACAATCCGGCGCGGGGGCTGAATTACACGCGTCCCTTGAAAGACTACCCCAATAGGCCTTAACATGTCCCTCTGACCGTATCAATATTATACGTGCTTAAATTTTCTTTCAATGTGTACTGTGGGTATGACTTTGTTTTCATTTCATAGGGACGGGATTTGCTTTGAGGTGTAATTGATCGATTATTATTATTATTTTATTTGTATGATTAATACATTTAATTGAATGTAATTTGCTGTAAAAACTATTCAACTGATTATAACGTTTGTTGGTTCTCAAACGCAAACATAGGGTGTTGCATGTTTTTGTTCATTTCTCGTCTCCACCTTATTTTACAGAAAATGGATCCAATAGAAATTAATAATTGAATTAAATAAAAATTATTTGACATTTGTTGATGTACTTATCTAACATAAGTCATAATGTCACAAGGGAAAATAATTAATTATTTGCAAATTCTTTTTATATATTTTTTTAAATAAATGTCACCAAGTGAATAAATCATTTTTCTATTAAAATAACCTTTCTCTTTCAGAATATGTAAAAAACCAAAATTACCCCATCCATGGTTTTTGAGATATTTTCAATTTTATGCAAAAAAGACGAATTATCGTCGAATTTCTTGTAAACTGGAAATTCAAAAATTCATAATTTATTTTTTTGGGAGGAGCAGATTCACGAAACTTTCAGGGGTTGTTAATTAAACCCCCTCCTTTCAGAATATGCAAAAAACAAAAATTACCCTATCCATGATTTTTGAGATATTTTCAATTTTATGCAAAAAAGACGAATTATCGTCTTGTAAACTGGAAATTCAAAAATTCATAATTTATTTTTTGGGAGGAGCAGATTCACGAAACTTTCAGGGGTTGTTAATTAAACCCCCCTCTTTCAGAATATGCTAAAAACAAAAATTACCCCTTCCATGGTTTTTGAGATATTTTAAATTTTATGCAAAAAAGACGAATTATCGTCGAATTTCTTGTAAACTGGAAATTCAAAAATTCATAATTTATTTTTTTGGGGGAGCAGATTCACTAAACTTTCAGGGGTTGTTAATTAAATCTCCCTCTTTCAGAATATGTTAATAACGAAAAATACCCCTTCCATGGTTTTTGAGATATTTTAAATTTTATGCAAAAAAGACGAATTATCGTCGAATTTCTTGTAAACTGGAAATTCAAAAATCCATAATTTATTTTTTTGGGAGGAGCAGATTCACGAAACTTTCAGGGGATGTTAATTAAACCTCCCTCTTTCAGAATATGTTAAAAACAAAAATTACCCCTTCCATGGTTTTTGAGATATTTTCAATTTTATGCAAACAATACGAATTATCGTCGAATTTCTTGTAAAGTGGAAATTCAAAAATTCATAATTTATTTTCTTGGCCGAGAAGATTCACGAAACTTTCAGGGAATGTTAATTAAACCTCCCTCTTGCAGAATATGTAAAAAACAAAAATTACCCCTTCCATGGTTTTTGAGATATTTTCAATTTTATGCAAACAATACGAATTATCGTCGAATTTCTTGTAAAGTGCAAATTCAAAAATTCATAATTTATTTTCTTGGCGGTTCAGATTCACAAAACTTTCAGGGAATGTTAATTAAACCTCTCTCTTGCAGAATATGTAAAAAACAAAAATTACCCCTTCCATGGTTTTTGAGATATTTTCAATTTTATGCAAAAACGACGAATTATCGTCGAATTTCTTGTAAAGTGGAAATTCAAGAATTCATAATTTATTTTCTTGGCGGAGCAGATTCACGAAACATTCAGAGGATGTTAATTAAACTTCCCTCTGTCAGAATATGTAAAAAACAAAAATTACCCCTTCCAGGGTTTTTGAGATATTTTCAATTTTATGTAAAAACGACGAATTTCTTATAAACTGGAAATTCAAAAATTCATAATTTATTTTCTTGGCGGAGCAGATTCACGAAACATTCAGGGGATGTTAATTAAACTTCCTCCTTTCAGAATATGTAAAAGGCAAAAATTATCCCTTCCATGGTTTTTGTGATATTTTCAATTTTATGCAAAAAACGACGAATTTCTTGTAAACTGGAAATTCAAAAAATCATTATTTATTTTTTTGGGGGAGCAGATTCACAAAACTTTCAGGGGTTGTTAATTAAACCCTCCTCTTTCAGAATATGTTTTTTTAATTTGTTATATGCAATTTAAAAGTATTCACCCACGATAAATACTGTTAATAATGAATTAATATTGGTTATAAAATCAATTATCACAATAAATCAATTAATTTACTCTTCTCTTTTTATGGAGGGGCCGGTTTTATAGCGGTTAGAATTGATTCGCCACCCTAATTTTTCTGCGGGACAAGAGCGACGAGAGAAGAGAAGGGAAGGAAAGAGGGCGATTAGATGCGAATGATTGCTTCCGGTCTAATAAGTCAACTTGTATGTGCTATTATGTTGGCATTACTTAGGCCCCGATTTTATTCTCCCAAGTAAAACCGATTAAGGGCGAAGGGGAGGATTGTTTGCGGGATGTGCGATGATTGATTTTGATTTGGGAAACCCGTCACGACACACGCTGATGGCGTTCTCCTCTGCAGCAAATTATCGGAAATGGATTTTCGGGAAAAAGGTGACGTTCGGGAAATATGATTTTTATTTATTGCGACAAATACTGTTTTCCTATATATATATAGAAATGATAATATAAGAATTGCTCGGGAAAATAGAAATGCGCTCTTAATGCGGTATGAAAGAAATACAATATTAAATCAGACAAATAAAATTACTATAAATATATTTAAAAAAAGTATAACCTCAGACAAACATACATTTTGTATGTGTTATAACATAATGTAAACATAGAACAATAATTTTGTTTTATAATTAGATTTCTTCTTCTGCTATCCCTTGTTGTCCCTTAGGGCGTCGGATCATAATTAGATTTAAGAAACAAATTAAGGTCCGGTTTTTCAATTGTGATTTTAACTTATATACACTGATAGTTATGTGATATTTTCTAAAATACTCTTGAAAATGATAAAATAAATAGTTGTGCATCTAGAGTATATACGTACATTTTAAAAGAAATGAAACTTTAATAAAAGCGAAGCATACAAGGAGGAAATTTACATGTGAATGTGTGTGAACGGTAATGAGGGTAGGGCTGTCGAAAATTGGATGTGATAGTAATGGGCGACAATCTCTTTAGATGCTGATTCAATTCGGAGTGATTTTATTTGACCCGGTAATTCGATCAAGCTCTCGCAGTACCACTCACTCTATCGCCGTGCCGTGCTCCTTTCCGTTGCGTTCCTCTTCCGCCCCTTCTTCCTCTCTCCTCGCTCACAGCTCACACCCTTTGCCAACATTTATAAATTGCCACCGCCCTCGGCTCCGTCGAAAAAAAAAAACGCACTTTATATTTGCCACCCGGCGACGACACCTTATTTATACACTTTACGTTTTTACGGCATCTTTCTCGTAAAACGTGAAATTACATCAATCGCAGAAAAATCAATCAACAAAAACATGTACAAGTAATGACTGACATGCTGATATGTCTATTATATAATAAAACAATAGTAATATCTCTTCAAATAAATGGGTTTTGAGTTCACGTGAAGTGTTGGTATCAATAATAATACACGAGTTTTTTCCTTACTTCACTTTTTAAAGTGAAGTAAGGAAAAAACTCGTGTGTTATTATTAATATCTCTTAGTCTAATACTTTGTTTCGCAATAAATTCATTTGTCATAATACATTTGTATTATTTATTGTTAGTAAATTAAATTTAGTAATTTTTTGAATTATCAATTGCGCAAAATGCAATGTTTTTGCGTATAATTTTGGGTTTACTTTCACTATACTGATATATGTCTAGCTGGCCTATGGATTTTGGAAATATCAAATAATGTATGTAAACTTTCACTAAATAATTCTATCTTTTTTTTCCTATATTATTTAGAGGGTGTAATTTCTCATTTATAAGGTATTATATAGTATACATTAAAGGAGTTACCCAAGCACCACAAACATTTGTGCTTCCTCTTCTTGTATGGTTAAGATAATCCTATGGGAAGTGTTGCTTTCCTTTCACTTAGGTAGGCTTTTTATCCCTTTAGTTAGTAAGTTCCTCAAGGAAACTATGTACATCCTAATGTTGGGCAATTTTTCTCGGGAGAAAGAACGACAAAAAATGCTGTAAAATAAGTTTAAATCATGTTATATACCACATTAAACTTCAATTTCCCACATAACGAAAAAGGCCATGAGAAAAAGTTCTCGCAAAAAAAAAAATAAATAATAGAGCGAACATAGTGTTCACTATGACTAAAGCTATACGTAATGAAGGTTACGGTTTTGTTTGAGGTTTGTACAAACATGCATATGTCACGTTAAGCCCCTAATACTTCCTCTCTTGATAAGCAAAAAAAAAACAATCCTTAGCATAAGCCCATCTCATAGAAGTAGGCTAGCAGTATCGAGGTTGGTAGATCCCTAATTATCGCCATTTATGGCCATTCTTTATCCAGTATGGAGTACTGGACCGGATTTTGTTCAGTTAAGGCAAGTCTACCAATCAGCATTGGTTATCGGCTTTTACAGTGATTTCGATAAAGGCTCTTTCAAAGAAGTGGCTATCTTTTGACCTTTTTAGATATCGAACGAGCATTTGGCTCTTTCAATATCCAAAATAATGGCTAGTGCTACTTCTTTGGTTTTCAGCGAATTCTCTATCTTCGTGACTAAATAGTGTAGAGCAGATTCGCTTGATTTACTTGCTTAACATGCATGTTATAAAGTGTGAATTAGATACACTCTTTATTATTTTTTTCATTATTCTCATCAGAAAATATGTTAAGCAAATTGATCTACATCCCATAGCTTGGGATAGGTATTTACCTGGCATTGGTACAAACTTTAATTTTCTTCCAAGTGGTTGGAACATGCTTGTTGGCTATACAGCCCCAGATTACCTCGCATAGCTTCAATAGTAGATGGTTTATGCCATACTGTGACGCCATCCTGTCGCGAAGATTTGTATCCTTAAAATGTGCCCACTACCTAAATATTTGTTTTTAAAGACTACTATTTTTTGTTGTATAACAGTCTTGTTTAGATATCCTCGTTATAGGACCATTTTTTTTAATCCTATACGATTATGTCAGTCAGCATGAGTAGATCTACTTATTTCCTTCCTATCCGTGTAAAAGACCTATCGGGTTATTATAGCTCTTATACAGACACACTGGGCTTGTTTCTGTATAATGGCTAGATCGAAACGTTTCTCTTAGAGTTAGCGACAAAGGGCTGCGATCGCCGCTTTGGAGTTGTAGTACAATTTGAACTGCCTATACAGCCTGTTCTGCCCCTGGGGGTCGTCTACGAAACTTTATTATTAACATTATCCCAATTGTCCTTGTCGGGATAATGTTTTTTTTAAACTATCTTAGGTTTAAAACTCTTCCTTCTTCAGTACCTTGAAAGACGCCTCATCTATATAAAAATCAAAGCAAGTTGATAACAATCCAGCTTGACATTTAGTGCCCAGTAATCTGGGTTTGAAATATGCGGTTCCATATGTAAGAATATTCTTACATATATTTATTTAATTTTCATTAAGTGATTAATGAGAAAATCTTTAAAGACAGGCAGTTCTATTTTGGGATGCCGATGTATATACAGTGCTAGTCTAAAGTCTGGAACTATCGCAATAAATCTTTTAGGAAACTTTAAAAAAAATCTTCAAACAGGACAATTTTTATTTTAAATGAGACATATTTTATTGTAATTATAATTTAAGGATCGTCTTTTGTTTTTGAGATTTGATGTAAAGGTTCCTGGGTTATAAGGTTAATCAACCGATACCCATGTGTGAGTGGAGCAAAAAAAAACATTTTTTTTTATGAATTGCAAAACCAAATACGCCCAAAAAAGTATGGTACTGTATTCTGAAATGTTTAAGATACTTGATTTTGAAGTTTTAAAACCGAAAACCTAATAGCAGTCAAGAGTTCCAATTTGTGGGTCAAAAAAGAAAGTCTGTGTTCGGTAGGTGTGATATTAGTTTTTTCATGAAAAAGTGGATTTGAAGGATTATGTAAGAAGGTTATGGGATGCATGATCTTTAATGGTTCGATATTTGACTGAAATGGAAATTGTTACATACACATCTACTTGATTTTTTTTATTAAAAAGAAATATAACTCTTCAGTCCGACGTGGTCCAGGAAATCTTCCATAGAATGGTGAAAATCGTGAAATACGACAGAGAATGATGAAAAAAAAAAACCATGTGGTTATAACTCTTCAGTGTTGTTACTAATGATGGGCAAAATCGATATTTAAAAAAATATATTTGGTAAATACAAAAGATAATGAAAGTTTAAATTTAAAATACCTTCTTTGGATATAGAAACAGTATATGAAAAATATTTTTCAGTTTGGTCAGAAACAATAAAAATTAACATACGATTCATAATAAATTAAAGACGACGCAAGCGCCACCTTTTGCCTAATTTCAAGTGGCATCGTCAACGATTTGGGTCTACAAAGTTGACGACCAATAATCATTGTTTCGTCCACTAAAGGAAGGCGATTATTACTGAAATAATAATAATTAATGCCTTTATTTATCACAGAGAAAAATACAAAATGAAATGTCATGAGTGTAGGCGAAGTTCAGTCAGCTTAAACTGTTACTGTACTTTCACTTAACCTACGAATAATGAAACTTAAATATAATTGCAACATGTGAGATTTTGCGCATTACATGTTCGAGATTTTTTTTTTCAAAATCGTTTACTAAAAGATTTTTTCCTATAGTTCCAGTGTATAAAGGATACATATACACTGGAATATCGGAAAAAATGTTTTAGTAAAATATTTGAAAAAAAAAAAAATTGATCGACTTTGGTATAATGATTTGAAACTCTCTGTAATCAATAATTACAACTACTTAACTTTGAGTGATTACATATCTCATAGATATTTGTTTGGTGGGTGGGTACGCGGAGTTTTCTCATAACTCAGAATCTGATAATAAAAATGTAGAAAATTATATAATAAATTAATCGTTAGTCATTGATTTTTATTAGTGATGGGCAAGATTGATCAAAAAAGATCGACTGCTCGATCCTTGTAAGTGATCGAGCCGCTCGATCTCTATGTGCGGGGCTCGATCATTTTGATCGGCTCGATCTTTTTGATCGGCTCGATCATTTCAAACCGCTTGAACATGGACTGTTTATTGATTCTGTAATTAATTTTCATATTTGTTAAATTGTTTTAGTAAATAGATAATAATTTCTAGAGACATATTTACAATAGTCATCAATAAAATATCATTTCCAATAGGCAGATATTACTTAAAAATTAATTGTATAATTGTAATTAATATTTGTACCACAAGAATGTTTACAAAACATATGTACTTTTGTCGGCGTCGACATTTTTCCGGCCTTGTTGCATTTATATTTTTTAAGATGTATTAAGTACTTTCAACATTATTATTCAAAATATTTGTTTTTTATTTGAAATTATTCCATATTTTCATAGTTATGTTACATATTATGAAAGAATCTAATTTTTAATTCTAAAATACTTTTTATTATTATTGATTTAAGTACTGTCAAATAATAAATTATTTAATGGACAACAGATATTTAAATTGAAAAAAAAAATAGTAATTATTTAATTTAATGAACGAAATAGTACTTATCATCAAAGTGGTTACGTAAAAATGTAACTGGACACTAGAAATGAGATAAACAGTTAATTTTCTATAACTATTATAATCGTTGCCGTTACTAAGAAGTTACTATTACTATTAAATTACCTTAAAAATTACTATTTTTAATGTAATTTAATAATTGTGATTAAATAAAGTACATTTTTAATAAAGATTAATATTAATTCAATTTATAATAGCTATTTATTTACTAAGCAAACGTGCAATAAATTGTTTTCCACTTGGCTGATTTTCAAGAACAAAATTTACAGGGATGACTTTTGAGAGGGGTTGTAATTTTACTGATACATTTCACGGCGTAGTTTTTTAAGGGAGCGATTTTTGAGTAAGATTTTTTGGGTTTTCTAATCAACTGGAGCTGATTGATCTATTTGATCCTTCTGATCGGCTCGATCTTTTCGAGCGGCTCGATCTTTTTGATCAGCTCGATACTTCAACTGATCGATCATGGATTGATCGATCTTTGAGATGATCGATCTTGCCCATCACTAATTTTTATTATTACATAGATTAATTAAATCCGCATACGCGTTGTATTTTTTTTTAATTTTTATTATTACAATAATGACGGTGTTTTCTGTCCGGGCACATTTTGAAATATTAATGCCGTTATTAAATTACTCGAAAATCGCTGTCATTAATTATACGCAAACTGGAAAACATGCTAAAAACGATAAAATCCGCACATCACGCGCATTAAAACTAGACATCAATTATATAAATCACTTTTATTTATTACGTGTAAATTATTTATACATTATTGATATTCGCATTTGCTCATATTATCCACATTAAAACATCGAAATAATACGGATAAAATTATATTCATACATTTTTGTTATTTTATTATTGAATTTATAAAATGCGGCGGTGAATTATAATACGAATAAAATATTTTGTGTTGTTTGAAAACGCGTAATGGGAGACGAACATTCGATATATATATTTTTTTAATTTATATTAACTAACTAAACATCTTTATTCAAATGTGTATATGTATGTACAATAATATATAAAACTAAAATTATATCCTGCAGTTGAATCGGCTATCGACCGGAGGTCTTTCAGCCTAATTATTATTATTTTTGCATATTAGGGCCGTTTTAGATATACAATAATTCTCGCAGAAATTCATAATATATTAAATAAAAATGATTTGAAAATAATTAATAAATTATTTTCACATTTAGCTCTGTGACTTTTGACTTACGTTACGTAAGTACGTTAAACAAATGCACATTAAAACAACTACTTCCCGGGCAAACACCCACGCCGGACATTGAATTACATAATGTACACCTGCTGTTGCATATCAATAAAATATTGCATAATGCAACAAATTTTGATCCGAGAAAAATTTCATGCAAAAACAACAAAAGGAACGTTAGATAATATAAGGCCATCTGCAGATACGTGTTTCTATTTATAATATAATTAATACATATAAATTTATTGCATTTTACATGTATGTCTTATAGTTGTTAAAATGGTATATTCCGTTAAATAAATAAATTATGTATAGAAAAATATTGTAAGTTTATGTAAGTGTAATTCGGCGATTTTTGTAAAATATTTTGCTTCTTATTTTTTTTATTTACGTGTCCTATACAAAATAATCTACAAATGGTTCTTTGGTATGTAATATAGGGGAAATATAAATAGAAAAGAGTATTCATTCACTTGGTCACAGTCTTACGTAACGTAAGTCAAAAGTCACAGCAAATAATTTATTAATTATTTTCAAATCATTTTTAAAATATTATTAAATACAAAATGATACCGAAACTTTTATAAATAATTCTCGCTCAACTTTCTGCGAAAATTATTGTGTGTAAAACGGCTCTTAAAAAATCATTTTAAAGATGTAATTGAAGTCAATTAAATAGTTTTATTAAAAAAATCATAAAAGTATTCATCGGAATATTTGTTAAAATTAAATTACGTCATTATTCCTTATGTTATTTACAATTTCACCATAAGGTATATGAATTTAAATATTTGTAATAATACTAATGAATAATAAAATGTTCAGCCACTATTCATCTAGCAGTATAGATAGCTAGTGATTACCATTTCGGTTTATAAAACCTCATTAGACTAGTGCGAAATGCCTTGAGGAAGGCGGCTGAATGGATTTTGTATTGTGATTATATACCTGATGCCACATGAAATAAGGCCAAAGATGGCGATTGCGTTGTCTTTCATTCACTTTTGAATAGATTATTAAAAAATGGTGAATGCGCCGGGATTGAAAATAAATTATTTCATATTTTATTGGTAATATATAAAATAATTTATTTTCAATCCCGGCGCATTCACCATTTTTTTCTTTAGTCTGTTTAAAAATGTGTATTCTTTGTAATTTCGGAATAATAATTTCATTAATATTTATTATTGTATAAATCATTTATTTTCTTGTATTGTATTATAACAAAGTTGTATCAAAGAATCAACAAAGGTGTTATATATATATATATATATATAAGAACGTTGGATCGTAATAAATTATATATAAGTTAATTAATAAACATTTACTTATATAATTTATTACGATCCAACGTTCTTATATATATATATATAACACTATAACACCTATGTTGATTCTTTGATACAACTTTGTTATAATACAATATTTAATTTAATACGAACAGAATGGCTATCGACCATTTGAATTTCAGTCGGAAGTGCTTGTCTTTATGTTATGCCAGTCGATCAGTCGTTATATTAGCTTAATATAATTGCTATTTAAAATGGCTCATTTAATAATACAAAAATTTCTCGATTTTGCAAACATAAGCATATTTGTGAAAAATTTTTTGTAGGACGAAAATCTGTTGATAACAAATTATATTTCTATTAAAAAGTATTGATTTGCGTTCACTATGTTATAGTTTAACAGTAAATGTAAATAAAAGTATTTTTTGAACGTATTGTAATTAAACATCAATTATCTCCGAAAGAAAAGAATGTTGGATCGTAATAAAAGCGCAGATAGAGTCGAAACCCCTTTGAAATTCCAAAGGGGTGGAAAAACGAAGGTGCGGAGGGGAAAGGGTGGTATGGGGAAAGAATGTGGTGTTGCTGCTGCGGCATTTGAACCCCAATGCTCGCACTATTGATCAGAACTGGGGTTCGAGTCGCCGCGTCACGACATTTTACTGCCAAAATGGCTCCTTCTTTACATCATACACTTAATTTTTAGTCGGATATTTTATCGTAATAATTTGATTTATGTGCATAAAGAAAGTTTTTTTTTTAAATAGAAAACTGTGGTCATATATTTTTATATCATTACCTATAAGCAGTGTGAGTGTAAAGTCTGGAAATATCGCAATAAATCTTTTAGTAAACGTATTTGAAAAAATAAAAACCTGAACAGCTCAATAGCGATAATTTTTGTTTTAATGGAAATAATATTTTTTATAGTGATATTGAAATTCTAAGACCAAAGTAGGATGTTGTTTTTTGAAAGATTTGATATAATTGCTGTAATGTAATCATAAGGGGGGAGCTTTAATGAAACACCTGCTTCATACGACGAACATTTACTAACTAATTAAACTAAAAAAAAATTTTACCTCGTGAGAACCGAACAAAAACTGAACCTTTATAAAAACAATTTAATACAAATAAAAATAGATAATATTATTCAATATATATTACAATTTCTTTTAAAGATTTTAAACCAAAAACCTAACAACAATTTCAAGTTCCATCTATATTTAGGTAAAATATTTATAAATATATTTATTTATTTATTCAATTAACGGAGGCCATTATATATGATGATTATATTATTGTTACCTAAACTTTTTTTTAAATGAAGTAAGCAACGAATCTTTCAATTATCCCATTATATTTTGTGATCATTTTTCCGCAAATAATTTCATCACAATTTTTACACAATCACATTTCTGAATCTGCGCGTAATTTTTGCCGACACCCTTTTTCTCAATCCTTAACCCTTCGCTCGTCTGTATTTTTTTTTTCCGTTCCGCCCTCAACCCTTATTTTCTCAATCCCTAACTCGGCACGTACACTAAAAACAACCCTTCTTTACCTCTTCCGCCTACAGCGCTCGTAAAAAGGAACGTAACGGGGAAATATAAAAGTGTGTCCGGAATTAAAATCAGAGAGAATCTCCCCTCTTCGGCGTTACGAATTTTATTTTGATTTCATTTCATCGTTAATTTTTTATTATCAGCGCCCCTCCAGGAACACTTCAGTTCCCGCTTATTCAAAGGAAAAACACTGGAGCGTCTTTAAGATGTTAAAATTATAGACATACTAACAAGGATGTAAGGGATGGATAACTTGAACAAGAACGAGTTACTGAAATTATTTAAATATGCCGATAAGGAAAAGTTCTTAATAATGATTAATGGAAATATGGTTTAGTAAATATTCTTCTTCTTATGAGAGTACTTGCCTTACATCACACAGTGTAGAAAGGTCAATGATTAAAAAAATAGAAGTATTTTCAGATATATTTTTTCTCTATTAATAACATTGCCTTAATATTCATCAATTTGATTGGTTATTCTATCATAAAATGGTTAATATTTTTTTATTAACTGACAGAACTCAGATCGTTAAAATTAATAATAATCAAGACTTGATGTTCTTTCAAAAGCACCACAGACGTTTCACAATGGGTCAGTGCTATTCCTTTTGTTTATCAATGCGTATATCAAAAATTCAAAATTTGTTTTATTGCAATTAATTCTGATTCTGATACCGATACAAAATGATTTAGAGAGAATTTTTAAATGGTATTGCAATAACATTCTAAATTTTAATAATAATAGAAAAAGAATATTATTATTAATTTATTAATTATTTTCAAATTCTTCTTTCCAACCTTCGTAATAAATATTTTATTAACAATAACGTAAATGTTTCTCAGTATTTACAGTCTTGTTTTAGTAGCTCGTTTTATTTAAAAAAATAATAATTTAAATTAATTACAATAAATGTTGGGTGCGCCGGGCTATAACAGAATTACTGCCTGTTTCTCATGACGTTAAAGTTAACTTTATTCTAGAAGAGAAAATGTACAATCAACCAGTTAAATAATTAAATAAAATTAAATTTATATTATATTATTATATATTAATTAATATGTTTTATCAACAACAACAAAAAGGTATCCATTTTTTAAAACAAAATGTATGCAGACAAATTTTTGTTATAACTATAAAGTCGGATTAAGTCTCATCCAGTCGGTGTCAATTATTGAGTGGGTGCACAGGGATGGACCGGAATGTAAATTAGGGGAAGTTCGGTTTGAATCAAAGCAACATTACCGGGGAAACGTTCCCGGCAAGAGAGAGGGAGAAGGACAGAGAGAGACGGAGCGCGGCCCCTATTCTATTTGGATTTCCATTCCATTCCATGACAATTGTGTTTGTGCGCTGTTCATTTTGATTTCAATTGACTTATTATCAACTCCCGACGACGATTGGGGTGACTTTGCTCGCTGCTTAATCAGACCCTATTGTTTCGTTTAATTTTATTGAATGCTCACTTTAATTAACTGCGTCATGTAAATGCTCGCACTCGCCAACATTTCACATATATTTAGAATTTAAAAAAAATAAACTTCTGGCAAAATTATTTATAATATAGCTTGTAAAAAATCTAATTTTAACTTAATTAATAGAATTACGGCATTTACTTAAATTTTTATTAAACACTATGCGCTGTTTTAAATGACATCAATATTCAGTATATTTTTTAAGATTTCTAAATTAATTGAAATCAATTTGTTTCAATTAATTTAGAAATTGAATTCTTAGTGAAGGATAGGCATATTTAGGATTGATGTTAGGATTACGAGGTATGCATAGGTGTTTTATAATAGGAGCTAGGTGAGGATTTGTGGAAAGAATTTAAAATCTGTGTTTAATAGTGGGAATTTTGCATGTTTCGTAGAGGAAAGTATTGGAAGGATTGTGGAGAGGATTATTAGGGTGTCTAATTTTTGTAAGCACTCCAAGGATTGAGCGTTCACTTGTTTTATTTAATAAACTCAAAATGTATAACCAAGCGAAAGCCTTAACAATTAACAAATTTTTAGCTTGTTCAATTCATTATTGTCTTGTAATTGGGAAATCTTTATTTCCTGTTGGGCAATAAATATTATTATTAGTAGTAAATTAATTGTAAAAAGTGTGATTATAAATCATCTCGTCGGATTTTGTAGATTTTATTATTTTAACACGATTAGCAATAAAAATGTTTTGTTTTAGTAGCTCGTTTTATTTAAAAATAATAATTTAAATTAATTATAATAAATGGTGGATGCGCAGGGCTATAACGGAATTATTGCCGGTTCCTCGTGATGTTAAAGTTAACTTTATTATAGAAGAGAAAATGTACAATCAACCAATTAAATAATGAAATGAAATATTAAATTTAAATTATTTAAAATAGCATCCCTTTAATATAAAATAGATGAGAAAATCAACCCTTTGTTTGGGTATAATTTTCATGTAATGCAAAAAAATCAGCACAAACTGAATTTTTGATGATTAGAATTTGGTGAGTGAAAGAGTTAAAAATACTCTATATTACTCTCCGTAGTCGTGGCTACTGCTAGAAAATTCAGGAATACAAGGAAATCAACCCTCTATTAGGCATATTTTTCATGATTTAAAAAAATATATATATTAAAAATTCAATTTAAATTGAACTTTGGAATCTGGTGTCTGATATTGTTAAAATCATTCTATATTACCATTCAGTACTTGTGATAACCCCTGGAAAAGTGTAGGATTCATATAAATCAACCCTCTATTAGGCATATTTTTCATTAATTAAAAATATATATATATAAAAAATTCCATTTAAATTAAACTTTGGAATCTGGTATTAAAATCACTCTATAATACTATTCCAAAGTTTAATTTAAATTGTATTTTTGATATTCAGTACTTACTCGACGCCCTAAGGGGCAACAAGGGATAGCAGAAGATATTCAGTACTCGTGGTTATCCCTAGAAACTCGTGATTTTCCCTAGAAAACGGTGAGATTGATATAATCCAACACTCGTTTAGGCATATTATTCTTGAATTAAATAAAAATTCATAAACAGGGCCAGTTCGCCTTCCTTTAGTAGACGAAACAATGATTCTCGGTCGTCTACCTTATAGACCCAAATCGCTGAAGATGCCACTTGAAATTAGACAAGAGATGGCGCTTGCGTCGTCTTTAATTTATTATGATGAATAAATGTTATAAAAAATTCAATTTAAATTGACCCCGAGAATTTGATACAGGAAAGTATTAAAAACCCTCTATATTATTCATTGAGAATTCTTTGTTACCCCTGGAAAACTGGAAATTTAGAAAATCAACATATACTACTACAATATCTTTATTCAAAGTTATTTGTTATACATGTATTTACAATATATTATGGTATATTTGTTTCATTCTTGCTTGCTTGAACAGGCTATCGATCTGTGGTCTTTCCGCCACTAATCAACATTTATTTTTCGCGAATTATAAATAATGTAAATTAAATAAAATAATTTGAAGATAATTAATAAATTATTTCCCATATAGCTACTGTGGCATTTTGATTTATGTTACATAAGTATTTTAAACAAATGTCGATTAATGGACATTTGCCGTCCCATAACAATAACATATTGTAAAATGCAACAATGTAAAAATATTAAATATATAGAAAATCTTTATTTTTGAGAGATACATTAAATTATATTACAATATTTACAACATTACAATCATAAACATCTAGTTAAGGCTCAGAAAATAGCTATCGACCATCGTTCTTTCTGCCTAAAAAATAAATTAAATTGTTATTGAGAATTTTGTTAAAGACACTAATTTCCATTTAGTACTTGTCCAGAAAACTCTAGGATTTAAGAACATCAACCCTCTGTTAGGCATACTTTTTCATTTATTTTCAAAAAATATCAAATATTCAATTTAAATTAAGCTTTGAAATTTGTTAAAAATAATATATATTTGAAATTAAAATTTTATCAAGGTTAGCGGGTGATATTTTTAAAATAGATCGATACCCATTTGTGAATTGAAAAAAAAATCTGTTATTTCTTGAATAACTTTTTCACTTATTACTTGAAACATTTTGAATATTAAAAGGTAAATAAAGTAAAATTAAAATCACTGAATTGCAATTATTGTGACGCTATATATATAGGACAGATAGGAAGATCCTTTCAAACGCGGCTGGAAGAACACAAAAAATCCATTTTATATAATAAACAATGTACCGGCATCGCAAAACATTGTGTCTCCAATAACCACTCAATAAATGTTAATAAATTTAAAATACTGTATTCATGTAAAAAGGGATTTAACCTAAATCTGCGAGAAGATCTGGAAATACACAAGGCAATAAAACTTGGAAAACCCATTGTTAATGCCAATGAAGAGCTTTGGTCTTCACCGATCCTTAAATCCCTTATTACCTAAGATTTTGTGTGTATATATAATTACTTGTCGTTTTTTTTTGTAAAGTACTCTTGATAATGCTGTAAAAGGCAAAACTAGTTGAGCCAATATATATTTTTTGTGAAACAAACCAAGTGATTTTAATTTTAGTTTATTTACCTTTTAATAAAAAAAATCTTTTTTTTTTTCATTTATATTGATCTCATTAATATGGTGGCAACATTTGAAGCATCTTTGTGTTTGCGATAGACAGTGGCTTATCAGAATATTTAATGAAGTACGAAACGTATTTTCTCGAAATACGTGGTTTTAATTACAATATCAACAACATAAATTAATAAACGCCGCAAGCGCCATCTATTGCCTAATTTTATGTGGCGTTGCACATGGAATACACTAGGCTGATGAGGTTCGAAAACGCGAAATGGGCATCACTAGTTATCCATACGCTGGTTGAACATTTTATTAAACATAAATTAAGCCAAAACCTCGATTCCCAATACGGGTAAAAGAGGATGAGATTAAGAAAGAAAGAAATTAAGCCAATCAATACCGCAATCTAATCTATCTCCGTACTGGTAGTGAAAAATTGTTATCTTGGATATATCGTTTCTAAAATGTTGCCGCTCGGGTTCTTGGACGGTTTACCCCATCGCTTACGGCGCATTCCGCAAATGTTGTCTTTCGTGATTTATGACCTTCATAATCCACTAGTGGAAATATGTATGAATTTTGACATAAATTCATTTCAAAAATTGTTAACTCAAATTTGCCGCCTTTTAAATGCCACATGGAACCTCTTGGACGGTTTATTTCAATTGTTCACGGCTCGTTCCGTAAACTTCGTCTTGCGTGATTTATGGCCTTCATAATCCACTAGAGGAAGTATAATTGATTTTTGACATATATTCATTTCAAAAATTTGCCGCCCCTCAAATGTCATCGGGGTACATGAAAGTTCTTGAACGATTTATTACAATCGCTTACGGTTCGTTCCGCAAACTTCTTCTTTCGTGATTTATGGCTATCATAATCCACTAGAAAACACTAAAAATTGGATATTGGAAAATGAAAATGACAGAACTAGCGGAGCTATTATTCGCAGACGACATGGCAATATTTGCAGAATGAGAGAAAAACCTACAACTCGATATGGAAATATTGGCTAAAGAACTGAGAAAAATTGACTATAAAACTGAGCAAATTGTCAAGATAAACCTTGACAAAACGAAAACCATGATAATTGCACAAGAGAATAAAAAGGACGAAGTAAACTTACAAGGAAAGAAAATAGAACAAGTTGAACACAACAGATGCCTAGGAGCACTCTATTATTGCTCCTAGGCAGCTGAACGGGAAAATCGATAAAGAAATGGACGACAAAATATTAAAAACATGGCTGAAAGACAGATAGCCATTTAGTAAGAATATTATATAAAATGTATTGTATTGTATTTTTTTACTTTCCCCGAACCCCTGTCTAAGGGAAAACATTGTGATCGTGAAAATTTTCGAATCGCCAATTTCAACAAATATGCACGTTTTGAGGTCCCCTGAGTTCATTCCATCGAGTTTTAAAAAATGTCTGTCTGTGTGTCTGTGTGTTTCCGCGATAGCACAAAACCGGCTGAATGGATTGAACCCAAACTTTATATTACAGTGGAATGATCTGAAAAGCTTTTAGTTAGAATCAAAACACATTAAGTGCAACTTTACTCTTACAATTTTCATTTTTTTTAATTCGGATAGAAAAATGATTGAAATAAAAGTTGTAGATCTTTGAAAATAAATAATTTCTGTTATAAAACTTTTATTGTAGAACCGCCGGTTTTCATTTTATAAGCGGAAGAATTTCGTTTGCCTGATAAATTCCCTTAGAGATTTTAATTATTGAAATAATTATTTTAATGACATTAAAAACGTCAAAGTGCCGTCATATTCTATATATCATTCGCAAACGCCTCCAGTTTGAAAAAATGAAGAAGAGTGTGGAGAAATTATTTTAACCCATTGTAAGGTAAGAAATAACACACTTAATTAGAATATTCTTCTAAATACTAGATTTTAACTTTAAAAGACAACAATCATTTTTTTCCATTAATCATTTTGCTTTCCTATTAAATTTTCAATCAGAAACTTATTTGAAAGTACCGGGGAAAAGTGCCATGATGGACACATCACCATTTTTTTTTGATCTATGGAAGGGGACGCTGTGTCGGACTCTTCCCAGATTTTGTCCGGGAAACTACCGACTAAAACCCCCTCCCACTTTACCGGCGTCGACTGTCAGGTCTCTACATAAAAACAAACCGGATAACTAATATAAAAAAAATCGAAGAAAATAAAAACACATATATAACACAAACATCAAATAAACGCGATGGAAATGAGGTTCCTCAAAAAATAGAAAATAAAAGATAAGAAATGAAACATATACAGATATACAAACCTACAGATACGACCAATAAATGAAAAAATAGTGGAAGGACAGATGAGATGGTATGGTCATATTTGCAGAATAAAGAAAGAATGAAAGAAAGAAACACCGAGTGAATATATGAGGCACGAGCATCAGGAAAAAAAAAACAATGAAGAAGATCAAGAAAAGATTGGAGCAACGCAACAAGAGAAGAGGCATAAAGAAAAGGGAAATAAAGGAACTAGCACAAAACAGAAAGAAATGGAGAGAATTCTATCGTACAGAATAAAGAAATAAGAAACCTGTACATTTAATGTATATATATATATAGAGAGGTTTTTTAATCAGTATACATTAGGCGAACTGTATACCCGCAAAAAAACCAAGTCAAACGCATTGAGCCGATTGATGTGTGTTGCCTATAACACACAACTAAACGTCAATTGTTAAACTTCAAAATGTGTGAAATATTTGATCGAAAATGTATACAAATGAAGAAAAAGTCGAATTTCAAGCGTGTTTTACAATGGGGTCCGATAGTGATGACGTCACATATCGCGGCAATTTTAAAAGTGTGGCGTTTCAAAAATTTAAATGACCCTTATTGAATACGTACATAAAGATCACCTAAAACTTTAGAAATAAACTGCGCCGTTATTATACATATTTAAGAAATAAACTTTATAATTAAGAAAAATTAATCTTATATCTACTTAATAAGATCAAAACTTGAAGAGAAATTCAAGGAAGTAGCGTGAAAAATTAAAATTTCGATTTTTATTAAAACGTATGTCGGACCTTAAATGCACACACATGTCAGAGAAGCTGTAACATAGAGGTAGTATGTCTAGAGAATATGTTTGATGACATCTAATTTGTTAGGCAAAGAGTAAAGGGAAGACAAATATGTAAACATAATTATGTCCTTAGTGACTGTATGCTATATATTGAAGTTTTAGTCATCATATTTTATTTTTTTTCAAAATATGTGAAGATTTTATCTATGATTTAAGATGATGTTTTCTGAATAGTGAATGGCAACACTGATTATGTTTGTAATGGAATTATCAACATTAAAATTATTTCAATAATCAAAAAATCTGTTATATTTTGAGTACCAACCAAAAGGTCTTCTTAAAAAATAATCTATTTTAATCGATATATGTCACAAAATAATCGAATCAATATCCAAACAAATAATTGATAGACATTCAACAAAATAATTACTTTACAAATGCATTTAATTCGAGATACTCATTTTTCATTTTATTTTATTTAAAAATATACTTAAAAATTTACCTTTATGTTGAATTATTGAAGGAAATGTATCAATTGTAAATTCAACAATTCAAATGTTTAAATATATTTTTCGAATTTGGAATCCATGATTCAATTATTTAGTTAAATGTCGAATCTATCAATAATATTGGATTAATTATTTGAACTCATATTCACTTAATAATCGATCCTAATTTAAAAACAAAAACAATTGATATCCAACACCCGAAAGGGTACAATGAGAATATTAATTATGTATATATATATATATATATAAATTATATACTATATATATAAATTATATACTATATATATATATAAATTATAAACTAAAATGTTATTAACATAAAATAAACAGTTGTATATTGTAACAAGATTATTAGCTTCCCAATTATTGGAAATTAATTTGACATTTTTTAAGAACGAATCCATTTACTGTCAGGTTTTCTTCTGTTTTATTTATGTTTTTATAAGCTATATGTATAAATATATATAATTCTAATCTTTTTTATCTTTCGGGTGTTGAGCGTTATAAGCTATATATTAAATTATAAACATTAGTGTAGCATCTATCAAGTAATTCGCCTTAGGTCAGTAGCATGTTTATATATAATTTATGTCTCGATTCTCTCTTGTAAATATTATGTGAGTTTTTATGTTTTACCATTGTTCAGAAATATTAAATGTTATAATAGTAAACAAAACGTTGTAGCCCAACTGGTAAATAAATTGTATTAATTCTAAATTTATTGTAAGAATATTATTTACATTGTCGATATACTTTAACTAATTGAAGAATTTATTTTAAGTAAATGTAGTGTAGGAATACAATTTCCTTGTTTGGTTTCTATAATTCAAAATATTTTTATACAGCGTATTGAGAGATGGCGCAGAGATCACACGTTGCTCGTATCACTATTATTATGTTCATATAAATATATTTTTGAAAGTGTTGTTCATTATCAAATATTTTAAATTGTAATTGATGGTCATGACAATAAAATAAAGATTCAAATTCATTTATCTACGTATCACAAAGTATAGACTTGCACCACCGATAACATATTCTTTATTATAAATAAAGTAGTGTTAATTAGTTTAATGCTTCAATGGAGCATTACCCCTTTAATTATTTCTGGAAATGACCATTATAGAGCCAATAACCAAAAATTAATTACCAGTTAGGATATAACATTTAATCTACAATTACAACATTTAAAAATAATTAAACAATAGAGATAACATAAATACTTACAGTATTTAAATTGAATTTTATTTAAACAACCACAATAAATCATAAAATATTGCCAAGAGAAAACGAGAATCATACAAAGTAAGGTTATGTTTTGGTCCCAACTGACACTTGTGTGCTCTTAAGGAAGACATACGTTTGATTAAAATTAAATATTTTCGTTTTTCAGACAATATCCAAAATTTTATCTTCAAACTTTTACACGAATTCGAAGATATCCGTTTGATTTATCTTATTTATAAAGCGTATTTCTTAAATATGCATAATAACTGAGGAGTTCACCACTAAAGTTTTTGATGATCCTTATGTACGTAATCAATAAGGTTGATTTAATTTTTTGAAACGCCACACTTTTAAAATTGCCGCGATACGTGACGTCAGCACTATCGGACCCCATTCCAACAGTACTAGAGGAGGATAAAACATGTTTTAAATGAATCCAAAGTGGCCGAATGCCTCAGTTAGGATAATTCTAAAAATAATTAAACTAAAATATTTTCTTTGGAAAACGCAACGAAATAAATCATGACTAACACTGCATGCGTTACCGTCACCAGCAATTTCCCTTTTTATCAAAAATACGTCAGTTATTATTATGGAGAAATTACAGGTAAAAAATATTAAGAGATTTTATTAAGACAATTTGAAAGAAAAGTAACAGTGAAGAACAATAAACTTGAAATAATTAATTAGAATAAGTGCTAGAAATGACCACCAGAAACTGCAAGATATTAACTCAAACGATCGTGAAAATTCTTCCACATTGTGCATTTCGATATTGTCATAAACAGAAATAGAAAATTGTTTAATTGTTTTATTTGAATTATCCTAGTTGAAGGAATTGATCGTTCGGGTTGCGTATTATAGGCAACTAAACACATACATCAATGCGTTTGACTTGGGTATTTTACATGTATACATAGGGGATATGTATACTGTTAAAAAAAACCTCTCTGTATATATGTGTTATATACCGGGTGTCCCACGAGATAGTGTGCATACGATATCTCGTAAATGGATAACACTACAAAAATGAAATTTGGAGGATTTGAATGGTTACATATGATGCCTATTTCAGAGTACCTAGACTTTGTTTTTGCCACATAATTTCCGACAAATTGACATCAACTTCAAAAATTTAAATAAGACACCCTATATATCTATACATATTTGATAAGGTTATTTAATTACGAATACAACGGTATAAAAACATTTGGTTTTTTTTTGTTTTATTTTATTTTAAAATAATTATAATAATTATCAATGAGGAAATCATAGTAACATATGGAATATCTACACAAAAATAATTTCAAATCAGATATACGATTCAAAACAATCATTGTCAAATAGTTGTCAATATTAGAGTTAAGTCCAATTGAATTAAGTAATTATGCCATCTGTATTTACGTGTAGTGAGTATGTCGACATCTCATCTATGGAGAATGCCGCAAAAATAGCAGACGCTCTCGAGAGTTGTATAGAGTAAGATACCCCAATCGGATAACACCGAGCTGTACTACCTTCTTTAAGTTGGAACAAAAATTGCGGAGTGGTTCTTTTCCGGATGGAAAACATGTAGCTCATAGAAATCATCTGTCCACAGAGTATTACAAAATAATAAATACCACCCATATAAAGTACATCTGGTGCAAGGATTAACGCCTCAAGATTCTGCACGTAGATTGCTCAAATAATAGTAAATCTCGAAGACGATCCCAATTTTTTAAATAAAATTCTCTGGAGCGATGAAAGTAGATTTCACAATAATGGTACCGTTAATCGGCATAACTGCCATTACTGGTCTGCTGATAATCCGAACTGGATGAAAGAGACTAATTTTCAACAAATGTGGGGAATAAATGTATGGTGCGGTTTATACAATGGTCGTGTGATTGGTCCTTACTTTTATGAAGGTACATTAACTGGTGCAGTCTATTTAATTTTTTTACAAAATGAAATTTCTGAGTTATTGGAAGATATTCCTTTAAATGAAAGAGCAATGATGTGGTGGCAATAAGATGGTACACTTCCTCACTATTCTCGTCAAATTACTAATTTTATTGATGGGACTTTCGGAGAGCGCTGGATTGGATGAAATGGTCCGATAAAATGGCCACCACGATCCTGATATTACGCCCTTGGATTTTTTTCTTTGGGGATATTTAAACAATATTGTATATACGAGGGTAGATTGAAAAGTTTCCGGAATGGGCAAGAAAACGCAGTAATTGAACAGGTTTTTGTTTTTATTTTTCAACATAATATCCTTGCAGGGCGATACACTTTTCCCAGCGGTGCTCCAACTTTTTTAAGCCTTCAGAAAAATATGATTTCGGGAACTCTGCAAAATAAGCTTTAGTGGCGGCGATGACCTCCTCATTTGACGTAAAGCGCTTGCCTCCGAGCCAAGTCTTCATGTGTGTGAACAAAAAGAAGTCGCACGGGGCCAGGTCTGGAGAGTACGGAGGATGCGGCACCACCTCGTAGCCCAATTCAACCAATTTAGCATTGGCGATTCGGGATGAATGGGCCGGCGTGTTGTCGTGGTGGAAGAGCACTTTTTTTCGCTGCAAATGAGGCCGTTTCTCCTTCAAAATGCCGTTGAATTGATCCAATAAATCGCTGTAGTATTGTCCCGTGATAGTTCTTCCCTTCTGCAAAAAGTCGATGTGTAACACACCTTGCGAATCCCAAAAAACGGTGGCCATGACCTTTCCAGCAGATGGGACAGTCTTTGCCTTCTTCGGAGCAGATTCGCCTGGAGAAATTCACTGTTTCGACTGCTGCTTGGTTTCTGGTGTGTAGTGGTGGATCCATGTTTCGTCCACGGTCACGAATCGGCGAAAAAAATCCGTTGGATTACGATTTAACAAGGCCAAACACTCTTTCTAAGTGGTCACACGATTTCGAACCGAGAGCTTCCTCATGCCCAAATGTTCGTGCACGATATTTTGCACACGTTTATATGAGATGCCCGTGGTCTCTACTATTTCGCGCAACTTCACTCGTCGATCGGCTAACACGAGATCATGGACTTTATCGACCATTTCTTCATTTGTGGCCGTTTTTGGACGTCCACTGCGTGGTTCATCCTTGGTGCTCGTACGGCCACGTTTGAACTCGCTCACCCAGAAACTAATAGTCGAAAATGAAGGTGTGGATGTGCCATGAACTTTCTGCAAAATATCTCGTATCTCCGTCGCCGTTTTCCCGTCCATCCAGAAATGTTTGATGACTGCACGAAATTCGTTTTTATCCATTTTTGCAAAAGTGCCTGAATTGCTTCACAAGATATCCTAGTAAACATAAACGGAACGACGCACGTGTCTGAAAATTTGACAGCTTTCCTAAAATAGGTTAGCCTTAACAACCATCATAACAATTTCACGATACGCGCGCCATCTCTTGCCCATTCCGGAAACTTTTCAATCTACCCTCGTACTGACCCCAACAGAGATATAGAAGATTTACAGAATCGAATCACAGTAGCTTGTAGAAGTATTACTGCAGATACGGTTAGAGCAAGTTGCATCAGAGGTCTTCTTAGAAGACTGGAATATTGTGTTAGTGTTGATGGCAATCAATTTGAACTTGAATTTGAATGATATTAAAACTTTGATAGGTGTTGTTGTTTTGTTTTGTTAATATGTCATAGGTAATGTTTCATTTGTTTATAACTCCCATATTTTACAATAAAACAAACAAATGTCATTATACCATTGTATTCGTCATTAAATCTTAATTTAAAAAATGTATAGATATATAGGGTGTCTCATTTAAATTTTTAAAGTTGATGTCAATTTGTCGGAAATTATGTGGCAAAAACAAAGTCTAAGTACTCTGAAATAGGCATCATATGTAACCATTCAAATCCTCCAAATTTCATTTTTGTGGTATTATCCGTTCACGAGATATCGTCTGCACACTATCTCGTGGGACAACCTGTATAGCCCAAAACCGATAGGTAAAAGATTAAAAAAATAAATAGAAATAATCCTCTAGTGGAAATATAATTGAAATTTGACATATATTTATTTAAATAATTGTTATCTGCAATCTGACGTCTTTTAAATGCCATCGGGGTACATGGAACCTCTTGGACGATTTATTCCAATCGCTCACGGCTCGTTCCGCAAACTTCGTCTTGCGTGATTTATGGCCTTCATAATCCACTAGCGGAAATATTTTTGAATTTTGACATACATCCATTCTAGAAATTTTAAAAATGGAAATAATATTGTCGCTTGTTTGATGTTCACCTCCTTTTGTAAATTCAATACTGCAAACATGTATTCATGGAAATGTGCATTTAACTCTATTCGAAACTAACGGCAATGTTAACGCCAAAGCCGGCGTTAATTTAGTGTAAAACCCTGGAATTGATTAATAAAGTAAATAATCACAAAATTGAAAGTGGAAACATCGGGAGCTGAGCGCACCTGACGCCCGGCACTGGCACCCGGCGCCCGGCTCTCCTCCGGATATTGAATAATGAGGTTGCCGTGCCGGAGGACGTCGGCATCGTCCCGGAATCCCGGAGCAACACCAGAGGTCACCGGACCACACCGGATGCCTACGGAGTGGGGGAAGCGACGACGAAGCGCCAATGCTCGCAAAGACCACATCAGACCAATAGGATTAACGCGCGACGACCAATCCAAAAACACGCAACGCACCCCCGACAGCAACCGCCACAAGTCAACCCTCAGAAAACAAACCCCTAGCTGGCCCTGTGCTAATTCAGAATGTGAACAGCAGGAATTACGCATACGGCCGTTGATGCCGGCGGGTAACGTTCTAAGTTGCGCGCAGATGGATGATAAAGGGTGAGATTTCGCGTGTTTGCGTAGCGCGGGGGATGATTTCGTGAGCGGCGCGCAGACGCGAGCTGTTAGAAGTTAAACACGGGGTGGTGAGGTGGCGGCGAGGTCTGATCCCGCCCCCGGATGATGCCTCCGCTTCTGCTGATACTTAATACACTGCTTTGCTTTGCTTTGGTTTCACTTCTCATAACGTCCGACAAATCTGGTGGTGGTGGATGTTAGTCTCCTGCAAACAACCACCAGATACACACTTGTATCTTTTTCATACTGGTTATTGCTGCTCTTACACAGATTTTAGTACAAAAGTGTATTTAGTTCTCAAAATATATATACACCGCGTGTAGTTATTTCAATTTCATACATTTAATACAAGTTTCACCCAAAGTTAATACATTTTAACCGTGCGTAATAAATTAAACAACGAATTCAACATTGTGGACTATCGTTAATTCACAAAACAAAATAGTGAACTGTGATATATGAAGTTCAAGTGTTAATATTTCACGTAAGTACATATACTCTTTACATAAATATAAATCTCCTTTCTATTACATATTTATATATATATATATATATATATATATATACATCTTTATTCAGACAATAACTTCATATAATATACAGTTATATAGTACAATTATAAGTTTGTATGAAGGTGTTAGTCTATCCTGGGCTATCATTACATATTTATTTTACTAGACTAGATTTAATATAAATAATAATAATAATAAATTCCTTTATTTGCTAAATAGTAAGACAATATAATAATAATAAGTAATTTATTTGCCAGAAAGATAACCAATTATACTACTAAATTAAAAATTAATGAAGTACAGCTAATTAATTAAGTAAAAAATGCATAAGGTTAATATAAGTGAGCAAATATGATAATCTTGTTTATAAATTATCAATACAAATATTTTTTAATAAAAAAATTATAAATTATTTCCTCTTTATTATTTTCAGTCTATTAATTTAATTTATTTAATTAACTGTGATCAAATGAATGAATTCTCTTTTCTATTGACAAAAAAAAAATTATTTAGAAAATACACGACACATTTTAAACATTTATATATACAATACATTTTGATGTTAGTCTCTCCGGAGGTTTTTCTGTCGTATTAGTTATTAAAATACATTCTATTTTATATAACAATTTGTTGAAATGGGAAACTTTTTATTGCACATCACCACAAATTCAAGACTGGGCAGAGAGACCTCTAGTCGATGGTTCAGGACAGGCAAATACTTCCATTTTATTTTGTATACATACACTGCATGTTAATATGAGTAAAAATGTATGGAATTGTCCGAATACAGATATTTCTTTTTGATTTACAAATCAGTATAAGTCTATGTTATAGAAGTACAACATTAATTAAGTCAATTACACGGTAATAATACTAGTATAGATATAAATAATAAGTGAAACAAGGGCTGAATAGCCCAGCACAGAGCACTTTCATTTTATTGTATTTACTGAATGTTAATGTTTGTAAAAATGTATGCAATTGTCTCAATAAAAATAATTGTATATATATATATATATAATTGAAATAAAAAAAATAATGCAATATATAAATCTTCTATGTACTAGTTGTGGAGAAAGTTCATAATTTTAATTTTAATTAAAAAAAAACCTTTTGCATTTTCCTATTTTTTAATTCTAAACATTTTGTATAAACAAGAAAACTAATAATAGAAATTTAATTTCCGAAATATATTTAGAAAAAATAAATAAAACTAAAAAAGAAGGTGAACGAACAGATTTCTTTGTTAAAAGGAAAAGAATGCATTTTAATATTACAAGAATACACAGTCTTGTAATATTGTTTCATTCATTCATAATCGACACTCATTTACCGGCATTAGCCAATGTTGGGTTCTTGTAATATTAATATATGTGTATATACATAGCTTAATTAAGACAATACGAGCCCTAAAAACTCTATATTGGGACAAAATGCATATACAGGGTCCTGCACCACAGCTTCCGTCTTCGATAGCTCAGTTACCAACTAAGTTAGGACTTTAAAATTTTGGAAACTTTACTTGGGTTTTTTTGGAACACCCTGTATTATCAAAAATATTTTCCTGGAGTACGTCCTAGGACTCAAGTAAAGTTTCCAAAATTTCAGAGTCCTAACTTAATTAGTAACTGAGCTATCAGCTCCCGTGAGCTGTGATGCAGGATCCTGTATATATGCATATAAAATTCAGGTATTGGACAGTTTGTTTACGTTTTCTAGTATTTTTTTTAAATTTAAAACTACGTAATTAGTTAATTAGAAACAATTAGGGTCAATAAACGACACAAGAAACAAAATTATTATTCTATCACCAATAATTTACAAGAAAAATATTCAACTAAATATTGGAACATTGCACGAATTGTATTTCTAAAAAAGGAGTAACGTCGCCTTTATATTTTATGACAGCTTGAATTCGGCTAGGCATTGACTCAACTAAGGATCGGCACGTTTCAGGAGAAATTTCATTCCAAATTTGCTCTGTTTTGGCTCTAAGTGCAGGTAATGTTCGTTGTGGGTTGTTCCTCATTTTATGCTATACTGTTTCAATGACATTAAGCTCAGGACTGCTGGAAGGCCAAGAAAGAACATTTACGTTGTGGTCGCCAAAAAACGTTATTGTGGTTTTGGCCGTATGACATGCTGCCCCATCCTGTTGAAAAATGAATTTTCGTCAATTTTTAACTTGGCGATACTTGGTAGCAGACTGTTTTGCAGTATTTGTTGATATTTCGCTGCATCAATAAATTCAAAACATCCTAATCCTGAAGCTGTCATGCAGCCCCAAATCATCACTCCTTTAGGAAATTTTACGGTACGTTTTAGGCAATCCTTGTGAAATACCTCATGTTTCGAGCGAATCACGCGTTTGCGATAATCAGCGTCACATTTTGTTCGACACTAAAAATTACTCTGGACCAGTCTGTAGCCGACCAAGATAATTTAGATTTTGCCTATGTAAGTCTAGATTTCTTTTGTTTTTCCGTCAACAGTGATTTTTTCTTTTGCTTATAAGAAAATATGTTTTTTTTGTTTAAAACTGAACTGTCCTGATAATATGAATTGATGAATTATGATTTGAGGATGTTTAGCAATAATACTATAATTGCGGGGAATACACATTTTTTGGTAATAAGGGACAACACAGTGTTATTTTTATCTATTTTTCTCTTATTATCTAACACTAATCCTTAGTTTGAAGAGTATCCTTTCTATATTCCTGTTTATATTTAGTGTTGATTAAAAGTGATTAAAATAAGCGTTAGTAATTTAATATTAAACCTAATAAACGAACAGACAAAAAATATTGTTAAAATTTTATAAATTAATCGTTTCAAACAGTTATGATTTTAATATTTTTGTTTTATTCAATAATCTTTGCGGAAAATTGTAAGTGATTTTTTTTTATTACAAATATTCATTTCTTAAAATTGTTTAATATATTTTAAAAAAAGTATGCTTATGTTTAATAAAAAAGGAGAAAAAATATATTATACATAATTTAAAACTAACAGGATATGTTTCCTTATTAAGAATAAAATTCAAAATGTTAATTACTTCTTTCTTTCTTAATCTTATCCTCTTTTACCCGTATTGGGTGTCGAGGTTATGTTAATAATAAAGTATTAATTTTTCATTGAGAATGATCTACGTGCTAATTTTTATATTAACTCTTCACGTCAACTCAATATCTATTTTTATTTAATATGTAAATTAGGATATATTTCAACAATAATGAGTTAATTTTTTTGATAAAAAAAGTTGTAAGGGGTACCCCTCTGAACTTTTTCGCATTTCTTTGAAAACTACACGGAATTAAAACTATCTGATAGCAGATTCGAGTTCAACAGACTTTAAACTATTTATGTAGAAAGTTTCAGCCCTTTGCAGCCTAAAATAATTTTTTTATGGAAAAAGTTGTAAGGGGTACCCCTTTGAACTTTTTCATATTTTTTGGAAAATTTGAAAAAAAAAATATTTCTACATCGAATAAAAACTTACTGATTGCAGATTCGACTTCAGCAGACTTTAATCTATCTCTGTAGAAAGTTTCAGCCCATTGCAGCTTAAAATAAATTTTTGATGAAAAAAGTTGCAAGGGATACCCCTTTGAACTTTTTCATATTTCTTGGAAAATTAAAAAAAAAAAATATTTTTACACGAAATAAAAACTTTCTGATAGTATATTCGAGTTCAGTAGACTTTAAACTATCTTTATAAAAAGTTTTAGCTCATTGAAGCCTAAAATAAATGTTTGATGGAAAAAGTTGTAAGGAGTACCCTTTTGAACTTCTTCATATTTCTTGGAAAATTAGAAATAAAAAAATATTTCTGCACGGAATAGAAACTTTCTGATGGCAGATTCCAGTTCAGCAGACTTTAAACTATCTCTCTAGAAAGTTTCAGCCCTTTGCAGCATAAAATAATTTTTTGATGAAAAAAATTGGAAGGGGTACCCCTCTGAACTTTTTCATATTTCTTGGAAAATTCGAAAAAATATTTCTACATGGAATAAAAACTTTCTGATAGCAGATTCGGGTTCAGCAGACTTTAAACTATCTTTGCAAAAAGTTTCAGCCCATTGCAACCTAAAATAAATGTTTGATGAAAAAAGTTGTAAGGGTGACCCCTTTAAACGTTTTCATATTTCTTGGAAAATACGAAAAAAATATTTCTACACGGAATAAAAACTTTCTGATACAAAATTCGAGTTCAGCAGACTTTAAACTATCTCTATAGAAAGTTTCAGCCCATTATAGCCTAAAATAAATGTGTGATGGAAAAAGATGTTAGGGGTAACCCTTTGAACTTTTACGCTTTTTTTTGAAAATTAAAAAAAAAAAAAAATTTACACGGAATAAAACTTTCTAATAGTCTAATAGCAGAATCGAGTTCAGCAGACTTTAATCTATCTCTGTAGAAAGTTTCAGTCCATTGAATCTTGGCGCTCACACGTTAATATTGATAATTGCAATGTTACAACCCAAATAATAATTACAAACAATAACGAGTTATGTGAAGCGAATTATTTAGTGATATAACTTGGTTTGAAGACGTGAGTTAAGTAATTGAAAAACAATCATTAGTTAACTTACTTAATTTTAAAATAAACTTGTAAATTCAATTCACTTGGTTTAGTTTAACTTATGTGAATTCAATTTACAAGTTTAATTTAATATTAAGAATGTTTTACCAAATTATTAATTACAAAAAAAGCGTACGATATAACTTCCTTAATATTGATTTTGAGGCTTTTAAGAATTTTTATTTAGACAGTAAGCTTTTACAATAAGTAATCGTTGGCAATTTATAGAATAATTCCAAAAATTAACAGATTTTTTTTTTATTTTTTGTACTGATAATCTGAAATATTTTGACGCCCTTTTTGTCAGTGACGGTATTATTTTATTTTCTGTGTAAAATCTTTATTCAGTCGTTTAAATTGAAGATGAATTCATGTATAGTCGATTGTGCATATTGGAATTTGAAAGGAATGGGCGCGTTCAGTAGCGCCGCAGCGCTTTACGAAAGCGGTGTCGCTGAATGGTACCGCTTTATGAGTGGCGCTGCAAAGCATATATTTTTTCTACTGGATCGCTTTTCAAGTCGTGGAGTTGTAAACAAAACCGCCATATTTTCAGTAGAGACAACTACAATTTGTCCGTTCAGGGAACATCAAGCGCTGCAGCGCTTCATGTCTAAATTTTCCCTGGACGCGCCCAATATTAACCCAATATTGTAGGATTGATGGAAAATGTTTAGGATATTTGAGTTAATTGCTGAGAAATTGGAATCATGTTAGTTTTGTCATGTAGGAGTGCGTTGGATGGATTATGTAGTGGATTATTTAGGTGTCGGAGTATTTTTTTAATATTATAAAAAGATTATATACAATGTATTATTTTTTTTAGATAATAAAGATTTATTAGTATTATTTAAATGTGTTAAATCAATATACAATTACTTCAAATTTTTCGCATGATTCATTCTAATTCTAACACGAAACATTTAAAGAAAAAATCAAACTTGACTAAATTCCTTACTGTACACTTTAACCAAGTTTGATTTATTGATTCATAACACTTCACGTTATATTCAAACCAAATACATTAACGAAACAATTTAATTACCTTCTATCATTTATATTTTCTTCTATCTTTCCTCCCCATTGTTTTCTTTATTAAATCATCCCCGTTTCATTCTTTAAAGGTCGAAAAGGGAGTGCACTCGAACGTGCACTTTTCTCTCCTAATTCGGATGAATTTATCAACGGCCCCAATGGACTGCTCAGCAACATCCATTCTTCCACCAATGCAGTGTTCCCCCACAGAGCATCACATCCCTGGAAATGGTAAGATTAACCGCCGAATAGCTCGAGACAAAAAAAAATACACCCACACACACAGCCACTTTATATAAATTATGTACACGTATTTCCATGTTTATAACAGTTTTTCTTTTTTGATTTAGCTTCAGAAATTGATACAAGAGTTTATAGTCAATTACAAGAAGTATTATTAAGTAGGTATTTTATAATATAATAATATATATAAAAAAGACCTTATTGGCATGCCCTTTATATATATGCATATACTCATTTGTTTCTTCTTTTCTCCTTTAACCACCCTAACCTCATCACAATTTTTATACCAGCTCAATTCTCTCGCTTTAATTTCCTTCCATCCATTCCTCTCATACTTCCTTACCTTCTTACATTCTCTTCTTAAATGTGTTACAGAGCAAACACCTACCATACTCTTCTCCCATTCATATCTTTCTTCTTCTCTCCTCCGATGCACACCTAGCCCTGACTAATGCCACCTTCTGCAGTCTAGTAAGGTCGAATTTTTATAGATACCCTGGGTAATATAATAATATATTTTAGTTACTAAG
The DNA here is from genome assembly GCA_963082785.1 of Philonthus spinipes. Classification (NCBI taxonomy): domain Eukaryota; kingdom Metazoa; phylum Arthropoda; class Insecta; order Coleoptera; family Staphylinidae; genus Philonthus; species Philonthus spinipes. Next base: position 24,329,232 of record OY720300.1, on the reverse strand, counting down.
TTTAAAAGAAGAGGACTCGCATAGTAAAGCATTTTTATCAATATTAATAACTTTTATTCATTGATTCAAATATTTAAAAAATAAATGAAAGGAAGGCGGTTGAATGGATCTTGTGTTGCGGTTAAATACCTGATATGAATCATAATAAATGAAAGATGACGCAAACGCCATCTTTTGCCACATGAAATTAGGCAAAAGATGGAGCTTGCGTCCGTTTATTATGATACAATACACAACCTACACAGTTTTTTGCAATTTTAAATTTGTTTAATTCAATCGTATTAAACATGGATTTTTTTGCGATGATTATTTAGTTTGTTCATTTTTTCCGTGAAAAAAAATCGATTTTATTAAACCACAAGGTCGTAATATTTTGACAGAGAAAATCAATTATTTATGAACATTAAAATCAATTAAGGGTCCGGATCTTTTATTATTCATAATTTTTATGGACGGAACAAATAAAACAAGCGGAATCTAAACAAATTTATGTATTTGATGATCCAGTAAATATATAGCGGGAAGTGTTTGTAGATGAAGTAATTTTATTCAGCAGAAGTGAAAGTGAAGTTCTGCGATATTATTATCATTACTTTAGCATTCTTCTGCTTAATCTTCATGCCGAAAATGTTTTATATTATTTTCTATATACAAGAAAATATCATTACTTTGTTCTTCTTCTGGTTAATCTTCATACCGAAAATGTCAAATATTTATTTCTATATAAAAGGAAAAAAAAGCAATATTATTACTTTGTTCTTCTTTTGTTTAACTTTCATACCGAAAATGTCTAATATTTTTTTATATAAAAAGAAAAAAAACAATATTATTACTTTATTTTTCTTCTGGTTAATCTTCATACCGAAAATGTCTAATATTTTTTTCTATATAAAAGGAAAAAAAAACAATATTATTACTTTGATCTTCTTCTCGTTAATTTTCATAACAAAAATGTCTAATATTTTTTGTATATAAAAAGAAAAAAACAATATTATTACTAAATGTCTAATATTTTTAAAGGAAAAAAAAAACAATATTATTATTTTGTTCTTCTTCTCGTTAATTTTCATACCGAAAATGTCTAATATTTTTTTGTATATAAAAAGAAAAAACAATATTATTACTTTGTTTTTTTTTTCTGGTTAACTTTTATACCGAAAATGTCTAATATTTTTTCTATATAAAAGGAAAAGAAACAATATTATTACTTTGTTCTTCTTCTGGTTAACTTTCATACCGAAAATGTCTAATATTTTTTTTATATAAAAAGAAAAAACAATATTATTACTTTGTTTTTCTTCTGGTTAATCTTCATACTGAAAATGTCTAATATTTTTTTCTATATAAAAGGAAAAAAAAAACAATATTATTACTTTGTTCTTCTTTTGGTTAACTTTCATACCGAAAATGTCTAATATTTTTTTTATATAAAAAGAAAAAACAATATTATTACTTTGTTTTTCTTCTGGTTAATCTTCATACTGAAAATGTCTAATATTTTTTTCTATATAAAAGGAAAAAAAAAACAATATTATTACTTTGTTCTTCTCGTTAATTTTCATACCGAAAATGTCTAATATTTTTTTGTATATAAAAAGAAAAAACAATATTATTACTTTGTTCTTCTTCTGGTTAACCTTCATACCGAAAATGTCTAATATGATTTTCTATATAATGCATTTTCGGCATGAAGATTAACCAGGAAAAGACCAAAGCAATGATAATAGGGGAAATGAGAATATAATATAGAAATACAGAGTGATCAACAATGATTGCTAATTTGAATTTTTATTCTATCTCTAACCGTTTAGAAATTATATTGAAAAAAGTGCATTTTTGGGCAATTTCGGGCAATTTGTGGGGGTTTTTAATTCATAAAAATTTAATATTTGAGATAGAACAAAACTGTAAACAGCAAAGTTGTAGCTTTTTGAAAGCTCTACAACTCTCTAATTTGAATTTTTATTCTATCTCTAACCGTTTAGAAATTATATTGAAAAAAATGCATTATTGGGCATTTTAAGCAATTTTTGGGGGTTTTTCGGTCATAAAAAATTTATTATTTGAGATAGAACAAAACTGTCAACGGCAAAGTTGTAGCTTTTTATATTCTATCTCTAACCGTTTAGACATTATATTGAAAAAAGTGCATTTTTGGGCATTTTCGGGCAATTTCTGGGGGTTTTTAATTCATAAAAAAATTTAATATTTGAGATAGAACAAAACTGTAAACAGCAAAGTTGTAGCTTTTTGAAAGCTCTACAACTCTCTAATTTGAATTTTTATTCTATCTCTAACCGTTTAGAAATTATATTAAAAAAACTGCATTTTTGGGCATTTTAAGCAATTTTTGGGGGTTTTTCGGTCATAAAAAAATTATTATTTGAGATAGAACAAAACTGTCAACGGCAAAGTTGTAGCTTTTTATATTCTATCTCTAACCGTTTAGACATTATATTGAAAAAAGTGCATTTTTGGGCATTTTCGGGCAATTTCTGGGGGTTTTTAATTCATAAAAAATTTATTATTTGAGATAGAACAAAACTGTCAACGGCAAAGTTGTAGCTTTTTGAAAGCTCTACAACTCTCTAATTTGAATTTTTATCCTATCTCCAACCGTTTAGAAATTATATTGAAAAAACTGCATTTTGGGGCATTTTTAAGCAATTTTTGGGGGTTTTTCGGTCATAAAAAATGTATTATTTGAGATAGAACAAAACTGTCAACGGCAAAGTTGTAGCTTTTTGAATGCTCTACAACTCTCTAATTTGAATTTTTATTGTATCTCTAACCGTATAGAAATTATATTGAAAAAAGTGCATTTTTGGGCATTTTCGGGCAATTTTGGGGGTTTTTTAATTCATAAAAAAATTAATATTTGAGATAGAACAAAACTGTAAACAGCAAAGTTGTAGCTTTTTGAAAGCTCTACAACTCTCTAATTTGAATTTTTATTCTATCTCTTACCGTTTAGAAATTATATTGAAAAAAGTGCATTTTTGGGCATTTTTCGGGCAATTTTTGGGGGTTTTTAATTCATAAAAAAAATATTATTTGAGATAGAACAAAACTGTCAACGGCAAACTTGTAGCTTTTTGAAAGCTCCACAACTCTCTAATTTGAATTTTTATTCTATCTCTAACCGTTTAGAAATTATATTGAAATACGCACCAAAATGGTACAACTGATCATATGAAATGAAAATCCCCCAGATTGCCATTGGCGTGGCAAACATGATGGTCTTCATTTTCTAGGCATATGTTAATTCTACGTTTATTATTTTCAAATACACGTTGAAGCTGCTCCGGACTTCTATTCCTCATCTCTTTTTCAATTGCTGCATTGAGTTCGTTTTTAAAAATCGAATGCATAATATGTCGCTGCTAGTGTCAAATATAGTTACTCTTCATTTTTTTGTAGGCATAAACTTGGTGCGATTAAATTCCCCAGATTTTTCGGCGGGAAATTTAACGTGACTGCAATCATTGTTGATCATTTATAAACAAAACAAGCAAAATTAAATTTCGATTAATATAATTATTCAATTATAGATAAAGGATATATTGTGTCCGAAATGTACATATAGTTTTGATATAAAGAAAACACAAATATAGTGTTAAAAAAAATGAAAATAGTGAAGAAAGGAATTTGATCGCTTTTTATTATTAATAAAATCTTCACGTAACTCACCCCACACTCTAATGGGTATAAAGGTTTTTTTGATAATTTGATAATTCTATAATTTTATTATTGTAACTATTCATTTTATCATGTATGTATGTTACTGTATTTATATACAGTAACATACATAATAAAATAATAGAATTATCAAATTATTAAAAAGCCTTTATACCCATTAGAGTGTGGGGTGAGTTACGTGAAGATTTTATTAATAATAAAAAGCGATCAAATTCCTTTCTTCACTATTTTCATTTTCCGTTAATTAATTAAATAAATAAATAAATATATATGTATATTCACGTAACCCAACAATTTCGATAAATATTCTTATGTGTAAAATTTACATTTATAATCGTATCTACATTAATTTCTTTTGCAATGAAATTAAACAAGGATCAATAAAATTCGATCAATCTTTTCCCATCTTTGTTTCATTTTATTTCATTTCTTTTGATTATAATAATTAGATACGCGGATCAAAATTAATTGAATAAAGCGAATCCCGTGAATTAATTGTTACGCCCTTAAGCCCCACTTTTATCTAAATTGAATAGACCTTAAAACGTGTAACATTTACTAATAGGGTAATGCACGGTGTCATACGAGGGGTGCGTTTTTCGGTGAGGGCGCCCTCGGGGGTAGCGCATCGACATATGGGGTCTATTCGCATCATAATAAAGTCCACTTGATTAATACTCGGACGGCAATTTGACTGGAAATCATTTTATAAACTCGATATGTTGCTTTTATTCGGGGATCGCACGAGAGCACTACACTATCTGTCTAATACCGTCAATATTTTGGGACAAATGTACCCGCTCTCTCAAGGGGATTTGATTTTTGTTGGGTTGATAATTTTTGTCGAAACTCCAGACACATGGTGGATTTTAATCGTTTATTGATTATTTAATCACCAGTTAGATTAAAGTTACTTTAGGGGTTCTACAGGGTTTGCGTTGTGGACCTCTTTAATTTTCTAATTATTAATGACACCAGGATAAGCCTCCAGAATGGCACAGTTTATTTTTTTCTGGATGAATTAAAATCGTAATGTCTGAAATTTTGAATTCAATATTCAAAAAGAAACAAATTTATGATAAATGATTTAATTTTTCGGTGTGTAGTGAAACTCAAAAAGTGTTCAAATATTTCATTATAAAAGATTATAATTGGAATATAATTATTTCCTTTGATTAATTTTTTTTTGTATGTGTACGCAATAAGGGTAACAAAAAAGTTAATACCCTCATTAAAATCATAAATGATACACTAATCCCCGACATCACAGCATTAAAAAAGCAATCCGTGCGCATTTGAATGACAATTGAATAAATCCACGCACCCCTTAGAGAGCGAAAGTGTGCACACACCATATGTAAAGTGTTTTCCATTTCTCCTGTTCTGGACCAGAAAAAAAAAAATCGCATGAAAATGAGATTAGCTGGTGTATTTAGGGGTGAACGTTTCACTCCCCTTCTTCTCTCTCATACACATGTGCAACCGCCATGTCTGTATATACATATGTATTAAATGTGCACTCTATTTTTATATAATTTGCAAAATTTATAGAATTATAAAATTATATTTAAATGTGAATAATTCAAAAAAAAAAATGGGCAGGAAGACGGATGGTTCATAGCTATTTTCTGTGGCTTAACAATTTGTAAATAATTGCAATGATGTAAATATTGTGATGCAAATAAATCTCAGAAATATATGTAAGTCAATTTAAAGGAATTGTTTCACAGATTAAACTTTATTCCGACTAGTTTCGGTTTGTTACACCATTTTCACATTCCTCTCGTCTAACAAGCCGAAACTAGTCGGAATAAAGTTTAATTTGTGAAACAATACTTTAAATTACATTATATAAATACTCAGCAGTTAAATTTTCACATTCTTTTGATCTAACATCCCGAAATTAGTCGGAATAAAGATTAATTTTTCAAATAATGCATTGACTTTAAATTACTTTACATGTATTTATGAGATTTATATTTATTTGCATCATAATTATTCCATCATCTCATCTTACACAAACATATTACGTTTAACCAAGTGTCAGACAAAAAATTAATTAAAAAAACAATTCAGAAATAAACATTTTCCGGATATACAAATATACTTTTTACTTCAATTTCAATAAAAATATTTTTATATACAAGGTGTACAGAAAATGAGTGAAAAGTTTTAGGTAGCGTGACTCTTTGACTAATTTTTAGATAAAAATATTAACGAAAATAAGTCACACGGTCCTTCCTTAAGCCTCACGGGCCACTTAAAAAAACTATACATTTGGCAACGCTGGATCAAACAAATGTGCATTTATCCTGTTTATAACTGCTACACCATCCGTTGGAGGTGTTGCATACACCTTTTCTTTTACAAACGAGCGTGCGTCGTTGCCAGATCTATTTTCATTAAAAGAATGCTTCTGATGAAGTTATAAAATTGTAAAAATATCCGATTTATTAATCATTTACATCAATGGAATTATACACGTGTCTAATTGATTGTTAATGCTATTGATTTTTTACAAAATATTTAAAAAACAATACCAATTTATAGTCACATATTTAAAATTCCGAAGACCTCGTGAGCCTCAATGAATTAATGAATTGTTATCTAAAGGTTTTCACTCATTTTCTGTACACCTTGTATATACAAATACCTTTTAGACAATTACAATTTTACAAATATTGAGTATATACATCAAAATAAAGGTTTGTCTGTCCTGGGTTATCGACCGGAGCTCTTTCTGCCCTCTTTCCTTCTACTTTTCTTTTTATTTTACTAAATATATTTGAAGAAGTAACCCTACACTCTTATGGGTATAAAGGTTTTTTTTGATAATATATATATATATATATATATATATATATACAGGGTGGCGCAAGATTCCGACGAAGTCCAATATCTCAGTTATTAAGAAATATACAAAAAAATGTTACTTACATTATTAGTAGCTACTGTCAAACTTCACATTTTAAAATTAGTTTCATATATACAGGGTGTTCAATAATGACGTGACGTCAAACATATGTTTTTTTTTTTACGGAATGATATATTTTTTTATGAAGATTTTCGATTCTACTTTTAAAAATAATCATATTTTATATAAGATTTAATAGGTCAATTTTTCATATTTTAAAAGTTATAAACAAATGAATGTTGAAATCGATAGATGTTTACAGCCTAATATTTCATTAATGAAAAATGAAATAAACATTCTATCAACGCCATACAAATGCAAAAATACTTAATAATAAAAGAAATTCTCATTTTTTCTCAACAACAAATTTTTATATACAAGATGAAGCAATTCGCAAAATTATTTTTCTCTTCGTACTTAAATGGGACACCCTATATTCTTTATGCTATTTTAATAGAAAATTGACCACTCTTCATTTTTATATAACATATTAAATAGCTACCGTTTACCGTTTTTGAGATATTTAATCTCAAATACAAATTTGGTATAGAATTTTTAACTAAAGTAGGCCGCGCCAGAACAACTGATTTATTTAGTTGTGAATGTTACGCTTAATATCATATTTAATAAGTAAAGTACATTTTACGTTATATTTAGGAACACTGGCGCAGTTAAACATACTTCTTCAATAAATGATTAATTTAATTGTTAAAAACTAACAACAACTATGTTTTTTAGTTATTATTCGAAAAATATTTAAAATATTCTTATATGCTTGTTAAATTTATTTATTTAAACAATTCATGTTGACTGAAAAAACGAAAATAGATACTAAGTGAAATAATAAAATACTTATATCATTATATTTTGTTAGTATTAACATTTTTATGTATTTATTTCACGCATTCACATCATTTATTTTTTAATTCAATAGAATTCAAACATTTTACAATTTTTTTCTTTAAAAAAAAATGTCCCAATAACCATTATAACTCGCTAAATAATCTCTTCTTTATATTTTGTATGCGCCTTTAAATATCGATTGTCATTTGAATATCCTTTTAGGTTAGGAAGTAAGTATGTTATTAAATGTCAGAAAACGATTATGAACTGCATTTGTTTTAATTATAGCCTACTTAAATTATAGATTATAAGCGAAACATAATTTTGTACTTTGAATTGAAATTGTTAAAAAACGGCAACAGATAGGGGTATAGTTTATTATACAAAAATTGAAGAACAACCAATTTTCTATCGAAATAGTGTAAAAAATATAGGGTGTTCCATTTAAGTGAAAAAAGAAAAAACTCATTTTGCGTATTGTTTCACCCTGTACACAACATTTTCTTTGTGGTAACAAACAATTATTCCTAATATTATTAAGCATTTTTTAAATTAAATTGCGTTAACAGAAAGTTTATATCGTTTTTAAATTTTGAAAAAGAAGGCCCCAAACTTCCATTGATTTCAACATTAAATTGTTTATAGTTTTTAAAATATTAAAAATTGCCCTAATAAACCTTATGTCAAAAATGATTAATTTTAAGCGTAGAATCTAAAATCGACATAAAAAATATAGCATTCCATTGAAAAAATCATATGTTTTATACGTCACGTGATTTTTGGACACCCTGTATATATGAAACTAATTTTAAAATGTGAAGTTCTGCAGTAGCTACAAATTATGTCAGTAATATATTTATATAACAATCTTTATTAACAATTAAGTTTACAATAAGGTAACAAACATTGATTATGTATATCACACAAAAATTAAATAATTGTTAAATGGCTATCGATCAGAAGTCTTTCTGCCTGTCAGTAATATTTTCCGTAAATGTCTAAATAATTGAAATATTGGACTTCATCGGAATCTTGCGCCACCCTGCATATATATATATTTGAAAAAGAATGTTTACATCTTCAGTATTGTTATAGTATAATAAATAATAATTTGTTATTAAATATGCTATAATTAATATTTTTTTATTAATATCCATTCTGTGCTCTCCTCTCCACACATTTTTTTTTTTAAAATTCAATGCGTACGTAACCCTGTGTACGTATTAATTTGTATCGAAATGGATGATGGAAGGTTAGGGTTGCTAAATAATAGTCCGTTCGAGGGTTGGTGTGTGTGTGTGTGTGTGCCGAGAGGGTGGGATGAAATTTGTATGATACGGTGTATTACACCATGTGGTCTGGCGAATTAAATATCTATTACTGGAAGATGTGTCCGATATGGAAGTATCGTTTTATAGCGGGGGATCATTCAAATTTCATACCCTTTTAGCTTCTATTGTTCGCGTAATACCCACCCTCCATTAAAAATGCGCAGAGGAAAACGCTTTTTGGTAATTGAATTATAATTCGCGACTAACTGCACAAGTGATTTTTTTTTCTGAATATTTATGTATTGTAATTGTGCACAAATAATAATAAACTCACCAATAACACTAATTTACTAATAATTATTTTCATACCTAATTATTTAAACACGTTTCACCAAGTGCTAAATAAGGATAATCGATGGTTCAGGCTTTTTTTATTTACTTACAGAATCTCCATTTTACAATATACATTTCATTTATATAAAAATAAAATTCAAATTGGTGCATTAAAATGATGTGTGATGTTTGTTTAATCGGATTTTAAAATTATGACCAGATTGCCCAATGTACACACCTTTACAATCTGGACACGTTATAGAATAAATATATTATAATGATATTTTATTCCTTTCTTTAATATTGAAGAGAGGAATTAAATAATATTATACTACATCAAGAAATCTCACCAACGAATATGTTCGATAAACAATAAATACCTAAAAATACACGTTTTGTTGATGGTGCTTTTTACATTATTATTACTATTGTCTTTAGAAAACAGTATTCATTCACTTGGTCACAGTTATTTAAATATATTAAATAAAAATGATTTGAAAATAATTAATAAATTATTTCCACATTTAGCTAAATGTGGAAATAATTCATTTTTATTTTATTTTATTTTATTTAATATACTAAAGTCTTTATTTACGGAATTCACCCATTTTACAAATGTAAGAAAACACATTAGATATTAAATTACACCTTTTTTTTGTGCTTGACTTAAAAACCATATTGACGTCTCGATTTCTTTTAATCGTTTAGCAATTATTTAACTTTTGTGTAATATACTATATCATTTTTTTAATAAGCATATAAATTATTATACAAATTATTTAAAATAATATATTTTTTTAAGATTGATCATTTAATTAATTGTTTATTATATCATCCACCCTCAGGGTCGTTTGTTACAGACCTTCGAAGTTCGCCGGCCTCCGTGGATTGCTATTCCTCGTCGGAACAGGACCAGCATCCCCTAGCGTTATGTCTCCCGGCTTCTCAAACTTTGGTCCAAGCTTCGAGAACGCCACCGCCTCCATGGAGTCTACCAACGAAAAAGGGAGTGCCGGGGTTGATCTGCGTCGTCTGTGGGGACACCAGTTCAGGAAAACACTACGGAATATTGGCGTGCAATGGATGCAGTGGATTCTTCAAAAGATCAGTCAGAAGAAAATTGATATACAGGTAAGTGCATTTTATATTTATAAGCATATAGAATAAAATACATACATTTTTTTCTATACCCTGATTGTCTATTTAAATGTAGAACACTAAAAGTTTTATTTAAATACTACCACAACTTAAAAATTAGAAAAAGAGTCAAAGTGACTCGTTTTTTAGCATCTGATTGTTATTTAAATATATTAAATAAAAAAAATGATTTGAAAATAATTAATTAATTATTTCCACATTTAAGTTTTATATGTCTTGATTTAGGGAAGGCATTCGAATGGCTAAGTTCTCTTTACTTTTTAAATATACTAAAAATGGATTTTAGCATAACATCAAATGTATAAATATCGCACCGGACCAAACACAATCCCGTGATAAAAAAGCGTGGAATTAACTGCTTCAATTTGAAGCCAAATCCCCGCAGTTAGCTGCGGCCCCCGCTCTGCAATTTGCGTATATATATATATATATATATATATATGTATAAGAAGAGATTTATATAGCAACTATAACGTATTTACATACATATAATAGCGGGTGTTACAGTCAGGATGGCAACTGTCGCTTCGCAGTAGGACCACCTGATACCCAACAATCTAGGATTAGATCCGACGCCCTTTTAAACATCAAACTGATCCGCCAGTCACCCTCCGCCCTTCGCTGCCTCCCCGACCCATCCCCTCCGCCGGCAGCGTTTACCGGCTTATCTCTCGGGGACGTTCAATCCGATGCTCCTAAGCTTTTTATTTTATATACTGATATCCTCGAGACTTTAACTGCGTATGCATTTAAAGGATCGTTTTAAAAATATTTAATATAAACTTGATTTATTAAAAAAAAATCAATAATATTCTTTAGTGAGAAATTAATTTATATTTTTTATAGCTTAAAAAAATGTTATATATCATCATGGTATTTTTGAGAGTTGGGTTGGGCCTACTAGAGTGCATAGATATGTAATTAAGTGGGTACTTTTGTGAAAAATATTGAATATCTCATCAACTATGGTGTTTAAACATAAGATATGCCCCATCAAATTGAAGAGAAGAAAAAGACCTATCGAATAATGACATAAAATGGGGAGCATTCCATTAAAAAAATGGGTTATACCGCTTTGAAATTTGCAAAGTTTGGCATGTTTCTCCGAACACCCTGTACTACTAAATTTAAATTGCTCATTAATAAAATGTTGCTTATTAACCACACTGAGATATTTGCTAAAAGTTATTCTTACCTTCAAAAAAACGAGGTCGCTACGATTTGTTGAGAGTTGAGCTTGCTTATGCATGATACATGAAGAAAAAAATTGTAAATTTGCAATATAATAAAAAACTAAATGGACAACAATGTAGAGGTTGAAAAATGTCATTAGAAAAGTTGAATAAATACAGGGTGTTCCATTAAAAAAAAAAAACAAATATTTTTGTTATACCGCAAAATTGGGACAACCTGTATGTTTGAAAATAATTTTACGCCATAAAGATTTTTAAATCAATAATTTTTTGTACAAAACATTTTTTTGTTTTTTTCACGGGAATGGCGCTAGGAAAGCCCGACACACTGTTGCAGGACCCTGTATAAATTTCCATTTTTTTAATATTGAGTGTTTTTTTTTTTCAATAACCTTAATTTTGTTCGATTGAGAGTTATTCCTTTTGAAATGAAGTCTAAACAGTACCAAAATGTTGAAAAGGCTCTTTCAAATTAGACAGATTTGTTAAACTTTTAATAAACATTGATTTTAAAAAAGTTCTAGTCTAAAATTTAAGTTATAGCATTTATATACAAAAGTTATATTAAGAAAGGAACTCCTGCTATTTTGGCCACCACAATTTTATTAAAAATGTATGTAATATTTTTACTTTACTAAAAGAATTGAATAATTTTATCCGTTAATCTTGGAATCGATTGTGGATTTGTTTTTATAAAACTAGCTTTTCATGCAACCTTAAAGAAAATCGTGCTTCGAAGTGTTAGGAACTTAAAAAAGGTAAACCTTATAAAACAATCATAGGAGAAGAGTACAGGTTTGAAAATGATATTACCCAGTAAAATTCAATAGTATAGTTGAGGACGAATCAAAATAAATAGATGCTAGAAAATATTTATAAATTCTATATGAAAATTATAAACACAGTTTTTTTTTTTAAATTGGGAAAAATGACCCAAATTGAGGGTGCTGTGGAGGGGTTGCACGGTGCAGCAAATACAAACAATTAGTATAGTGTAACAGTTATGAGTCTTATTAAGACATTCATCTACTCAAATTAGCTCGCAATTGGTTTTTAATATTTTTTGAAATTTATTAAATAAATTTATTGGTTCGACAGATTGGACTCCAATAAAAAAAAATCCAAAAAATATTAAAAACCGATTGCGAGCTAATTTGAGTAGATGGATGTCTTAATAAAACTCTAAACTGTCACACTATATCAATCGTTTGTATTTGCTGCACCGTGCAACCCCTCCACAGCACCCTCAATTTAAGTCATTTATCCTTGCTTCGATAGATTTGACTCCAATTAAAAAAAATTGCAAAAAAATATTAAAATCTAATTGCGAGCTAATTTGAGTAGATGGATGTCTTAATAAAACTCCAAATTGTCACACTATATGAATTATTTGTATTTGCTGCACCGTGTAACGCCTCCACAGCATCCTCAATTTGGGTCATTTTTTCTAGGTTCGACAGATTTGACTCCAATTAAATAATTCCAAAAAAATATTAAAATCCGATTGCGAGCTAATTTGAGTACATGGATGTCTTAATAAGACTCCAAATTGTCACGCTATACGAATAGTTTATAGTTGCTGCACCGTGCAACACCTCCACAGCATCCTCAAATTGGGTCATTCTTCCTTGGTTCGACAAATTGGACTCTATATAAAAAATAAAAAAAAATATTTAAAACCGATTGCGAGCTAATTTGAGCAGATGGATGTCTTAATAAGACTCAAAACTGTCACACTATATGATTTGTTTGTATTTGCTGCACCGGGCAAACCCTCCACAGCACCCTCAATTTAAGTCATTTTTCCTAGGTTCGACAAATTTTACTCCAATTAATAAATTAAAAAAAAAATATATAAAAATCCGATTGTGAGCTAATTTGAGTAGATGGATGACTTAATAAGACTCCAAATTGTCACACTATACGAATAGTTTATAGTTGCTGCACCGTGCAACCCCTCCACAGCATCCTCAAATTGGGTCATTCTTAATTGGTTCGACAAATTGGACTCTATATAAAAAATAAAAAAAATATATTAAAAACCGATTGCAAGCTAATTTGAGCAGATGGATGTCTTAATAAGACTCCACACTGTCACACTATACAAGTTGTTTGTACTTGCTGCACCGTACAACCCCTCCACAGCACCCTCAATTTGAGTCATTTTCCTAGGTTCGACGTATTTGACTCCAATTAAAAAATTCCAAAAAAAAAAAAATTAAAATCCGATTGCGAGCTAATTTGAGTGGATGGATGTCTTAATAAGACTCCTAATTGTCACACTATATGAATTGTTTGAATTTGCTGCACCGTGCAACCCCTCCACAGCACTCTCAATTTGAGTCATTTTTCCTTGGTTCAACAAATTTAACTCCAATTAAAAAATCCAAAAAAATATTAAAATCCGATTGTGAGCTAATTTGAGTAGATGGATGTCTTACTAAGACTCAAAACTGTCACACAATATGAATTGTTTGTACTTGCCGCACCCTACAACCCCTCCTCAGCATCCTCAATTTGGGTCATTATTTCTTGGTTCAATAGATTGGACTCCAATTTAAAAAAAATCCCAAAAAATATTAAAAACCGATTACGAGCTAATTTGAGTAGATGGATGTCTTAATAAGACTCCAAACAAACTGCCACACTATACAAGTTGTTTGTACTTGCTGCACCGTGCACCGCTCCACATCACCTTCAATTTGAGTCATTTTTCCTTGGACAACAGATTTAACTCCAAATTAAAAAAATCAAAAAAAAAAAAATATTAAAATCCGATTGCGAGCTAATTTGAGTAGATGGATGTTTTAATAAAACTCAAAACTCTCACAATATATTAATTGTTTATACCTGCTGCACCGTGCCACCCCTAAACAGCATTATCAATTCGGGTCATTTTTCTTGGTTCAACAGATTGGACTCCAATTAAAAAAATCCAAAAAAATATTAAAAACAAATTTCAGATGTTTTAATTCAGAAGATATGACGTTATAAACAATATAATTGTGAATTATTTATTTCTTAATATCAAAAACATAGCCATCAGTCCATTTTTTTCGGAATAAAGTTCATTATAGAGAATAACCATCATCTTAACATTTAATCTTTGGAAAAGTTGAAATACACATAGTAATATTGAATTTCCCAACACCCGAACCTATTGATCGCGACATGTATTAAAGCTCTTGTCAGAAACTTTGCGGCTTACAAGTTGACTAAGTTTATTATCGCAAAGTCCTGAGACGTTGTGTAATATCCCACCAATTTCTAACAGCAACAGAATTCAAGAACTTTATATTTAAAAAAAAACATATTTTGGGAGACAATCAGAAAGTGAGTCAAATAGCTATTAATTTCGTTTGAATAAGACATTAAAGTAGAGATGATAAAATAATTAATTTTATTTGAATGAGAAACCAAATTAAAAATGATAACTGAAACGATTCTAAAATTTAATAATTGGAAAGATAGCGCAAGCGCCATCTTTTGCATATGGAACACACTGGTCTAATGAGATTCGAAAAAACGAAATGGCCATACGCCAAATAATTGGTAATTGAACATTTTATTAAATACATTATTAATTTGTTAATACTATGACTTTCAATTTCTTGAATCAGTTTCTCATCTGGTACTTCGTGAAGCATTGTACAATGCAGGAAATATAAAATAGAAAAAAAATTGTAAACGACAAGAATTACTTAACCGGGGCTATTTTAAAGCAGATCGACATGAAGATGACTAAATAGAAGAAGAGACAGAAACAACATAATAGAAGAAGTAGAAGAAGCAATAAATACTAAAAAATGGGAAAATACCGGAATTAGAAAAAATAACAGCTGAAATGGTCAGGTAATAAGATAAGTTATAATTGGGGAATTCCACGAGGAGATTGGAAATTACGTTTATTAGTTTAAAATTAGAAATAACATTCACTTAGTTTTGTTCTATTTTGTTCTATTTTTTTAATTCTTGATGGTTGAGTCAAGAATTAAAAATATATTAATTCCCAATCTCCTCGTGGAATTCTACTTCGTTATACATTAATTTAATTTAAAGGATGTTTAAACAAATAAATAACTCAACACACAAAGTTATTTGTTTAAACATCATTTAAATTAATATATTTTTGTTTCAATTAGTTTCTGCTCGATGCCATTATCAAGATTTATTAAGTAAAACAAAACCAAGTGAATGTTATTTCTAATTTTAAACTAATTATTCATAATATTTTACCAAATGATTAATGAGAAGAAAGTAACAGAATTATCCTTATTATATTGTATGTACTTTCACCTGAATAAATATAAATACAAAATAGTTGAAAATCAAAAATACTTTACTTATCCATTTATTAAAGTAAGCTTGGATTTTCAAAAATTAAGTGCCTCAATAATCAACGATCTTATTTTCGTATTTTAATTAAATTAAAAATAAATATAAAAAAACATTCCGCGATTCAATTTGTATCACTAAATGGTGTTGTATCAAGAATAAAAAAAATCTGAACGAAATGATTTCTCTTTCTAAAAAACAACGACATTATTCCCACCCAACTGTGCACGTCATAAATACATAGAACAAAATTGCTTTTCTTTTGATGGAATTTTTATCTTTACTCGCTGCACACCCACGCACACGTATAAATATATATATTTTTTGCCCTCTCGGCAAAGTTTCCTTGTTTCGATTGAAAGATGAAGAGAAGATGAAATATAATATATAAAAGAACAGGAGGAAAATACGTGAAAGTAGAACGGAGACGAAATGTATTACATAAAAAAAGATACGCGAAACGAAAGAAAATATATATATATAAGGGCAGGGACGGAATAAAATACAAAATCGCAAGGAAAGAAAAGAACAGAAATGAGATATTATATAAAGGAGAAGTATGGGTGGGGGGATTTATTTTCGTTTTTTTTTTTGTGCTCTTCTCCTTCTCTCTTTGCGCTGCGGCGAACGGGGCGCGTCTCTCAAAGAGTTTCGAGTTTAATTGAATTTTGAATGGAGATTTATATTGCGATTCCTTGGTAATACTTTATGATTGCTGGTTCGGAAAATTTGCATTTTAAAAACCGAGCAGCAGACGGGCCGAGTCATCGTCTCTCGAGTTTCGCGAGTTTTAAAGCCCCCCTTGGGGGATGAGGGCGAGGAAGAAAAAAAAAACGCGGAGGGTTTTTTTTTGCGTTACGGTCGTGGTTTCAAGTTTAATTGTTTTTCCACTTTTGAAAGGTTTGGAATTTATGTTTGTTGTGGGATGCATTCATTCGTACATTTGTTTCTTTTTGTGTTTAATTATCGTACGAAGTTTTGTAAATATTCGTGTAAGATAAATAGAAAAGAGTATTCATTCACTTGGTCACAGTTATTTAAATGAATTAAATAAAAATGATTTGAAAATAATTAATAAATTATTTCCACATTTAGCTCTGTGACAGAGCTGTGGAAATATTTTATTAATTATTTTCAAATCATTTTGCAAAAAATTGAATCTTTGAAAATGGATATTAAAAATGAATTAACTGCTCACTTTACTGCCTTTATAGATAATATAATAGCGCCAATTAAGGCGGAAAATAAACAATTAAAAAATGAAATTGAAACTTTATCTAAACAAATAAATAACATAAAATCTGTCATTAATATTCAAGATAAAGAAAAGAGGCAAAATAATGTTATCATTGTCGGTGTTCCAGAAATTGAAAATGAAGATCTTTCCACAACCTTAATGGAATTATTTCTTAACAAGCTTGATTTAGACACAAATAATAATGTATTTGACGCCTATCGTTTAGGTAAGCAGTCCGATAAGGCTCGTCCAATTTGTGTTAAATTTTTAAAATCTAAGATGAGACAAACTGTTTTATTAAATTCTCATAAATTACGCAATTCTAATATATACATAAACAAGGACCTAAATCCGGAAGATCGGGTTATTTTTCACACACTTAGGAAATATAGACGTATTGCAATTAACAAGGGTTCCGAAACCTCAATTGTCGGCAACAAGCTGAAGATTAACGGACTTACTTACGGAATTAATGAAATGGACAATCCTGATTTCTTTAGCAAATTTAACATACCAACCACTGATGCAAGCAAAGGATCTACGAGAACTCACCATGCTGAATCTGTTACTGTTCAGCGCATCAATAACCGATATCCATCAAGACAGGCATCGACCACAAAAAAAAAAAACTCCCAGAAATAGCTTCTTTTAATCTCAGTCTTTACTATCAAAATGCACGTGGGTTAAATACGAAATGCAACACCGTTCTTCAGCACAGTGCTATAAGTGATTTTAATGTTATTGTATTTTCTGAGACCTGGTTGTCTAATAGTGTCTTTGATTGTGAAGTATTTTGTAGTAATTATGCAGTTTATCGTAAAGATAGAAGTTTCGTTATATCGGATAAAAAATCTGGGGGTGGGGTTTTAATAGCAGTTGATTGTTCTCTTAATTCTCAAGAAATTATGATAGATTCTACAAATCTTTTACAACTATGTGTTGACATTATTATTGTAAAACTAATAATTTCCAAAACTGTTATATATTTAATTAACGTTTATTTTAGTCCACCTATTAACGCAAACCAAATGTCAGAATTTATTTCTTTACTTGACAGTTTACCATATATTCATGAAAATATTGTTATTATCTTTGGTGACTTTAATATTAATAACTTTACTATTAATCCTTTGGGTAGCACTTGCTCTGCTCAGCTGACACACTGTATTGACTTTATGGGTCTCGATCAATTCAACTTGGTTGTTAATAGTTACAAAAAAGTTATTGACCTTATGTTCTCTAATTTAAATTGTACTGTTCTTTCCTCAACTTCTCCCATTGTAACTGAAGACGTGTATCATCCAGCATTTAATATTGATGTTAAGATCCCACTTAAAGCATTCACTTAACCAGGTATCAAAAATATGCGGTATTTATGTTATAATTTCAGAAAAACGAATTTTCCCCAAGCTATATGACTTAATTAGTTCTGCTAATTGGGTGGATGTCTTATCAATTACTAATCAATTTAAAACAATCAAATCTAAATAAATTAAACATGCTTGAATCTATTGAAATGTTTAAATATAAAAATAATTTACTAAATTTCGACCTTAGCCCACTGGATAATCCATTATTGGAATTGTTACCCGAAAAGAAGCCCGCAAAGAATGTAATCCCACCGACAACCACCCTACCTTAATCCATCCTACAACCCACAGATACCGACAACCCAATTAGTGTAATCAACGTTTTTTCCCAATAATCCATATACTTTATATATCGTGCACTTAGATTTAAGAATTTAGTTGTTATTGATAATGAGCACTTTGTGTCTCGAAATGTACATCTAACATAAAAATAAATTGTGAAGTAAGGAATAACAGTCTTTCAATTTTTGATTAAACACTTCACTTAAACTCAAAAAACCATTCAGTCAATTACTAATGTTCACGATGCATGTGCAACCTTTTACAACAAATTATTTCAATTCTTTAACGAATGCGTCCCGTCGAAACCTAGATCGAATAATAAAATTCCTGTATGGTTTTCCGCTGAGCTAAGAAAAGCTGTTAGAGAGAAGAAAAAAATGTTTATATTATGTAAGAAATATCCTTTGTCAGCTTACTTTAGATCTAAACTTATTAATTGGCGTCGGTCAGTACGACATTTATGAAAGGTCAACTTTTCAAATTTTGTATCCGACGCAGAAAAAGCACTTTCCAAACAAAACACCAAAAATATTTTGGAAATTTATAAACACCCTTATGTCCAATTCTGGCATTCCTCTATCAATGCATTATAACAATAAGAATCTAACTAATACAAATGATATTGTAAATGCGTTTGCGTCACATTTTTCAATGTCATATGCGCACAATTCTTCTTTGCCTTCATTTACCGACTCTTCTGTTGCAGACGTACTTCATATCTCTGAATTTTATCAACGTTGTGTCGAAGATGGACTCAGTAAACTGGGTAATAAATTGTGCGCTGGGCCTGATAATATACCTGCCCTTATTTTAAAAGATTGTCGATCTACACTATCTACACCTATCAAACATATCTTCAATTTATGTCTGAAGAATGGTACGTTTCCTGATATTTGGAAGAGAACACGAATAATTCCAATTCATAAATCCGGAGACAAGAAGTTAATTATAAATTATCGTCCTATAGCTATTATATCTAATCTATCGAAGTGCTTTGAGTTTGTACTTAATGAATACATATCTTCTTTTGTTAATTTAAAACTTACTGAAAAACAGCATGGTTTTAGGCCTAAACGTTCAACTGTTACCAACCTTGCATTACATACGCAACTTTTATCTCACTATCTTGATGACAGAGTTCAGGTTGATGTGATCTACACGGATATTTCAAATAAATATTTCGATAAATTGGACCGTGGTATATTACTTACAAAGCTTAATAATATTGGTTTTTCACTTTTTGTTGAATATAAGGGTCATAAATCTAACATATTTACCGCGGCAACCGGTGTACCCCAAGGGTCCGTACTTGGGCCAACTCTTTTCAACTGTTACATTAATGACATTATAAAGGACATAAATGTTGACTCCTTCTTATTTGCAGACGACGTTAAAGTTATTAAACCTATTTTCTCTGTGGATGACAGTATAGCTTTACAACACAATCTTGATGCGATCAGTAGATGGTGTAAAATTAACAAATTATCTATAAATCCCAATAAATGTAAATTTACATCTTTCTCGCGAAATAGATCTTTTTTCAATTTTGATTATAAAGGGTTTTCCAATAAGAGTGATATGATTTCTTAAAAAAAACACACTTATTGTTAAGGAAATTCAAATGTTGTTTATTTAATGTGAAGTACAATCGATACAATTAAGTTCTAAATAAAACGTCATTCAAATGGCCTCCATGACTTCTTCTGCAGGAACGAATTCGATAAACCCAATTTTCCAGCACTTTTTCCACTAAATCAAGTCGTATGTCATGAAGAGCACGTTCAATATTGACTTGTAAAGCTTGAAGAGAGTCTGGTTTATTTCGAAAGACCAATGACTTCAAATAACCCAACAAAAAATAGTGTAATGGTGTTAAATCACAACTTCTTGGAGGCCATTCAATATCACAATTTCTTGAAATAATCGAATCTCCAAACTTTTCTCGCAATAATTCAATTGTTGCATTTGCTGTGTGGCATGAAGTCCCGTCTTGTTGGAACCAAATGTTGTCAAGATCAACTTCTTCCAATTTCGGCCATAAAAAGTTGGTTATCATGGATCCATATCGCTCTCCATTGACAGTAACGGAGTTACCATCTTCATTTCGAAAGAAGTAAGGACCGATGATTCCACCAGACCAAACACCACACCAAACTGTCAATTTAGGTGAATGTAATGGTTTTTCTTGAATAATTTGTGCATTTTCTTCGCACCAGAATCGACAGTTTTGTTTATTTACCGCAACACTCAGATGAAAGTGATTTTCTTAAAAAAATCGTTATCGTTTTCAAGTTGTGCCAAGGCAAAATCAGCAAATTCACGACGTTTACGATGGTCCAATGGCTTCAGTTCTTGAGTGAGAACAATTTTATATGGATGCAAACCCAAATCCTTTTTCAAAATCCGCCAGATTGTGGTTTGAGACAGTCCCAATTGTTGAGAACGTCTTGGAATTGACAAATTGCGGTCTTTAGCAACACTTGCCTGAACGGCAGCAATATTTGCATTACTTCGAGCGGTTCTTTGTCTTATTGGCAGTTTAACATTATGTAAAGAAAATGTACGCTCACAATACTCAACAATTCGACGAATAGCGAGCACACTTGGACGATTATTACGACCATAAAATGACAAGAGCGCACGAAAAGTTGCAATTGGAGAACGATTATTTTGATAATAAAACTGAATAATTTGTAAACGTTGTTCTTGTGTATATCTCTCCATGATGAAATTGTAAACACTACTGAATCCAATGAAAAATAAAAGACAGATCATGACATATTACAAATGGCCGATACGTCACTTCAAAATCATATCATCCCTATTGGAAAACCTTATACAATAGATGATACCCCAATCTCTAGAGTAAATTCCTTTAGGGATTTGGGTGTCATTTTTGACGAGAAACTGTCCTTCAATCTACATATTGAGACTTTAGTGTCATCTGCAAACCGTTTGTTAGGTTTTATTTTTCGTAATACAAAGCTATTTAAAGACATTAATTCAATTATCACATTGTACTTTGCTTATATTATATTGCGTCTTGAATATTGCTGTTGTATTTGGAATCCCTGTTATGATAAATACTGTCAACTTATTGAGTCTGTGCAAAAACGTTTTGTTAAATATTTATATTTAAGAAAATATAGTATTTATCCTTAAAGTCTGTCTTATATGAGTCACTCTTACTGAAATTTGGGTTACATTCACTGAAACACAAGCGTCAAGCGCATTTACTTACATTTTTGTATAACATATTAAATAATAACCTTAACTGTTCAGATATTGTTTCTCAAATTTTCTTTCAGATTCCTTGTAATACACGCCAGAACAGATTTTTTCAACTTTCTATTCCGCGTACCAATATATTGATTAAATCCCCGATTTTTTCGATGTGCTTCCTATATAATACACTATTAGAACTGGACTCTAGTGTGGATATCTTCTTTATTAAAAATAAGAAAATCTTTTTTAGTGTTGCTATAAGTTTGTTAGCTCTCTTTTGATGTAATTATATGTATTTTTCATGTGTTTCACTTAATTACTTATATTTTTGTGTTACATGTTTATATTTTTTTTGTAATATTCATACTTACTTTATAGGAATGTTTACTCATTCTGTGTCTGTATGTAAATAAATAAATAAATTTTTATTTAGTATATTCATGTAATATATAGTCGCTTCAGTGTCTAAAAGAACTAATAATTATGATAAATAAAAAAGAGTATTTAATCATTTGGTCACAGATATTTAAATAAATTAAATAAAAATGATTTGAAAAAAATTATATATATATATTAGATCGATTATTAATATAATTCAAGATGAATTTACATTGCATTAATGCAAAATGTGGAGTAATCTCTTGAATAATTGTTTGATTAGGAGTATAATTCAAGATACTGATAATAATATCACTCGATCTTGCCCTTTAAAATATATACAAATAATTATTTACATATGTGTTCCCGATAGTGAATTGAATCGTCTTTTAACACACTTTTCGATAATAAATGCGAAAGTTGGAGGCATCCCTAAATCAAAATCAGTAATCATCAATAAATCCCATTAACACATGATGAGCGGGTGTTACGGTATTACCTCGAGCGAATCTTAAATCCCCCGCATATAAATAGAATCCGCGTGGAGAATTTGCAATTAGACAGCCCCACATAATGGGCAGATAACGCGTATTTCATGATGATGAAGTGTCCTACTCTGAAACTGGTGGTGGCGCAGGGACGGGGACGGCAAAATCCAAAATCCAGCGGTGAACAGAAGGGCCCTTCTCCGTTCCGCTCGTTCCGCATGTAGATCTATAGGACGTGGAGTGTGAACCGCAATCAATTAGGGGGAACGTGTAATCCCTGGTCTGCTGCTGGCCTGCTCTGAGCCCTTTGTGCTCTAATCTGGTTACAGAAATCGCGTGTGGAGAGACACACGTAAAATCGATTGCCGATCGGATGGATGGAATGGAATGGAATGTGATACAACAAACACGCCCATGTATCCAATATCAAATACGCGCGGATACCTTTATTTCATAAGTTTTGTAATCAGAATACAAAAGGAAAGGTCATTGTAAGTTATCTCATAAATTTTATTTAAAATTATTATAATACATATATTTCACCACCAAAATAAAATATACCAGATTAATATAATAATATTATTTATTATATTTATTAATTATTTTCAAATAATTTCTATTTAATATTCTTTCATTCATTTATGACTGTTCAGCTAACTAGCTTTGACATCAACATAAATTCATAATAGGCCAGTGTAATATATGTGTAAAAATTAGAAATGTTGTTTGAATAACACACATATAATAGTCAGAAAAACTTAATTCTGGTTGATAGCCCAGGCAGATTAACACCTACATGTTTGTATTATACCTGTTGGGCAGTAAAGATATTATTATAATGTTTTGTATTGTTTGAATAATCTTTATATATTATTAAAAGTTATACAGTTTAATAAAAAATATAAAGAAAAGATTTGTTTATATTTTAATACAATTTTATTACACATATGATACATTGATTTTGATTATAAAGGATTTTTGGAAAATTAGTTGTATACAATTTTTATTTTATTATTAAATACAATCTATTTTTTTGTAAATTAAAGAACAGTTTTTTCAAGTATCACAACTGTTATGGAGATTCATTAGGTAAAAGCTTCAACCATCGACAATCTAATTTTATTGATTCGAAAATTATAGCAACGCAACTCGTGCTCTAGGCAACATAACTTTAAGATACTAAATCATTTCGTGGTTCAGTTGTTTCACATCAAGTGCAATTTTTGGAGCCTTTTGACGTATGATTTATTTCGAGGAACTTAAGTTTGCGGTTTAGTGGAAAGAGATAGCTATATAGTAAAATGGAAATAATCGTTTGAAAATAGAGCTATTCTTTTGGATTTCGTAATATGAATGTGTATTTACATTTTTTTATCTACCAAGTATAAAGTATCAGTCTAAATAAAAAATAAGTCGTTAATTTTCGTGTATTACGTCAATTTACTAGTTTAAGTTAGAAAAGAAAATTGTAAGATATAATGAAATTAATAGGTCATGTCTGCTAAGTTATTTGAATGCAGAATTTAGTGAAATCCTTTAAATTTTCATTGCACAAGTTTTTATTAGCAAAAATTTAATTTAAAATTTGCTATAAATTTTATCAATTTTCATTGTTTTTCATAATTATTTTTCACAGAAACTAAACATTAAAATAATTTTTAATTTATCTGATGAAATTCCTGCTTATTTTAAGATTATTTTAATGTATAATGTTCATTGATCACAACAACAATCTAACTCAAATTAGTGATTGCCCATATTTGTATAGCTATCTCTTTCTTCTAAACCGCACCCTTAATATAAATAGTTGTGAGTTGAGTGAAGATTGGGTTCATTTAGGTATAGAAAATCACTTGCAAAAAAAATTCTTCGCAAATATTTATTCCTACGAAATACTTATTTCTCTTACAATGTAGTCATCTTCAATAGTTTACGAGTAATGAATTAGAGGTATTTTTTAAAGAATAAATCTATAAAATATCTAAATCTCTTGGCTGAAAGACCGATGGTCGATAGCAATTTTAGAAATAATAAAAAAAAACTGTATTGTATTTAACAATGTATATAAAAAAACCTCAATAAAGATGATTGTATATATATATCTAAATCTCCTGAGCAAAAAGACACAGAACTGAAAACAGGAACATGATCATTTTGGCCGCAGCTCCAGCTAATTCAGGTTGACGAATTAGCTGGAGCTAACAGGATCATTTTAGCCGCAGCTCCAGCTAATTCAGGCTGACGAATTAGCTGGAGTTAATAGGATCATTTTAGCTGTAGCTCCAGCTAATCCAGGCTGACGAATTAGCTGGAGCTAACAGGATCATTTTGGCCGTAGCTCCAGCTAATTCAAGCTGACGAATTATTACAGGATCATTTTAGCCGCAGCTCCAGTTAATCCAGGCTGATGAATTAGCTGGAGCTAACAGGATCATTTTAGCCGCAGCTCCAGCTAATCCAGGCTGACGAATTAGCTGGAGCTAACAGGATCATTTTGGCCATAGATCCAGCTAATCCAGGTTGACGAATTAACTGGAGCTAACAGGATCATTTTGGCCGTAGCTCCAGCTAATTCAAGCTGACGAATTATTACAGGATCACTTTAGCCGCAGCTCCAGCTAATCCAGGTTGACGAATTAGCTGGAGCTAACAGGATCATTTTAGACGTAGCTTCAGCTAATTCAGGCCGATGAATTAGCTGGAGCTAACAGGATCATTTTCATCATCATCAGGATCATTTTCGTCAGCCTGAATTAGTTGGAGCTGCGGTAAAATGATCATTCACGCGCCCTGCATACAGATGCATTCACCTACAAAGTACGAGATATTATATGTCAATACTTTAAATAAATTTAGGAGTAGATGGGAAACACAATATGCTGCAGACTTTCTAAAGAAAAGTGTTTATGCTCTAGAAAACATGAAAAAAGCTCCAGCTCCAGATAATTCAAGCTGACGAATTATAACAGGATCATTTTAGCCGCAGCTCCAGCTAATCCAGGTTGACGAATTAGCTGAAGCTAACAGGATCATTTTAGACGTAGCTTCAGCTAATTCAGGCCGATGAATTAGCTGGAGCTAACAGGATCATTTTCATCATCATCAGGATCATTTTCGTCAGCCTGAATTAGTTGGAGTTGCGGTAAAATGATCATTCACGCGCCCGGCATACTGATGCATCCACCTACAAAGTACGAGATATTATATGTCAATACTTTAAATAAATTTAGGAGTAGATGGGAAACACAATATGCTGCAGACTTTCTAAAGAAACCCTTCAATATGCTAATAAAAGATCAGTCAATCAATAACTAATATTTAAAGGCAACTTTAAGCGAATTACAGCTATCATGACATGACACTGCAAACTCAGAGCAATCTTCCACAAACTTGATATTGTTGAATTACCAGATTTTGGAGAATGAATTCGCGGAGCATATCGTTGGATTTTGTCCAGTTCTCAATTTCATTAGAAGATCCATAATGTGTGAAGAATGGCTAGAAATGGTGATAAAAGCACATGTTCATTATTCGATATTTGTTAATATAAGTCAGAATGTCATTATTTTATTAATCATATTAAAATTCTTTTTATTTAATTTAACAAGTGTCTCCTAAATGGATTAAAACCATGGACAAGGAAGAGGGTCATGATGATAGTGGTTCATAACCCTCTTCCTCATCCATCTGGAAGGGTTTTTATCTACTAACTATTATGTTACATGTGAAAAATTTTTACAAATGATATTAATAAAAATAAAAGGAATTCTCTAACC
This sequence comes from Philonthus spinipes, assembly GCA_963082785.1. Lineage (NCBI taxonomy): Eukaryota > Metazoa > Arthropoda > Insecta > Coleoptera > Staphylinidae > Philonthus > Philonthus spinipes. Next base: position 24,302,730 of record OY720300.1, on the reverse strand, counting down.
ACTTTTCTGGAGTTTCTACGGAGCGCTTCACTAAACACAACCACTCTGACGGGATATTAATGCGAAACTAAACCGTAAATGTCGTCATATTTTTTTTTTTTAACAGCAGCCGTTACCTGTCGTAACGTTTTTGTCCTATATTTTTATAGTAGACTGCAATATTATTCAAAAATTGCTTTTTGACGGCCTCACTTTAGAAAATTTGTGGATGTACGACGAAAGCATTCTTTCACGTAAAAGTTTGTTAAATTTGTTAGTTTCTTTAACTCCTAATTTATAGGTTCTGACAATTTCATCTCAATCGAAATGTGTCTGGTTTACGTTCTCCTATTAGCACAATGTGTCGAATTTTTAACGAACGATTTTATGATTGTGATACGCTTTCATCAATATTATTACGCTACTAATTCTTTTAACAATTTCTAATTTTTATTTGTATATTTTATTGTTTTCGTATCTATATTTGTATTGGTATTTATATTCTTGTTTGTCTTGTTATTACTATAACGTAAAATAATTTTGTATTATCCTGTAATTGGGCTACTACTTCCTGTTGGGTAATAAATTTATTGTTATTATTATTATCTTTTTATTTTAAAGCACATAATACCCTTAAAATCAAAAACATTTCAAAGGTATTTAAATATAGAATCGTTTGTTGAATTTGAGTAACATGTTCATTTATATTGGTAGATTAATGAACAATCACTAATGTCTCTCGGTTGATGAAAATTTATTCACATCTTTAGAGTTGTCCTGCATTAAGTTGAACTGTTGTGACGTCACGTTACGTCAACAAAGTAAGCTAGTTTACTTCTGTTTTCGATTTGAACGAACACTTTTTGGTACAATTTTAAGCATGCTGCTAGAAAAGAATTTACCACATTAATTGAAGCAATAATATTTATTTTATGCGTGAACTTCATTAATTTATGTTAAAAATAATTACACTTTTTATGTTAATTGACGACATACAATTTTATATTAGACTATTAAAAATTTGTTTCGAGATATTTTATTTCATATCCATTTAAAAATGACAGTTTTTCAATTCAACTAAATTATCTTTGTTTCATGCTTTCTAGAGCATACACACACAGACATTTTTCAGAAATGGAGTGAGAGGACCTGAAAATATGTATTTTAATTGTTATTTTTAAAATCACTGCATTTTATATATATAAAAAAATATTCGTCAAAAACAAATTAATTAATTCATGCTGTACCTTCATAATTCATTATAAATAATTAGATAAATTGAATAAACGAATTGAACACAACCAGTAATAGCAATAGCAACAGTAACAGTAAATCGAAGTCAGAACGCAGCATTTCGAACTGATAATTTGTAGGCGCAATTCGAACCGAGCGAGGCGCTTAATTAGTCCCACTGAAAATTGTAATTATAATAAACTCCACTTTATGCCAGTCGCATTCGGGAATATAACATTAAAGCCCAAATCCCGCATGAAACTAGTAACGAGCGAACTTCAGATGGCGCGCTCGTTCCGGAGCGCTTCGGAGCCGGGACGGGATGGGATGAAATTGGGGATGGGATGGGACATGTGTTCTTGCGGAATCACTTTATATATAGATATAGAGGCTCATCCGCGAGGCGTGGGGGTCCCCGGGGACAGCCGGGAATCAGCTGCAGGTCGACTGAGGAAACTAAACTATCGGAAAGCTATTGGATATAATATCCGGGAGCGGCGTGCTAGGGATTAACGTCGCCCCAACTCAGACATAAAACTTTATCTCTCTTGGATGGATACAAAATCTATGTGAATATGTATGTGTGTGTGTGTGTGTGTGTCCTTCTCGTCACATTTATTGGATATGGAATGCGAGTGTCTGTGTTCTCGTCACATTTAGACTTATCGATGGCGCTTTCTGTTTCTCTCTTTGCTTTTAACAGACCGAAAGCGCGCGTTAAAAATATACGGATTTTTAATTAAAAATTTAATCAGATTTTTAGCATCAATAAAATGTGAATTTCGTTTTCCTTGTTTTTATAAACAGGACAAGTTCGCCTTCGTTTAATGGACGAAACACTGATTCTCAGTCGTCTACCTTGTAGACCCAAATCTTTGACGTTGCCACTTGAAATTAGGCAATAGATGACTCTTGCGTCGTCTTTAATTTATTATGAATAATGATACAAACTTTTTTCTAATATAAAAAAATATATCTACTAATCTATACTTATTATATTACTTTTTTTCTAATATAAATAATTGATACAATACAATATATGAATTGAAAGTCCGTATACAGGGTGCGGCAAAACAGACAGTGCAGTTTTGAAACAAATTAATCATGTTTCGATCCGTTAAGCAGATTTTAATACAAAAAAATAATGAAACAAAATAGATTTTTTACTTTACTCAATCTAGTATTAATAAAGTATATATATTTTTTATCAATAGTACAAAAAAATATATTTTTAATTTTAAGAATTATCAATCGACTCTCAGGTTTCTTTGTTGCTTGAAATGATTGTATTTAAACAACTGTAATGATAAATAAATTCCATTTGCATTATCTTTATTAAAATTTATAATTTTTAATAATCCTATTATTTTCAGATGTCAGGCTGGGACTGGAAGATGTATCGTTGATAAGGCTCACAGGAATCAGTGCCAAGCATGCAGACTGAAGAAATGTTTAGCAATGGGAATGAATAAGGATGGTAAGTAAAATATACAAATAACAATTTTAAAAAATATTTAAAAAAATGTATGAAATTATTTTTGTTTGTTTTATTCTATTTATTTTAAATAAAAAATAATTAACAATTAAACAGTAGGGAGTAAAGCTAGAGAATAGTGACAAGTCTCTTTTACAAATTGTTTTGTAAAAACATGTCATTAAATACATGGTATACAGTAACAAGTATCTTTTACAAAACGATTGTTTTGTAAAAAATATGTGCCATGTATTAAAATAGATGGTACACTTTTCGTAAAAACACAGGAACAAGCACTGTAGAGCTGGCACAATTAATGCCGTAGCCAACATCAAAAAGACCGCAAAATTTTAAACCTCAAAGAAAACAAGCCGCGAGTCCCTAAAAACCCCCGTAATCCCCCCCACACCTCTCCCAACACCCCCGACCTCTATTACTCATTCAAAAAGTGAATCCTTTGTGAACCCTTGCTCGCCAAAAAAAAAGGAACGACGAGCAAAAAAAAGAAGAGCGGAGGATAATTTCGACGCCACAAAGACGCCAAAATAAAACGGGCGTCTTTTGTGCGGGGCGGGCGTCGGGACGCCTTTTAATATAATCACGCCGGAGGGGGTCGTGGGGTCGAGGGTGGAAACAGTCAAAGGTTCGTGAGGAGTAGCAGATGAGATATTCACGACTCGTAATAATTGTGCAGTGTCGGTGGGGTTACAAAGGGACTGCGAATGCAAATCCGGTTCAGTCGGGTGTTTGTTGGGCGTCGCCGGCGTCGCTCTTTCGACGACGTTCTACACGTTTGCCCGTCGGCGGCGTTTTCCGCTCGTCATTATTGGCTTCGTTTATTTTAGGATTCGCAACGTGATTTAGAACAAAGTCCTTAATGATTTATGTCCACGTGTACACCTAACGTCGTAAATTTTTCAAAACATTCATTTCAACCAGAAAAAAAAAAACAATTTTAGTACAATTCTGTTTGGCTTTAGTTGCTGCAATTATTTTATAATCTTTATTAAAACTCAGTATTTGACATAAATTTGATGGATTCTACCTCGCAACTTCAATATCACCCCACTGTTACGACTTTTCACTTCATTTTAAAAAATAATGCAGACTTCGACAATAACTTTAGCGATCATGACGAGTAAGTAGACAAGCTAATCTAGCGTCTAGAGTCTCATATTCAATGATTTTTGCAGAAAATGCCTGGATGAGGAGGAGGAAGAAACTATCTAGGGCAATGTCCTGCTCTTGAGGGGAAAATAATTAAGTACCTCGGTTTGCGCTATGCAAATGAGCTGGCAGATTAATTAAGGTCAATGACCTGATCAGGTTCATTAGGTGCTCAAATTGGATTATATAAGAGGAAGGATCTATATTTTTATGGTGTCATGGCCTAAGTGAACAGTCTCAAGACTGTTGCCATTTTAACTTACCTACCTAATTTAGCTAGGTAAAACCTATAGCCAATCTTCTGCTTTATTTCTACGTTACCATAGACCACACTCCCGCTATTTCAAGAACATTAAGAATTCCTCAAGCTCTGATTCATTATACATCAATATAATTCGCAAAGTATGCGATTCAATTAATTTAATCTCGATAAAAACTTCTAATCCCTTTCCGTCTTTATTTAATTTATATTTTATGGAGAGTTATCATAACTCTTCATAAAATATAAATATAGGTTATGATAATTCTCTATAAAAAAATAATATTTACGAACATTCCATTCTGCCTACCGCTTATTGTAGTTATTTTGGAGTTACTAATAATAATAAAAAAAATAATTTTGTTCAATATCCGAGGTATTTGCTCTGGAAGGTTTCATTGTAAACAAAACTACTCGCATTTTTGTCTACAGATTCGCGCTCTATATTAAAAAAAATATTTTTCATGTAACAAAACTGGGAGTAGTTTCATTTACAAATTCGCATTCTAAATTAATAAAAAAAAGTAAATTATTTTTCATGTATTATTGATCATAATGAGGACTAATTATCTGTTCCATTAAAAATTTAAATTAAAAATAGAGACCCGAGCACAATGCCACGTAAAAATAAATCGCGTTTGCTTATATATGTTTTTTTCCGCGTTATTATATTCGGGGCGTGTGTATGTGAAGTCTTCCGAATTATCACACACGACGGGGTGTCTATTTGCGTGCCAAATTACCCCTTTACGCGGTGTTACGCTGCGTTACGCGAACGCACGTGTCGTAAACGCGTGCGTGTGTTGTGCGTCTTGTGTGCACCGCACAAGGGGATAATTGACCGTGATATTTAAATGACGGGATGGTTAACAAGAGAGACGGGGTTGCAGAAAAAATAACCGACGCGACGAAAAAAAAAATAATAATAAAAATGTGGCCCTAATGGCTGTTATCTTAATTGGCGCCCCGAGGTTTCAATTCAGAGAGTAATAAATTAATATTATTATAATTAAGATTAAGAGAGAAAGAAAATTTATAAAATTAAACTGAATTGATTGGAATTTTCATAATAACTGAAGTCAATAGAATTACACATTCTTAACCCAGCTCCGCAACTAATGGTCCAACCTTGGCAAATTCAAATGTGTAAATGAGATTATTTTTGTATGGTGTAAAAGCGCGCAATAGTTTCAAATACCTAAAAATGTGTATATATCACAGTTATACAATTGCGACTCATTATTATTTAAGATACTGCTTTTCCGCGCCTTTCACTAACGTCAGTTATCTATGAACTAACTTGCACTTTTAAGGCTGGCGTTTATCGAATGTAAAATGAAGCGATTTTGTACCAATTGAATTCCTACAACAAACAAACCCTGAATAATGAATTTCATCATATTATATATCAAAATAATCCTAAAACTCTACAGATTTCGAACGAGTTATTTAAAAATTAATCTGATTAATAGTTTAGAAGAAAATTACGTCCAAAGTTAGCACATTTTATGTAAAGAATGTGCTATATTTTTACTTATTAATATAATTATTGGAAGAAAATGAAATATGTCGAAATAATCTACATTGAATGTAGTTATGGTTCAATACATTTTTTCGTCAGAAAACAATGCTGTTTACTGAGGAAGGTCGTTCCGAAAATATCATCAATTCCCGTGAAATTCGGTCATATTGAATAAAACCGGCAAGTTACATATAGTTTTCTGCATTTGACTAGACAAATTTTAGTTCATTAAGTCTCATATAGATAGCGGGAAACAGTGTACTATATTTTAATAAATGTTATTTGCGTTTATCACCTTTAAATTATTATAAAATTAACGTTATGAGTAACCATTAAAATACTTAATACTGTGGAAAAATATAAACAAAGTTTTTTAATTAATTTTCAAGAGATACTCAATAGATGTTTCTCCCATATTCTTGATAATGTGTAGAATATGTGTGTAGAATAGCTTAGTGCTCTTACACATTCAATGAATATGAGAAAGACAGAAATATCCAGTTATCTCTGCGTGCCGCGATTCTACAACACACACGATCCGCATACCATTCTAAAATAATAAACACTTTAAATAGTGTTCAGTAAGCAGTATGCAAATATGAATGAAAAAGATTGAACATGAAAAAAAGATGAAATAAAGATCACGGGATAAGTGAAAATTTGAATTTAATTCAAAATAAATAAAATTAGAATAATCAATACAACGAAAGTATCAGCATTTATAAAATTAAATAGAATTAATTAATATTTTCGTTATTACGAAATAACCAATATTTATAAATTAAAATTGCAATAGTTAAATTATCGTTAATTAGAAAATTCCTTACTACGAAATACGCAACATTTATAAATTTAAATTAATTTATATAGAATTTTCGGTATAACGAAATTGCCAACAATTATAAAATTAAAGAAAATTAGTTGGAATTTTCGATATGACGAAATTACCAATATTTATAAAATTAAATAAAATTAGTTAGAATTATCGTTATTACAAAAATACCAACATTTGTAAATTTAAAATGAAATAGTTAGAATTTTAATTGTAACGAAATCAAAAACATTTATAAAATTAAATTAGATTTATATAAAAACTTTATTTCTGAGAGATACATTACATTACAATATTTACAATATTACAATTTAAACATCTAGTTAAGCCTCAAAAAAATAGCTATCGATCATCGTTAAATCAGATTAATTAGTATTTTAGTTGTAAAGAAATCGATAATATTTATTCATTTAATAAAATGATGGCGCTTGCGTTGACTTTCATTTATTATGACTAACATTTATTCAATTAGTGATTTTTAATAATTTTCATGGGTTTGTTATGTTTATAAACTAAGTCTAATAAAAATTAATTGGATTTAATTAATTTAAACTGAGTTAGTTATAAAATAAAAAAAAAACAAATCAAAGGACTTATTAAATTTTGTTATGGACAAGTTAACGATATAATTGCGTAATTTTATCGATTTAATTCAAACTTAATTCGTTTTAGAATATAGAAAATCATAAAATCAAATAGATTGTATGGAATAAATATGAATAAATTATTAAAAATCGACGAATAAAACACAGATTAGATTGAATAACTTTAAATTCTCTCCTAGTTTCAGGTTATTAGCCTATTTTCAAGAGAATTTAAAATTTGTTAATAACCCGAAACTAGTCGAGAATTTAAAGTTATTCAATCTAATCTGTGTATTATTGGTTCATTTTTAATATGAATTCATATTTATTTCACACAATATGAACTACCAATGTCTAAATATTAAAACCATTAATTATATCAAATAGATTTAATAAAATATTCAACCACCTTTGTCTAGCGTATTGATATGATGGCCGTTTCGGTCTTTCGTAATAAATGGAGGTTAAAATATTTTATTAAATGAATTTCGTTTCCTGTTCTCATAAACAGGACAAGTTCGCCTTCCTTTAGTGGACGAAACAATGATTCTCGAGCATCTACCTTGTAGACTCAAATTGTTAGGAAAAATATTTCGCTTTTTCCAATTATATAATTCGTATGAAACTGACTTTAGAAATAGACTCAGATAAAACGACGAACTTCTTGGAATTAACTCTAATGCACTCAATTGGATTATCCAGGACACCTTATATTCGATGTTTTTAATAATTTATTTAACTAGATGGGGAATATTCAGGTACAGCCGGTAAACGTGCGTTTGAGATATATTCATATTAATATTAAAAAAATATATATTATCATTGCCGGCGCATTAAATCGCCGGTAACAAGTTGATAGAAAGAAATCATTGAAGCAACTTTTCGCATTTAATATGTTATTTTAAAACGGCGCGTTGTCTAAATTATTTAATTAATTTAATTAATGCGGTCTTTTTGCCTTAATTAAATTAATCCGGTCGATAGGCCATGACAGACTACTAACACACCAATATGTATTGTAAATATAAATATTTGTAAAGAATTGTAATTCTGCAGTCTGAATAAAGATTTTTGTATAATTACTCAAATAATAAATCACTTTGGTGGATGCGCCGGGCCAAAATAATTTATTTATTCATTTTAGATACAGTACATGCAATAATAGCAGTTTAAAAGTAACACAAAATTGGTATATATTAGATAAACAAAATAATAACACAAACAAAAATAAAGTAGTCGCGGTTATTCAATAAAACTATCGTTTATATATATATTATCTGGTAAATGCGCTGAGCGAATCACTAAAAATATCCGCATTGTATTGCACGCTATGGTATGACTTATAAACAGAGCTTCTACTTTTTATAAGTATACATTTCTCTACGAGAAAATCGACTTTTCTTCATTTGTATACGTTTTCAATGAAATATTTCACACAATTTGAAGTTTAATATAATATAATTTAATTTATTAACGGAATCTCAAAAATTTTACAAAAATATTACAAACAGTATTACAAATTAAAGATACAAGTATATAAGAAGAAAAAAAGTAAATTATTTAGTAGAAAAGTACAGAGTCATATCGTTATACATATTAATAAATTAATAATGATTCATGAGAATTAAATTTAAATTTAGCTGAATGACAAGAAAAATCATTGTTGGAATAAATTATATCCAGATTGAAATAAATAAACGTACAGTAATGACTGTCTTTAAAGAAACATTAGATAAATCAGACTCCCTAGATAAATTTAGTTTATTAATATTTCTCATAATTTTTTCAAAGGGATAATTGAAACCATAATTACTATGATAAAAATTTAGTCGAAACAAAGATGCGCCACGAATGGGAATGTTGTGCGGATAGAAATTAAAGTTTAACATCGATAACAAAGCAGGAGAATTTAGCGTTTGACATGTGGGTTTAGTTGTCTGTAACACAACACACATTAATCGGTTCAATGCGTTTGACTCACATTTTTATCAGTAGGGGTTTTTTCTCTGTTAAAGAAAAGCTCGCTGTATAATTTATATAATGGAGACAATTGTAAGCTTTACGCTACCATTTCATCATTTTCTATTTTCCATAAAACCATGCCTTACCAAAGAATATTTTGAGAGTCTTCAATAATCTTCGAAATTCATCGATTTTACGCTATACCTATAACTGTAACAACAGATTCCATTTAATAAACAGTTTTCTACCTTGTAGACTCGAAACGTTGACGATGCCACATGAAATTAGGCGAAAGATGGCGCTTGCGTTGTCTTTCATTTATTATGATTAAAAAATTCCATGTTATGTTATTTATATATATATACACATCTTTATTCTGACTATACAGATATTTTTAACAATATAACATAAATAATTACTATTGAATTCGAAATGAAACGAACTTGGTTTGTTTGTTTAAGTGAAACAAACCAAGTGCCTTTCATTTCGAATTCAATATTAGTTAAAATGTTTCATCAAGCGATCAATGAGAAACAAATCAAAGTTATATAAATAATTACAATACATGTAGTTAATGTAGGTCTTTCTGCCCAAGATTTATATTAATATTTTATATCATTATTATAGTAAATTATTGAAGAAAATATTCCACTTTTCGTGCATATACTTCGTAAACTCAATGAAAAAGATCATTTAATTAAATGTAAAACAAATTATGATTATTTTTCTCGTGGCGGCGTCCTGTTAGTAAGTTAGGTTAGATTATAAGATGGTGGATGTGGAAGGAAGGAAGAGGAAAATAGAGAGCAAATTTGTACGTAACAAACAGCCATAGCCGGGGATTTGGTAGACGCTGATTAATGCGTTTGGAAGCCGGTTAATTCCCACCAAAGGCTCTGCCAAAACTCCCGGGGACGGTAATTAGAATAGTCTCCGAGGGCGCGCCATTCCACCGCCCTAGCGTCACATTCTGAACAACACATGCGTACACCGTAATTTACAATCTTGAATAGAAACGGAGAGAACTCGCCGATTAAATTGTTTTTGATGTGCCCTCCCCCTCACTCCGTGCACTCCTTCATGGGGCTCAGGGCCCGCCATTTCTGCTTTTTCCCTTCGCGATAAAATTTGAAGCGGTGGGGGGATTAAAGGGGAGAAATGTTTAGGAAGGACGTTTGCTTTTACTTAGTATTAAATAGTTAATGGATGGATTAGTTCATTCGTATTTTACAAGAATGAATTTCTGATTAAAACTTCTGAAACATTCACTTATTATTTAATTTTAACCTACATGTTAGTAAATTCAATAAATTTAATTGTTGAGGCTGTTAATTTTTGATAGTCTATAATTGTTAATATTATAAGGTTGTTTTTCTTTTAAATAAACACTTTTTAAAATATAAATTTGTCCCTTAAAAAAAAACCTTAGTAAATGTATTTACTACTACTATTAAGCATATTTTATAAAACTAAATTTATTCATTTTTGTAAGTTGTGATTGCTAATTTAAGATAAATAGAAAAGAGTATTTATTCACTTGATCACAGTTATTTAATAAATTAATTTAAAAAAAAATGTGGAAGTAATTTATTAATTATTTTCAAATAATATTTAATTTAAGATGTCTGACTCTATTTACATTCTAATTACAAGTGGCATTGTCAACAATTTGGGTCTACAAGCTATACTACTGAGAATCGTTGTTTCGTTCACTTAAACAAACGTTTATTTTAAATTCATTATATACCTGTACAACTATATTTAGTTTAGTTTATACATATATATTTCCCTGTAATTAGGCTCTGCTTATTGAGAAATAAATTATTATTATTAAAGGAATGCGAACTTGTCATGTTCTAATATATAGTTTTTTTTTAGTTAATGGTAAACTTTTTTACTGGCTTAATTATACGTAATACTTACTTAAACAGCTAACAAAAGGATTTGAATTCGTAATTCGGTAAACTGGATTCGAGATTCGAATCCATATTTTTTACGAAAAATAAAAAAAGATCGCATACTATGGAAGGATATTACGCGCTTGAGAGACGCGCTAGACATTTGTTGGCCGATTAAATAAAATAATCCATATTTTATGGAATCGACTGAGCTTTTAATTATATAATATTTAAAATAATTAGAAAAAAATTACATAAATATATTTTAACTTTATTTTACATTTTTCTTAAGTTACATTAAATTCAATAAATTTTGGTGTTCGCCACGAATGTTAATTTTTTAATCAATAAATATATTTTAGGAAAATTACAAAAAGTTGGATTGATAAACTGATCAATTTGGTATGCTGGGATTAAAACTTCTTTGGGCTTATATTTGGATATTTTACACACAGCAATAAATATTTGATCAAACTGCGCGAACACAAATTATGAATTGCCTTTTCTACGTCCGTAATGGTGAATGCGCCGGGCGCGAAATGTGGAAACTAAAATTTGAATTAAAATTAACATTTTTTGCAAACAACAAAATATATTTAATTTAATGTAATTTAAAAAAATAAAAATGAAGTTAATAGAAATTGTCAGTTGCTTTTTACCTACTAAATGAAAAATGTTTTTTTATAATTATATATACAGGGTGGCGCAAGATTCCGATGAAGTCCAATATCTCAGTTATTTAGAAATTTACAAAAAGATATTACTAACATAATTTGTAGCTACTATAAAACTTCACATTTTAAAATTGGTTTCATATATACAGGGTGTCCAATAATCACGTGACGTATCAAACATATGATTTTTTAAATGGAATGCTACATTTTTAATGTCGATTTTAGATTCTACGCTTAAAATTAATCATTTTTGACATAAGGTTTATTAGATCAGTTTTTAGTATTTTAAAAGTTATACACAATTTAAGGTTGAAATCAGTGGAAGGTTGGGGCCTTATTTTTCAAAAATAAAAAACGATGTAAACTTTCTGTTAACGCAATTTAATTGAAAAAGTGCTTAATAATATAAGGAATAATCGTTTGTTACCATAAAGCAAATGTTGTGTACAGGGTGAAACAATACGCAAAATGATTTTTTTCTTTTTTCACTTAAATGGAACACCCTATATTTTTTACACTATTTCGATAGAAAATTGATTGTTCTTTAATTTTTGTATAGTAAGCTATACCCCTATCTGTTGCCATTTTTTCACAATTTCAATTCAAAGTACAAAATTATAAGTTTCGCTTATAATCTATAATTTAAGTAGGCTATAATTAAAACAAATGCAATTCATAATCGTTTTCTGGTATTTAATAACATACTTACTCCCTAACCTAACAGGATATTCAAATGACAATCGATATTTAAAGGCGCATGCAAAATATAAAGAAAATGGTTGCTCAACGATTATTTAGCGAGTTATAATGGTTATTGGGACATATTTTTTAAGAAAAAAAAAATTGTAAAATGTTTGAATGCTATTGAATTAAAAAAAATGTGAATGTGTGAAATAAATACATAAAAATGTTAACAAAATATAATGATATACATATTTTATTATTTCACTTAGTATCTATTTTCGGCTTTTCAGTCAACATGAATTGTTTAAATAAATCAATTTAAGAAGCATATAGGAATATTTTAAATATTTTTCGAATAATAACCAAAAAATATAGTTGTTGTTAGTTTTTAACAATTAAATTAATCATTTATTGAAGAAGTATGTTTAACTGCACCAGTGTTACAAAATATAACGTAAAATGTACTTTACTTATTAATTATAATATTAAGCGTTGAAAGTTACTAAATAAATTAGTTGTTCTGGCGCGGCCTACTTTGGTTAAAAATTCTATACCAAATTATTTAATCAAATGCAATTTTGGAGAATAAATTGATGATAATAATAGGAATCGTAAAATCTGTTTAAAAATAAATTATTAATATTAACATACCTTAATAGAAAAAATAACTTCCAACCCATTCCTGGTGAATCGAAAACCAACTCACCTCCACCACTCACTAATTACCACTTGTTCATAAACAAAAATAAATCGCGTTTTTAATTATTAATAATTTCTAACGTTAAAAGTTAAATCGGAATAGTGAACATTGCGCGTTTTCGGACGACTGAATCGAAATACAATAGCGCAATTATCGCAAATTAAGAAGAAAAAACGATCGATGACTCACTCCGAGAACGCATTCCTGAGATAAGAAGATTCGTTGTACCTGGATCCTGGCGCACAGCCAAAAACATACCTATTTAAATTGTTGTATTTTCAATATTATCGCGTATTAAAATAATTACAGCTTAATATTTATTTACTTTTTTTTATTAAATTCTCATTTATCCCGTGGTAAAAAAAATATGTATGAATTATGATGTATTTTCATTAATACACTTGATTATTCGTTTCACTAAATTATTTTATATTTGTGTTCGCGTAACTTTCACAACTAAATAAATTAGTAGTTCTTGCACGGCCTACTTTGATTAAAAATTCTATACCAAATTTGTATTTGAGATTAAATATCTCAAAAACGGTAGACGGTAGCTATTTAATATGTTATATAAAAAATGAAGAGTGATTAATTTTCTATTAAAATAGCATAAACAATATAGGGTGTCCCATTTAAGTAAAAAGAGAAAAAAATCATTTTGCGTATTGCTTCACCTTGTATATAAAAATTTGTTTTAAGAGAAAAAAAGAGTATTTCTTTTATTATTAAGTATTTTTGCATTTGTATGGCGTCGACAGAATGTTTATTTTATTTTTCATTATTGAAATATTAGGCTCTAAACATCTATCGATTTCAACATTCATTTGTTTATAACTTTTAAACTATGAAAAATTGACCTATTAAATCTTATATAAAAAATGATTATTTTTAAACGTAGAATCGAAAATCTTCATAAAAAATATATCATTCCATTTAAAAAAACATATGTTTGATACGTTACGTGATTATTTGACACCTTGTATATATGAAACTAATTTTAAAATATGAATTTTGACAGTGGCTACTAATAATGTAAGTAACATTTTTTTGTATATTTCTTTATGACTGAGATATTGGACTTCATCGTAATCTTGCGCCACCCTGTATATATATATATATATATATTCAATGACCCTTTCTACCCATATGAGTGTAGCGTTTTTTTATAATTAATGGTTATAATATTTAGACATTGGTAGTTCATATTGTATGAAATAAATATGAATAAATTATTACCAATAAAACACAGATTAGATTGAATAACTTAAGAGATAGAAAAACGATTAAAATGGGGAAAGAAGTGTAGTTTTATAAGACGAATAAAATGACACTTTCAAATTATTTGAAAAAGTCAAGGGTAACTAGATATTTTGAAAGAAGTAAAATGTGTCAATTTTTTGAAATCAATATATCTCTATTATTATCATAGATAGAAAAAAACTGTAAAGGACAAAGTTGTAGAAAATTTTACACAGATTAATAACAAAAAATAAAAAAAAAAATTCGCCCTTATTTTGGGAGATATGACACAAACTTACCTTTTTTTAAATGGAAACAGTAGTTGGCTATAACTTTATTAAAAGGGTTATTTTTTCCCTTTAATCCGATATAACATATGCCATAGTTATTTTTAAAATAAAATAAGTTACAGTCGTTTTTAATTTTACCATACACCAAAAAATAGTTAGCCATGAAAAAGACAAAAGTAAAACAATTGCAGTTGTTTATTCTAAACACACATTAATTCATTTCCATATTTGGTTTGTTTCGATAAGTTTGTTTTGTATATTTTTTGTGTTGTAAGTTTTTTAAAGTGATAATGAATTTTTCTAACGAAGAAAAGCGTGATATGCTTGTTTGTTACATTCAGTGTAATAAAAACGCTGCGGATGCTACAGAACAATATTATAATCAATATATCGATCGTCGGTAGCCATCTTTACCAACATTCAGAAGTATCACCGTTTTAGACTTTTTTCTGTGGGGTTATGTGAAGAACAAAGTGTATGAACAATCATATCAATCTGTGGAGGATCTTAGACTAGCTGTACTTGAAACATTTTATTCTATTGACAGAAGAAAAGTAAAAAAAACACAAATTCGATTTTAAAAAGATGTACTTTATGCCATAATAATAATGGTGGACTTTTTGAGCATCTTATGTAATATTTAAAATTTTCTTCTATTATTATTTTGATAATTTCGGAATTATTTTACTTTATGTTGCTTTTGACAAATCTAAAGAAAGATAATACATTAAATATTGATTTCGTTGCTATAAACAACCGCAATTGTTTTACTTTTGTCTTTTTCATGGCTAACTATTTTTTGGTGTATGGTAAAATTAAAAACGACTGTAACTTATTTTATTTTAAAAATAACTATGACATATGTTTTATCGGATTAAAGGGAAAAAAATAACCCTTTTAATAAAGACATAGCCAACTACTGTTTCCATTTAAAAAAAGGTAAGTTTGTGTCATATCTCCCAAAATAAGGGCGAAATTTTTTTTTTGATTTTTTGTTATTAATCTGTGTAAAATTTTCTACAACTTTGTCCTTTACAGTTTTTTTCTATCTATGATAATAATAGAGATATATTGATTTCAAAAAATTGACACATTTTACTTTTTTCAAAATATCTAGTTACCCTTGACTTTTTCAAATATTTTGAAAGTGTCATTTTATTCGTCTTATAAAACTACACTTCTTTCCCCATTTAACCGTTTTTCTATCTCTTATAGTTTCCGAGATCCCCATAGAGAACATCGAAAAAAACTCACCCTGTATATTATTAATATTAGCTTTTTAAAGAATTTATTAGTTTCCAATCCTTCTAAATATTTTTAAGTCGTGGACTTATTCTTTAAGGGTTTGTTAGTCCTCAATTGTTCGAATAATTTTAAATATTTTGAAGTCATCGAGATATAGCATCATCATCTGCTTGATGATTAATGATAATTAAAATAGGGTGGCGAAACAATTGTTAACTAAAAAAATATACGGCGACAAAATTAAAGAATTAATTGTAGCAGTACTTCTGCTATAAAATAAAAGTATGAAACTAAAACCACGGGGTTATGTTTTATTTAATTTTTACTAACATAATTATTAATAACTCGTATGATTTGTGACTTAATCACATTCCAATTAAACGAATTCATTCAATTAAACGAAACTCGCATTAAGTAAACTCACTCCATTCCATTCGTTTGTGCGTCTGTTGAGATTTCCCGTCTCCCCCCCCTTTCCTAATTCTTCTTTATTTCTCAGTGAGATTCGGTGTTTAGTATTCAGGACTTGAAACGGCCTGACATCATCATGAAATCCCTGGACCTTCCACGGCGAGAGCGGCCTCTTTCCCGTTTTCCCATCTACCCTTCGGTTTTTCGTGTGCCGTTGCCGCATCTTAAAATGGCAGAAGCTACTCCCGGGGCTTAAGCGATTTACTCCCTTTTCGCCCTTGTGTACGTGAAGGAAAATCCATTATGCCGCCGGGAAAGGAAAATTTCATTTTCTCATTCTTTGCCCTTCGAAAGAAAAGTGCTCTTTTAATAGATTCACTAGTAATGTTAAATATATAAATAAACAGTTAACAATAAATATTCATATACTTTGGTTTTTATTTAGATATTGATACATCAAAAAATTATTTACTAAAATAAATAGAAAAGAGTATTCATTCACTTGGTCACAGTTATTTAAATATATTAAATAAAAATGATTTGAAAATTATTAATAAATTATTTCCACATTTAGCTATGTGACCTTTGACTTACGTTACATAAGTACGTTAAACAAATGTATATTAAAACAACTACTTCCCGGGCAAATACCTTATTGATTTTTGTTGTATCAATAGCTAAATGAAAATCAAAGTATATAAATATTTATTATTAACTCCATAATAAATAATTTGTTAATTATTTTGAAATATTTTTTTATTTAATTTAAAAATAAAGTGTTATACAAAACAAAGTTTATAAAAGTTTTTTTCATTATCACTATAATTATTATGTCTATTCGTATATTTAACATTACCTGTGAATTTATTAAAAGAACACTTTTCTTTGAAGGGTAGTACTTGGATTTGTATAAAATACGTATTTATATATATAGTGGCTTTACCCCTTAAAGAGATTTCGCCGCTCTTTTAGGAGCTTTCTAGATCCTTATTTACAAGGCAGTCCCCATATCTTAATAGAATGCTTATTTTCCTCCATAAATGACTGTCTCCTCTTATTTTTTTCCATTGTTTAATGCCAATGTCTTCTAAATCTTTTTCCGCTTCTTTTAGCTACGTGGTTCTCGGTTTTCCTCTTCTACCTCCTAGTGTCTATTTTAGTATAGAATAAGTGTTGCTCTTCAGTCCTGCCCTCCATATATAAACCAACCATTTTATCCTCCGTTGTTTTATATTTTGGACTATGTTTTTTCCTATCACTTCTTGCAACTATTCATTTGTTCTTCTTCTGTGTTCATTTTCTGATATTCTTTTCGGGCCAAATATGCTTCTTAATATTTTTCTTTCTCGTATTTTTAGTTCTTCTTCTTGCTTTTTTGACATGGTTATTGTCTCCGCTTCATACGTTTTAATTTTTGTATTTCTGCTCAATATTTTATTTTCCAAACGTTTTTTTAATTACATAAAAGGCTTTATACGTATTTGCCATTTTTCCCGTATTTCGCTTTTTTATCTCCATCAGTTGTTTTCATGGTTCCTTGATATTTAATCTCAAATTGATAATCTCCTATCTTGGTGTAGCTCTTTAAAGCAGGTTTCCCGATTCTCATTGTTTTTTTTTTTATTTTGCATTATTTATAAATAGACCCATTTTCTTTCCTTCTGTAGTAAGTTCTATGAGGTTAAACAAAAATAAATTTGAAAATAAATAAATTTACACAATTGAACAATCACTTCTCTCTAGCTACAGCAACTTTTTGATTTTTTCTTTTAACATAGTGTAACTACTGCAAAATAACATAGATCTATTGAAACAACTAGTTTTCAGGCAAATGCGCTACCAGACATTGTAAAATTGTTGCATTATACAAGTATTTGTTTGCATCGAAATACTTGTATAATGCAACATTTTTGATTCGAGAATATTTAATGCAAAGAACAAACCGTTACGTTTCTAATATTTTTTTTCGACATCATTAAATCTTTATTAAAATCATAATAAATGGAAGACGACGAAAGCGCCATCTTTTGTCTAATTTCATGTAGCATCGAATCTTTACAAAAATAAACATTTCATATAATTGAGGTTTTGTTAATTGCATGAATTCAATTACAAATAATTGTTTTCATTGTTCTGTATAATTTGAAATTTAGTAATATATCAAAGTAGAAGCCTTAATAATTAATAAGTTAAATGTATCTGTTTTCGTAGGTGCAGTGGCGGTTCGACCGAAAATTAAGGAGCGCCGCCACTGGCACCTTTTTGGTATGAAAATAATTTCAATAAACTCTCAACGCAAAATCGAATGGAAGAAGGTTCCCTACTAAATTCGGCTAATTGTTGGTTTCAGCTGTTCAAAACGAACGCCAACCGAGGAACACGGCGACGATTCGTCCAGAGGCTCTGCGAGACATGAGTGCCGAACAGGAAAGGGCTCTGAGGGAAGCAGCCGTCGCCGTCGGAGTATTTGGGTGAATACATTATTTACATTTAGAGAAAATAATAAAAAATTAACCCGACACCATATGGTAAAAGGGATACTGATTATATATATACAGGATGTCTCAGCGTACGCCCCGAGTAGCTTTTCGGCTAAATGGTTTATATTTTTCAAAGTTCGCAGGCCTATGTAGGTCTATTAGGACCACATTTTAAAATTAGTATCAAACATACATAAAAGCATGGCGTATCATAGTTATATTTTTTCTAATGGAATGACCAATATTTTATTTTTTTTTTTTTTCAGATTCTACATCAAAAATAAAGTTAACTTTCATAATATGTTCATATGGCTAAACCTAATAATTTTTGAAATATTTAAATATTTTTGGAAAAATTGATGTTTCGAAAAAAAATCATAACTTTCAAATGGGTGAATTAATACAAATGAAATTTTGTGTCATTATATCTGACTAATGGGTGAATATTTCAGACTATTAAGAGGAATTTAAAATCTTAAGGTGTTTTGATAGTTTAACATATCTCCAGAAGCACATTCAAGGTCAAATTTCGTGCTTATTTTAAATGGCACACCCTATATCTAATAGCCCTATCTTGTAGGAAATTTTATTATCTTTCAGAAAGTATAAAGGTATTTTTTTACCTAAACCTAATAGTTTTCATTAACTTTTGACATAATATTTATTATTCATAATATGGAAAGTTGATACAAAGCGCCATCTATTGTTCAATTTAATATTTATTATTGTTATTCCATAAAGGCAAGTGTTTAGTTATTGTTTATAAATAAAGTCAGTTTTATTATCTTTCAGAAAGTATAAAGGTATTCTACGCCTAAACCTAATAGTTTTCAAGATATATATTTTTGTTAATTTTTGTCATTATCATTATTATTTTAATATAGCAATGTAACATAAAGCGCCATCTATTGCTTAATTTAATAATCATTATTGCCAGTTATTCTAATAGGCTTTTTTATAAGCAAATTTAATTGACATATTCGTATTATTACTAGCAATTGAAAAAAATAATGTTTCCCTTAAATGAAAGAATTAACATGATTCTAATAATTACTGATGGAAGACATCCTAATAAGAAGACTGTAGAGGAAGTTTTAAATACATTCAAAACTGTAGGCAGTATGAAGTATTAGAAAAAAACTACCTTAAATAAAGTAACTAATAATGAGGAGACACAATTACAAGTTTAATTCTATTGAATATTCGTCAAAACTGGTGGTTTAACTAGCAATAAATTGGAAGAGGAGGCCACGTAGCATGGTCACCTAGATCCTCTGATTTAATCCCAAAGGATTTATTTCTGTCAAATCAAATATACAGCACTCCTCACACAACAATTGAATACATGGAAGGCAGAATTAATAATACATTTAGATCAATTATACCTAATATGCCGAGAAATGTCAAAATATTTAAAATAAAATCGAATTATGTATTCGATGGTAGTATTTTTGAAAATTTATTATAAATTATTTTAATACTATTTTGTCAATTTATTTGATGTATTTCGTTATATTTGTTTTACAATTCTAACAAGTTTTTTTCAAATAATTTACACATGTGTAAATAAATAATACAATTAGTATATTCACAATTAATAAAATTAGTGTATTAATTTAGGATATATCTCGAAAATCATTTGTTGGGTCAACTGACTTTATTTATAAACAATAACTAAACACTTGCCTTTATGGAATAATAATAATAAATATTAAATTGAACAATAGATGGCGCTTTATATCGACTTTCCATATTATGAATAATAAATATTATGTCAAAAGTTAACGAAAATGGATATATCATGAAAACTATTCGCTTTAGGTAAAAAATACCTTTTTACTTTTTGAAAGACAATAAAATTTCCTACAAGATAGAGCTATTATTAGGGTGTGCTATTTAAAATAAGAATGAAATTTGACCTTGAATGTGTTTCTGGAGTTACGTTAAATTATCAAAACATCTTAAGATTTAAAATTTTTGTAAATAGCCTAAAATATTTACCCATCAGTCTAATATACTGGTACAAAATTTCATCTGTTTTCATTCATCCATTTGAGAGTTATGATTTTTTTTCGAAACGTCAATTTTTCCAAAAATATTTAAATATTTCAAAAATTATTAGGTTTAGGCATATTAATATATTATGAAAGTTAACTTTATTTTTGATGTAGAATTTGAAAAACATATAAAATATGGGTCATTCCATTAGAAAAAATATAACTATGATACGCCATGCTTTTATGGGACATCCTGTATATTTGAAACTAATTTAAAAATGTGGTCCTAATTGACATACATTGGCCTGCGAAATCCGATTTTGAAAAAAAAAAAACATTTAATCGTAAAGCCACTCGGCGCGCACGCTGAGACACCCTGTATATAAAATATTTTAATGAGTTCAATAGGCGTAACCCACAGAAAATGCAAAATTAGAGTTACCAACGTAATAAAAATATAAATATTTATATTTTCTATTAAGTCGGCTTCTTCTTCTTTATTCAAATATACAGGGTGATTCGGGAGGAAATAGTAAAACACTTCTATTTTCTTGTTAAAAATAAATGAGGGAGTCCGGTCCCGTTTTTCTTGTTGCTGTATCTAATTTTTCCGCTACTATAAAAGCAGTAGCGGAAAAATTAAATAGAGCAACAAGAAAAATGGGACTAGACCTTCTTTTTTATTTCTTGCTATTATTACAATATCGTCAGCAAATGCTAAGCAATGATGTTTTCTTTGATAAATGACAGCGCTTTTGTTGATATTTACGTCTCTCTCAGTACTATGTCAAATAATATTGATCCCAATGGATCACCTTGGCATAGATTGCCTTAAATTATTACCAGAGCATCCATTAACACCTTGGCATAGATTACCTTAAATTATTACCAGACCATCCGTTAACACTAAATTTTCTTTAATTTTACTAAGAGAAAAACACTTAAATACTTTCAATTAAGCAGATGGAGTTTATCTATTCATATGAGTGTAGTATGATATATTTTATAATATTAGATATTCTATTTGATTTTACGAGAATCGATTTTTTAAAATAAATCCAGCGTAAGGAATTTGTGATCCTGTCATACGTTAAAGCTAAAACAACCGCGTTTGACCAGTGGTGTATATCAAACGTGCATGACGGCGCAGAGATGAAAGCACAAGGAAATTATTAACACTCAAACTAACTGAAACTCTTGTGTGTGTGTGTGTGTGATTTTAGGCCTCCGGTTTCTTTGACCATGGCTTTGTCACCTGCTGCCAGATATGGACCCAGTCTCCTCCACCCAGTGCCGCCACCCCCTATTCTAAACAGGGAACCGACACCCACAAAACAGGATAATAATAGCGACAACGACGGTAAGAAAATAAATTCGTTTTATATATATTTTTTTATTTATGTTTCTAAATAAAGTAAAGTTCATAACCATTTAATAAAATGTTCAGGCACCATTTATCTAGCGTATGGATAACTTGTGATGGCCATTTCGGTTTTTCGAAATCAAATTAGTGTATTCCATGTGAAATCTTAATATGGGGCGTATCATAGATGTGTGTGAAAGTGTACGAGTCTTCCGCGTAAGGTATTTTGTGATCCATTGGATTTGAGTGGCTCGTGTTAATACAATGTATGTTTTGGTTTGTAGGTGTTTGTCAAAAATAAGTTTTTTGTCGAGGATGACGTCATCCTGAAGGTGGCTGAACGGATATGTATGCAGTTATATACCTGATATTAATCATAATAAATGAAAAACGACGCAAGCGCCATCTTTCGTCTAATTTCATATGGCATCACCAGTTATCCATATACTAGATGAATGGTGGTTGAACATTTTATTAAATGAATTTCGTTTCCTGTTCTCATAAACAAGACAAGTACGCCTTCCTTTAGTGGACGAAACAACGACTCTCTGTTGTCCACATTTTAGACTCGAATCGTTGACGATGCCACATGAAATTTGACGAAAGATGGCGCTTGCGTCGTCTTTCGCTTATTATAATACATAACCATTACTGCTGTTCCACGTAACTTGTGATAATTAAATAAATATTTTATGTGATAGCACAAAAATGTTCTGGTCGATAGAGCATTTTGCTGCCATCTCATAAAATATATTACAATGATTTGAAAATAATTATTAAATTATTCTCACATTTAGCTCTGTAACTTTTGACTTACGTTACGTAAGTACGTTAAACAAATGCACATTAAAACGACTACTTCCCTGGCAAATACCCACGCCGGACATTGACATTGTACACCTGCTGTTGCATATCAATAAATAAATACTCTTTTCTATTAATATAATTAAAAGTTACGTGGAAGAGCAGTAACGGTTATGAACTTTACTTTATCTAGAAACTTAAACAAAAATATCAAACACTTACATGTATTGTAATTATTTATATTATATTGTTTTGTATTATCTGTCTGAATTAAGACAGGTTATATTATTATAATCAGAAGAAATAGAGGATTTTAATCTATGCATTGAAGAAATTTCCATGTACAACATTGAGATATAATTTAAATTAATTAAATATAAGTGGAAATAAACATCTCTGATGGGATTTGAACCCATGTGCCTCGATTTCTAGCCGAGTGCGTTACCACTTTTAATCTGATTAAAAAATGAATATTGCGTCCATTAGAAAGTCGATGATGGTCCAAATGAAACGAAAATGAGTACTTCGTTTTCAGCATCTTCTTTAATGCATTGAAATATTGTTTCAAATAACGAAGAATTTAGTCTCTACCGTTAGGTGTAAATAGTTCTGTTAATGTTCTTCCTTGCACTCTTGTTTCATATGTTCTTCTTGCTATTCTATCCTCTTTCATGCAGCACACATGTCAAAACCATCTCAGCTGTCCTTCTACAATGGTATCATATGTAGGAATTACAATGAAATTAAACAAGGAAAATTTCTGGCAATGATCAATAAAATTCGATCAATCCCTTTTAATTAAAAATTGTTTAACAACTAAGGGCCTACAGGGCATAGCTGTACTGATGAGGAATGAAATCCTGAAACACGTGTCTACAGATAGCCTTGTAACTATTATTTGTTGTTTCCTTTCATTAAATAATTTCGACTCAAACCGTTGCAATTCGCAGTAGTACTGCTATGCAACAACAAATATCTATTGTGGAATCCAATGTCCGGCGGGGTAAATGCTCGGGAAGTAGTTGTTTCAATAGATGTCTGTAAAAAAAAGAGAATTGTATTTATCAGTTGTTTTTTTTTTCTTGAATACTACTTCATCATAAAAAAGTGCTATAAGAATGTCTTATAGCATTGAAATATTGCTTTAAATAATGATGATGTAAATGTAAAAGGAAAACGTATTTTCAGTTAGTTTATTCAAAAAAACTTAGCCCAGTTTCCTCAAAGGGATATTAATCGGCATGAAATTATGCAGAAATGCCAATTTTAAACCTACCCTGTATCTCTTATAATAAGCGAGATCGCCATGGTGAGACTTGAATTTAAAACACCCTTTATATGTACCATATGGTCGAGAAGTTTCCTCCTCTAAAGTGCTTGTTTAAAAAAAATATATTGGCAGCAGTGAAGAAAAACAAATAAAACGTCACAAGTGTCACTATTTATCAAATCAAATTCTTCAATTAACATAACCTATAGCGTGTGGTTACTTTTATTGCCAACATCATTTTGTTTAATAAAAAAAATCAAAGCACTCCAGTGGAGAAAATTTATTAATTATTCTTTAGGTTATTACCCGGAAATGGTAAAAAAAAACGTCAAAACATCAAAGCACTCTAGAGAAGAACAGTTATCGATTATTCACCGGAAACGGTTAAAGACATATCTGTTTTTCTTTGCCATTGTTTTTACAAATGAAAATTGGGCTTAGGGTCGCGAAAACGGTTTTTCGATATCTCTTAAAATAAAAAAAAAGTTGTTCACCACTAAAATGCGCCACCCTGTACATAAATGAGAAAAATACTACTAAATACATGGAATGGAATAAAACAAACTCTCACTTCTTGAACTTCCCACGACATTCCATAACATAATTTAAGTATTCATCCCATTGCCTACTTTCACTCGAGCCGGTAACAAAACGATAAATTATTATTGCATTAGCTGGTTTTCAATTAAATCAAGCTTCGTACCCTTCCGTGAAATCTCTTAATATCATCGAAGGGTGAAGTCCCAGAAGAATAATTAGTAACTCGACGTCACCTCTCGCTTAATCACCCCGGATTATCCGCACGGTCCCGTTTTACGGGATGCATTACAAAAATATTACGCTAATCTGTGGACTCGAGCCTTTTTTGCATTCCTTTTGCGATTTGAGGAGGGTTGAAAAAATATTCAAGAAGTGTCCGGAGCGGAAAAATGAATTTATTTCATTTATTTATTGAAGTTTGCAAAATGACAGCGGTTGAGAAATGTGTATTTTTTTATGTAGGTAGGATTAAATAGGGAAATGTTATTTAGATATAATTCTCGTTTTATATGCAAAAAAACAACAACAAATAAGCAAGGCTATTCCACACGGGAAATCTTATGTTTAACGTGCGTAAAAAATAGGATGATTTAATTTTAGGATAAATAAAACATTTGGTTTGTTTCACAATTTAGCACAAAAATTACTCAACTAGTTTCGCTTTATTATTGATAATGCTCTAATAAAGCGAAACTAGTTGAATAATTTTTGTGCTAAATTGTGAAACAAACCAAGTGTTTTATTTATACTAAAATTAAATTATTCTAATTTAATTAATGCATGTTAAATTATTTTCTGTTAATAATGATTTCTCTATAAATACAAAACCCAATGAATTTATTTTAATTTTAATTAAATTAATTTATATGCGAAATATTAATTCTGCTTACGTGTTTATGTAGAAGAAAGCATAGACGTAACAAATGAAGAAGATGATGCACCAACGTCAGGGTGCGGTGTGTCGTCGAGTAGTGGACCCGTGAGACCAGAACCTCATCCCGCCATCACCACAGGATTGTACCCCAGCACACACGAGACGGTTTACGAAACTTCAGCAAGACTACTCTTCATGGCAGTGAAGTGGGCCAAGAATTTACCCAGTTTCGCGAGTTTACCTTTCAGAGATCAGGTGAGAATATTTTCAGATATTTTATATAATAAATGAAAGACGACGCAAGCGCCATCTTTCGCCTAATTATATAGTAATATTGTAATAATGTTTGTAAAGTATGACTATTTATAATTACAATAAAATTTTAAAAAAAGAGAGAAAAAAAAAATACTGGCAATGATCACTGAAACTGCAAAAAATATTTGCAATATAATTTTTTCATAAACGTCTATCAAAACAACTACTTCCCGAGTACATACCCCGCAAGACATTGGATCATACAATAGATATTTATTTGTTGCATACCAATACCATTGTGCAGTGTACTATTTTAATTTGCTTAATTTAGTTTACCACCATAATTTAACGTTTGGAAATTTTAGATAACATGCGGCTTTGTGCGATTTATTAAATATATTATTAATTTAAAATTAATAAAAAAAACGAATAAAATAAAATAAAAATTAAGTAGACACAAAGACCAATGGTCGATAGCCATTTTCTGATGTGTTTATAAACCATGATTGTAAATATTAAATATAAAAATTCTATGTATAACTTCAGAAATTAAGATATATATAAAAAATGTATGCGGAAAGACAATCGATTGAAATTTAGTTAAATTATTTAAAACGTCACCCATAAGAAATGTAATTCTTCTGTCAGCGCAGAAAGTAAAAAAAGTACTGTACAAGTCCATGTAAGAAATAATCCTATTGACATATCAGATTGTGATCTTTGTACTTTCTGATCTTAGTCACAAAAAACCATATCATTGCGTCAAAATGTACTACTGAAAAAAAAACATCATTGAAGCAATCTGTTTCGAGAAAGATGCAAATTGCAAGTCGTTTCTGACTCAATTGCAATTGTTACGAACGATATTATCTTTGCCTATGGAAAATTTTAAGAGTGTTCGTCACGAATTGGCCTTGAAGCTCTCTTATGGGATTTGTTAACAAATCTGCACGCATCCACAGATTTCATTAATAGAGATAATGACATGGGTTTTTTTATGCATCATCTTGTGTTATTTGACTATTAGTTGTATAAATTTAAAATTTTAAAATTATTTTCGTTTTTGTTGTAAAAAAATATTACAAAACGTTCTATTTCAACTAATTTTCCCAGTTTTATTATAAAATTCGGTGAATATATTGAATGCATGATATTTTTATTGCTTTTAAAACAACACTATTAATAATCGAGCGCGCTCGGCTTGTTTATTTATTTTAGAAAAATATCCAATTTCCCGAGACACACTCCGCGTCGCGCTAAGCTGCATAAAATCATTTCGATATATAGATTTGAATTTAAACATAGGATTTTCATTTTCTTCATTATTTTAGTTTTTATAATTAATAAAATTGTAATTTTATAAATATTATTAATGATAATTTTAGAAATACACATATAGTCGTGTTTTTAGAATTTTGCAAGTATAATTAAAAATTAAACTAGATTTTTAGCATAAAAATTGAATTTTAATAATTGGTAATCATAAATTGTTTTAGACATTAATAATGTTTTTATTGTTTTTAAATAGAACAATTATTTCTTTTCAATAATTTATTTTTCTTAATGCAATATGATTTCATATATAATTGTTGCATATTTATCAATTACAGATGCAATTAGTTTCTAAAGAGTGCAGAAATAAATTATATCGTTCGGGTATCGTCGGAAATTTTGTTGCTAACTTTATGATGCTGACTTCACACTGATTTAATTATTTCTTACTTTCTTTTGTTTAATATTTCAAAATGCGTAAAATGTAATGGTATTACAGGTAGTCGAACACTTTCGACGCTTTCTTTTTGTCATTATGTAATTCGATATGGGTAAGTGGCTCCTTAGGGTGAGCGCTGAAGGCTTTAGGAGCCAAATCGTGATGGTCCTAAAACTAACGGCAAATAAATTTTGCTCAAACATGTTGATTTTATTTTTGATATATAACACATGGCCCAACACTCGACGAGGGGAGGAACGCACCCGCTATGAAATACCACATTTTGCGAAGGTTTCAGTTTTATTTGTGATTTAGAGAAGTGTGTGCGTTTTGAGAAAGTGTTTTGGTTAATTTTTACAACTATGGGAAGAGCAAATAAATGCCGTAAAAAAGTTACTTTTAAAAAAAGAAATAGGGGTAATCCTAAAGTAGCGCAAAGAGGCAATAGACTGAAAATGTGCAAAATGATTTTGGATAACTGCATCGGTAAGAAACATTACATTATAATTAATTTTACAAACTTAAAACATTATAATATACAATATTAATAATATTAAACAAAAATAAAAGAAACTTCCATTTATTCTATTACATATATATATATATATAGCATGTTAAAGTAAAATTTATATTCAAATTAGTTAGTAATATTTTATATTTTATTCATTTCTTTATTTTAAACTGTGTATCTTTCGGCCTCTAGGTGTTGGTTTAAACTTTAAGAAAAGTATAAAATCTGATAAATTATTAGAATTTAAATGTTAGTAAATTATTGTTTATAGGAGTTAAATCAAAATTTAAAAGTTTGCTGTAATTTTTGTATTCTGAATATGTTTAATTGTGGAAATTTTGACTTTTAGATTTTTTTAATCTTAGAATATGATGGAAAATTGATTTTCTTACGCTATCATTTGTGCCCATGATTAACTTTAATATATTTTTTATTTATATTTAATTCATTAATTTCTTTTAATTTAGTAGTCTGATTAATTATAAATTTTCTATTTATTGTCAATTTTTTTATTACAAAATATAGTTAACAACATCAATGAATTAGAAAGTAGGTGGTATTTACCCAACACAATGCACTTATAATCATATCTGGGCATAAGTTCTATTTAAATAAAAGAGTTAAATTTTTCATTGTTAAACATGTTAGCAGTTGAGAGGTACAATTCTAGAAAACTGTTAAATTTTCATATAGCTCTTTTAAACAACAATTTATTAGAATTAATTGATTTATTAAACTCCAATAATTTATTTTTATCGGATTTAAGATATATTACTTTGTATATGTAATTTTGTTAAAATATGTATTTATTTACCTTTTTAAACTATTAATAAAGAACACATTGTGCTCGAAATATACATATAAACTATATCTATATTTCGAGCGAAACGAAACAATGAAATGAAAAAACGAATATAAAATATTCCAATCATTCTTCACGTAATCACTAACAAATATCTTTGGTATTTAAAGACAAATAAATTATTACTTATTTTAATGATAATTGAAATTCACCATGATTTACTAAGATATTGTAACAAATTATATCAGTAATATGTTAATATAAATATCATATTAATTGTAAAATATTACATATCTTATAAAAACACCTAAATATTTTTTTATTCAGAGACGCAATGTACTTTAAAAATTCCATTAAAAGAACAATTACTTTGGAAGATTTTTTTGTATTTTTATATTTTTCTGTATTTTGTATAGTTTTTTCATAAAAAATAATTTCAAATCAATTATTTAATAAAAAGTCAAATTGCCCGGAATTTTTATAAAACAATTATTTGTTAATAATCCTTGGGTAAATAGTTTATTTAGTAAACATTTAATATAATTGGTTTGAGGAAACAAATAAAATACTTATTCTTCTTTATGCCATAAACAACTAAGTCGAAATTAGTCACTGCAAATAAAGTGTAAAATAGTATAAAAAAGTAAGTGTGTATTCTTTATTTCTTAATATCTAAATATACCAAGAAGTGTCCAAGAATTAATTAGTTTGAATTTTATTTTTGTGCCAAAATTGTAGTAATTATTAAAAATTATTAAGAAAGAAAAATGTTTCAATTTAACTAATTATTCAAGTAATATTTTTTATTTCATTTCGTGTTCGAAAAAATATATTTTAGTATTTATGTTCTTGTACTATTGTATACTATAATTAATATCAATAGATACATATATACATTAACTTAAAAGACGTATTATTCGAATTAAATAATAATATTTTTTGTTTAGCTTTGAATATGAATTAATATTACATAATGTTGTGTAATGGTTAGAACCCTACCTGTCTCTGACAGAAATTCTTGTTGTGTTTTGTAGTAACCTTAAAAAAAAAAACAGATCCGTTGCTTACGCGAATGTCCTCTTTTATGTTGTGGCTTTCCTAAACCAGGTAAAAAAGAATAAAAAAAGGTAAAATAATTAAAACACCAAAAAGATGATATCAAGGTGGTGATTTATTGCCTTATTATTACACAATAAACACTTGATATCAAATATATTTTTGGGGAAGACGCGAATCAGCTCTTCTACATATTGGGATGATAAAAAAAACCCTTAAAAAAAACTCATCCCGAGCTGCTACTCACACTTGACCTACAACAATTCACTCAAATTGTCTGTAAGCCAAGCCTGGGTAGAATTTATAATAAATTGATACAATAAGTGAAAAAAAGAATAATTACAAAAATAATTAAGTACAATACTTGCGCTGTCGATATCCACCGAATTTCCGTATTGTCGCGAAAGAAATCCCACCTGTGCGTCGTACTCGCGCTTCTCCCCGGAACCGATCTTCCCCTTGTCGTCGCGGACTCCCGGACCTGATGATTATTCTCGCGAAACCCCGAAACTAACGACCGACCGTCACAGCGTCTGGATCTGAACTCCCCATCCCGGTACTACCCGCACGCCTTTTATTTCCGAATCGAACAAAGAAAACCGAAATTTTGGTGCGATCGTCACGTACGCATTTTTTTTCGAGATTCCTTCTTATCGCCCGTAGACTAAACATCTGCGATCCCCCTCGATTTCACGAGCGTACCCATTTAGGGCCCGGCGCCACGCTGGCGGCGCGTCCCTACAGCACGGACCACCCAACCGAATACAAAAAAACAAAACGAAACAATACCGCAAATTAAAATTATACGTTCATACCAGGGTATGGCCCATTACATACGCCCCCTTTTAAAATATCACTTTTATTACATAAATGTTGAGATTTTAAAATTTGTTTAGAGTTCTTAATTGTTTTGTGTTTGATGAACTCCATCTGGATTCCTTTGGCTGTCGCTTCTGCTTGTTGCGTAGACTTCCTTCCGTCACGTGCTGTACTTGGTGGAGCTGCTGGATTCGTCCTCTTTGACCTCGGTATAACTGCTTGTCAGCTCCCTTTCCTAACCGTCCTATCTTAGGAATATTCAAGATGATTCCGGGATTGGTCACCTCGCCCCCATCTCTTCTTCATTTGTTCCACGCCCCCATATCCCTGGTTGATGGCTCCGTTTGTCTTCCATCACCGTTTGTGGATGTTTTCTTTTTTTCATTGATGGTGGTTGTTTCGCCCCCTTTCTCTGTAAACATTAGAAATCTACACCGCAACCCGCTCTCAAAAAAAAAAAAAAAATAAGCGCACCATACTTATAAGTTAATTTTACAATACATCAGTTTCGGCCGCATATCGACAGGCAGTACCGTTTTAAGAACCTGAGCGCTGGTGAAGAGAGGACTATGAATATGAATAATAATAATATGAACTTCAGCATCGCAAAAACGCCTGTTCGAAGAGGAGTATGAACTTCAGCATTGAATAACGCCGGTTCGGAAAGGAGAGTGAACTTCAGCATTTAATAACGCCGGTTCGGAAAGGAGTATGAACTTCAGCATTGAATAACGCCGGTTCGGAGAGGAATATGAACTTCAGCATTTAATAACGCCGGTTCGGAAAGGAGTATGAACTTCAGCATTGAATAACGCCGGTTCGGAAAGGAGAGTGAACTTCAGCATTTAATAACGCCGGTTCGGAAAGGAATATGAACTTCAGCATTACGAAAACGCCGGTTCGGAGAGGAATATGAACTTCAGCATTGAATAACGCCGGTTCGGAGAGGAATATGAACTTCAGCATTACGAAAACGCCGGTTCGGAGAGGAATATGAACTTCAGCATTGAATAACGCCGGTTCGGAGAGGAATATGAACTTCAGCATTGAATAACGCCGGTTCGGAGAGGAATATGAACTTCAGCATTGAATAACGCCGGTTCGGAGAGGAATATGAACTTCAGCATTACGAAAACGCCGGTTCGGAGAGGAATATGAACTTCAGCATTGAATAACGCCGGTTCGGAGAGGAATATGAACTTCAGCATTGAATAACGCCGGTTCGGAGAGGAATATGAACTTCAGCATTGAATAACGCCGGTTCGGAGAGGAATATGAACTTCAGCATCGTGCGACACCGGTTCAGTGAGACTTTTTTTTTATTTTAACTTCTTTAAGAGATTGTTTTTTTTTTATGATTTGTTTATATATATTTTTTTTTATATAATTTATTGAACATCAGCATCGTGAGACGCCAGTCCAGAGAGATTGTTTTTAGATATTTTTTTTTTTTTTTTTTTTTTTTTTTTGTTGAACTTCAGCATCGTGCGACACTGGTTCAGTGAGATTTTTTTTTTTTTTGGTATTATTTTTATAATTTAACTTCTCTACCTGGCATTTTGTATAGAAAGACACAGTTTAAATATTATTAAAAACACATTCTTTACTTACATAAGCATCCTGGTCACGGCACCAATGTAATGGTTAGGACCCTACCTGTCTCTGACAGAAATTCTTGTTGTGTTTTGTAGTAACCTTAAAAAAAAAACAGATCCGTTGCTTACGCGAATGTCCTCTTTTATGTTGTGGCTTTCCTAAACCAGGTAAAAAAGAATAAAAAAAGGTAAAATAATTAAAACACCAAAAAGATGATATCAAGGTGGTGATTTATTGCCTTATTATTACACAATAAACACTTGATATCAAATATATTTTTGGGGAAGACGCGAATCAGCTCTTCTACATATTGGGATGATAAAAAAACCCCTTAAAAAAAACTCATCCCGAGCTGCTACTCACACTTGACCTACAACAATTCACTCAAATCGTCTGTAAGCCAAGCCTGGGTAGAATTTATAATAAATTGATACAATAAGTGAAAAAAAGAATAATTACAAAAATAATTAAGTACAATACTTGCGCTGTCGATATCCACCGAATTTCCGTATTGTCGCGAAAGAAATCCCACCTGTGCGTCGTACTCGCGCTTCTCCCCGGAACCGATCTTCCCCTTGTCGTCGCGGACTCCCGGACCTGATGATTATTCTCGCGAAACCCCGAAACTAACGACCGACCGTCACAGCGTCTGGATCTGAACTCCCCATCCCGGTACTACCCGCACGCCTTTTATTTCCGAATCGAACAAAGAAAACCGAAATTTTGGTGCGATCGTCACGTACGCATTTTTTTTCGAGATTCCTTCTTATCGCCCGTAGACTAAACATCTGCGATCCCCCTCGATTTCACGAGCGTACCCATTTAGGGCCCGGCGCCACGCTGGCGGCGCGTCCCTACAGCACGGACCACCCAACCGAATACAAAAAAACAAAACGAAACAATACCGCAAATTAAAATTATACGTTCATACCAGGGTATGGCCCATTACAGTTGTAATCACAAAATTAAATTTATTTAATTTGTTTAAATCTATTTGAATTCTAAATCTATTGTTTATTTATTATAAATATTCATTATAGTCTAACCAGAATATCAAAATACGTAATATAGGGGAAGGATAAAATCCTGAAGCTTTGCCTACAGATAGCCTTATATTATTTTTTGTTCTTTGCATTAAATATGTTTGAATAAAAAATTGTTGCATTATACAATACTTTATTGTAATACAACAGCAAATATCCATTATCGCATATTCGTTTTAAAGTACTTACGTAAGTCGGAATGTCATAAGAGGAAATTATTTTATTAATTATTTTCAAATTATTTTTATTTAATTTAAAGGAAAAAAAGGATTAATTCACGTGGTGACAGTTAATTAAAAACTGTGACCACGTGAATAAATCCTTTTTTTCTATTCAAATTATATATTTTCTAATAAAATATATCTAATTAAGTTTCAAACTAAAAATATAATGTTATTTTAAAAAATTTCAACAATTGAGGCGCGAACTAAAATGGTTTAGAAACTGTGGTTTCGATTTAAAATCACATTTATGTATCCAGTATTCATTTTGTATAAATCGGCGTGGCACCGAGTATGTCTCCGAAATTGGATACTTTTCTAAAATAAATAAATAATCGAGCATTAATGGTGTTGTTTTAAAAGCAATAAAAATGTCATGCATTCAATATATTCATCGAATTTTATAATAAAACTGGGAAAATTAGTTGAAATAGAACGTTTCGTAATAAATTTTTACAACAAAAACGAAAATAATTATAAAATTTTAAATTTATGCAACTAATAGTCAAATAACACAAGATCACGCATAAAAAAAACCCATGTCATTATCTCTCTTAATAAACTCTGTGGATGCGTGCACATTTGTTAACAAATCCCTTAAGAGAGCTTCAAGGCCAATTCGTGACGAACACTCTTAATATAAACTGAATTAAATAAAAAGAATTTGAAAATAATTAATAAATTATTTTCCCTTTAGCTGCAGTGATATTATATGTTACATAAGTACTTTTATTTTTATTTAAATTATTTAAATAACTGTGACAATGTGAATAAATCATTTTTTTTTTCTATTATTATAAACAGAATTATTAAGTAAGAGTCAGTTTCGGCAGTAACGATTCGAAATTTCCAATTTTGTCGTCGATTTTTATTGTAAGTTCATTATAAAAATAATAAAACCTTAATTGGCTTAAAATATCTTATTAAATTCACTTTCTATATATTTCATTTCCTTTCTTTAACTATCTTCCATATTCACTTTCCTTCCCAAATCTAATCAAAATCATTACTCCACTTTTCTTTCATCCATTCAATACTCTCACCCATTTTTTTAGCACACCATTACATTCTTCTCCAAAATATTTACAAGTATCTTCCACACTCACATAGCATATTACCTTATACCTATGTGTTCCAGACTTCCTTTGCTAATCCTTCCAGCTCGCAAATCTGCAGGATAATTTCAAATTGTTTCACATACTCTATCAATATTTAATTCTCGCCACAGTAGGCTTATTTGTGTTAGTATTTTTCTAACATAAATTGTTTGAGTCATATTCATGATTTGTTGTCTTTGTATGATATATTGGAGATACAACATAAATGATACACTATCCTATGTCTCCCAGACTTCCTTTGCTAATCCTTCTAGCTCGTAAATCTGCAGGATAATTTCAAATTGTTTCACATACTCTATCAATATTTAATTCTCGCCACAGTAGGCTTATTTGTGTCAGTATTTTTCTAACATAAATTGTTTGAGTCATATTCATGATTTGTTGTCTTTGTATGATATATTGGAGATACAACATAAATGATACTCTATCTAGTGGCAAAATTTGGAACTCTCTTTAGTCCCAAAATATTAGAGGTTAAAAATGCGTAAATCATTTGTTAACGTATTGAATTTTCCATATTATAGATATCACGTCCAGAGAATACATGTGAATCATGGTTGCAAGTGTAGTGCACTGAGATTTGCTTCAAAATCAATGAACAAGAAGTTCATTTTTCAATAAGATTCTTTTCAACTCGAAATATCAACAAATTAATTATTATTTTTAACACAAACACAATATAAGTAATGCCACCTTTAATAACATGTCACTAAACCAAATGATGGGAGCAATAAAAATACCAAACAAACACAGGCATTAAAATCCAAATAGGGAATTGTGAAACAGATTTCCAAATTTATTGATATATCATACTACATGTGGATGTGGTTGCGTTTCCTAAGCGGGTTCTGATATTGCCACTTTGGTGCTGCGATTCTTAAATTATATCGCCAATTGATAGTATTGACATTGAATAAATAATATATTTAAATGTTTTCTCCTCTGTG
Organism: Philonthus spinipes; assembly: GCA_963082785.1. Lineage (NCBI taxonomy): Eukaryota > Metazoa > Arthropoda > Insecta > Coleoptera > Staphylinidae > Philonthus > Philonthus spinipes. The sequence continues at coordinate 24,267,170 of OY720300.1, read as the reverse complement.
GTGTTGATTGAAGCATACTGTTTGTCTATAATTACAATAAAACGTTGCTAAACAATATTATAATATTGGTAAAATAAAAACTTTGAGAAATTCACTGATTTCTTTCTTTTTTATTTTAAGGATTATCACGATAAATAATATTGCTCAAATTTTACATCTATTTTGTCACATAGTTTTTTTGTTACCGATGAGAAGTTGGCCACGAATTTCCAGCAACGAATCCGGCGCCTCCACCAACTGACAAAACATAAAATTTTGATATTATCTCAAACAATTATATACAAAATAGTGTTAACCAATTAATAATCAAACACCTCAGATACTTTAATAACTTAAAAACCTTAAAAACATTTATTTTCAGTAAATTATTGCAGTAAGAATTCAATGAAATTTGTATAATTTTCAAAGTGCCAAAAGTCATTGTTGGGCGCTGTCGATTTTTAATTTTATTGGCCAAAAATGTTTATTAGGGCTTTGTTTATAATATAAAACAATAAAAAAATGCCACATATGTCTTGTTTTTGTTTAAACAATTTTTTAGTCGGACACTTAAATCGAAAATTCGAAATTTTTAAAGAGTCAAAAGTCACTGTTGGGCGCTGTGGATTTTTGATTTTATTGGCCATAAATGTTTATTAGGGCTTTGTTTATAATATAAAATAATAAAAAAATGCCATATATGTCTTGTTTTTGTTTAAACAATTTTTTAGTCGGACACTTAAATCGAAAATTCGAAATTGTCAAAGTGTCAAAAATCACTGTTGGGCGCTGTCGATTTTTATTTTATGGGCCATTATTGTTTATTAAGGCTTTGTTTGTAATATTCAATAATAACAAAATGCCACATGTATCTTGTTATTGTTTAAACATTTTCTTTATCATATCATAGCATTATTAAAAACCAATTTCATGAAGCATATATGTTTAACAATGTTTTATTTATACAATTAAACTATACAAAATGCCACATACGTGTCATTTTTGTTTAAACAATTTTATAAGTCACCCTTAGCGAATAATGAATCCTTATGGGGCGTTTTCAGCATTAATTAAAAATATCAATTATTTTCAAAAATTATTTCAATATTTTTGTTATAATGAATATTTTTCGAATAAAAATACCAAATATGTTCATGAAAATTAAACACCTATTTTTCCTGCGTTCAAAGGGCAACTAGATTATAAAGGTAGTATTATAAAATTAAATAATCCAAAGAAAAATTTTCAAATTTGTATTAATAGTTATCAAGTTTACAAATTTATTATATTATAATTTTCTTGCTAAGGAATAAAGCCATTCCTAGAATTTTAAATATCACAATTTTTTGACAATATGTTTTTTTATAAGTTAACATTTTTGCAATTAATTTTGCATTAATACTATCTCACCACTGAAGTGTAATATTCAGAATTGTATAACCTAAAATCGTACAATGGATAATGAAACAAAACTAACACTGATTTATATTAATTATAAGTCTAACTAAAAAATGTCCAAACAAAAACAAAACATATATGGAATAATTTTATTCTTTAATATTACAAACAAAGCCTTAATAAATATTTATGGCTAATAAAATCAAAAATCGACAGCGCTCAACAATGACTTTTGACACTTTGACATATAGTAAGATGGTACTATATGAGTGTCTGATAAAAAAAAAATGTTTAAACGAAAACTGTCTAGTTTTCTAGACAGGCATTTTTATATTGTTTGATATTATAAACAAAGCCCTAATAAACGTTTGTGGCAAATAAAATTAAAAATCGTCAGCGCCCAAAAATTATTTTTGACACTGAAAATTTTCATATTTCCATATGAGTGTCTGATAAAAAAAATGTTTAAAGAAAAACAAGACATATGTGGCATTTTTTAATTGTTTTATATTATAAACAAAGCCCTAATAAATATTTATGGCCAATAAAATCAAAAATCGACAGCGCCCAACATTGACTTTTGGCACTTTGAAAATTTCGAATTTTCGATATGAGTGTCTGACTAAAAAATTGTTTAAACAAAACAAGACATATGTGGCATTTTTTTATTGTTTGATATTATAAGCAAAGCCCTAATAAACATTTATGGCCAATAAAATGAAAAATCGACAGCGCCCAACAGTGACTTTTGACACTTTGAAAATTATACAAATTTCATTGAATTCTTACTGCAATAATTTACTGAAAATAAATGTTTTAAGGTTTTTAAGTTATTAAAGTATCAGAGGTGTTTGATTATTAATTGGTTAACACTATTTTGTATATAATTGTTTGAGATAATATAAAAATTTTATGTTTCGTCAGATGGTGGAGGCGCCGGATTCGTGGCTGGAAATTCGTGGCCAACTTGTCATCGGTTTTTTTGTTTAGTAGTAAATCCATTTATTGAACCCAAAATAGTTACAAAAGGCCATCGACCGAGGTCTTTCAGCCGTTGTTCTTTTAATATTCAAAATTGTTATTTTAATGTGTGTTACAATGGTTTTTATTGTCCTTGATAGTTGTAAAATACTTAAAATAAAATTACATATAAATAATGTCAGCCCAATACTGAAAGGTAAAAGAGTAAATTATTAAAAAAATGTTTAATATAAAATGCAATATAAACAAAAAAATGCAACAATATAACCAAATTCTTATACACTTTTATACTACAAACGATAAAATCACTGTAACGAAGCCTAATGCAGAAAAAATATATTTTTTAAAAAAATATAATTTTTAAAAAAATATGTGTGTTTTTTACACAGTTTTTTTAATAATATTTCTTTTTATTGTTCAGGTAATTTTGTTGGAAGAAGCGTGGAGCGAACTGTTCCTCTTAAACGCCATCCAGTGGTGCATGCCCCTGGATGTGTCATCGAGTCCACTGTTCAACCCCAACGAGCACGCGAAAAATGGTCATTCCACGACAGATGTGAGGATATTGGCGGACACGCTAATTCGCTACAAATCAGTCCACGTCGACCCCGCCGAATTCGCCTGTCTGAAGGCAATTGTCCTTTTCAGAGCAGGTAATAATAAACAAATTAAAATCAAAACAGGAGTTTTTTTTTGTAAAAATGGAAGTAGTGTTTTTTAGCCAGAAAGAGTTTTGAAATTAATTAATTACTTTCCCTTTATTTACTGCATTTTTTATTTACATTACGTAAGTTCTTTAAAAAAGACAAACAGTCATTGAAACAACTACTTCCCTTTCAAATAAGTAAGTACTAAAGGGGAAATAATTAATTAATTGTTATAAATCAATTATTTTTAATTTTTTATTGCATTTAGATAACTATGACCAACATAAATAAATACTCGCTTCTGTTATTCATTTAAGAAGAATTAAGATAATTAAAACCCCTACTGACAAAACTGTTCCCAATAAACAAGAAAGTGTAGTTGAAGTCTTAACACTCTTAAAAATCACTTTCAATTCATTACTTACGTTTTATTTTTATTTATTTAATTATATTATATTATATTATATTATATTATATTATATTATATTATATTATATTATATTATATTATATTATATTATATTATATTATATTATATTATATTATATTATATTATATTATATTATATTATATTATATTATATTATATTATATTATATTATTATATATCAATATAAGGCTGATCGTTTACAATTTAGCTTACTACTAAGTTGATCCTTATTTTTATAGAAACAAGGGGATTGAAGGATCCAAGCCAAATCGAGAACCTTCAGGATCAAGCCCAGGTCATGCTGTGGCAGCACTGCAGAGCCCAATTGCCCGGACAAGTCGCCAGATTTGGGCGTCTCCTTCTCATGCTACCTCTTTTAAGAATCGTTCCAGCGTCACGGATAGAAGCCGTGTTCTTTCAAAAGACAATCGGCAATACTCCAATGGAGAAGGTATTATGTGATATGTACAAGAATTAAACACAAATAATAGAGTCAACACAAGGATTAATAAACAAAAAAACGCATTCAACTAAATCTAGTCATTAGAAGTTAGTAATGATATACATATAATATACATAAAAAATAATCACAATTATTTTGTAAATATTAATGAATGTGCTTATATTATTAATATATTACAATAATAATTAGTAATTAGAAACTGTGTAAACAATGTAGTTCTAAAAATGTGTTAATTAAATTAAAATTTTCAATTTTTAAATATGGTAAAAGGGGATACTGATTATATATATATATATATATATATATATACAGGGTGTTTCAAATTCGAGTCTCACCATGGGGATCTCGCTTATTATAAGAAATAGAGGGAAGGTTTAAATTTGGCACTTTTGAGAAAACTGGGCTAAGTTTCTTTGTTTTCAAGAAAAATGAAAAAAAAAATAGAGAAAATACTCTTTTCTTTTTTTATTTTTATTTTAATGTGTTTATCAATGATCATTACCATTTTTATTGCCCTCGATAGATGTAAAATACTTAAAATAATATTACATTTAAATAATAAAAAAAAAACTGGAAAATGCGATTTTCTTTTTTACTAATATTCTCGTTATTTGAAGCAATATTTCAATACAATGATGACATTCTTATGGCACTTATTTATGGTCTAATGGATGGCGTAATCATTTTACTAATAGCATGTTTCGTTTCTTCTGGACCATCGTCAACTTTCTTATTTTTTATGAGCAACAACATAATCATACAGAATAATGTCAATTGATGAATTAGCTATTTTTTTATTTTCAAATTATTTTTTTTTTTTTTATTTATCTGTTTATTATTTTGTAATTACTCATCCCTATAATACGCTCAACATACAAAATCATTTATGTAAGGAATGTTATACTAACATTAAGATGACAATCAAATAATCCGAAATAAGAATTAAGAAAGTGTTACTTTGCTAACTGAATAGCATGGCTTATTCTTACAACAAACTGTAGCAAGATTAACTATTTTTAAAATTGGATGTTTTAATACAAGTATAGAATCATAATTAGGTAATGCGGCGTATTTCCATCATCAACAATTTTAAGGGTATTTCTGATTATCGATTAACATTTTGTTCATTGGGATATTTTTTTAATTCCTCACTTATCCCGTGGTGAAACATTTTTACGTAACAATTAGAATATATTTTAATCAAGACACTTAAATATAATAATATTGAAACGAATTAATAGTGTCTTAATTAAAACCACATCCTAATTATTTATTTTTCTTTCATACATATTTTTTGAACTACATTGTCCTATTATGGTGGTGAAAATAATAAATTCGCATTTTTTTGTAAATACTACAACGAGGAAAATATTAAGGCCTTTCTAAACTTTAAAAAAACGAAAAATATATCACAGAAATTACTTGAAATAAAATGTACATAAATACTTGAATAATTTCTACAATTGTAAATAAATATAAAAGATACAAATTATTAGACTTTATCTTTGTTGTCTGATATAAGTGATATTCGTCATGGGTGTATTAACAGATGCGGCGTTTTAAATTAAGCAAAGGAAAAGATACTCTGTGTGTTGTATTTGAAACTTGCATTAATGTATGTAATTGTTGTATAGCGAAATTAAATATATAATTAAAAAAAAACTATTGCGTATGTTATTATTTTTATAAAATGTGTTTTGCATATTTTTGTCTATTTTTTTTTATAAAGTAAAAAAAATATTTATGCTTTATTACTTCTTAGAAATGTAGTGCTGAAAATTAGTAGTATTATGCTTACAACAAACTCTAGCAAGATTAACTATTTTTAACATTGGATTTTTTAATACAAGTATAGATTCATAATTAGGTAATGCAACTCATTTCCATCAGCAACAATTTTAAGGATATTTCTGATTATCGATTAACATTTGGTTCAGTGGGATATTTTTTATACTTTGAATTAATTCAAATTAATTGCTCCAACGAATTATAAAAAAAACATAGTAGAATGAGTCATTTTAAAGTTTTTGATTTAAAAACAACTCTTGTGTTTATAAAGAAAATGTTTTTTTACTCCATGTTATATATAGCAACCGATACAATGAAATATTAAAATAAAACTCTAAATTTAACGGGCTAGTTATTTAGTCTCAACGTTTCATATTTTTGTTGCTTGGTTAATATAGGCAACTTATTTGACTCGTCCAGTAAGGAAGTTAAATAAGTTGCCTGTATCGTAAAATTAAGCTGTATTATCATAGATATATATATATAAATATATTATAGATAGAAAAGAGTATTCATTCACTTGGTCACAGTTATTTAAATAAATTAAATAGAAATAATTTGAAAATAATTAATTAATTATTTCCATAATAATTTATTAATCATTTTTATTTAATGGTTTTAATATTTAGACATTGGTAGTTCATATGAAATAAATAAATTTAAAGTTATTCAATCTAATCTGTGTTTTATTGGTTGATTTTTAATAATCTATTCATATTTATTTCATAATTTTATTTATTTTATTAAGCTGTATTATTTATCGAATTTTATTTATTTGTCAATTTTACATAAAAACTATTGATAAAGAGCACATTGTGCTTAAAATCTAATATCAAAAAATAAAAAAGTAAAGAAAGGAATAAAATATTATTATATTAATATTGTATTATTTATAATTAGGAATTTATAAATCAGTTTAAATTACATGTCTATATTTGTAATAAATTTAATTAATGATAATTCTATATCATTTTGATTAGTCCTTGTATAAATATTCATGGCCAACTTATAGAAAGTCGTTAAGTATGCAGATTTTTTGAAAACTAATTCTAACTCATAGAAAATGATATTTATTCTAACGCAGTATACTAAAAGATTTCTTTTAATAATATTTATTGTATTATTACAATATTATAAAATTGTAGCATTGAACAGTTTTTTTTTTTCTTGGAAAAAACTACAAATTATTATAAATTCCACAAATTACTTTCATAGATAAATATAATAAAATAATATAATTGATTTTTATTATAAGTAATATAATAAATGATATATTCATATACTACGTCTATGATTACATTCATAGACGTAGCATGTTAATTATACTAAATCTATGATTATGTTAATAAATTCGGGGCAACCCGAGTTACAAACAAGACATAACCTCTCCAACGTAAAACATAACCTGAAAATTTTCCTCTACTCACACCAGCACACGTAAAACACTCCATTAATCACCACACATTCGTCTCATAACCTCACCGAGAGGTGATAAGTGCAATCTACACAACAAATCCCGTTCAATATTATTGTCTAAAGTAGGACAATTACTTAAACACACATAACACTATGTCTGCAAAGTGTAGATTCTGTTCAAAAGAGTTTTCGAGCAACACTAACCTCAGGAGGCATTCGATGGAAGTGCACGGTGTCGACGACACACACTCCGATTATGGCAAAATCAGGTACAAGTGCTTGGAAGGGTGCGATTTATCGTTTGAAGTCCATTCGGAGTTGGTGACTCACTTACAGACATTCCATGGAATTTTGATCGAGAAGGAGGAGATTACATTCAACTGCGAGAGCGGTAAGAATAACGCTTATTCCTTAAAAAATATATTATGTTATCTTTGGAAAACGACTTAATTAAGTTTGAAATGGTTTATTTTTAATAGTAATAAGGTTAGGTAAGCACATGTCAAAATAACGTGCAGTTATTCTGAGAATATCCGTATCTCACTTAATCAATCTCTTCACCGCTTTCTCTTGTGTTTATTTTTAGATTATTCACTTTGGCTTAAAAGTATTTTCAACACACAACACAGCGAATATGCAAAATCACAAAGGAGACTCGATGAAAATACAGAGATAATTCGTTATTCTTGTCTTTGCGCTGGTAAGTATTACGTTTTATTAATATATATATACAAAAACCTTTATTCATGAACGTTAATTAAATTTTTTAACGTTTATATGGAAAAACTCTTATTCCAACAACAATTAAATTAGATCACAATATTTACATTATTACAATCATTTATAAATTAAGCCTCATAAATATAAAAGAGTATTTATTCACTTGGTCATAGTTATTTAAATAAAAATGTCAATTTATTTAACATTGGAATTACATTATATTAAACAACTTCAGTTATTAATAGTTGTGTTTCTAATTGATTGTCTCAATTGATATTTACAGAACAGCATTCACAAGAGGAAGAAATACTTAACAGAAAACACAAATTGTCTAACCAGTTAAAATCAAGCAGGGCTTGTACTAGTCAGATACTGGTGAAGAAACAGAATGACTTTTACATGGTGACGTTCTTCAAAACACATTATGCTCATAATGTCGACAAATATAAGTAAGTATTCTTTAATTGACTCATTTTGAATACAAAATCACAATTTCTTTCAGTCTTGAAATTTATGTATTTATAATATATTTATTTTTGCACTAAGTTGTATTTTCTTTTACTTAAATTCGCATATTGAATTTTTGAGCTATGTTTGAACAAATGTGTGTTTTTGTCATTAACATATAATTGGGTTACGAATATACAGGGTGAAACATTTATCTTGAGACACCTAAATATTTCAAAGATTGATTATAAAATCCCATTTATTTTTAATTTGTTGCATTCTTCATTAAAACGAATATAAAAATTCCTTCCTTTTAATATTGAAATCAATAAAATAATCATTTTATTTATAAGATACACAACATAAAAAGATGCAATACTAATATTTACTCTATTTATTTTCAAGTGAATCTGTTCCATGTAAAAGAAGATGTTTCGATCCGACGAATCAAGAACACGAACCACACGAAATGATAACCTTTGATATCCTGCACGAGGAGATGGAAACAGAGCTCTCGAACATCCAGAAGAACATGTACAACGTGATCGACATTCACACTTTATCCAAAGCGCTTAATGTCTTACAGAATACGAATGATTATTTAGTGACGAACTTCGACCACTTTGAGTATTTTTACGATAACGTGGACGACATCGAGGTGGTGATAGATGATTTGGAGGATGAAGAGGATATGATCGAAGGGGACGAGATCAATGGGTATTACGTTAACACAAGGGATGATATGGAGATTAACTCCAAGGGGTATATGAATAGCAACCCGAGCATGGAGAAGGGAGAAGTCATTATTTCTAATGATTCACAATTTGATCACAGTTACTTTTTGTGTCATTAGAATGTGGAAGTTATTGAGTAAAAATATATTGATGTAAAGTATTCATATTTTTAGTTTTATTTATTAGCACATTTATGAGATGTGACTCATAAATTAAATAAAAATGCTAAATTATGTTTATTATATTAACGGCATTTTTATTTATTTGTTCCAAGTATTAATGTTAGAAATATAGTCTGAAAAAGTAAAATATTAGTATTTATGAAAACCCCATATAAAAATTGATTATATGCAGAAACTTGATTTGGAGTTTGTTGAAACTATTAAATGTGTCACATATTTTTATATAACAAAAAAAAATAACACTTAAAAAGTTGTATTTATATTAGAATAACTTTTACATTTTCACATATATTTAAAATAAATTGATTTAAAAAATTAAATTAAATTCAGGGTTATATTTTCCTGATGTTCAAAATATGTTTTTTTTTTTTCTATGTAATCTGTGAACAATTGCAAATAATAAACTATTCCAAAAGTAATGAATGCTAATTTCAGATTGTTTTTTTTTTCGATTCTTATTATTCCCTTATAAATATGTAAAAAATATTCCAAATTATCAAAAAATGGAACTATTAAAAAAAAGTATCTAAAGCTTCCAATGATCTATTAAAATTGTATTTTAATTCATTACTTTTACATTAAAACTAATTTATTTATTTATTCAATTTATAATAGACATTTATTTATTCAATATATAATAGGCATTTTGTTAAAATATTTACGTTATGATTAATAAATAGTTAACATTAAAAATTATAACGCACAATTTAAATTATTATTTAAGAAATTCTTCTGCTGTTCCTTGTTGCCCCTTAGGGCGTCGAGTTATTTAAGAAATTAATTTTCTAAAAATTATTTAGCAACCAGTTACAGGAATCTGTAACTTTAATTTATCGGAATCTATAAATTTAATGTACAGTAATCTGTGAAGTTAATTTACAGGAATCCATAAATTTAATATTTAGGAATCTGTAAAGTTGAATTATAGAAATCTATAATTTAATTCATAGGAATCTGTAAAGTTAATTTACAGAAATCTTTAAAGTTATTTAACACTGATTTGTAAAATTATTTTACAGTAACCTGTAATTACATGAAAAAATACTCCTGTGTGAGGCTGACTTAATACGCAACTTTGACCCGTACAACTTCACTCTATTTCTCCTGTCAAACAATTTTTGCAAAACATAAAAGTATTGTTGCGAGATAAAAACGCAATTTTGTTATAATTGATGATGCCTTGAGTTATAGCTGCGCGCAATTTAACAATGAGTGCTCCTATGAAACCGTGGGAGAGTTCCCTGCAGAACAGTAGCCAGGTTTTGAGGAATGTGAACCTGCCGAAGGCCTCGAGGAATGTCCCTGTTTTGCCACCGAGGCCGCAGGCTTTGGGTTACAACAGTGGATATAATTCGTATTCACCGTATTCAAGTGAGTAAAAATGTGAAGAAAATTGGGAGATGTAGTTTTATTTAGATTTGAAAATGTAGCATGAATACACCGTGCAGAATTTTTAATTGTGTCGTAAAGTAGTTATTTTGTATAACAGATTGATTTTTAATGAATACAAAGGTTGAGTTTAATTAATCAAAAGAATGGATGTGTATGATTAATAGTAGAAGTAATGAAATTAGAAATGTTAGAAACTTGTTATAAAGTAATATAATCAGTGAGGAAAGTGGTCATAAAAATGTCTATCTTGTAGACTCGAATCGTTGACAATGCTACATGAAATTAGGCAAAAGAAGGCGCTTGCGTCTTTTTCCATTTCAGTGTTACATTAAAGTTTGATGTTATATGGGACTATTCCATATGTGAAATGTTAAGTCTTAATGTGTACGTTATTAATTAAATCACATTCTATGAATATATATCTATAACAAAAGCTTCAATTTAATGAAAATAATTACTATGTATTTTACAATGTTATATTAATTATATATATATATATATATACAAATTTTAACATAAATATACATAGTAATAATCTAAGAAGAATATAGATCAATGTATACTGCTTTTTGAGGATTGATTTGTACAAATTTTATAAGTGTATTTTTGTGAATATTTCTGCCTGAATTTTAATGAAAGGAAGAGAAGGTTAAGGAAATGAATTATGGATTAAATCGTCCTTTTGGTTACTAGACCCTTTTAACCAGCCTCGGACTTGCGCATTTACAAATTTAAAATATTAAATCCATTTATAGATTATGGAAATTCATTTGGGGGTTACAATAGTTATGGTGGATTCGGGGGAATGCCGTATCGTGGCAGCGTATTTGGTGGCTACAATAATTACGGAGGTTACGGCACCGGGTACGGAATGTATGGAATGGGTGCCGCATATGGAAGTCAACCAATTAATGATGCTGAAAGCAGGTATAAAAATTAACATTTTCTTTGAATTATTAATTAGTTTTATGCATGCTATTTTATAAATAATTTAATACATTCAGATGCAAAAAAAAAACAACACGTCATTAGGTGATTTTTTTGCAAATGGGACTACCTAATTTTCCGAAAACCTCCTTAATATACTGCTGTGCAGTCAGAGATCCTCCATCAATGACAACCAATTCTGTGCAGGCATCCATTGTTACTCCTGCCCATACCATCAAGGAACCTCCATCATGACTAAGCCGGGGTTTAAAGAAGCACTCCGCAAAATGTTCTCCCGTTCGTCTCCATACTTTCTCTTGTCCATGAAGGCATAATCTAGACTCATCAGTAAACAGTAAAGTCCTTCATTGTGCCAATTGGAGTCTGACTGCTTGGTGACGTGGGAGAAATTTTAGTCCATTTGCTGGTCTACAAGATTTTAAGACAGCTTCTTGTCGAACTGTCCACACACTCACAGCTATACTAAGAACCTAACGAAGTTGATTTCTAGTTTCCACTGAAGTTACTTGATGTTCCTTAGAGTAGTTCGAATGATAAATAAAATACCTGGGTTTCCCCCCAAAAAATTATCCAATCATAATAAATGAAAGAAAATGGCCATCACTAGTTATCGCTAGATAAATGGTGGCTGAATATTTTATTAAATAAATTATCCAATTACCCATTTTTTTTTTTTTGTATTTCAACTTTATTCGAAAGATTTTGTTATTATTCATATAAAATTGTACATTTTTCTAAAGATAGCACAACATTGTATAAAATTAACATTTAAGTGTGCGTACTTGTACGATGATTTTAATTTTTTATCTATATAATTAATTAAATTACTTTCAATAATTTTTTTGCTTTTAATTAATTGCGTATTATTTGTAATGGAAACAATTATTTTAAAAATATAATTTATGAAATATTATTGATCATCCTGTTTTTTTTAGGAATTTTATGAAAGTAGAGGGACAGGATTGCAAACTCAGGCAGACTTGCATCAAAATGTATTGTAACATTTATATATACAATACATTTTGTAAATGTAAAATATATTTGTCTGAATAAAAATATATGTATATTTATAAGGAATATAATTTAATAATAAATATATCTTTATTCCGTACAAATAACAGAATTATTTACATTGTAGTATTTTTATTTAATAAAGGTTATCTACGTTGTAGACTCAAATTGTTGACGATGCAAAAGAAATCGGTTGCGTCTTCTTCCATTTATTATTATTTTGTTATTATACATACCCGATGCCCTAAGGGGCAACAAGAGATAGCAGAAGAAGTTATTATACATAAAATTTGATTACCTTGTTTTGGGATTGGCTTCCATCGAATATATTATATTTTTGTATAATTTTTCTTATGTGTAATGTATTGTATTTTTTTTATAACAGATTCATTCAATTCGCCGAAGAGAGATCGAGAAACACGTTTGCAAGCGTCGAGAGCATCGTCCGTGCATTCAACAGCATGGCCATGATGCTAGACAATACATTCTTCGCGATGACAAGTTCCTTCCGTGCCATATTAGGAGTTGCTGATAACTTTGGCCGGTTGCGGACAACCTTCGGCCATATCTGGCATGCCCTGAACATCTTCAGATTGGTGAAATGGATGTACAGGAAATTGCTGGAAATGGTGGGGGTGAAAGTTGCAAGGAACGTACGTTCTCAGGCGTGGAGGGAGGCTCTGAGCGGATCAGCTTCCGAAGCGGTGGGTTCGGGAGGATCGAGTTGGTCGGCGATCGCATTTCTGGGGATGATCTTGTCGGCACCGTATTTTATCAGTAAATTTCTACCAAAATATGAAGGTAAGTTGATTTTATGTAATGTTTTTTTGTTGGTGCTAATAATGGAAACCTTTTTTATTTTAAGAGATACCGAAAAACGGTAAATGCTGACTTTTTGTCAAGCATATACAGTATATAAAAATAAGAATTTATAGGGGTTTTTAAATACACCGAGAAGTAGAGAGGCACATATAACGATGTTATATAAGTGTAAATAAAAAATGTTTAAATAATTAAAATCAGTAAAATATTTTAATAACACAAAAAGATGTCTTGTCCGCCTCAGTGGTGCGCAGGTTAAGCGTCAGGCTAGTGGGTCCCTTCGATCGGTCGTTATATGAATGGTGTGATTGTCCTTCAAATTTATATATATATATATATATTGTATAACCCTTTATATGGTTAAAAATTAACCAATACCCATGTGTGAGTGGTGCAAAAAAAAACATGTTTTTTATTGTAAAATGTATTACAATTCATAAACATGGAATATTATTCTTCAATTACATTTTAGACGGATTAATCATGATTTTGTTTTTTCACTTTTTTTTTCTTATTTTCCTTTTCTTTCTTCTTCTTGGATTGTCCTATCTTCTTGTGCAAAACCCTAGGTTTCTTGTTCGCAATATTATTCTTTGCAGGCTTCTTTTTAGCAGAATTTTTCTCTCCCTTTTTAAGATCCTTCTTGACCTTGTTCTTCTTCACATGCACCCGCTTAATGCCCTTAATTTTATCAATCCTGCGTCTTTCATCATAAGGAACTGTAAGGATGTCGTCCCTCGCCGGAGCGCTGGATTGCAATTTTTTCTTTTCCTTCTTCGACTGTTTCTTCATGTACAGCATGTAATCGGGAACCTCGCAGCCGGATTGTTTCAAAACATGAGCTATACTGCGTAGATTGATTGTGTCTTCTTCTGTGAAAAAAGTAATTGCTTTTCCTTTACGTCCAGCACGCCCCGCTCGCCCGACTCTATGAATATAAGCGATAGCCGAAGGCGGAAAATCGTAATTAATAACTAAATTCACTCCTTTAAAATCAACACCTCTTGCCATTAATTCCGTGCAAATTAAAACCCAGATTTTTCCCTCCCGAAAACTCTTCACCGTGTTATCCCTTTGTAATTGAGTCCGATCAGCGTGGATCGCATCAACGTTGATCCCGTCGTAAATCAACTCTGAGAATAACTGCTGCGCACGCTCTTTGCTTTGCACAAAAACCAAAACCGGAGGCGTTAAACCCTTCCGGATTAAATCCCTGAAAGCCAACAGTTTTCCACTCTCATTACCCACAAACAACAATTCCTGCTCAATTAAATCAGTCGTTGCGTTTCGTTGCCCGATCGTGATTCGTATTAACCCTTTCATATTATGCACACACCATTTAGCAACGGCCGGCGTGTGAGTCGCACTGAACATAGCAACCTTTCTTTTCTCGGAAGAGCAGGAATTTAAAATTTGAGTGATTTGATCCTTAAAACTCCGCACTCCTGTTTCAAACAACTTATCCGCTTCGTCTATTATTAACCATTCGATCTTTTCTAAAGAAATCGCCGGTGGAGTTTGATTCAACAAAAAACATAATCGATTAGGAGTCGTGATTAAGATATCATATTTGTACGTTTGTTTTAAATCTTGTTTAATCTTCGTTATAACATGCACTTTTAAATTCCTCCCTTCAGCTAATCGATTACACTCCCTTTGAGTTTGTTTGGCTAATTCCCTAGTCGGGCAGATAACCAAGCCCCTGATCCCGGTCTTCTGCGGGGCTTTTAAGGAGTGAATTAATGGGATTAAAAACGCGGCCGTTTTACCCGAACCCGTTGGCGCGCACGCTAAAACCTGCCTCGAATCAACCATAACTGGAATCGCTTGTTTCTGTATCGGGGTCGGTTCTGAATAACCGCATTTTTTAAGATTCTCGATTAAATCTTGATCGATCTTAAAATCGTCAAACTGCTTCGCAGGTTCGGCTATATGCCGGCCCACCACACTTATATTATTCTCATTCCTGTATTGATTAATCTTCTCTTGCAATAACGCTTGCCGTTTCTTCTCCAATGCGTCCTCGTCTAAGTTTTCTAGTTTACGCTTCTTCCCTCGCTTTTCCGATGTTTCCGTCGTTATATTTCCTAATAACGTCAGCGCGTTATTTGAATTAGTTTTATTTTTAGTTGAATTTGTTGTTTCCTCATCTTCTTCCCGAGGTTCTTCCTTTATTGTTATTTCACTATCAGGTTCAGCATTAATAATGAGAGGTTTCTTGGGTTTTCTTCTTGTAAACTTCGCTCCACGGCTAAGTTTCTTGAAAATATCATCAGCGTCCATGATTTGTTTTTAATTCAACCTGAATTATTGTAAAGTGAATAAAAACATGTTTATAATTATGTTTCGTTTAAATTAAAACTGTTTTTCATAGAATTCACTTACTCGTGTTGCACTTGCCAATTGTACGTATAATATATGTTTCCTCTTTGTATTATTGTCGGTTTTTTGATAAAATAAGTTTATATTAATGTTATTTCATTTTAAATCGTGTAAATTACGATTATAAACACTTTAAATTATTTGAAGGTTATGTGGAAGAGACATGTGTTTATGTGATGCCAACTGTCACTACTGCGATAATTCTAAAATGCATTATTTCTAATATGCTTTCTGTTCCAAAACGGTATACTACTTTAAATCAGTGGCGGCTCGTGGGGCAACTTGACTTGTTTTAATTATTATTGAAATATGATAAACAATTTTAATTTTAGAAAATTGATCTAAAGAACATTCAAATGTATTCAGTTCGAACATTTATACATCGTTCAAATAATTATTTACAATATATTTGTGCAGTTATGTTCACATATAATACATGAAAAGGCTAATGACCTAAGGTATTTCCGTCTGATTAGTTTTTATTAAAACTTAAAACAGTGTATGACGATGTAGAAGCCTCTAATATCAATAATTTCACATTTATTGTTTTTTTGTAGCCTCTTATTTTGCTAAATTATTATTTTAAGTAAAAGTACTTGTTTCATGCATTCCATTTAGTTTTCTGAATATATAATTTTTGTTATATGAAAAGAAATATTCTATTTAAATTATATTTATATCTATGAATCGTAAACATTTTCAATGTACAATATTGAGGTAAAAACATCTCTGAGATATTTCTTTTCCATTTTATATTTAATTAATTTAAATTATACCTCAATGTTGTACATTGATATTTTCTACAATTCATAAATAAATTTCAGTTAATTTAATTATACTATTTTTGTTTCAGACAATTTGAACCCGGAGGATTGGAAATCGAAAGCGATACCAGCGATCGCTGTTTTCCCATTCTCCTCCCAATCACCCAACGAGCTCTCCTTTCAAGAAAACGAAACAATTTTAATCGCTCCAAAGTCCATCCAGGACCAAATGAAACTCATGAACTCGGGCTGGGCTTACGCCACTTGTAACGGCCGCAATGGCGTCATTCCGCTCACTTACATAAAAGTGAAGAAACAGAGTGAAACTTCCGATAACCTGAAGAGACAACACGCTGAGAAACAGAAAAGGCGTGTTAGTTTCGGTGAGAATCAGGTATTTGAAATCGAGGAGGAGAACGAAAGTAATGGGATTGCAACACAATTTGCGAATGATTTTGGTGGGGTTAATAAACAGCCTGTTGGATTTAAGGATAGTCAGGATGCGGAGTTGAATTCCGATGAGTATAGCGTTGTTAAGAAATCCAGTTTGAAAAATGGTGATTGTAATGTTGTTAATAACGAAATCATTACTAAAGCAAGTTTAAGTAAAGAAAATAGTAACAATGAACTTTTAAAAAATAATGCCTCTAATGTTGATAAAGTCACAATTAATAACGGAATATATTTAACGAATGAGGTTAATGATTTAAATTCGAAAATTGAAAATTCACATGACAGTTAAATTACTGATGCAGCAATAACAAGTAAATGTACCTTATGTGGATTATTCGAAGTAATCCATAGTATTTTTTGTATTTTTATTTTGTGTTTGTCATTTATGTGAAGGTATTTTAAAGGGGATTTAATTATTAATTCAAACCAATCTAATTAGCTATACAAATTTTGTGCCTTCAAATAAATTGTTTGAAATAATCAACAAAATTACACAATCTAACATAATACAACGAATGTAATATATTTTTCTGAATTGAATGAATAGACATTACAGATATAATACAATAAGCAATATAAGTATAAATACATTATCATAGCAATTAGATAAATGAAATTGTTAGCATATACTACACATTGATTAATGTAGATTACATTTTATGGCAGATAATTGAAGCCTGATTGAATAAACTTAACCATGCAATATTAAAATAACCCAACTTATATAATTATATTCGATATTTGTTCTGCCACTTCCTTGATGGAACCAAATTTTATATTGGGTAAATTTAAACAGATTTTATTTTCATTAAAATAAAAATAGTTGTCCTATTTTATTGAATTGCAATACAAATGTTGGTTGTGGAGACAACCAACAAAAAGAAGATTTTTATTTTCAGTTGCGTGACACGTGTTTTGATCGAAAAAAAGCATGGTACAAAACTAGTGTTTAAATTTACCCAATATTATATTATCATGTTTATTTTTTTATTTTGGATACACATGGAATTAAAAATGAATTAAGGTATTTAAATAAAAATCGTTAATACAACAAAAGGACTGATGCCACTTGCTTTGTTTCACTTTTTATGTATTATAAATATACGTACATACCAAATAAACTCATGAAAAATTAATTTCAAATTTTAAACTGAGTTTCATAAGAATAGAAATCTATTCATTTACATTTTTACTTTTTTTATACATCATAATCCACAATATTAAAATACTTCTACTTTGTTTGTTTTATTGCACTTATCTGGTTGAATAGATTTATAATAATGCAGAATCACTAATTAGAAACTCAGTTGCACAAACAAATTAAAAGAGAAACAAAGCTAAAGAGAAAAAAATACTTAAGATTTATTAATTATTTTCAAATTTATTTTTATTTAAACAGAAATTTATATTTTTTCTTACTTTGTGTTGTATATTTTGATAAAGCGCCATCTTTTGCCTAATTTCATGTGGCATCATTTCATTAAAGTGTGTATTTTTTTATGGCATTCCAGATTGGATTAATTAAAAATTAAATACTCTTCTTATTATTATATGCGGGGAATATGTAGTGGAAAAAGCAGTGATGATTGAGATTTTTACTTGTATTATTTTTTATGCTTTTTTTAAAAAAAGAAAGAATTACCAAAGAGTCATACTTGTAACATCTGAGTTGTGAAAAATTGCGTTTTAGTTTTAAGTAGATTTTAATAAATGTATATTTTATTGAGTAGTCTGGTTAAGGTTATT
Source organism: Philonthus spinipes (assembly GCA_963082785.1). Taxonomy (NCBI): domain Eukaryota; kingdom Metazoa; phylum Arthropoda; class Insecta; order Coleoptera; family Staphylinidae; genus Philonthus; species Philonthus spinipes. The sequence continues at coordinate 24,248,469 of OY720300.1, read as the reverse complement.
TTTTAAAATGGCAGTTGTGAAAATTGTTATTATAATAAAATTTTGAAAGTTCTTAAACCTTTGTTTGAATCATACATTTATACATATTCATTAATTTTGTTATAAAAAAAACTTCGTCACTAATTTCCTGCAACGAGTCCGGCGCATTCACCATTTCTGCATTAAATGTTTCTCAATAATATAGAAGTCACTGTCAAAAAAAAATATTTTTCTCATATTATGAACATGTCTTAATTTTATAAGGACACCTTGAATAACTCTGAATTATGAACAAAACAGGTAAATTTTGTATTTTAAGGGAGAACTTTAAAAATACTGTTTTTAAATGTTAATAGAAGAATTAGAAATAGTATTTTAAAAAATCACGTGTTTACAATCAATTAATGTAATAATTTATAATTCTATATCTATGAAAAATAAATTGGGATTCAAATCTAAGGAGTTTGAATTGAATTGGATTTTTATTTATAATAATCTTTATTAACAATTAAGTTCACAAGAACATATCAATATTTGATTCAGTATATCACATAAAAATTAATAAATAGCTATTGACTATATGTCTTTCTGTGTTAGATTTTTACAATATTTTATGTATTTATCTGAGTAATAACTAAACCATTCACTACTCAAATTGATTAACTCCCTTAAAAAATATATCTTAAAATTATGAACTTGGCATAATTATGACTTTAATACAAAGGACTACAAAACCTGCGACAATTTTCAAGTAGAGTGATTCATTGGTTAATTTATAGTAGATTTTTTTTATATTGTTCCTTATAAATCACGCGAGTATATCTAAAAAATATGAAGTAAAAGTTCAAAATAACCAATCGGCGGATCATTTCATATATTTGTATAATTACTGATATCCGGTTGTTTACGCATTGGCCAAAATGTATGTTTACACATACAACTAATGAATCATTCAAGGTCGACTAACAGCATTCCTTTTAAATTAAGCTCATTGAAATAATAATTTGTATGTATTGTAATCTAAAATACATATATGTAATTACAGTGTTTTTTATTTTAAATGATTTTTTTAAGTTTTAATGCGCTTCAACGACTTTTTTTAATGGCGCTTTGTGCTATCCTTCTATTAAAAAAAAAATGTTTTTTGGCTTCATAAAAAAAAAACTCAATATATATACAATACCGTAGTCAATCGTCGAACGACTGACGCCTCTAGCGCGACCTAGGAGGTTTCGTACTTCGGGGGACAACGGAGGGCGGAAGTGGTTTAGAAAAGACTCGACAGGTAAGGAAGAAGTGAACAACATCGACGATTTCAACAACAGCTTCTGAGACAGTTTACATACGAGATCAAGATCATTTTCGGAATAGGCGAAACATTTTACTTGAATGGACAAAAAATAGAATACCCAAAGAAGACGTGAGAATATAATCCACCGCCTCAAAAACCACCGGGATGAAGCTGTAGCAGTCTTAGTACCTACTACAGGATCATCACCCCCGCCAAGGATAACACATTTTTACTACGTATATTCGTAAAAAGGAAAGAAGTTAACTCGTCACCCTTATTAAAGAATGAAACAATTTGAAACAAATATATATTCTTAAGGGAAAATGCTACCGACCGGAAGTCTTCCGGCCTCATCAGTCTTATTATTTAGCATATTAATTATAAATTAATTACCAGTGGTACTCTACAAAAATACAACAACCTGCAGGAATATATACGGACACTAAAATATCAAGCTTTTAAATTAAAAATAAAAAACCTTTTAATAAACAACAAGATTAAATAAAGGAGCTGACTAAATGGAAAACCCATATATTCTAAATAAGATATTAGTTTCATTATTTCAGGCTATGAAAAAGAGTATTTTTTTATTGTGAAATTATCATGCATAGCAAAGCAGAACCCTCCAAAAAATACACAAATATGATACAGATAAAATATGTAGTGTAAAGTATTTTCAACAATTAATACGTGTATAATTTTGAATTGCGTAAGCACATGCAATTGATATTCTTATCTCCTCTAAGCGAGTGTTGTTATCTCAATAATCATGCATGATTCGCATATTTAGAAATGCTAATGATTTTTGTTGATGCATTTATTAATGCAATTATAATTTTAAGTAGTTATAAATATTGAAAGTATGTGAGGTAGATACTTTAAAAAATGGTGATCCATCACAGTACTTTCCCCATTAATTTCATATGCTTATGATATTTTTAAAAACTGGGTACTAAGGATTTTATTACAAAATATACACAAAAAAATGTTTTAATGTATCCAACTTTAATTGGACGAAATACATTTTAATAGATAATTAGAAAACATCACGAAGAAAAGGACTAACGTCGAAAAATTTTGTTAGCTTGAAAATTTAAATCTAAAAGGAATTACTGGGATATACTTAATCATGTCTGTTTGGGCTATCGACTTTTTCTGTTCCGCTCACAAATTTATGATGAAGTTAAAGAAAAAAGTCTATGCTAGCTAACTGAACTGTCCTGATGATTCGCACAAATGTATTGATAAATGGTGATGGGTGGATGTTTGTTTTAGGGTTACAGGAAAAACAGATTTTTTAAAAAGATGTAAGTTATCAGGATTGTTAGCATTTTTTTATATGGAAAAAATATTTAATAAAATTAATTTATAAAATATATCCTTACACCTAAAAGGGTAGAAAGGCATCAAGATTAAAGAAATATTTTATAAAATATATATTAATAATCATTTAGAAAGAATTTTTAAAGTTTCAGTTTCAGTTTGTGAATAAACCTCAGGATTTTCGTATTTTCTTGAATAATTAAGAAGCTTAATTATGATGGTTTCATATAAATACCTTTAATCTTTAATATCTGTTAATAAAGATTATTATATATATTGTTACCACACCAAGATCCCAAAATGTTGACCAAGCTACACGGCAGCATATATACACCCGGCAGAAGCGTGCCCCCGCAGTTCGTACCGAGTTCGCCCCTCAGTTCGTGCAGTATGTTCCGCACGAGAAAGTTATTTTCAATTCATTTTTAATTCATCTATAAATTGTTAACGTCATAACTAAGTTGTGTATTTAAATAAATAAAACTCTTTTTTTAAAAAGGCGATTTTTTTATGAGAAAAGTTAACTGGCGTAGTCGTTCGGATTTTTTTAACGTTTTTACTCTCAAATCGTGTTACTAACGGTGAGTGTCAACTCTTTGTGAAAAATCGAACCCAACAAGGAGCGAACTCAAGAAAACAAGAAGCTTCCCGTGACGCAGCTCAAATTGCCAACTCACAGGCGAAGGACACAAAGGAAAAGGACATCTGCCGCAACAAAGCTCACATCGCCGAGTTCCGGTCGAGTTCACGAATGAAAAACACATTGAAGCTTGTACTATAAGTACCAAAAGAAATCATACTGCTATCCTATCACCCCACTTCCCAAAATTGACCGTTTCAATTTCAACGCGATATTAGAGGCCGTAGAGGAAATAGAGATGGCCCAAGAAATCAAACCCGTTGACCAAAACTTGATCCTGGTATTCTCCGGAGACAAAACAACTCTTCGCAGCTACGTCACAGCTTGCTAATACTTAATTGATGAATTTTTAAACATAAATCAACCCGATGTTCGAATGCAAAGAAGGCTACTGATGATATTCATGGGAAAGCTGGAAGGAAAAGCTCGTGCAGCTTTAGACGCTAACCGAATGCCGACCACCTGGCCTGAGCTAAAACACATTTTAGTCCACAGTTTCGGTGATAAACGATCCGAAGGCTTTTTAGCATACAATCTAAACAACTTAAGACCCGCGAGAGGAGATAATTCAAAAGACCTAGCCGCAAAAATAAAATCAATTCTTTATACACTATTGTCGAAAATTAACTTGGAAGAGCCCAATCAACAAATACGATTACTCAAGATTAACCAATACAACGCAATTGCTCTCCGTACATTCCTATTTGGATTAGATATGATAAATGACCGAACTGGATTAGAAGTTAAACTTAGAAATCCACTCGACATAGAGACCGCTGAAGGATACGCAAGCGAAATAGAAAATTATAACTTGCAAAAACAACGCTATTTTGCCCCAACACCAAGTGCGACAGCAGGTAGACATTTAATACCGCACAGCAATTCCCAAAACCACAGTTCAACAACCCGCAAACTGCAAACCAACGATTTAATAATGTCAACGCTGCACAACAGCAGTTCAAAAACCCATATTCTGCACATCAGCAATTTAACAACCCGTATGTTCCACCTCGACAGTTCAATACCCCTCGAGTCAACGCAGAGCAACACCCACGACAAAATAATCATAAAGTCGTTCCGATGGAAGTCGACACCACAGCAATTAAAAGGTCAGCCCAATCATCACTCCAAAGATAATTCACAATATGTGAAACGTCCCTGGCTACAACACATGATGCTCGACGAAGCACGAATGTATGACCCAGATATGACTAATAACCACCAAAACGAAGTTGCAATGAACCCAGATTACTACGACAACAATCCTTATGAAATGAATGAAGTCTATGCGTACCAAGAAACTAGAAGAGATGATGAACAACTTGTTGAAGATAACAACGATGACAGCTATCAGCAGAATTTTCACGACCGACCGTGCGAACAAAACAACGGATAACAACCGGCACCATAACATACAATGCAAACCAACAAGTCGACCCGCAACTATCCTATCTCAAATTTCACAACTACAAAATTCTATTAGACACAGGAGCATCCCGATCTTTAATTAACGAACAAATTTACAATTTGATGAAAAATGATTATTCACTTGAAGAAGAGTTTAGGATACAAACACCACATGGTATTGAAATAGGAAAAAGAGCACTTAAAATACCACTTCCAGATATATTTGAAAATGACAAAAAACATACATTTTACTGCTTTAATTTTTCGGACCACTACGACATGTTAATCGGAATGGATATAATAAAATCAATCAAAGGACAAATTGATACCGTCAAAGAAGAACTAACAACGTCAACTACGAAAATTCCGTACTATACTCGTCTCAACGAAGTAAAAATATTCCCTAACACCTCGCAAACAATCGAATTTTCAGTAAACAATATGACGAACGGATATGCCTACTTCCCTCCACTGACATTCAAACGCAAACATGGTTCAGAAGAAATAGACCTTAAACTAGCCTTAGTGCAAGTAACTAATGGAAGAACATTTGTAAAAGCCGATAATGTAACCCACAAAATTTTCAAGAACAAAGACGGAAATAAAATCATTCCTCGGACTACTGGGCTACTATCGAAAATTTATACAAGATTTTGCCCACATAACAAAACCTTTTACAAGATGTCTAAAAAAGAATGCAAAAATTGAAATTACACCCGAATATCAGAAAATCTTTGAAAAGTGCAAAACATTGCTTACAAACGACCCAATTTTACAATACCCGGACTTTAATAAAGAATTCATTATCACCACAGACGCCTCTGACATCGCCCTAGGAGCCGTTTTATCCCAAGGACCAATCGGAGCAGACAAACCAATCTGTTAAGCTTCGAGAACCTTATCCGAAACAGAACAAAAGTATTCTACGATAGAAAAAGAGTTACTAGCCGTCGTTTACGCCGTAAAACAATTCAGATCGAAATCAACCGTCATATGGCACCGGAATCGCCACCAAACAGATAAGAATTACCGACGAAACTCCACGAGACCCGATATAGGACGACTCAGATAGTAACACGATACACTCGAACGCTACGATAGAACCGACAAAAGGTATCGAAATTCAAGACACCAATTTAGATAATAAAACTACGCAATTTATATTCAGAACAGGATTAAATAACGAACTACAAGTAATTAACAAGAATGATAACGGAAAATTAATATACAAATTCAAAATCCCACGTAATGAACTTTACACCAACATTTTTAAAATCTTTAAAGAATACGCGAATGATAAAACGATATATTTATACACAGACGACAGCGAATTATATGAAATTTGCTGCAAAGTTTACACTGAAAATTTTGATGATAAAGGACCCAAAATCATACGATGCCTAAGAAGAGCGAGAGTCATAAACGATCCAGCACAACAAATGGAGATAATCATTAAATACCACGAAGGATCACAAAACCATCCAGGAATCCAAGAGACAGTTAACCACTTACGAAGAACGTATTGGTGGAGAAAAATAGGAAAAGTCTGTTAAAAGTTACATTGATAGATGCGACATATGTAAACGATCAAAATATAGCCGCAACCCGGATGTACCGTTATTACCAATAACGAAAACACCCAATGCACCTTTTGAAAAATTATTTGTCGATATATTTTCACTCTCAGCAAAAAATATCTAACAGTAATAGACGCATTCACAAGAATGGGACAAGCGATCAAAATCAATAGCAAAAACCCCAGCGAAATAGTCGAAGCATTATTGCATTATTTCACCGCCTATGGAATACCCGAAGAAATTTCGTTCGACCAAGGAACTGAATTCAACAACAAATTAATCAAAGAACTATTAAAAACACATAAAATAGAAACACATTTCAGCACGTCCAAAAGCCCAGAATCTCAAGCTAATATCGAAAGATTTCACTCCACATTATTAAAACACATCCGATGTTTACAAGACATAACTGAGGATGACAGAAAAACAAATGCAACTTGCTATAATTGCATACAACAACAGCATATCACAACCAACCGTATTCACACCCATGGAATTACTTTTCGGACATACGAAAATAAGGAACCCTATGGATTTATATTATGACGAAATAGCTTATCAAGAACAAATAAGCAAACACAGAGAGAGAATGAAGTTACTTTATGAAAAGATACAACGAAAGGATACAGCAAGAAAAGAAGCCACACAGCAAAGACAACGAGAACAAGTTAAAACAATTGAATGGAAAATAGGAGAAAAAGTATACGTATCGAATATAACGAAATCGAACAAATTAATGAAACCATACCTCGGACCATACATAATAACCAAAATAAACGATGGTAATACCGTTGAAGTGAATACTAAAAGAGGAATACAACGTTACCACCAAAGACGTCTAAAACATGGTATTGTTACAGATGCCTCGTCCTCCGGACAGCAGCAATCGTGAGAATAACAACCATCGAAGAGACTTTATTTCCATTCTACCTCGGAACAGTGGAAAATAAAATATCGTCATTGATTATTGCAACGCAATACGATCTGAATCCGATGAAAAGCGAAATCGACCACATGAATGATCGATGCAACGAACTATATAAAATAATTGACAATTCAGAAAAGAACTCAAGTTACACACAAGAATTAACCGCTATGTTATCAGCGCTAAGAACAAACCAGGAATTAATGAACGACAACTGGAGACAAGCAATGCCCGTCATCCGCACAAAAAGAGGAGCATTTAACTTCGTAGGAAGCATCATTAAAGCAATATCCGGAAATCTCGCCCAAGAAGGCGCATTAAGATACGATGAAGCAATTAATAAATTGTACTTAAACCAAGAAAAACTTATGGAAGCACAGAAACAACAAATATCACTCTCATTAGCAGGCATAGAAGAGTTCAAAGAAAATCTAAAACTTTTGGAGAAAAATCAAATACGTATAAAATCAAGAATTATGTAACTGGGACAGATAATCAAGAATGAAACTCTATTTTCAATCGACATTGATCATAAAATTAATCTAATAACAATGGCAATACAGTTAACAAACAGTATTACCACAATAAATACACTGATCGAAAAAGTTATAACGGCTAAGACATTTGCGAGAATTGAAATTTATCACCCAACAATATTAGGTAATGAAATATTGTTGAAAGAACTTAAAAATATCGAAAGTCACTTAAAAACAGAAAAAATCCCGCTAACAGTTTCGCAAGAAAACATCTACGATCTCTCAAAAATCGTGACAATAAAGGCCTATTGCAAAGAAAACATCCTTAATTTCCTAATTGAAATCCCCTTATGCGAATTACAAACGTATCAATTGTACCACCTTTACCCAGTTCCCCAATTCGACAATAAATACTCCAAACAAATAAAAATCGACAACTCGTACATAGCAGAAAATACCAAACGGTACTTATCGATGAACAAGCTATGCAAACAAATGAACAATAAGAAGTTCATATGTGAAGAAACAAGCAGAAATGCCCTCGAAGAAACACCATGCGAGTATGACATAATAAAACATCAATTTCGACAAGAAAAGTGCACTTTCCAGGCGACATTTTTAAACCGACCTCAACTTACGAGAATGTCAGAAAACGAATGGATTCTGACGACACCCACAGAGGAAAAATTGGTAATCAACTGCGAAGACAAGGAAGAAATCCGCAAAACTATCGGAACAGTTTTAATTCAACTCAGCAGTAACTGCAGTGTGAAATGGGACCAAGAGATAATGAAAACCTGACAAACGTACATTCCAAACAGATAATTCCACATTCATCACGTTAACATCTCTTTACTTAAAGAAGATATTCCCCATTGGAAAAACGAAGATGTCCAAATCCAAGAGCTCCAGTGAACGCAATTTAATAAAACAAAAGAATCATTAGAGAAATTACACATCAATCTCAAGAAAATAAAAATCAGTCACATGGGATTCTTAAGCGTATCGATCATAACATTGATCATAATAATCACCGCCCCGCTACTGATCATTTTTAAAAGATCTTTCAGAAAACGTCGCAGACCGACAGCATATATACGCCCGGCAGAAGCGTGCCCCCGCAGTTCGTACCGAGTTCACCCCGCAGTTCGTGCAGTATGTTCCGCACGAGAAAGTTATTTTCAATTCATCTATAAATTGTTAACGTCATAACTAAGTTGTATATTTAAATAAATAAGACTCTTTTTTTGAAAACGCGATTTTTTTATGAGAAAAGCTAACTATATATATATATATATAGGATGGGCCACGAATAACGTTCATTGAAAGTTTATTATTTCAGGCTTTCCTCTTGACAGAGGACAATTTTGAAAAAAAATCCACATTGCACGTTTGATTACGATCTCCTCATGGAAAATATTTCGACTGTCTATCACTTCTTTTTGTACCGGAAAAGGCTGTAAACGCTGTTATTTTTATAAATCGAAAAGAGTATTCATTCACTTGGTCACAGTTATTTAAATATATTAAATAAAAATTATTTGAAAATAATTAATAAATTATCCTCGCATTTACTTCTGTGGGAATAATTTATTAATTATTTTCAAATAATTTTTATTTAATTTGTTGTTATTTTCAATGTTTTCCTCTGCCTTGAACCCCGTAAACTTTTAATGAACATTAAACATATAAATAAAGAGAAGAGAGTATAATTGCTTCGTTTTCCCTTTTTTTAATTAATTGTAGTTTGATGAACAAAAAATGTTTTAAAGATACGTTTACTTCAATAATAAATGATTTTCAATGTTTAATAAGATTTATATAGAATCAAATTAATTTTCATAACAGATAGAAATATACTACAATTATATGATTTTGCGGGCTTTCATTATTATTACTTTAAATGACTCAAAAATTTGTATTACAAACGTCATGGTATTTATTAAATATTACGCAACTCCAATAGCTTTTGTTCTCTATAATTATATTACCATTGTTTACACAACGTACATTCAAGGACAAAACAAATCGTATATCATTTGGTATTACAAGTTTTTCGTTAAATTATACTTTTTATAAAAATTCATGAATGTATAACTTTTTCTGCATTGTTGTTGTTTCAGTTAATGAAACATAATAAACAACCCTGAAATAAAATTCTCATGAAAAATAAATTTTATTAATATCGTTTATTACTGAGGCACTGAATTTTTGAAAATCCATAATTACTTATTATTAAAAATAAATTTGTTTATTGATTTTCAACATTTTATTAATATTATTATAATTGTTTCGCTACACTGTAGCTTCTTCAGGTGAAGAATTATAATGAGGATTGTTGGCGAATTAAAAAAAAGGATTTCAAGATTTATTATTGAGTTTTTTTTTTCTATTATTAATAATTAGTTTTCTCGTATACAAGATCATTTAGAAACGGGGGTCTATTTGATCATCCTAATAAAATCTTGCTACATTGTCACTTCCCGATTTGTATGCGGATAACTATTATATATATTTACATCTTTATTGGCAGAATATTATGTACAAAATATTTAAATATGTCAAATTATAATACATCAATAAAAACTTTAAAACTGCCAATCGGCTATCGACCGATGGTCTTTCCGCCTGTTTTTGTTAGTTCTGTCTTTGTCAATTTGTTGTAGTTTTTATTGTATTAAACTACTGTCGTTGTCTGACTCTAACTGTAATACTGGGGTCATGATCGTTAATGTCTCGTACTTGTCTAACGGCTGTCTCAAATGTCGTGATCGTTAATGTCATGAAATGAAGTGATGAATTCATGAATTGTAGTGCAGGGAAACTTTCGCTTAGGGACAATATTTTTATTGCGAGGGATGCATAAGGTGTTAAGGAGATTGTGATAACTATTATTAATATTAATAAGCCAAATCCATTAAGTTTTTATTAAATATTCATTCATTTGCTAAAAATGATTCAGTCATTTTATGAATATAAATTACATGGAAAGTAATGTAGTCGTGCAATTTCGGTCCGTTTTAAACGAGCGCGTGTACATCGTAAATAATTAATACCCGCCGCCAGTTCGCGTTGCGTAACATTTTAATTGTGGTGTTGATTGTAGACTCAATTGGTTATGATAAGCTCAATGTTGTCTCTTGACAAACGCAAAATCCGACCTTATTAAAATCGAGCATATATTTTAATATTAAAACTATCGATTATTTGAGTTATCCTTATATAAATTGATATTACAATTACAGAAGTGTTTCAAACGTTGGGATTTGTGAAACTGTCTTTTTAAGGGGCAGAAAGATAGCCCATGACAGACTACTAACCCACCAATATGTGTTGTAAATATAAATATTTGCAAAGAATTGTAATTCTGCTGTCTGAATAAAGATGTTTGTATGTCTTTTTAGTAATCTCTTATTTATGGAATTTCAACTTTTTGCAATTAATAATGAAAATAAATTAAATTAAAATAATTAATTATTAATAAATTATTTTCCCTTAAGCTATTACTACTTTTTGATTTACGTTAAACAAATATACATTAGAAATTTTAAAGTACTACGTAAAATAATTAAAAAATCGTTGTAGCTAAAGGGAAAATAATTTAATAATTATTATTTTCAAATTCTTTATTTATATTATTTTAAATAACTGTGACCAAGCGAATAAATAATCTTTTCTATTATTAATAACAACACTCTTAAATTATAAAGTACAATACTACAATGAATCGATTTCATAAATAATTGACTTATTTATTTATTATTTGCTTTTATAACTATAGTACTATTGCATTTTAATATTATGTTAACCTACTTTAAGTATTACTTGTAAATTTGGAATGTATGACTTGTGTAAGCGGAAAGCATTCGCACCAATAAAATATGAATATAAACAAATGATTTGGTCAAATATAACTGTCGAGTTTTTTTAATTAGAAATAATATAAAAAATAACAACAATGGCGTGCACAGTTAAAAAATTAAAATACAAATATGAAATATTTTGCTACACTATAACAAAATGCAACAATAAAAAAACAGTTAAGAAATTACAGCGGTTTTAACTATTTCTTTTTACATAAATTTATATTAATAAAAACAAAAAAACTGAAGAAAAATAGTGACTATAATAGAATCAATCAATAAGAATATTCGGTAATAAAGCATTAGTTTAAACATTATTATACAATGTGTAAATCTAATATATTTTTATATGGAAATTTGTATTTTACGTGATTTATTACGATAATTAATCACGAAAAATATTAATTTTTATGGTTTCGTGATTAATTATCCTAATTAATCACTTTTAATTACTAATATGAATTTATTTATCAAACTCTCCGTTTCATTAGCCTATCCTTACCATGAGTATTGTTCTAGTATTTGGTCACCTAGCTCTCAATCTGGAATAAATCAGTTGGAACGGCTTCAACGAACTGTTTTGAGATTCGTTTCATTTAAATTAGTGTAGTGGTCATTAATATACCAGCTTTTTAGTATTGGGTGAAATTATACTGCTTATTTTTAATAATGTTTTGTTCAATATACCTGGTTTTAAATATCTTAAATATTAATGCAAATAAAAGTCATTTATTTATATGATTTATAGTTTAGTTGTATTATTAGTTAGTTGATTTTGTATATTTTTCCCTATAATAGGAAAATGTAGATTTCTGTTGGGAATAAAATCTATTGTTATATATATACATAATCTTTATTGAAAAACGTACTACAACACCTACATATAACACAAAATATTACAATACATGCTGTAAGAGTTTGCCAATTGGCTATCGACTAGTGGTCGAATATTGTTATTATTATTGTATAACACAATAAATCAAACTGGTATAATTTGAAGTAAATCCTCGGTTTTGATTTCCCTACCAAAACCTTTTTTTTTTTTCATAAAAAAGACGAATCGAAATTTGATGATTTTTTTTTTTCTTAAAAAAAAGGACTCACTTGATTATGTTAAAAGGAACGTTTCACTCCAAAAATTCAATTCGGATTATTTAGGCTAATTTTAAATGATGAGGCTGTTTCATCATTTAAAATTAGCCTAAATAATCCGAATTGAATTTTTGGAGTGAAACGTTCCTTTTAACATAATCAAGTGAGTCCTTTTTTTTAAGAAAAAAAAAATCATCAAATTTCGATTCGTCTTTTTTATGAAAAAAAAAAGGTTTTGGTAGGGAAATCAAAACCGAGGATTTACTTCAAATTATACCAGTTTGATTTAGGCTAATTTTAAATGATGAGGCTGTTTCATCATTTAAAATTAGCCTAAATAATCCGAATTGAATTTTTGGAGTGAAACGTTCTTTTTAACATAATCAAGTTAGTCCTATTTTTTAAGAAAAAAAATGGGGACTTACAAGAACGATTTAAACAAACCCCCACCTATTGAGACTTTGAGACTAAGATAACTTTGCTTATAGACAAGCCAGATCGTTATAGCTTGAAGCATAGGATTCAGAAGAGATTAATCCACATTTTCCTCAAAAAATTCGAAAATAAAACCTTCGTGTTTGTTTTTTTAAAAAAAACCCAAACTTGGATAATGTTTTTGCTCATTCTTCAAAGGTCAACTTTACAAGCAGGCTGTGCAAAAACTATTTGCTTAAAGTTAATAAAATTTTCAATATTGATGCTTCCATTCAATTCAAACATTTTGGTTATAATTTTAAGTTAATCCACGAGTTTTGGTTTTTCCACCAAAATCCACTTTTTCCTGGCAAAATTGAAATTTCGATGAATATTTTTTTTTTCGTTAAAAAAAATCGGTAAAAAATCTAAAATACTCTTAAATATGTTAGAGGGAACGTGGGATAGTTATTTTATCCGAAAAAATAATTTATGTTGTTTTTAAGCTCATTTTAAATATTAAGTCAAATTTACACAGGGTCTTACGAGAACGCTTTAAACAAACCGCGCCGATTGAGGCTTTTAAATGCAATTCTGATTAAACTAACATAAGTTTGCTTATAGACAAGATAGATCGTTGTGGCTTGAAGCATAGGATTCAGGAAAGATTAATCCACATTTACCTCCTAAAAATACTAAAATTAAACATTCGTGTATGTTTAAAAATAAATCTCAAACTCGGATAAATTTTTTGTTCATTTCTCATACGTCAACTTTACAAGAAGGCTGTGCAAAAACTATTTGTTCAAAATTAATAAAATTTTCAAAATTGATACTCACATTCATTGCAAACATTTTGGTCATAATTTTAAATTAATTCGCGAGTTTTGTTTTTTCTACAAAATTCCACTTTTTTCCTCGAAAAAATCGAAATTTCGATAAAAAACGAATAAAAATATTGAAATAAAACTTTCGAGTTTGTTTAAAAAAAATCACAAACTCGGATATTTTTTTTTGCTCATTTTTCAAAGGTCAATTTTACAAGTCGGCTGTGCAAAAACTATTCGCTCAAAGTTATTGAAATTTTCAAAATTGATGCTCCCATTCAATGCAAATATTTTGGTTATAATTTTAAGTTGATCCGCGAGTTTTGGTTTTTCCATCAAAATCCACTTTTTTTCCTGGCAAAAAAATCGAAATTTCGATGATTTTTTTTTTCTACAGAAAAAATCTGAAAAAATCTGAAAAATTCTAAAATACTCTTAAATATATTAGAGGCAACATGGGATAGTTATTTTGTCCGGAAAAATCATTTATGATTTTTTTAAGCTAATTTTAAATATTAAGTCAAATTTACACAGGGTCTTATGAGAACGCTTTAATCAAACCGCGCCGATCGAGGCTTTCAGACGCAATTCTGATTAAACTAAGATAACTTTGCTAATAGACAAAATAGATCATTGTGGCTTGAAGCATAGGATTCAGGAAAGATTAGTCCACATTTCCCTCATAAAAACATTGAAATAAAACTTTCGAGTTTGTTTAAAAAAAATCACAAACTTTGATAATATTTTTGCTCATTTTTCAAAGGTCAATTTTACAAGTCGGCTGTGCAAAAACTATTCGCTTAAAATTATTGAAATTTTCAAAATTGATGCTCCCATTCAATGCAAATATTTTGGTTATAATTTTAAGTTGATCCGCGAGTTTTGTTTTTTCCATCAAAATCCACTTTTTTCCTGGCAAAAAAATCGAAATTTCGATGAATTTCTTTTTTCTCCAGAAAAGTCCACATTTCCCTCATAAAATCATCAAAATAAAACTTTCGAGTTTGTTTAAAAAAAATTACAAACTCGTATATTTTTCTGCTCATTTTTCAAAGGTCAAATTTACAAGTCGGCTGTGCAAAAACCATTCGATCAAAGCTATTGAAATTTTAAAAATTGATTCTCCCAATTATTGCAAATATTTTAGTTATAATTTTAAGTTAATCGGCGAGTTTTGTTTTTTCCACCAAAATCCACTTTTTTCTGGTAAAATTGAAATTTCGATGAATATTTTTTTTTCTCCAGAAAAAAATCTAAAATACTCTTAAATATGTTTAAGGGAAGTATCCCACGATATTTTGTCCGAAAAAATCATTTAAAGTTTTTGAAGCACATTTATCAAGTCAGATTTACGTGAGGTTCTATGAGAACATGTTCCATTATAATTAGAAAATTGATGTTTTTCAATAATTAGCGAACTATTTATTGAAAAAAATAAATATATTATTACTTATTGACTTTATTTATTTTAAATTGCTCATTTAGAAATACTGGATTACTAATATTACTCGATTTTGCCCAACACTACTTAAAATATAAATTCCTTTTTGTTAAAAATAAAACAGAATTTAATACAAAGATACTTTAGGAAAATGTATTAACATTAACACTAGTTTTTTTGTAAATAAAAGAATATATCTCTGCTGTAATATCTATTAAATGCGTTTTAGTGGAAAATCTGTTAGTACAATATTAAAAATGAGAAACATATGGTATTCATTATGAATTGATGGTGTTAAATGGATTAACAAATATTTAATAATTTGTTAATGAGAATGTACTATTTATACAGTGACGAGCCTAACTATTTGCAAATGTAATCGATTATAATGCACTTAAAAACATTTTTGCATTATCAAAAAAACAAACTAATTTATCATAACAAACCGCCAAAATTCAAGGCTAAAACAGAGCGATGATTATTAGCTACATACCATTCGAATGCAACCGTTTTGTTCTCTCATCGTGTCCGCACACACACACACACACACACATACACACACAAGCCATGTAATTCATTGTAATAGATATAAAGATGAAGGTCGAATAGTTTTATAAAATAATGATCTAGCCGAACATCCAGTTCATAACTCTATCGCCGTCGAAATGGGAACGATGGTGCCTACTAACGTCCTCAGCACTGCTGAAGTGAATAAATTAATGGGGAGTATTTTAGACGAAGAGGACATTCAGAATCCAAAAATTAAAATAAGCAGCGGTTCAGCGAAGGGCGATGGATACATGAGCTTTTTAACGAGGGTGGACGTTACGGGCGACAACAAGGATCTGCACGTCGTGATAAAGTGCGCCCCGAAAGCCGACGAATTCCGAAATTTAGCACCCATTAAAAAGTGTTACGCACGCGAGATTTTCATGTACGAAACGATTTTTCCGACTTTGAAGAAATTCCAACAGGAGAGGAGCGTCGACGAGCCCTTCGCCGCGATTCCGAAATGCTACAAGACGTGCGGCGAGGAAAAATCAGAGTGTTTGGTTTTGCGGAATATCAAGGAGGAAGGATTCCGCTTGTGGGATCGCAGGGAATGCATGGATGATGAGCATATCACGATGGTTTTCAAGCATTACGGGAAGTTGCACGCTTGTTCGCATGCGATCAACGATCAGAACGGGAAGCTGTTTCATGATTTGACCAAGGATTTGGATGAGGTGTTCACGAGGGAGACGATGAACGCGGAGGTTTACAAGATGTTTGTGAGCTGCAGTGAGCGGCTTTATGAGCTGTTCAATCCACAGACTGAGAAGGGAGTTTATGATTCTATCAAGAAATTTAATGAAGATGTTATGGGATTTTTTGAGTTTTTGGAGACAAATCCAGGAGATTATCCTGTTATTTGCCATGGGGATTGTTGGTGTAATAACATGATGTTCAAATATGGGGTGAGTATTTTTTGTCAATATTTTCATTACATTATTATTTTAAATCAGTAATCCCTTTTACCATATAGTGTCGGATTCATTATATTAGAGGCTATTCCGTACGTGTAATGTTAAGTTAAACTGAACGTTACTAATTAAATTCATATTTTATGAATATATATATATCTAATGGTTTTAATATTTAGACATTGGTAGTTCATATTGTATGAAATAAATATGAATATATTATTAAAAATCAACCAATAAAACACACATTAGATTGAATAACTTTAAATTCTCGACTAATTATTCAATTTAATCTGTGTTTTATTGGTTGATTTTTAATAATTTATTCATATTTATTTCATATATATAAATCTATTACATAAGCTGCTTAGACTGTGAGAATATTAATTAACGTACACGTTAAACTTAACATTATTATTACAGAATAGTCCCGATTATAAACTTTCTTTTTCTATGCTTTCGATTGTCAAAGCAATATTTTCTTTATTACAACAATTCTAACTAATACCCAGGCTTTAGCAAAATAAAAATTGCAACAACTAAGCGTTTCGTGTTGTTTTTAAATTATGCTTCATATGGAATTAGATAGCAAAAACTTTACCTCGAATTATTATTGTTTTTTTTTATCGATTTTATTGAAATTTATGGCATACATAATTCACAATATTTTTAATGCAATTTATGTTTTTTTTGCCATCTTATTGAAGATATGTATCTATAATTACTTTAATTTAAAAGTTATAAGTTGTCAGTTATAATAAAATCATTAAATCGAAGCAATTCTATATAAATTCTATATCAATTCTATATAAATTCTTATTTAATCAAATTAAAAAAAATGGCCTGTGTTTTTTAAATATTTTTCTGTGGTTGTAAAGTGACATGAT
The DNA here is from genome assembly GCA_963082785.1 of Philonthus spinipes. NCBI lineage: Eukaryota > Metazoa > Arthropoda > Insecta > Coleoptera > Staphylinidae > Philonthus > Philonthus spinipes. Next base: position 24,230,864 of record OY720300.1, on the reverse strand, counting down.
TTATTAGATAAATCTTACGAATTTAATTTGGTCATTGCTTGCTGTATTGTAGTCTAATAAATGTTTTTTTTTTTTGTTTTTAGTAAATATCACTAGAGTTAAATATATATATATATATATATATATTCAATGATCCTTTCTACCCATATGGGTGTAGGGTTCATCACTAGAGTTTCAGTGGTTAAAAAGAAAACAATTACTTTCTATTAATATAAAAAAACTGAATTTTTATATATTTGTCAGTGCTATATAAAGTGATAAAATTTATTAGAATAATCTAACGAATTCTGTTGAATAGTTTACAGTAAATATAGCTACAGTTACAGTACTTAAAGAAATAAACAATTATGTGGCATTAATTATTTCAGAAATGAGGGGTTCAATCAATTTAACTCACTAAGAAATAACTTTTTGGAAACAAAATATTTATGCATGGGAGCGCCAGCAATAAGTCTGATAACAATTAAACAATTGTTTATGACACTTTTCTGATCCTTGGTATTCATTGTTTATCGACTGTTTAAACATTTTGTGAAAGAAAATCTAAAATAAATAGCGGGCTTTTCGAGATATGATTTTTTAATAATTAAATTGTTTATAACAAATTAACCATTGTCGATGACACATTTCTGACAGTTGGTATTTATTGTTTTATGGATTGCTAAATATTTTGTCAAAGAAAATCAACAATAAATGGTGGGCTTTTCGAGTTATGAATTTTTTAATCTTCCGCCCTATTAAATGCATGGGAGCGCCAGCAATAAGTCTGATAACAATTAAACGATTGTTTATGACACTTTTATAATCATTGGAATTCATTGTTTATCGACTGTTTAAACATTTTGTGAAAGAAAATCTAAAATAAATTGCGGGCTTTTCGAGATATGAATTTTTTAATAATTAAATTGTTTATAAAAAATTAACCATTGTCGATGATACATTTCTGACAGTTAGTATTTATTGTTTTATGGATGGCTAAATATTTTGTCAGAGAAAATCAACAATAAATGGTGGGCTTTTCGAGTTATGAATTTTTTAATCTTCCGCCCTATTAAATGCATGGGAGCACCAGCAATAAGTCTGATAACAATTAAACAATTGTTTATGACACATTTCTGATCGTTGATATTCATTGTTTATCGACTGTTTAAACATTTTGTGAATGAAAATCTAAAATAAATAGCGGGCTTTCTGAGTTATGATTATTAAATTTTTGTCATATTGGATGTATGCCTGAGGTAGCAATAAATCCGATAACTATTTAACCATTGTATTGTTGTCGCCACAATTTTGATAGTTAATATTTGTTGTTTAATGATCGTTTAAATATATTATAAAAGAAAATCAAAGCTAATGGTTGGATTCATTGAGTTATGATTTTTTAATTTTTTTGCTAAATTTAACAGATGATCGAGCTCGCAATAAGTCCGATAATAAATTTTTCTTTATATATGACATATTTCTGAACGATTATATTTGTTGTTTATTGACTAATTAAGTAAAATATTAAAGAAAAACGAAAATATATTGTGGTCTTTCAATTTTTGAGCGTCAACAATTTTAAATCTTGTAAAAAGAAAACGAAAATTGGTAATAATTCAACTACACGAATTATTAAGAATATTATTATTTTACAACATATTTTTTTGGATCGTTGATCCTAGTATAGGTTTGCACCACAGCCAATATTACAATAATTAATAATTAAAATTGCTATTTTATTTTTACAAGGCTTAAAATTGTTACAGCTATAAAATTGAATAAAAAAGAGTATTAATTCACTTGGCCACGGCTATTTAAATAAATTAAATATAAAGAATTTGTAAATTATTAATAAATTATTTTCCCTATTGAATCTGCGCATTTTCTTGCTCTTAAATATTTAAATATTCTCGAATCAAAAATGTAAGAGCAAGTGTCTGTTTTGTAATGCAATATCTGGCGAGGTATTTTCCCGAGAAGTAGTTGTTTTAATGTGCATTTGTTTTAAAGTGCTTACGTAACGTAAGTCAAAATGACACAGTAGCTAAAGAGGAAATAATTTATTCAACTTGTTAATTGTTAGGGCTTCCACTTGGATGTATATGGTATATAATATATATATAATCCAAATTCCCGATCTACAATAATGGTGACCCCTACATCACCATTGTGATAGATGGGGAATTTGGATTATATATATATATATATATATATATATTATACACCATATATAACCAAGTGGTTTATAATAACTTAATAAAACACTTTAACTAATTTTGATAATTACACGTTAATGTTGTCGAAATTATAGTCACCAAATAAAAAATTAGTTGTGCAAACAAAGTTAAAGTGTTTTAATTAGCTAAATAATTTATTAATTATTTTAAAATTTCTTTTAGTTAATTTAGGAAAAAAAAATGGATACATTTTGTTATTGAAGTTTTTAAAATTATTCTCTGCTTACTGAAATAACTTACATACAAAATTTTGAGAATAATTATGTATTCACTATGGAAATACATTCGTCACTGTTCCATACATAACTGCCTGTTATGTTACAAAAAAATGGAATTATTTTTCATCGATAATTACAAATTATTGAATTTATAATTATGTGGTTAAAACGTTGCTCCCGGAAATTTTGAATACAGGCATTTGAATGCATTACTTGGCACTTAGTTATCACGCTCGCTTTTTGCATAACGATCAATAACAATAATATTGTTATCAAATTACACTACACTATTCATATTCAAAATTTCTTTATTCTTGTAATTTTACTTATTTAATTATTATTTGCAATAAATATATGTAACGATATTGTGAAATGGTTACCGACCAGAGGCCTTTCAGCCATTATTATTTATGTAATGCCAAATAGAAATTTCTACTGCTATCGCGCACCGATGAAAAGTTGGCCATGGATTTTTGTACCCGGCGAATCCACCATTATTAGAATTACAACGAAACTTAATTTAATCTATTTATGGAATCTTACTTGGCACTTAGTTACCACGCTCGTTTTTTTTTTGTGACCAAAAATAATAATCCAGATACAATATAAACACATTACATTACTCATATTAAAAATTTCTTTGTTCCTGTAATTTTACGTATTTAATTATTATTTACAATACATAAATGCAGAGATATTGCGAAATGGTTAACGATCAGAGGCCTTCCAGCCGTTATTATTTATTTAATGCCAAACAGAAATTTCAACCGCTTTCGCTTAGCGATGAAAAATTGGATTTTGGTGCCCGGCGCATCCACCAATATTCGAATTACAACGAAACTCAATTTTATTTATTTATTTATTTATGGAATCTATATTTTACAATATACATTACATTTACAAAAACACTATTAAATAAAATCTTATTGGTGTATTGAATCCTAAAATGATCCAATAAAACCTTATTAATATTAAGATAATTGCGGGTTAATAATAGCGTTACACAAGGCAACGGTTTATCAACCTGTAGCCGATGGCTATTTTGAATAATTATTACAAATAGTTATTGTAAATAATAATTATTTAAAATGACACGAATAGGCGTTATAAACGTATAAATATAAATTCAATAAGTTATTATTATCAATAAAAAATAATTCTATTTTTTTATAACAGGCTGTTACGAAATTAAAAAAATCAAAACTATCTGTTTGGATCTCTGAAATTTCAAAATAACAATACAGTAGTGATTAGCAACATCTAATTAACAATATAAAATAATTTGTTTTTAGTTTCCTTCCGGTTTTTCAAAAATTAGATTTTATTAAAATCATGTCATCCAGCCACAAATTATCAATATTTTCAAAAATTCATAAGTACCTGCTGTAACCTTTGAAATTTCAAAATAACTACACAGTAGTGATTAGCAACATCTAGTCAACAATATAAAATAATTTATTTTTAGTTTCCTTCCGGTTTTTTAAAAATATATATTTTTTTAAAATCATGTCATCCAGCCACAAATTATCAATATTTTCAAAAATTCATAACAGGTAGTTATGAATTTTTGAAAATTCATAAGTACCTGTTTTAACCTCTGAAATTTTAAAATAACTACACTGTAGTGATTAGCAACCACTAGTAAACAATATAAAATAATTTGTTTTTAGTTTCCTCCCGGTTTTTTAAAAATATGATTTTTTTAAAATCATGTCATCCAGCCACAAATTATCAATATTTTCAAAAATTCATAACTACCTGTTTTAACCTCTGAAAGTTCAAAATAACTACACAGTAGTGATTAGCAACATCTAGTTAACAATATAAAATAATTTGTTTTTAGTTTCCTTTCGGTTTTTCAAAAATATGATTTTTTTAAAATCATGTCATCCAGCCACAAATTATCAATATTTTCAAAAATTCATAAGTACCTGTTTTAACCTCTGAAAGTTCAAAATAGCTACACAGTAGTGATTAGCAACATCTAGCTAACAATATAAAATAATTTGTTTTTAGTTTCCTTTCGGTTTTTCAAAAATATGATTTTTTTAAAATCATGTCATCCAGCCACAAATTATCAATATTTTCAAAAATTCATAACTACCTGTTTTAACCTCTGAAAGTTCAAAATAGCTACACAGTAGTGATTAGCAACATCTAGCTAACAATATAAAATAATTTGTTTTTAGTTTCCTTTCGGTTTTTAAAAAATATGATTTTTTTAAAATCATGTCATCCAGCCACAAATTATCAATATTTTCAAAAATTCATAAGTACCTGTTTTAACCTCTGAAAGTTCAAAATAACTACACAGTAGTGATTAGCAACATCTAGTTAACAATATAAAATAATTTGTTTTTAGTTTCTTCGCGGTTTTTTAAAAATATGATTTTTTTAAAATCATGTCATCCAGCTACAAATTATCAATATTTTCAAAAATTCATAACTACCTGTTTTAACCTCTGAAAGTTCAAAATAACTACACAGTAGTGATTAGCAACATCTAGTTAACAATATAAAATAATTTGTTTTTAGTTTCCTTTCGGTTTTTAAAAAATATGATTTTTTTAAAATCATGTCATCCAGCCACAAATTATCAATATTTTCGAAAATTCATAAGTACCTGTTTTAACCTCTGAAATTTCAAAATAACTACACAGTAGTGATTAGCAACATCTAATTAACAATATAAAATAATTTGTTTTTAGTGTCCTTCCAGTTTTTCAAAAATATGATTTTTTTAAAATCATGTCATCCAGCCACAAATTATCAATATTTTCAAAAATTCATAACTACCTGTTTTAACCTCTGAAAGTTCAAAATAACTACACAGTAGTGATTAGCAACATCTAGTTAACAATATAAAATAATTTGTTTTTAGTTTCCTTTCGGTTTTTCAAAAATATGATTTTTTTAAAATCATGTCATCCAGCCACAAATTATCAATATTTTCAAAAATTCATAAGTACCTGTTTTAACCTCTGAAAGTTCAAAATAGCTACACAGTAGTGATTAGCAACATCTAGCTAACAATATAAAATAATTTGTTTTTAGTTTCCTTTCGGTTTTTCAAAAATATGATTTTTTTAAAATCATGTCATCCAGCCACAAATTATCAATATTTTCAAAAATTCATAACTACCTGTTTTAACCTCTGAAAGTTCAAAATAGCTACACAGTAGTGATTAGCAACATCTAGCTAACAATATAAAATAATTTGTTTTTAGTTTCCTTTCGGTTTTTAAAAAATATGATTTTTTTAAAATCATGTCATCCAGCCACAAATTATCAATATTTTCAAAAATTCATAAGTACCTGTTTTAACCTCTGAAAGTTCAAAATAACTACACAGTAGTGATTAGCAACATCTAGTTAACAATATAAAATAATTTGTTTTTAGTTTCTTCGCGGTTTTTTAAAAATATGATTTTTTTAAAATCATGTCATCCAGCTACAAATTATCAATATTTTCAAAAATTCATAACTACCTGTTTTAACCTCTGAAAGTTCAAAATAACTACACAGTAGTGATTAGCAACATCTAGTTAACAATATAAAATAATTTGTTTTTAGTTTCCTTTCGGTTTTTAAAAAATATGATTTTTTTAAAATCATGTCATCCAGCCACAAATTATCAATATTTTCGAAAATTCATAAGTACCTGTTTTAACCTCTGAAATTTCAAAATAACTACACAGTAGTGATTAGCAACATCTAATTAACAATATAAAATAATTTGTTTTTAGTGTCCTTCCAGTTTTTCAAAAATATGATTTTTTTAAAATCATGTCATCCAGCCACAAATTATCAATATTTTCAAAAATTCATAAGTACCTGTTTTAACCTCTGAAATTTCAAAATAACTACACAGTAGTGATTAGCAACATCTAGTTAACAATACAAAATAATTTGTTTTTAGTTTCATTCCGATTTTTCAAAAATATGTTTTTTTTTAAATCATGTCATCCAGCCACAAATTATCAATATTTTCAAAAATTCATAAGTACCTGTTTTAATCTCTGAAATTTCAAAATAACTACACACTAATGATTAGCAACATCTAGTTAACAATATAAAATTATTTGTTTTTAGTGTCCTTCCAGTTTTTCAAAAATATGTTTTTTTTTTAAATCATGTCATCCAGCCACAAATTATCAATATTTTCAAAAATTCATAAGTACCTGTTTTAACCTCTGAAATTTTAAAATAACTACACACTAGTGATTAGCAACATCTAGTTAACAATATAAAATAATTTCTTTTTGGTGTCCTTCCAGTTTTTCAAAAATATGATTTTTTTAAATCATGTCATCCAGCCACAAATTATCAATATTTTCAAAAATTCATAAGTACCTGTTTTAACCTCTGAAATTTTAAAATAACTACACACTAGTGATTAGCAACATCTATTTAACAATATAAAATAATTTCTTTTTGGTGTCCTTCCAGTTTTTTAAAAATATGATTTTTTTAAAATCATGTCATCCAGCCACAAATTATCAATATTTTCAAAAATTCATAACTACCTGTTTTAACCTCTGAAATTTCAAAATAACTGCACACTAGTGATTAGCAATGTCAAAATAACAATATAAACTAATTTATTTATGGCGCCCTTTAAGGTTTTGGGAAATGTGATTTTTTAAAATCATATCATATCGTTGATTAGCTGTGTCTATTATGAAACTACGGATTTTGAATATTTTAAAAAAATCATAACTGCCTGTTGAGACCTCTCAAAATACAAAATAAAAACACTATTGTGATTAGTAATGTCTAATTAGTAATATAAAATCAATTTGTTTGTTTCGTTTTTTTTTTGGAAAATATAATTATTTAAAAATTATTACATCTAGCAGCAGATTTCCAATATTTAAAAAAAATCATAACTATTGTTTTGTATTACTAATTAGATGTTACTAATGACGATAGTGCTTTTATTTTATATTTTGAGAGGCCTCAACAGTCACTTATGCATTTTTGAAAATATTAAAAATCTGTGGCTGGGTGATGTTATTTTAAATATTTATATTTTCTCTTGTACGTCGTTGTGGTTAGAAAACTTTATGATGCTTTGCTTATTTACCCAATATTCCCGTGTAGATTTATTTGGTAACATGCATTTTTAAAAACTGTAGTAAACGATTTCCATATACATGATTGAAAATCTCTAATAGATAGTGAATCGGATTATTTTCATGGCTGTCAAAAGTTTGACGCTAGCTGCCTAACTTTTCAAGATACAGCGCCAACTTGCTTTTTTTTTAATCGAGCCGTAAATCAAGCGATAATTGATTGAGTACTAGAATTTTATGGATTATAAGAATACGTGAAGAATGTCGAAAGAGAATCTTGGAAAGTGTAAACAGTTGTACCCTCTTAATGAGTTTTCGTTGTGACTAAAAAAAGCTTTTCTGATATAAACTGTTATAAAAATCCCAAAATACAATGTTTGGATTTAATTTATTTAGCCATTTTTTGCTTTATTTCAACGATAAAGCACAGACACAAGCATTTCTAAAAAAATCTGACTGAGGGAACGTCGAAACAGATAGAACCGTTGAAATTAGCGATTAGAAAAATTGTATGATCACAATAATATAATGTGATAACAATATTATTGTGATCGTGAAAATTTTCGAATCGATAATTTGAACGGATACATTTTACTGGAAGGCAGAGCTGTACTGACGAGAGATAGATCTCGAAACACGTGTCTGCAATGGTCTTGTATTACGTAGTGTTTTTTTTTGCTCTTTACATTAAATATTCTTGAATCAAAAATTGTTGCATTATGCAAGTGTCGAAAGTAAAAAGAGATTTTATGTTTATGTTGCAGGAATGAATGTACTTACTCGTTGTGTATTGATATTTTTCTAATATTTTTTGTCGTTTTAACTTTCACACAAATAAAAATTATTCTAATTAAATAAAACTGCAAACCAACGACTTATTAATACCAATCGAAGAATCGCATCGTTGAATTTCTAAATTCCATCGCTCGAAAGCCGTTTAGTCTTTCCGCCCTCTATGTAAAACTCTAAATAGGAAATCAATACGTGTAACATTTAATTATTTTATTTATTTATAAAAATAACGGAAACACAAATTTATATATAAGACACGTTTATAGAACAAAATTGTACACAATTTATTTAATATATAATATTTAATTGAAATGTATTTATTTAATGAATTAATATCATTATGAAAAAACCAAAAGTGATATATCAGTCGAAATGCGTGTTAGTATTAGAAAACAATTAAGAAAACAGTAAGCAATTTCCATTAATACTTATTTTTAACATTAAAAGTAAAAAACGATTCAATAAACTTAACGTAAGTCAACTCAAAGTACAAATACATCATAAAAATAAGTTTTAATGGAAAGTGAGAAATTTCTATTAACACTTATTTTTAACGTTTAAAAGTAAAAGCCATTCAATATACTTAACGTAATTCAACTCAAAAAGTACAAATGCATTATAAAGTTAAGTATTAATGGAAAGTAAGACACTAATTTTTAACATTAAGAGTCAAAACGATTCAATAAATTTAAAGTCAACTCAAAGCACAAATGCATCATTCTGCATCTCGTCGTTCAGATGAGTCAGAAGATTCAGCAACTTGTTGTTGAGCATCTCAACGCCCATCGCGACAATATTCTCAGGCCTGAGCGATCCGCACGACTCTACGTTAAAATAAAACTTGTTCGGCTTCGCCTCAATATTATACGGAGCCTCATATTGATCATCGTCGAGTTCACTGTACTCACTTTTCGGCCACTCATCGGGCTTGGGGAACCAGGTGTGTCTCATTACATTATCCGGATCGTATTCAAAGCTGACGCTGGCAGTCGGATTCCACTTGGCGTGCTCCTTCCCGAAACCCTTCTTCGCGTAAGCCTTGATCTTCAACTCCTGCCCCTTTCTCAATTTAATTATCAAAACCTCATCCACCTCGCCGTACTCGGCGGTGTCCTCGTCTCTGAGCCGCGATGATACTGGAATTACTCTGGGGTTGCTGGAGTGAAGATCGGCGGTCGTGACGTGCCTGGTTTGATCGTCGGTGCACTTTACGTCCAGCGTGAACTCGACGCTGCAGTTTTGGCAGAAATCGGTGCAAAGGCAGTCTCGCTGGTATTGCATTTGCTGGATGACGTCGTCGGAGATTAAGGGGATGAGGCCGATGCGGTGCGCTAAGAATTCGTCGCCTAGTACGGTTGAGTTTGCTTCCAGTTTCACCCAGTCGATTGCTAATGTGGGGGTTTCGGCGATTAGTACTCTTCGTATGCTGTTCGCGACGCTGAGGTCGGTGTCTTCGACAGAGAATTTCACGTTCTCGTCGGTTAGTTCCATGATTTGGACGGTTGGTTGATTGGCGAAAGGCATTTTGTGTGATTTCTTATTACGAACGCTCAACACTCGAAATGTCAAAATTTTAGGTTATGAAAATTAATATACATACATCATCAGGTGGCGCAGTCGTGGAATTTTCAGGGGGGTCAGATAATATTTGAAATTGGGAAACACGGCAATAGTTGTCCACTTGAGCACTGGAGGCGCTGAAGTCTCAAGTGGAAAATTTAAAATACTTTATTTTTGGGTTTTTTACAATGATTTATTTATTATTGGTGACTTTGTCACCCTATAAGGTATATTTCTTAAACATTTATACTTTTAATTAAACATTAAATATATTCTAAATAAGGATCAGTTTGCCATATTTCAATTTGATTGATGTAAATCATATGAATTGTTTTGACATTTTTTTTAACCGTCAGAAGTTTCTTCACTTTTTCTTATAAAACTACAACTGTTAAGTTATTATTTGTAGTTTAATATACGTTGGCTTATTAATTTCTATGAATTGTATATTTTTGAAAGAATATACATAATTTAAAATTATGAACTAATCGAGCAATAATTAATTATTAATAAATATGATTTATTTTCCGCATTCTCAAAATATGTTTTCGGTTTATAAATATTCATTTTTTATTATATAGTTTATGCTTTTTACAATATTTTCCATTAGAAAAAATGTATTTAACGTAGACATTTTTGAAGTAGTATTTACATCCATATTTTTCTAGATTCTTTAAGGAAAGGAGTTCATAAAATTATCCAGCTGAGAAATATCAATTAATTCAAATTATAACTGTTGTTAATATATTTTACTTAAAAATATTGTTGTTTTTATATGTTATTTTTTATGTATTTTTGCAGATAATTTTATTAATTGCAATTTCTTATTTGCATGATCTACTGCTATTTTTTTCTGTAAAATAGCACATTTATAAAAAAAAAACTTTTATATAAATAATTTGAAGTAAAATAGTGAACAAAAAATTATAAATAGAAAATTGTCCAAAAGTCCCGCCATTAGTTATATTATAGTGTTTATATGAACCTAACCTTAAAAACCTTCTAAAGGTTTGAAACTTGGGAAATAGTTGTCCACTTGAGTACTGAATGGCGTTGCGCGCGTTTCCCGCTAAATACATAGATCTGGCACTCTTATACTTTATCTCTATGAGTAATATTTACATCCATATTTTTCTAGATTCTTTAAGGAAAGGAGTTCATAAAATTATCCAGCTGAGAGATATCAATTAATTCAAATTATAACCGTTGTTAATATGTTTTAATTAATATATGAATGTAATAACAGAGTAAATGATACTTTTATAAGTTTAATATATTTTACTTAGAAATATTGTTGTTTTTATGTTATTTTTCATGTATTTTTTCAGATAATTTGCAATTTCTTATTTGCATGATCTACTGATATTTTTTTTTTCTGTAAAATAGCACATTTTAGCAACTTTTAGACAAATAATTTGAAGTAAAATAGAGAACAAAAAATTATAAATAGAAAAATGTTCAAAAGTCCCGCCATTAGCTATATTATAGTGTGTATATGAACCTAACCTCAAAAACCTTATAAAGGTTTGAAACTTGGGAAATAGTTGTCCACTTGAGCACTGGATGGCGTTGCGCGCGTTTCCCGCTAAATGCATGGATCTGGCCCTCTTATACTTTATCTCTATGGGAATTTTTAGCAGATTGTGAGGTTTTGGCGGGTGTATTCAAATTACAATTAATTGCAATAAAAATAAGTAAAATTAAAATAATCATCAAGAATTAAAAAAAAAACACATATAAATATGGTTGAAATGTTTCACAATGCAGTTTTAATTGAATTAGAAGCAAATAATTAATGTTGCTCTACAATTAAAGACTTGTACACAGCAAATACAAATATCTATTGAAACAACTACTTTTCGGGCAAATACCCATTTGATTTATGAGTTGAAACTAAATGAACGTGGGGCATGTTTCAAAATTTTGACTTAGAATCCATAACTTTTGAGTTATATTCTCGGGAACCTGTAGGAATTCATCCAAATTTTTGTTTTAAAGTTTTATTTCACACTTTCAAAATTATATAAAACTTGCGATTCGAAGTTACTTTACACCTTATTAATTAAGCAAGAGATGCAACGGCAGATATCTCATCTCATTTCATTCATTCACGTACGAAACATCGTGGCGGAAACATCTCACATTCACAATAAGTTCTTTATCTAATTTGGATTTATTTTTTCACCTAATTATTGACTATAACTCATTTCTTTTTCCATCGATTTTTGTATTATCATTATAACCACACGTATAAATAATTGTTAGAATTTCAGAATTTAACCCGCTTGCATTAGAGCAGTACGCGAGTCGAGTAGACGCTCCAAGGCCAGGTATACGTATGCATCGCGTAGTCTTCTATACTCCAACATTCCAGCCTGTATATTTAGTAGGCTCTGTTACATGCGTTCTTTAATAGATGGAATTTTACAAGGGTCATTCAGGGGAATATTAAAAGGATTGTGTCTACATTTTTGCTACGTATGTATCTCGGAGTACTCCTCACTCCCACATACCAGTCTGTATATTTAGTAGGCTCAGTTAGATGCGCCCTTTAATGGATGGAATTTTACAGGTCTCATACTTTTCAATATTATAAGGATTGTGTAAAGGATCGTTCGGGTGCCTAAATTTTTGCTACGTATGCATCTTAGTATCCTCCTCACTCCATCATTTCAGGCTGTATATTTAGTAGGCTCTGTTAGATGCGTGCTTTAATGGATGGAATTTTACAAGTATCATACGTGGGAATATAAGGATTGTGTGGAGGATCATTTGGGTGTCTACATTTTTGCTACGTATGCATCTCGGAGTCCTCCTCACTCCGACATTCTAGCCTGTATATTTAGTAGGCTCTGTTAGATGTGTCCTTTAATGGATGGAACTTTACAAGTGTTATACAGGGGAATATTATAAAGATTGTGTAGATGATCGTTCGGGTGTCTACATTTTGCAGTTTAATTTAATTAAAAAAATCAATTAATTTAAAATGTTATATATTATTGCATAAACAAAACAGTAATAAAGATGTTTAATAATATTATTATACGTAATTAAATGAGTTTCGTGAAGATTTGAAAGATATAAAACAACACTTTGTACACTTTTCTTATTATTAACAGATGTACATTTGGATCACCACGACCATTGGTTAATTATTAACAGATGTACATTTCAATTACTAATGATCACATGGTGATCGAAATCTAACAGATATATATTTCGATCACCATGTGATCATTGATAATTGAAATGTACATTTGTTAATAAATAAAATAAGTGAAGAAAAGTGTACAAAGTGTTTTCATATTAGCATTATACGTAGTATTTTTATTACTTCATTTTTATTATGTGTAAGTATCTATATTTTTTTTAATTTTATTTCAGAACAAATCCGACCCTAAAAAACCAACAGAACTCTGCCTGCTGGATTTCCAACTGAGCAAACTAGGATCTCCCGTAATCGACCTGTCCTACTTCTTCTACGTCTCGGCATCGAAAGACAGCTTGGACAAACTCGATCACTATCTTAAAATCTACTACGAGAGTTATTGCAGCCACATGAAGGCGTTGGGCAGCGACGGCGAGAAAATCTTCCCGTTCGCGGCTCTCAAAGAAGATTGGAAAATATTCTGTAAATTTGGATTCTTCATGGCTCTGATGATCGTGAAGGCCATGATGCGAGAAGCTGACGAAATCGTCGATTTCAGCGATTTGTCGCAAAACACCGACGCGTTGCCTGATTTCTTCGAAAAGGAATGCAAAAATGATAATATTGTCAACGAGAGGTTGAGGAATTTGACTTTGCATTTGTATGGAAATGGTTTTATATAAATGGAATGTTTTATTATTGAAAATGTTATTTAAGTAATAAAAATTATATTTATGCGTTAAAATTAACAATACAAAAAAAACGTGTGTTTAGTCTGTTTTTATTAGCTTATGTAAGGCTTTCAACTGAGCAAAAAGGGACATAAAAAACCTTGTTCAATTTAAACGCATCTTTGGTCCAGAAAAAATATATTGACGAACATATTTACAAATTATCCATTAGTTGTAAACTAGCTTTTTAAAAATTGTTGCAACTGGAACCAGGAGTTATTTGTGCAAGCGCATTTTTTAGTAGCTGTTATTAATACCACCCTTCTATACCATCAGTACACGGAAGCCAATATCAATAAACATAATATTTCAACTCATGTAAAATACAAGTCAAATTTTGCTATAATAGTTCGTAACAAAAATGTAGACACCCGAACGATCCTCTACGCAATCCTAACAATATTCCCCTGTATGACACTTGTAAAATTCCATCCATTAAAAACGCATGTAACAGAGCCTACTAAATATACAGGCTGGAATGTAGGAGTGAGGAGAACTTCGAGATGCATATGTAGCAAAATGTAGACACCCGAACGATCCTCTACACAATCCTAATAATATTCCCTTATAAGACGCATCTAACAGAGCCCACTAAATATACAGGTTGGAACATCGGAGTGAGGAGGACTCCGAGATGCATACGCAGCAAAAATGTAGACACCCGAATGATCCTCTACACAATTCTTATAATATTCCCCTGTAGACCGCGTGACTAAACTCGTCTAAAAATTGTGCGCGACTAATGTAGGGTTAAGCACCTTAAAATGTTAATGTATGGATAAAAAAAAAACAATTAAGTTATATTTACAAATAATTACCATTATAATTAAAGCGCATATCCCATGGCTCCGCTAACCGATGTATACCATGTTTAAAGAATTCTTGTGGCTGCTGCTAGAAAAATATTCTTTTACGGAATTTTGTACTTCTTCGAAAGCGATTACATTTAACGCCTAAAGATGTCAAAATCGCAAGGCGATAAATCAGGACTATAGAGTCCTTCTTTTCTTTCATTACTATGGCAACATGAGGCCGAGCATTGTCGTGCACGTGACAAATGATAGGAATTGATGAGTGTGACTTTTACAAACACAACTAACGTTGCGAAACATCAGTTGAGTGATTATCTGTGTTTCTAAAGCTAAGCAGACCAAAGATGGGCTTTATTAGAACAAGCCTCGTACATTGCCATTAAACGGTTATGTAACATTCATTACATTACCGTTTGATATTGCTTAAATATTTGTGACTATTTTGTTGAGTGGGTTAATATTTATAAATATTTTATCTCTTGTAGAGATTTAATGTATAGTTTTTATGGTCTTTAATGTAAATTGTATGATTGATGGTAAAAGCCATTACTCTATAATAATTATTTAATTAATGAAAGCAACAAAAATATATACTCTTTGCAAATATGGCGCACTTGTTTTATTCCGTATTAGCCTCTATTTATTAATAAAATAATTAGGATGTTGTGAGTAAAATAAGTAAATAAAATTCATTAATATATTCATTATAAAGTACATTAGTGTTATGCAACAGCAAGTGTTCATTGTTGTACATTTGTTTGAAAGAAGTTACCTAACAATAAGTCAAAAAATGCCACACTAGCTGAAGAAGGAATAAGTTATTAATTATTTTCAAATTATCTTTATTTAATTCATATATATTCATTTTCAAATCACTTATTATGATTTGAAAATGTTAATTCAACTCATGTATTTAAAATGAATTACCGGTTTGTAAGCGGATAAAAAGGGAGGAAACAAATTTCCAAGTGGACAAATTTTTATTTATCTTGACCACAATAACGGTTCTTAAATTTACAGTTTCGTGAAACTAAACGTCAGTCGAATCGTAATAGTGCGAATAATCACGAATCAAACTCGTCTCGGTAGTGAATCATCCATCGATATCAAACGTTCAGTGATAAATGGCATCCCCAAGAACACTACTAAAGCGGAAAATTCCATCTGGAAACAGTTTTAACATTTTTGTGGCGAAAAATCGTATAACTTAGATGCGTCGACGGCATTGAAAAAAGTTGCTGATATATCAGAAGACTGGGCATTCAATGTGAAACGAGTAAATGGTAATGATTATAAAGAATATGCAGTAAAAACAATGTATATGAACATTGTTATTTCACAAATTGTACATTTACATTAATTTAAAAAACTAAATTCGACAAAGTGAAATCAAAAATGTGTTACTTCTTAACGCGTTCTATTATCTGGATGAATACTTTGTTAGATTTAAGTGAAAGAACAAGTGTATGCATATACATTTATAGTTTTTTGATGTATGTACAATGGCGGGCGACGAAAGGTGAAAGATGTTTATTAGCTATGTGAATATGACTTTTAATCAGGAGCGTCGCGTTTGTGCGAAAACCAACATTTGAATGACACTTATAAAAGTCATCCAAAAATATGCCTAGACATCTATCTTTAGACGAGAAGAGCTGCTGATTTGAATGTAAGCAAAACCTGCATACATAATTTGAAAAGGCGATTTGAAATAAGGCAAGATTTAAGAAGGCCACCCCGAATTGGAATAGGAAGGGTATCTAATGAAGAACAGGATGTTGCATTGGTGAATCATCTCAGAGAAAATCCATTTGATAGTGCCTTAGATACTCGAGAAGTAACGGGTTTTGCGGGGTCTACTAGAACTGCTCGGAGACGTATTAAAGCTGCAGGTCTACAAAATTTTCAAGCAGCCAAGAAAGTTTTTCTCTCAGAAAACAATAAACAACGAAGATTGGAGTTTGCCAACGAATTTGTGTATCGCGGGGATGATTTTTGGAACTCGGTCGACTTTTCTGACGAAAAAGTATTTCAATCATGTAGTAATGGGAGCCTACGAGTTTATAGACCAATAAACCAAAGGTATGAAGGATTCACCCGTCCAACAACAAATAGTGGTCATTTTTCTGTTAATTTTTGGGCTTGGGTCAGTGTAAACGTACCCGGAATAATTTGAAAAATAGATGGTCATTTAAATGCTATTAAATACAGGGATATTTTAGAATGTGTAATGTTGCCTTCAGTAACACAAACATTTCCGGAAAAATTTATATTTCAACAGGAAAGGACTATCCACTATCCAACAGGATAGGACTATCCATACAGCAAGAATTGTGACCCAGTGGCTAAATAACTACCGCATCCAAGTATTGCCTTGGCCTGCGAAGAGCCCTGATCTCAATCCAATTGAGAATGTTTGGGGATACCTACAAAAAAAGATTTACTCAAGAGATTTTAGACTTAAGAATGCAGATGAACTTCACGAAATTGTTGAAAATACATGGGAGGATTTGGCTGACAACTACAATATGAGGAATCTAGTTTCATCCATGAGTACACATTTGGCAAAAGTTATCACAGCAAATGGTGGTCCTACAAAATATTAATTTCATAATTTCTACTTGTATTAAGAATAAATATGTTTAGCATTGTAATTAGCAATTGAATAATAGTCCTTTAAAACCTAAGTTACGCCACTGTTAAGAGTTCTGATAAATCTGTACAAAATTAGACAATTTCTCTATGACAACAAAATACCGTTCACATTTCGTCGGCCGCCATTGTACCTGTGGTCATGAATAAATATTATTATTATTTAATAAATATTGTTAATGTTAAATTCGTTAAATTATCTTAACAAATACAACTCACTGTTATAA
The DNA here is from genome assembly GCA_963082785.1 of Philonthus spinipes. NCBI lineage: Eukaryota > Metazoa > Arthropoda > Insecta > Coleoptera > Staphylinidae > Philonthus > Philonthus spinipes. The sequence continues at coordinate 24,213,430 of OY720300.1, read as the reverse complement.
TTTATGCAGGATATATTTTATTTTGATCACTCCTCATTTCATCGCAAATTTCGAGAATAAATTGCGATTAAGCAAAAACCAATTTATATCGACTGAATGACTCGTGCAAAATAAAATGTATCGGGCCAAATTCCAACCTCTCGTGGTATTACCCCCGAATATAATTTACATATTCTTTTTCACGACAAAATCCTATTTTTTTTGGCTCAAATTTTGTTGAAATGTTTCTAATAAGTTTATGTTATACAAACTTATTAGAAACATTTCAACAAAATTTGCTCCAAAAAATAGGAGGAAATATTGAAATGTTTCTAATAAGTTTATGTTATATAAACTTATTAGAAACATTTCAACAAAATTTGCGCCAAAAAAATAGGATTTTGTCGTGAAAAAGAATATGTAAATTATATGATATATCTTTTTATATCGCTACGTTTAACGTCGCACGCTCGGCGGAACATTCCAGAATGTTCGCTTCAGTTGCTTCTTTCACTTTCGTTACAATATATGAAGCTTGACAGCATATACAATAGAAGAGATATATTGGTTGTTACAGTTCCAGAAACAAACAAATAATATTACTAGAACGTTTATAATCACAAACAAATAATATTTATGTTTTATTCCTTTCTTCGCTTCTATATTTTTTAATACTAAATGTACATTTCGGGCACAATGTACACTTTATTAATAGTTTTTTATATATACAAAAATGACAAATAATCATTTTTAAAATTTTTATATATACAAATATCTTTAACCCCGACACCAATTAGTAAAAGGGGACATCGATTATATATATATATATAAACATCTTTATTCAGATAATTACATTTTTACAAACATTAAAATAAAGGTTTGTGTGTCCTGGGCTATCGACCGAAGGTCTTTCTACCCATATTTTTTTTATATTTAATGAAAATATTGAAAAAGTAATATTAATATTTTCTGAAATAAATATGAATAAATTATTAAAAATGAACCAATAAAACACAGACTGGATTAAATAACTTTAAATTCTCGACTAATTTCGGGTTATTAGCCCATTTAAAGTTATTCAATCTAATCTGTGTTTTATTGGTTGATTTTTAATAATATAATAATAATAATAATAATAATATTTATTTTCTCAACAGACATTGTCTAATTACAAAGGAAATTTTGGTAAATTAATATAAGAATTTACAAATATAAACAGTAAAAACAATAGGATGAAAATACATTCCGTAATAACCTTAAGACTAATACAGAGACATTTGTAGATAGCCCACAGTTGTAGGTAACTACACCATTTTTATTTATTTATTAGATATAATCAACGAGAAAACAAAAAGAAAAAAAATCCAAAGTATAGATCGAACGCGCATGAAATATTTTACAAAAAGTAACAAGACAATAAATGTTATATATTTTGAATTATTCGACGAAGCTATATAAAATGATGGGACACAATTTAAGTAACACAAGATATACACAGCATTGAGAGAATATAAGTGATCTTGAAAACAAATTTGGGTATTCATGGATTTCAATCAGTTTGCACTAATGCGCATTCTCCCAATTTAAAAAAAAATTACAGAAAATATATACATTAAAATCCGTTAATAACTAAGAAACTTTAGACAAATACAGACACATTTGTAGATTGCGCACAGTTCAATCTATTGTTGTAGATATCTACGCCATATTGTATATCATGGTATTTCCTTATCATGTTCAATATGGGAGATTGAAAGTGGTGAGCTGTGTTTGGCTTAGCGTAATAAAAGTTTCTGCTACCTCTAGAATTAATACGCGGAACATTAAAATTAAGCAGACTCAGGAGGTGGGCGTTATCACATTCGTAATGGATTAATTTATACAATTCATTAACTACAATGAATCTATGACGATCATAGATGCGCGGATAATTAAATTCAATTAGAAGATCCTTATGTCTAATATCAATTGACGGATACCGACCATATTTGCGAAAAAATAAATAACGTAAGAAACGTTTATTAATTTTTTCAAGCATTTCGATGTATAATTTCGATTGAGGTGACCAGACACAAGCACAGTAATTAATTTTACTAAGAACTAGGGAATTGAACAATATTTTAACAGTTTTATCTGATTTAAAATCATTACAATTACGAGCGATGAATCCCAGTAGGCCTGAGCATTCTTTGGTGATAGTCTCAATATGACGATTAAATTTCAGCTGATCGTCAAACAATATGCCAAGATCCCTGAAGACACTGTCCCTGATAATTAAAATTCTATCTAGCATATAATTATATATAGTCCGATTGCGCATTCTACTGTAACTCAAAACACAGCATTTGGAGGCATTGATTGACAGACCGTTGGTTGAGCACCATAAAGCAAGGCGTTGTAAGTTATCTTGAAGTACTATGCAATCTAATTCACTATGTATGACGTTGAAGAGCTTGATGTCATCAGCATATATCAAGTAATTACAGTTTAGCACAGTGGTTACCTTGTTAATAAAAATTAAAAATAGTAGTGGCCCAAGGTTAGAACCCTGAGGCACACCACTAGTTGCAACAAAGGTGTCAGATTGATGACCCATATAAGATATATACTGATGCCTACCTTTTAGATAAGAATATATAACAGAAACAATATTGCCGGGAATGTTGCTCTGACTGACATATTCCATTAGTTTAGAATGCAGCATATGATCGAAAGCTTTGCTTATATCTGTGTACACAACATCTACCTGCTGACCAATATCTAAATAATTTGAAACAAATTGCGTGAAATGAATTAAATTGGTTTGCGTGCTGCGTTTTTTAATGAATCCATGTTGATGACATGAGAGCTCTTGGTCGATACATGAATGAATAACGTCAGAAAGGATGCCTTCAAAAACCTTGGAAAAATTGGACAAAAGCGCTATAGGGCGATAATTTTTGACATTGCTTTTATCACCGGATTTGTAAATTGGAGTTATACGAGTTAACTTCCAGCACGAAGGAAAACAACCACTTCTTAAGATGATATTGAAAATATGGGTAAGTGGCGAAGCTAAGTAATCGGCACAGTCTTTCAAAATGAAAGCCGGAACACTGTCAGGGCCTATTGTTAATTTTGGTTTAGTTTTCCTCAATGCATCACGTACTGTATCTTCAGCTAATAAAAAGGTACCGAAATGATCATAGGAGGAGGTTTTATGAGGCAAGGCGTTGGTCAAATCAGTTTTATAGACATTCCTAAATTGGTTTACGAAACCGTCAATTATATCAGCAGGTGTATTTAATATTTTATTATCATATTTCATAATACCGGGTATACGTGACTTGCGTCTTTTGTCACTAATGAAAGACCAAAAATGTTTAGGATTGTTAGAAATGTTATTTTCAGCATTTTTTATAAAGATGTTATAAGCTGCATTGTTTCTTTCTCCTAATTATGTCATACTCAATTTTAGTAAAAAGGCTCCCTGACTTTTTCCATCTGTTGTGTGTTTTGTTCTTCTCAGATAGTAAGCGTATTAAGTATCTATCAAACCATATTGGATAACGAGTGCTTAGATGTTTTTTTCGTTTTGCTTATCAAAAAGGCTGTATAATATATTATATAGTTCATTGCATGCTGAATCAACATTATCAGAATTAAGAACAGCAGACCAGTCTGTATTAACCACTGCTAAATAAAGTAGGTTTAGTTTAGCACGTTTAAAGTTAAGATTTAATTTGGATTGGTTTAAAGTGGACGGAGAAAAATTAGGCACATGTCGAAGTGAAAGATCAATTGTTAAGGCAGGGTGATGGGAATCTTCAATAACAAATGGAAGTTGATATCTTGTTACTGAGGTGTTCAAGTCGCTAGAGGATATTATGAAGTCCAATATTCTAGAGTTAAAATTTAGAACATTATTATGTTGTAACAAATCTTTGAAACTAATGAAATCGAGAAAATTAGCAACTTTATGACAGTGATAATGATTGATTTTGTGAGAATAATAATGAGTTAAATTGAAATCACCGGTTATTAAGATATTCTCGTAGTCGAATTTCTGTTCTAAAATTTCAAATAAAAGTTGATAATCAGCAAGAGCTGTATTAGGTGGGATATATAAACAGATTACAACAAGCGCTGACTTAAAACACGATACATTAACTGCAACTATATCAATTTTTAAACGCGATACATCAATAGGAATTTGTTCACAGTGAATATTATTTCGAACTGATATTAAAACTCCACCCCCTCTACCATACTGCCTATCAGAGCGAAACACTAAATAATTGTCATTGAATAATTCACCGTCAAGTATTCCAACATTAAGCCAAGTTTCTGTTAAGAGAATAATATCGAATAAATTACATAGTGTGTTATTGTAAAATGAGTGAGTTTTTGTGCGGAGACCACGTACATTCTGATAATAAAATGTAAAAGTTTTTACAGCTTTTGAATGTTGAGAATGAACTAGTTTTTTTTCTTTACAATTTTTGGAACAGCATTGAAATATTTTATGGTGAGGTTTCTTTCTCCAGCTTCCTGACGTTTCGGCAGCTCCAAGCGCAAATCCCTTAAGTGTGTCTGTTAATTGGGTGTAAGATCTGGTTTAACCATAACATCCTTGTAAATATCATTGTTCGTGAGTTGTCTACGTCGTCTTAGGATATGAAGAACAGGTTCAGAATCAGGAAAAAATACTTTGATGGGTTGTTTATTTGCATATTCTTTTCCAACACGAAGAATTTTAGTGGGCGCAGTAGAAACTCCGAGTGTATCAAATATTGCATGTACCGTATTTTTGTCATCGTCACTTCTTTCAACTGAAGTTCCTTTTGTAGAAGGAGGAATATTGAATAACATTATGTTTTTTGAACGGCGGTTACGTTCTTCTATTTCGTTGATAACGTCTGATGTTGCATTAGAATTTTTGTCAGAATTTAATTCCCGTTCCTCTTGCAATTTATGGATAATTGTTTTTAATTCAGCATTCTCTTTTTCAATTGCTACAAGTTTATCAGTAAGTATTTTTATATCTTTGTAGATTGATGAGAGAAAATCATTTTTTAGATCAACAAATTGTTGTTTTAACATATTGGTAATTCTATTTTCAAAACAGGTTTCAGATAAAGAATCAGAAGAATCTCGAACGCTATTCAAATCTAGTGGAGCACATGTAGAACAAATCCATTTGTCGCCATCAGTCTTTTCTAATTCATCATAAAAATACTCAAGTCTGATGGCATCGAGATCCGTACAGGAAACATGAAACCACTTTTTACAGTTCTTACATTTAATCATAGATGAGCGAGGGCTAATGTTTTTTAAACAACAATTACATTGAACCATAATGAATATTTAAGTGTATTATAATATATAGAGATTAAATAATAATAATAATAATAATAATAGGAACAAAAAAAACAGGGATACACTCTTCACGCCAGTAGTGCCCGTTACGGCGTCTTTATAGATCACAAACACAGGTGAGGCAGGCAGAGGAAAGGTTAAAATATGAGTACAGAGGAGAAACAATAAGATTACAAAAAATAAACTCTTAAAACATGGAAAAGAAATGACCTTGGAGCACAAATAACGAATTGCGGATGGAAACAAGCCGATACAAATTAAATTGAAGATGCGCAAAACTAAAGAACTCTCAAGCCGAAATAATTATAACAACGCATAACATACGTGATATTATAATGATTGTGTAAATATTAAAAATATACTTGCAGTGGAACCGGAGTATTCGTTGATTAAAGCGGACGGTATTTTCTATACACATTCACTGATATGTGCACACTACTAATATATTCATATTTATTTCATACAATATGAACTACCAATGTCTAAATATTAAAACCATTAATTATATTAATATTTTCATTCCTTTACAATTAGATTAGGTTTGTTAAGAAAATCAATAAATAGTATTCTTAAAATTTTCTATATTTAAAAAAATAGCAGAGATAATTCACGCATTTCCAGTTATTTAAATTAGAATAAAATTAAATTAAACAAGGAAAATATAAGGGCAATGGTCACGAAAATTCTCTTTTTCCTACTGCAAAAAATACACTAAATGTGGAAATAATTTATTAATTATTTTCAAATCATTTAATTTATTTAAATAACTGTGATCAAATGAGTAAATACTCTTTTATATTTATACTCACACTGTAAGTTTTTGATAAACATCTATTGAAACAATTATTTCTCGTCTAGAGCAAATACCCCGCCAGACATTGGATTACATTACATAATGGATATTTATTTGTTTTATTCCAGTACTACTGAGCATTGCAACGTTTTGAGTAGAAAATATTTAATCATAACTACAAGTCTATCTGTAGACACGTGATCATTGCCCATATTTTTCCTTGTTTAATTTAATTTTATTCTAACTCCAATAATTTCCACAATAAAGGCTTTAATGCATTTTACTTAATGGAAATACAGAAAAAAAATAAAGTATACAATTATTATTTTTATGATAACCTTTAATCACTAAAAAATATTTATAAAGTCAACGTTGTTGTAATTATTAAAATGCCTGGATTGTCGGCAGATATCTATTTCTTAATACATCTGAAAATTAAAATACATATCAGCACATACGGAAGATCAAATTATTAAAAAAAAAGAATCATTATTTAGCATTATAAATATCAATATGCACTTACGGATTGCACGGTTCTACATAATTGTTATTGCACTCAGTATTATCCGCACACGTGAATTCCATATTCATATACGTAACTTTTGATAAATCTTCGCCGCATTTCCAATTAATATTCTCACATTTTTTAGGGAGACACCTATAGATAATAAATATATATATTATCAAAAACCCTTGTACCGTTACGGGTGTTGGGCGAGATAATAAATACATAATAAAAATTAGAAAATCAAATATGTAATTTATATCGGACACTTTTTTCTCATTAATCACTTTGTGAAACTTTAAAAAAATATATATTTGTTTTTAAATTAAATTCACTTCGTTTAGTTTCACCTATATGAATTAGAAAACAATATTAAAATTTAGTACACTTTCATAATTCAGGATAAATTTATTTAAAATATAAACACTTGGTTTGTTTTAATTTTAATTAAAATTATCCTAAATTAATTCAAAAATGCTTCAATACGGGTTAAGTAATTAAGCACACTTTCATAAAATTGATCGTTATTGTAAAAATGTGCGAATTTCATGGAATAAAATATTTAATATATATTTGTCCTGATAATTAATGAATATTACTTACGGTTTACAATCTTCCAAACCCCTTTTATTGCATTCCGTATTTTCTGGACATTGCAGTGTAAGGCCTCCTATTATTATGTCACCTGGTTTAGTGGTGCAACGGAACAATTTTGAGCACTTCGTCGTTTCCAATACGCATCTAAACATTTAAAAAAATGTAGAAAATTTATTGTATTGTTAATAACTGAGGCTTAAACTTTGTTATACATTGTTTATCAAATGATTAAAACACTTTGAAATTTGTTTGTATAATACAAACATTTATACTTGTCATTATCAAACTAAAAGTATTATACAAACAAAATTTATTATGTAAAATAAATATGAATAAATTATTAAAAATCAATTGAGTAACTCTAAATTCTCGACTAGTTTCGAGAATTTATAGTTATTCAATCTAATACTTTAATTTTGTCGGCGTTAACTTGGTGGTACATTTTCAATATAGTATACAAGGTGTACAGAAAATGAGTGAAAACCTTCAGGTAACTCAATTCATTAATTAATTTTTAATAGAAAATCCAAATAAAAAATGTTGTATGGTTCTTCATTGAGGCTCACGAGGTCTTCGGAATTTTAAATATGTGACTATAAATTAGTATTGTTTTTTAAATATTTTGTAAAAAATCAATAGCATTAACAATCAATTGGACACGTGTATAATTCCATTGATGTAAATGATTAATAAATCGTATATTTTTACAATTTTATAACTTCATTAGAAGCATTCTTTTAATGAAAATAGATCTGGCAACGACGCACGCTCGTTTGTAAAAGAAAAGGTGTATGCAACACCTCCAGCGGATGATGTAGCAGTTATAAACAGGATAAATGCACACTTGTTTGATCCAGCGTTGCCAAATGTATAGTTCTTTTAAGTGGCCCGTGAGGCTTAAGGAAGGACCATATGACTTATTTTCGTTAATATTTTTATCTAAAAATTAGTCAAAGATTCACGCTACCTAAAGCTTTTCAGTCATTTTCTGTACACCTTGTATAAAGAAAACAAAATTACTTTTTTTATACCACTTGGATTTTTTTTTATTAATCGTAACTAGTTTCGATTAATAAAAAAATCAAGTGGTATAAAAAAGTAATTTTGTTTTCATTATATATTATTCAATCTAATCTGTGTTTAATTGATTTTATTGGTTGATTTTTAATAATCTATTCATATTTATTTTATACAATATGTACAACCAATGATTAAATATTAAAACCTTTAAAAAATTATTATTTTTCTACAAAAATAAATATTGTTGGAATATTGCGCACAAATGCATCATGTGAAATTAAATATTTGATTTGGTTGGCGTTAACTTTGTGGTACATCTTGATAAAATAATATTAAAACACTTAACTTTGTTTTGCCACTTTTATTTTTAACTTTTACAGTGACTATAGTTTCGACTACAAGTTAGTCATTATCCCCTCATAAACGACCAGACTGACATAATGTATACTCCCCTCTTTGATGCAGTATTATAAAAACAATGTACAAATAATTTTAGGTACTCAGTTTGATAATGACTAACTTGTAGTCGAAACTATATTCACTGTAAAAGTTAAAAATAAAAGTGGTAATACAAAGTTAAGTGTTTTACAATTATGAAATTAAATAATTGAGTAGTAAAATGTAGTATTTATGAAAAAATGTATGAAAAAAATTTGTTCAACCACCATTATAAATGTATTGACTGGTGAAAGCCATTTTGGACTTCATCAGACTAGGTGCAATTTCATTCTTGATAACCAAATGTTGTATTGTGTTGATAAATAATTATATGAATTTAATATTTAATTAATCACGCAACGCGAAAATTATTATGTCAAATTACGCAGAATGTAAATATTTCTCATAAGTCTATTTTTCTTATTGAAGTAAAACTTACGGTGTACATTTTGGATATTCTACAACACAGGCGTATTTATCGGCGCAGGGTAATATCAAATTGTTTAATTTAAACTCGTTGTGGCTTACACATTCATGTTTGCATGTATCTGCGCAAACTGACGCCGCGAATACAGCAAGGAGTCCTGTAAATAAGATTTATTATAAATTTTACATTTCTTTGTTATCTCACCTTATAAATTAAAAAAAGACAATTTATAAAGAATCAATAATAATAACCAGTTTATAATGGAATTTAACGTTGCATTAAATATTAATTTGAGCTTACACAGATTACCTCAGAATATTTTGTAATATAATAACTTTCTTATAAATGAAGTTTTTAAATAAATATATTTCATTTTCAAAGATGGTTTGAAAACTATCTCCTCAGTGAAACCGATTAACGACAAAATAATTTGCAAAAAAGATAATGATTGGCAAGAAAACTTTTATATTGTCAAAATATTTTTATTATTCTTATTATTGTCAACAAAAAAACTTGTGAATAAAGATATATGTTATTATATATATTTTTATTCAGGCTATATTGATAATATATACAGAGAGGTTTTTTTTATCAGGATACATTAGGCGAACTGTATACCTGCAAAAAAACCAAGTCAAACGCATTGATATATGTATGTTTGGTTGCCTATAACACACAACTAAACGTCAAACGCTAAACTTCAAAATGTGTGAAATATTTGATCGAAAATATATACAAATGAAGAAAAAGTCGAATTTCAAGCGTGTATTACAATTCCAACAGTACTAGAGGAGGATAAGACATTTCAATGAATCCAAAGTTTCCGAATACCCCAGTTAGGATGATTCTAAAAATAATTAAACTAAAACATTTTCTTTGGAAGGTTGTATGTTGCGTTCTCTTCATTCTATTGAAAAACGCAACGAAATAAATCATCACTAACACACGCATGCAGTGTTAGTCACAAGCAATTTCCTTTTTTTATCAAAAATACTTATTATTATGGAGAAATCACAGGTAAAAAAAAGATTTTATTAAGACAATTTGAAAGAAAAGTAACAGTTAAGAACAATAAACTTGAAATAATTAATTAGAATAAGTGCTAGAAATGACCACCAGAAACTGCAAGACAGTAACTCAAACTATCGTCCATTTCGATATTGTCATAAACAAAAAAAATTGTTTAATTGTTTTTTCAATTATCCTAGTTGAAGGAATCGATCGTTCGGGTTGCGTATTGTAGGCAACTAAACACATACATCAATGCGTTTGACTTGGGTATTTTACATGTATACATAGGGGATATATATACTGTTAAAAAACCTCTCTGTATATATAAATAATAGGTGTTAGTCTGTCTGGGCTATCGACCACAGGTCGAAATATGTCTTTTTTTCACATGAGATCGGCAAATGACAAAAAAAACATTTTTTTCTAAAAGTGAAGTTTCTTTTCTCGAATAAACATTTAATTTTCTGAAATTAAAGATTCGTTTTCTGAAATAAAAGTTTAATTTTCTGAAACTAAATTTCATTTCCTGAAATTAAAAATTGAAAAGGTATTATTGGATAAGTAAGATTTAGTGCAAAAAAGTTATTTACTATTTTTTTTCATAAAAAGACGCAGAAAACTCACGAAGGATTATACATTTCTCTCCCTCAATATGTAATATATTATTTTGCAAGCTTCTTTAAGTTGGCTGTGGAGAGATTTAATTATTTAAATAGTTGTTTCTCCTATTTTTTTTATTGAACCAAATATATTTCAGAAACTATTTTTCAACTACTGAAGATAGAATATGGTATAGATAGAATTTAGTATAGAGAGAAGATAGTTTTCGATGTATATTAATTTCTAAAAAATAAGTAGGAGAAAGGACAACAATTTTTATTTAAATAATATTATTTTGCCTATAATTATTTTTATTTATTACGTCTCGAGTTTGAACATCAATATAAATTTTATACATATTTTAATAAATCCTTTACTTTTAATATCGTTTCATGTATTTTCTACTCTCTTATAAATTTCCAATAATATTAATTACTTACTCACCTACAATGAAAGTTGCCTTAGCCATGATTCAAATAAACTAAATGTTCATAAAGAGAGGCGTATTTTATACCCAAAATCACACACCACAAATATTTGTACGAAATGTTATCTAAAATTGGTGCAATTTTTCTTAATCCTTAATTAAACATGATCATAATATTTCAAGGTTCCTCTGCTCTTTTTGAAAGGTTTATACAGAGAGTTTACAATGTTATAAAAACATTTGTTTTTTTTATATGTTCGGTATTTAAGCAGATAAAGCCCGCAAAAAAACAAAAAAAAATAGTAATAAGAAAAAGATTGAAACGATCTTTACCCATTTCTAATCTTCATTGTCAAATTATTGTAAATGAGTAATAAATACTATGGTCTACTCTACTAATTGAATTTAATTATTTATTTATCTAACGAATACACCTTTATATATACAGCGTTTGCGCGCGTCACTAGTTTGGGTCCAGGGGTGAGTCGTACCCCGAGATCGATAAGATCATCAGATCGATTATAAATGTTGACTTGGTACCTAAACGTGTATTTTTGTAAATAAAGTGTTACTTTTGTCAACCTCGACTTTATGGAATCACCGCAATAAGCATCCCATCCACGCTTAACATATACATATATATATATATACAGAGAGGTTTTTTTATCAGTATACATTAAGGGAAGTGTATACCTTCAAAAAACGCGAGTCAAACGCATTGAACCGATTAAATGTGTATGTTTAGTTGACTATTTGGCATATGTGTGTTCAGTTACGTGTTATAGGCAACTAAACACACATACATTAATGCAATTAACTCGCGTATTTTGCAGGTATACATAGGGGAAATGTATACTGATAAAAAAAAGCTCTCTGTATATATATATATATATATATATATATCAAAAAACTGGAATAAATGAAATGATCTAATCTAAAATTACAATTAATAGTAAACTATATAAATTGAATAATACATAATGAAATTACTAATTGACATTAAATTGATGGAAATGAACAAAAAAAATCTGGAGATGTCAATGAAATGTTAAATTAATTAGTTATTTGCATGAACGTGATGGCATCAGAAATTAGTCAAAATTGGGATTAAGATTTAGAGCATTTATGCCCGTTTGCACCGACCTGTTTAAGTGCTCCTTAGTGCTAAGTAATCCTTATGTCGCGACATTTGGTTTGCACCGCGCGCACGCATTGCCTAAGGTCTCCTTAAATTTAAGCGGCGGATATCGGCGGCTTAACATCGTTAAGGACGCCTTAGCAGTGACAACGCAACATAACCTATAAATTAAAAACATGGAATTGTTCCTGGATGACAATCGCGATATTTTTGATATAATCGAGATAGGATTACCACGGCAAATTTACTTTCGTGATAATCATTTTCATGATCTGGATGAATTGAATTTTTATAAAAGATTTCGTTTCACCAAAGAAGGTGTTGTGTATTTATTAGAATTTATTAAAGAAGGATTACAATTTCCTGTAGAGATGTAAGTAAAATAAATGAAAATGATGCAAACAGTTTATTTACAATACAATAATTCAATTTTAGCAAAACTTGTTTGTCACCTATGCATCAATTATTAATTGAGATTTTATGCTACCGGAAATCATATAATGAGTGTGTCCGATTTTTCCAGAGTACATGTTTCAACAGCTTGTAGAGTAATTCATAAAGTATCACGAGTCATATCAAGATTCTACAATAATTTTATTAAAATACCTGAAACAAATAATAATATTGCAGATGTAATTAACAAATTTTATGATATTGCTCGATTTCCAAAAGTTATTGGAGCCATAGATGGAACTCATATAAAAAATCAATCACCTGGCGGAAATGATGCAGAAATTTATAGGAACAGGAAAGGTTACTTCTTTATTAATGTTCAAGCTGTATGCAATGCAAATTTAGAATTTACTAATGTTGTGGCAAGATGGCCTGGTTCAACGCATGATTCAATTATCTTCAATTAATAGTAATTTATAAAAGGAATTTGAAACTAAAAGATATCCCATTTTTTTATTATTGGGCGACAGTGAATACCCATTAAAGTCATTCCTCTTCACACCATTATTAATTCCAGTTGGAAGACAACAAATAAAATATAATGAAAGCCATATTCGGACACGTAATGTTATTGAAAGGTGTTTCGGTGTATGGAAACGACGATTTCCAGTTTTGGCATATGGTATGAGAGTTAAAATATCTAATGTGCTTTATATTATTATAGCAACTGATGTGTTGCATAATATTGCAATAAAATTGAAAATGAATCATTTTGTAATTGAAGATAATATAGATATGATATTTAAATAATGGTGAATTTAATATTAATGCTAGAAATATGTTTATTGATCAATACTTTAATGATTAAGATATTAGTTGGTAAAGTTTTTAAATTAAACTATACATTTTAGGTAAAATGTCACTTTGTCAATTAAAACATTCTGATAAATAAATACAAACAAAAAACTTTAGAAAAGCAATCTAAATATACAAGACTAAAATTAATATCATTTAAACTATATCAAAATTCAAATAAATCTTGTTTGTATATTAAAATTTGTTTTTTATTTATTTGTTAAATATAGTTTCATTAAAGTAATAAAATTGTTAACTAATAATGATAAATAATTAAGTTTACTTCTTTTCATTAATTTAAGTAATTTTATAATAGACAATAATAAATGAAATCTATATTGGAAGTTGTATTTTTGGATAATAAAATAATAATCACAGAAAAGTTTAACATTTTTTTTATAAAATCAATCTTCGAATTCTTTTAACATGGCCTTTTTTATTGCAATGTCTAGTAACAGTGTCTGTCTTTTTAATTCGGCCTCCTCCGCCTGATTTTTTAAATCATTTTTTATTTTTGTTAATTCATAATTCACCAATTCTAATTTCTTGTCGACCAACATTTCGTATTTCTTTGAAATGTCGGAATGAGCCATCATTGATGCACGTTTCTTTTTAGTTGATTTCTGCTGAAATAAATTATTTAGAATTAATTTTTAACATACATACACAAACATATATAAAAAAAATCACTACTACATTCTTAATAATTTCGTTTTCTCAAGTAATATTCCTTAAAAAACTGATGATTATTTACTGTTAAATTTAATTTCAAGAATGTAAAATTCTGAATGAAAATCAAACTCCAATTTAACATAAAATAATCACCTAAATTTCAAAATATTACCATTTTATAATAATTGTTAAAACAATTAAGATGCTGATATATTTTCATTAAACATAAGATTAATTACCGAAAGATCACCAAGGTCTTCCTTACAAAAGTCTCCACTTTTTTGTATACTCTTTGTAGGTGGATCGTCCTCATTTTCTGAGAAGTCTGTAAACTAATAACAATAAAATAGAATTGATTATTATGGATTTAAATTTTGTTTACATACCAATTGTCTTTTTACTTGTTCTTCATTTCGAGGAGCCTGCATAATATAAATTTATTATTAATAAATTAATATACAGAGAGTTTTATGTAAGACCGAACATGCTAGAATGTATTCAATGTAAATTTCCCTATGTTCGATTTGTTCAGAAACGCTTCAAAGCATTGAGTGCGATGTGATTGGCTAATATTTCTAAAAATAATATAGTCAACCCAAGCTACACCCTTCTCCGTCAAAATTGACTTACACATGTCAGTTATCGCAAGCAAGTGACATTTACTGTTCTGGTGCTTAAAGCAGACATATACGAAGAGTTGGACATCTTTACATATCAATAATGTATACAAAGGATAAGATTTTAATGGCATGCATTGCGGTTAAGTAAAATATCCATAATTATACATGTTTCACTTGACATAATAGTTGACATTAGAAATCGTAGCCAATCACATCGCACCCAATGCTTTGATGCGTTCCTGAACAAATCGAACATAGGAAAATTTACATTGAGTACATTCTAGCATGTTCGGTGTTACATAAAACTCTCTGTATGTAATTATACCTTATATTCAAATTAAAATACATACATTTGTTGATGATATGCCACTAGGTCCAGCATATGTATATATTTGCATAATAAAACTCATTATTGGTAATATGAAATGTATTACTGTCAATATTTGTGAAAAATAAATAATACGTACCAATTCCAGAAAATCTGAAGGTATTTCCTACAAATATAATAAAAAAATAGTATAAAATAAAAACTAAATATTTCACTCAAATTACCTTTATTGCTCTGGAGTTGAAATTTCCTGCATCTCCACCAACATCACAGTTCAAACCATAAATGGTTTTGTTATTAACAATATCTATTAATATATTTTCACATGGATCATCGGGTTTGGAGTCAGGAGGTCCACCACCTGTTTTAAAAAGGTGCAATTTTTTTGCAGAGATATTCTGCCTTAACTCCTTTTTCATATTATCGTAAAACTTTTTCAGGCTAATACTACTTCATGCACACGTACTGTATTAGCTGTTAAATTCATCTGCTAAATTTTCCCATGCCATATTCTTTTCTTTCACTAAAACAGCATCTGTTTTTTTATTCTCTAATATGTGTTTATATTTTCTAACTCTCTTTTTGGGGTGGAAAATGTTCTCGTATAATGTATATTTTATTTGTTTAATTATTAACTTCATTTATAAATAAATAAATGTATTGTACTTACTTTTTTTAACTCCATTTTGATAAAATATTGTTTAAAAAATCGCACAAGTACTATAAATATCTCAAAAATGACGCCAAACAACGCGCTTATAAATAACTTGAAGTTAGTCGCCAACATTCCCCTAGATTTTCCCCCAACTCAGGAGACCTTAAGGGCCTACAATTTTTTCTCGGCAAACCACATTTCTCTAATTTTATGTGTGAATAGTCTTTACGTCGTCTCACGGTCCATGACGACGTAGTGTATACATTATTTCACAAAATCTCTCCTTTTCTATTCAATTATTTATATATAACGCTATCCCTTTTTACACTATTCAAACAATCCATGCTTTCCGTGTATTATTGGAAGCTTATCGGCCGGGATGTTTATTTTATCCTAATTTATGATTCTCTTCAAGTGTGCCTCTCACGCAGCGACTACCTTTTTTATATTTTATATTAAAATACGTAAAACGTTACTTTCAGTTCATATATATGAACACTTTTCGATTATAAACTTTCAATTTTATCTATGTATTTTTATCAAGTAATAATATAAATATAATATAAATTTACCATGCTATAATCATAATTCTGTTTTGCTCGTAATAATTTGTAATTTTTTATATCATCATCAAAGTACCAATTTATAAACATTAAACGCATTAACCCTTTGGCAAGGAATGCCGTGTGTGGCTCGTGATATAGCATATGTGCGCGTGTCTGCGATTTTCATTTATTGAATGTATCGTACCGATGAGATCAAAGAGGATCAAAACACGTGTTATCATGTTCAAACTATTTAAGGATAGTAAATTAATTATAAAAATGGCGAACTATTTCGCTTCTCCACAAAACCATTGGCTTGTGGAGAAGCGAAATAGATCGCCATTTTTATAATTTATTTTTTAAAATACTACAAACGAAGAAAATATGACTGTTATGAATATATTTTCTTTTATAAAGAAATTATTTTTGTTGATATATATTACCTTTTTTCTTGTAAATAACAAAAACTTTTTATAAAACTATACATGTGATATATTATTGAAATCATTGGAACACAAAAATGGTGTTCGATGACATGCATACAGAATGTATATTAATAAAACGGAACATAAAATTTTCAATTTAAAATTCTTTATTTTGGAATATTATATTCCCTGATAATTTTAGAGAAAACATGTAAATTATTTTTTTTTTGTAGAGTAAACATGCCTGCATACAGTCTTATTTATTTTTTGCATTGATAAAAAATGCCCAAAAAAAAATATTAAACAAATATAATCATTTTCACAAAAATAATGGTTGCCATGAAATTTTAAAAATGGTGCGGTCTATTCTGTTGACTCCTGTCAAATTAATTAATAGTTAGTTTTCTCTCAACATCCCCGCACTTCCGCTAGAAAATCAACCGGAAACGATTAGAGATAGAACAACTTTCTCTTCAATATTTACTAAAACACGAAAACGGTTTTTTAATGTTCCCTAAAATAAATAAAAAAGTCCATATATGGCACAACCAAAATGCATCACTCTGTACAGCGGAAATCTTCGATCTACGTATAAATCACTAAATTAAAAAATAGTAAGCATAGAACACATATATACTGTATGTACAAAATGCACATTTAAAAAATCAGTCAGTCAAAATTAACATTGTTTTTTTTTTGGAGTGTCGTAATTATAAAAAAAATTGAACATTTGAAAAATATATTTTTTTAACATTATGTTAAAAAATGTACCAGGAAAATATCATTTAATGTATTCATAATAGTTAAAATGTGAGAAAATTATAGAGATATTATAGAAAATATTGTAATCTAAAATTTGACAATCAAACTTTAACCGACTTATTGCCTTTATGTGAAAAAAACGTTGAAATTATGAATAATGCTAATATTACCTGAAATTTTGTGAAAAATGTCCGTATCTCGATCAATGTCTAAATAATGAGAAAAATTAAAAATGTGGAAATTACGATAAAATGTATGTCTAAATAATAAGAAACAAAAAATGACTTTTTATACTTTTATTTAAATTTTTATTTTTGCTTCATTCTAATTTTAGAAACAAAGTATGCACATTTCTTATAGTGATTTTATCAAACTATACCATAAGCTACAGATTTGTCATAGAAAACAATTTTATTATCCTTTCATTTAGTAACAATTATTATAATTATTTGTTTCAAATATTACAGAACTTTTTTTATTAATTATTATTTTCATGGTATATTGACACGGAGACAAGCAAGGATTGTTCAGAAAAAATATTATGTGGGACCCCATGAAATTGTTTCTTTATATAATTAATTAATTCCTGTAAATTCTGGAACCAATTAGTATATCTTAACCCGTGCCCCACGGGGTTCAAAATCCAAAAAATCCAAAATTAACTTTAAATTTCATTCATTAGTAGATTTTATTATTTCATTTTTTTAAGTTTTTCTTACTCTTTATGTATAACAGTGTATTTCATATTTAGTTTATATTTTGTAAGATCATGTTTATGTAAAATATAGGAATATTGAATAATTAAACAGCTAATACTACTACTATAATATCTTTATTGAAAAAGGAATACAATAAATAAACTTGATACATTCTTTAACAAAACCAATAAAAATGTTTCCTTTTCACAAGGGCTATCGACCATAAGTCTTTCTGCCCGAAACAGCTAATATATTTTTCATTTTGGGAGCTTTATGGGGCACGGGTTAAAGGTACCCAATCGATTTCAAATTTTGTCAGGCTTGTTTTTTTTTTTTGTTAATTTGAAGAGATTTGTAAGTAATTATATTTATATATTCATATTCAGAACAAATGATCAAACAATAACAATACCCCCTCATACCCCCTCAGCTAGAAATTAGGAATTATACTTTTATAAAATAATCTGTTTTCTGACATGATTCTTATAATATTGTAACACACTCATCTCGAAAACCCATAAAAGATGTTTCTGGCTATAATAATACCATAAATCAAGTAACACTCGCCCATTAGTAGTGCGTAATCGGATATGCGGTCGTTCTCTTCTCGATGCAGTCGAGCATCGCTACGCACGTGAATCCGCGGCGAAAGAGAGTCCGATAATTAATCGCTCATTGTGGGCAAACTAATGAATTTATTTTTATGATGCAAACCCTTTATTGTTCACAAAAGTCGATTCTAGGCCCCTATTACTTCAAAATTAAATATAAAAATGTTTAAATTGGTCAAATTGACGATCAAGTTTGTATAAATATTGAGCATATTTAATGCATTTTTATAAATAATATATGACTTTTTTTTTCAAAACCAAACTAATACGATCATTGATTCATCCTTTAACTTTCTCATACTGAAATTTCAATACAACAGTATTATTATTAGTGGTAACAACGGCGTGTGCCGTAAAGCACTATTTTCTCTTCTTTTCTAGTGAATGGTATGCCCTTAACTAAGCGGAGATTTTATGTGAGCCGTGCAATCCAATCTCTACTATTCTTTCCTTAACTTTTAAGGAACCCTTAACTAAGGAGGCCTTAAAGTAAAATCGGTGCAAACGGGCATTAAAAAAATTACTTCAAGGGGTGAAAAATATTCATAACTTCTTCTCGAAATAAAGTAACATTCCTGAGATTTATTCCAAGCGAATAAACATTGAAATTCACTAAGTTTATGGAGATATAGACAGACATAGCCATTTAAAAGGAAAAATTCCTGAAATTGTTATTGAAAATAATTATTAACGTTAAATGTACAAGATAATAATTAACATCAATCGTACGTTTTTGTATCATTTTAGTATATGTAAATTATAATGATGATTATAAACCAGGCTTATTGTGTTTGATTAACTGAAATAACCTCGCTAATCTTATCATTTAGTTAAACATTTTTTTTTTGTAAATAAGTATTTACAAAGGAAAACTGATTTAATTTTGTTCCCTTATTATATTTATCTCATAAAAAATCTTTTGCAATTGCATAGAATATTGTATGTTACACTCAAAATGGCAACAAATTACACGAGAAAACGGTGCATATTTGACCCAAATCGAACAATATAAAACATATCAAATCCGAATTTTATTGCAACATTAAAATCTTAATAAATTAAAGACGATGCAAGCGCCACCTTTTGTCTAATTTCAAGTGGTCAACGATTTGGGTCTACAAGGTAGACGACCGAGAATCATTGTTTCGTCCACTAAAGGAAGGCGAACTTGTCCTGTTTATGAAAACGAGGAAAACGAAATTCACTTTTAATGAAATGTTCAGCCAGTATTTATCTAGCGTATGGATAACTGACATCATTAGTTATCCATATGCTAAATAAATTTCGAAGTATTTCGAACCTCGTCAGAATGAACATTTCATTAAATTAAAATCTTGTTTACAATAATTATATTTAGCTTCACGTTATATATTTTACTAGTTTATTTACATTATATTAATTTTTATTTTATAATTTCCTTTATAATTTGTCTTTGGCCTGTATTGGAAATAAAGTATTATTATCATTCTATGGCAGAGGCTGTTACTTGATGAAATTCCATTATAACTGATTATACGAGTAAAACACACGGGTTTGTTTTTAAGTTTCACAGATTTATTGTAGAAAACACTGCTACAATTGTTTGATACACAGTATCATCATCAAGCAGCTGATGTAATGAAATTATTATTATCATCATTATTAAATAAATAGAAGTAAATTTTAATCCTTGAAAATGGAGAATTTAAAGTTATTCAATATAATCCGTGTTTAATTGATTTTTAATAATCTATTCATATTTATCCTTATACTTATGTATATATAATCGTACCTCGCGTGGACTAGAAAATTCTGTTTTTTTAGAAATCCACGGGTTACAATATTTTTCATTTTGCTAACTGCCAGAGTATAGTACTTTTTGAAGACTAGGTGTCGCGATTTTACAAAGATAAGTATTTTAAAAAATCTAAATTTCGTTTGGAAAACAGTTACCGGCTGTTAGTTTTATATAATATGAACTACCAATGTTTAAATATTAAAACCATTAATTATATTAAAGAAAGCAATTGATTTAATTTAACTTAATTGCGTAAGGCATAGCTGTATTGACGAGGGATAGATCCCGAAACACTTGTCTGCAGATTTCCTTACATCAAGTAACGTCCTTTTTTGTTTTTTTTACATTGAATTTTTCTCGCATCAAAAATTGTTGCATGATGCAACTTGCTATTGATATGCAACAACAGATATACATTAAGTAATTCAATGTCTGACGGGGTATTTGCCCGAGAAGTAGTTGTTTTAATGTGCATTTGTCTAAAATAATTACTTAACGTAAGTCAAAATTCACAGAGCTAAATTTGGAAATAATTTATTAATTATTTTAAAATAATTTTTATTAAATATTAAATAAAGTCTTTTATTTACGTAAAAATGATGAGGTTCTTTTTTCTAATATAAACAAAATGTTATGGACGGAAATCTTTCGTTAGTAGATTAAATCAATTTTTTCGTCCTAATATATTGGACGAAGAGATATATTTTTATCTTTTTAATTAGGCTCTGATTCTGTTTCTTAAAACT